>CM052442.1:123664319-123691373 GCA_028533085.1 Varecia variegata
AAGATTATCAGCTTGGATACAAAAAAGCAAGACCTAACTGTAGTCTACCTATAAAAACATACTTGAAATACAAAGTCACACATAGGTTAAAAATAAAAGGATGGAAAAAGATACACCAAGCTAGAATGATGATATTATTACCAAAGAAGATTTTAGAATAAAGTATATCATAGATCTATGGGGATCAACTTATCAAGACAACATAATAATCCTAAACTTTTATTCACCTAATAACACAGCTTTAAAGTACATGAAACAAAAACATAGAACTGCAAAGAGAAATAGGCAAATCCGCAATTACAGTTAGAGATTTCAATACCCATCTCTCAATAATTAAGAGAAAAAGTAAAAGAAAATCAGTAAGGATACAGAAGACTTGAACAATAGAATCAACTAGCATGTCATAACTGACTCCAACCATATACATTCTTTTCAAGGGTGACCACATTTGGGGGCATAAAACAAATCTAAATAAAGTTAAAAGAACTCAAGTCATACAAAATATATTCTCTGACCACAGTGAAAAGGCATTAAAAGGAACACACAAAAATAGAATGGTAGGGGTTAGTTGTAACAGGAAGTTCAACATCACTTAGCCTGACATACGTCCAAGTATAAGTTAGCAGTGCGTGTTGTGCAATGCTGTAGCTGGTATATATGACAGACCAATATTTGCCTCCCCAAGCCCCTACTTCTAAAGACCACTTTTCACTCTTGCTCTCAACCCCCTGACACTTCAAGCTTGCAATTGGGTTCTTCTCAGGGTCTGTTCCTCTTAGAAGGAAAGGAAGACATTTCTTTCATGTGCTAGTTGGCTCTCCTCATAGTTCAATTTGTCTACAGTATAATTTGCAAAAACCTTTCCAAGTTTCTGAATGTCAGTAGCATTGTAGCCTAGTTTCAGCACCGGCATACCTTTTTCTCTTATTTTACATTCCTTTGGTTGTTTCAGTAAGAATTTAAAATGAGTAGCTAAATGCATATGCTCAAATCACTTCCTTAAGTCATAACCCACATGTCTTTTCTAATAAATAGGAGTTTTTTTTTTATTTCAAAGCACCAAGAAATATAGAATTTCACCAACTTTTCCTGGCTCATGAAACTGCATATTTAGGTTTTTCTTTAATTACCTCCAAAAATATAGCTAAAGTAAAAAGGCCTCCCAATGTATCTGTACCAGAAAAAAATATACCCATAGAGTTAATAGGCATATTCTGCCTACATTGCCTTAATAAAAATGGAACTGAAGGATTTTTAGAACCATATTATTGTCTGGGAAGCTGAAAGGTAAAGAAAGAGACTTGGGGGAAAAGGAGGGAAAAAAGGATGAAATTACTGACAGACCAAATAACTAAAGTCCTTGTTCAATCACAGCCATAAAACGTGTGCAAACGTGCGTGTGCACACACACACACATACACACAGAGACTACTTCTTTATTAAAATGCATAAAGCAGCCAGAAGCAGGAGCACCAATAAATTCTTCTGTATAAGCAGAATTTTTTAATGGCTCCCTGAACACTAATAACCACTGCTCTCTTATGTGTATTTGACTCTGTTTAACCTTTTTCTGGTGCTTTTTAACTTCTCTAAGTCAGGTCCTAATATGGAACTAATGTGGGGTTTATTTTCCCTATAGGAATAGCAAAAAGAGCAGTGCACATTATCGTAATCATACAAGTCCTCCTAGCAACGGTAGGACTTTAGATCAAAGCCCATACATTATAGCCCAGGAAAAGAATTTAATAACAATCGCAAGGCTAAGCAATCTTGTTTTTAAACATCAGATATTTTATTGAATATTAGTCATGGAAAAAAATACTCTTGGCAAGCGAGTGACCCAGCAGGAGACAGTATGGACATCCTTTCAGTCCTGGCTAAGTTGCTGTTGGCCTCTGCTACAAGGATGGCCACATAATGACCGACCATCACAGCCTGACATTGATGAAGGATGGCTAGAAACGTGAACCCGTTTTATCTTCGGAAGATGAATTTTTAGGTGGTTTTCACTGCTGGACATAATAAAATGTAAGTGGAGGGGGTAGGGACAATGTCACATTTCTGATCACATCAAGCGTGCACCTCAATATTCCAGGTTCATTGTGAGCTGCTAACTTGAAATGTATTAAAACATATCCTAGACTCAGCATTTCTGCCTCTTTCATTTAAGGAGTGTGTGTGTATGATTTTTCTCTCTCAAGGTACCTTGGAGATGCAGCAAATACTTCCACAGTGGAAATGAAAAAGATGCATCAAGATTTTTTCCCCCTGACTTTTAGCTGCTGGATACTTTTCAATTCTTTTATTTTTCAAATACAGAGGTCACCCCAGCATCCTGACAGTGCAGTGCAGTTGTGTTCCAGCTGCATTAATCCACGTCCTGCTGAGCTTCTACAGAAAGAGGAATTCATTTGACGCCAGCAGGGAGAAGACAAGGGAAAAATTAAGAGAGAATGAATAAATATATAATTTAACAAAAGAGAACAGCAAGAACAAAGCAAATGACTATATGTGGCTATGGATAAATGGGGGGCCCTGAGTAAAACTGTATAGAAAGAGGGGTACCAGGAACCAACATATATTCTTTAAAAAGAAACAAATGAGATTTTATGGGTCTTTGGTGAAATGTAGCTACTGTAGGTTTTTATCTGGGTCCAATTTAAATACCACCTTGAAATAAGAACTGGGTTCATCACTTCTCTCAGCTGAATAAGGACATACATACTAAGCAGTCTATAGCAGTAAAATTCATTGTTTCCACTATGAGCCCAGTTTTCTCCTCAAAGCTATAGTCAGACATGTGACTGAGCCAGCATGGTTTTAAACCATCCCTCTGACGCCCTTAATATGTTCTTCATATTTAGAAATGCAGAATGTTTGCACGTATAATTATTTTCAGGTACAGGAACACATAGGCAGATGAACCTGGGTAATATCTACCTCTTTTGTCTAAAGCTAGCTGGGAACACTAAAAATACCTTCTCCTAAGATACATATCTGCAAGAGGAAAAGTTGAAACGCATTTCCTTTTGATTTATAAGATCGCTAGAATATCTGGAATAAGCAGATTTGGCTGGTAAATAAATACTGAAATACCGCTAAGGCAATTTTGAAAATACAGCCTTAAAGAGATCATTTACAACATGATGTTCAAGAAAGAACTTGGAACAATAGCATTCAGCATGATGCAATTAAAAAGATGCAGGTATATGGCTAATTAGCCAATATGATTTTAACATATAGATCTCCTTTTCCTTAGATCATATTTATGCAGTAAAAACTTACATCAAAGCAACATATTTATTTTATGAATAACTCCCCTCACACCTACAATGTAGATTTAATTTCTATGACCTTTCCTTTCTCCTACCCATTCTCTAAAGAGAGCAACAGCACAAAGTAAAAGGTAGAAAGATCTGAATTTTGTAGAAACTACTAGTATAATTCTCTTGGTAACAGTTAATAGCTGTTAATATAGTTCTAGATCAACTTTAATTGGGACGATGGCCTTCACGTCTGAGAATTCAACTATGTGCGAGGCACTGATTTTGAATGTGATTTTATTATCCCCAGTTTATAGATGAAGAAACTGAGGCTTGGAGAAGTTAATGACTTTTTTAAGGTCACATGACCCATAGCCAAGATTTGAATGGAGACCAGTCTAACTTCAGAGATGATCTTCTCAACCACTCACTTATTGCCTCCCTGATACTGACGCATTCTAAGCCAAGATATGGGCGTATATGATTCCTACTCACAAGTGTTCCAGTATTAATGTAAAACTCTATATCCTTCTGTGCATTCCAGAGCCTGTGTTCATCTAAAAAACCCCAAGGATCAGTGTGTCACAAATCCTAATTTAAAGAATCATATTTCCAGTTTGACCACAAATGGCTTCAACCATTGAGATTTTCACTTTCATGTTATACCTCAAAAATAATCATGAATACCATCAGCCTCAAAAATGAAGAACACTAACTATAGAAATCCACATGGGCCATTTTCTTTGAGGAAAAAAACTTTTTAAAATTTTTGTCTACCACTTAGCTGTGTACATTTTTCAAAATACGAAACTCTTTCAACTCCTGCAATGGTAATTCTGCATTCCTGCTTAAACGGCCCCGCTTTTACAAAGAGCAGACGGGGTTCCCAGCTCCACACAGCAATAATAGTGATAATAATACCTTGTGTTTCTATAGAGCCTTTTCTCCAAGGAGCTCCACGTTATTGGATTAACTCCACCAGTTTCCCTTGCCAACACAATTCCAAATATAATATTACCTTTTATTACTGTGCATTATAAGGACAGAAAAAGCATTTGAAGTGCAAATAGTATGGTAAAGAACCAACAAATACAGATTATCCCTAATGCAAACACATTTCAGGAAAAACGTACATATTTTAACACATATTCAGGCCCATTATTAGGAGAATTCTTAATTTTTTTTTTTTTTACCTTTAACTGAATTATTTTTCCACGGCTAATAGTTACCAGTCAAGTTTTAAGGAGATCATCAATTTGGCATTTTTGTACCTATATGTATTATAAAGTTGAATCTTGAGAAAGATTTCTGAATGTGGACAAGCTCTTTTTTCTTTTAAATGGCATCTTAAGAAAATGCCCTGTATAAAGGGGGAAAAAAATCCAAGATATCTATACACTCAGAGGCAGCTAACCAACTGTTTTCCTGCAGTAAGCCAAGATGGTAACCCATGAACCGAATAATTTCATGTTTGCTCCTACCACAAGCATCTCCATATCATACTGATATATCCAAACATTTAACTTGCCTACACTGGGCTGATTCAAACAAAGGGTCCGCTCACTTATAGCGACAGTGAAAGCTACTCAAAGAATCAACACCCCACCCCACCAAAGTTTTTTACCTTTTAGAAAAAAATAGTATAATTATGTGGACAATATGATGCTGACTGAGCCACATGGCATCTCTCTTCCCAGCAATATCCATGCAAGTCAGAATCCAGACAGCCAGATGTGGAGTGTTTACTTTTGCGATCTCATTGTTTATGACAGTCCAGTCAAACAGAAACTTTTCTGTGAATCAAGCCCCGTTTTCCGGTTGCTGAGTACGACCTCTCCCGTGGACGTTCGCTGTAAATAGTTTTGACCACATTTGTCACGTGTCTGGAACTGACTTCAGAAGCAACATGGGGACGTCCAGCACATGGGCTCAGAATTCACAGAAAGTTGTCTTGGGAGGGAGAAGATTAGAATTTCATGATCACAGCGGAGGAAGTTGTTAACTCAGCAATTCCAGACGGAGTGTCCTGCCAAGCAGCGGAGGGTGAATTGGGGGAGACAGAAGAGGGTAAGAAATTAAAACAGGAGACCAGAATGTCAAAAATTAAAAATCAGAGTGATAAAGTAAAAGTTAAGGCAATGACTAGATATGCTATATTCACATAGTTTGCATATGCCCATCAAAAAAGGCGTTACCCGGTAAGACTTCATAGTTAAGCATCTGAGGGTGGGGCCAGGCTCGCTGTGCCCAAGGACCCGCAAGGAAGCCCGTGCAGCTGGGAAGAGTGGAGGGAGATCAGGACAGAGATCTAGAGGGGTCTAGACAAAGTCAAGCCTGGTACACCATGTCAGCAACTCTAGATTTTACTCTGAGAGGACATAGCAAAATAAGCTGTCAGCAGGGAAGAAGCAAACCTGATTTATCTTTTGAAGAGACCAGTTGTCTGGCTGCAGAGCATACTGTGGAAGGGAAGCAGGAGCCTAGACGGAAAGCTATTGCAGCAGTCCCAGCAAAGATGATGAAGCTTGGACTCGGTTGTCGTCATCAGGAGGTGAGAAGTAGCTGGATCTTGGATGTATTTAAAATTAGGCCCAGCGGATTTGCAAATAACTAGGGGTAGTGGGTGGGGGGGAAAGAGCAGAGTCAAGAAAGAGATGGAGTATGTAGTTTCCAAGAAAAATAAAATAAAAAGATAATTTTAGGGTTAGATTTGTGGAACGATGGCCCAAAAATAGGTCCTTATTAGCACCAAGTTTTCAATGTCTCGGCCAAAAAAGAAATTAATGCCAGTAATCTCTTTAGAAATTATTTAACTGTCATATAAATGTACTGATTTGGGAAAATATTATGAGATGCATAAAAGCAACTCAAATTCTATTTTCTTTAGTTAAAGCTTTATAACTCAGTGCAGCTGCAGACTGCCCAGGCATAATTATAGCTCCACCTGGCAGGCAGGCCCCTGGGTTGGAAGCATAGCGTTTCATTAATAAAATGAAAGAATGTGTGAAATTGTATTTTTAAAACAGTGGAGATGGAAGGAGGCTCAGAGGTGGCAGGCTCTCTTCGCTAGGCCACAGCCATGTGTTGAAATGTCACATGAGCATCGCCTGTCATACTGCCTTGGCACGAGGGAGGCTGCCCTTACCATGGGGTGTTCACGTAAGACCCTGGGCCTTCTTAATGTAGACATTCTTGTAATCTCACAGCACTCCAGAAAAGGAAAAGGCACAACCCACAAGCACCTTTATTGCACTCACGTCCTGCAAATGTCTTTGTTTTCTTGAGACTACCAGGTCACCAAGAAGCAGCATTAAAAGAACACGTATACAACTGATAACAACTATACTGAACACTATCCAACAATTTCTCCTTTATTTCTTCACCCAATTATTTGCATTTCGCTAAACTATTAAATTATTGCATCCAATAACTAGCAATCTGACTCCCAAAAATAACATCTTCAGCTGCTACCAACAAAATTCATATGCTTTTTTACATGAGCAAAAATCTATGTTTGTGCTCTGTGGGATCTAATCCTTAATAAAAAGAAGAAAATTTAATTGTATATTGTTTCAAAGTATCCATCTTACAGATGAGAATAATTAGATTTTCTACCTAGACTCTAATGTTATAAACCCAAATAACATTCCTTTGAAGTAAGCAAAGTAAAATATGTTTTTAGAAACAAAAGAATTGATAACTAGTATTATATAATATAAAATTATATAGTAGCAGTTGTTTTTAACAGAGCTCTCTTAAAGAGCTACAGAATAAGTAAACAAAAATAAGTAATGTTTATGAACAATTTAAAATTGATTTAATAACTCTATAGAATTCTTTTCAAAAGCCCATAAAACATTTTTTTAACTAATCCAGTAATAAGTTATAAGGAAAATCATACAGCCACATTCACTAACAAGGCAATAAAATGAAAAAAAATAGCAACAAATGCAAAGCCAAAAACCTAACCACTTAGAAATTTTAAAACAATTTTCTGAGTAACTCGACATTTAAGAATGAAATTATAGACTATTTAGAAATTAATGATGTCTCCCACTAGTAAGAATCAGAACTTTTTGGAGAAGTGATAGATGCCATATCTGAGGCAGGAATTGTACAAGATAAGCCTGGTACACCTTGCTGTAGCAGAAAATAAGAAAGCTATGAAAGATTCCAAGAATCTCATGAAAAGGACCTCCCCCTGGTCAAAGCTAAGACAATGTGAACATCGAAAAAGTACTGACTACAATGGAGTGAAACACATCAAACATAATGAAGTCTATGTATTTATAATAACATTTAAAAAGTGATCCATTCTGGAGGTTTCTAGAGCACAAACTCATTCTGGAAAATGGTAAATAAAATATTCAAAATTGTATTCTCCCCTTGCCTGTGAAATTTATCTCCAGGTAAACACTGAGTTGATATAAAGAAGTAATAGAATTGAAACTCACCATTTTGCAACCCCTAATAAAATAAAGTATCTGGGAAATTCTCATGGCTGGCTGCTAACACCGTTAGATAAGACTGATGGGAAACCTTATAATGGAGCGATTGGACTGGAGACACCTAAGCCTATGATCAACCTTACTATCACAAGACGAGAAACCATCAGACATCGTGAGTCTCTTGATAGGATATAATGGAAAGTGTACAGCACCAGCTATGAGAGATTCTTACCCAAAATCCTAACCTCCAACCTGAGTCTAATCAAGCCTGTGGTTGTAACCACCAGTTGGCAGCAAGTGCAGGGATAGTGGAACATGTTAAACAACACCATGTGGATACAATCAACCAAATCCAGAACTGGGAAATTTTACAGAACAAATGCTTCATTTCTTTACTGAAAGAAATAAAAACAAAGAACAAGGAGGAAGAGGAAGGACTGCTATAGACGGAAAGAGATTTGTCAACCAAATGCCACATGATGGGCTTTATTTGGGTGTTGATTCAAATAAACCAACTGTAAAAATATATTCATGAGATAAGTGGGGAAATGTAAACATTGGCTATTAAAGCATATAAATAAATTTTGTTACTTTTCCACTTGGAGATGAATATTTAAGAGCCTAGTATGTCATCTGTATGATGGATACTTTGAAACAACATAGAATCTGACAGAGATGTGAATAGAATATAAAATAACAAAATAATAAAACATAAAATAATATGTCCGGCTTTGCTTTAAAATAATCCAGAAGTCTGGCGAAGTAGGATAGGGATAAACAAGATTGACCATATTTGTTGAAACTGGTGGCATAAAACTAGGGCTTCATTATTCTAGTCTCTCTACTTTTGTGTATGTTTAAAAGTTTTCATAATAAAAACGTTTTTTTGAAGACATGAATTACAATGAGAATACCATGAATTTAAACAGGCTGGGTGTGGTGGCTCACACCTGTAATCCTAGCAATCTGGGAGTCAGCAATCTGGGAGTCAGTCACTTGAGCTCAGGAGTTCAAGACCAGCCTGAGCAAGAGTGAGACCCTGTCTCTACCAAAAATGTAAAAATTAGCTGGGCATCATGCTGTGCACCTGTAGTCCCAGCTGCTTGGGAGGCTGAGGCAAGAGGATCACATGAGCCCAGGAGTTTGAGGTTGATGTGAGCTAGGATGATGCCACAGCACTCTACTCTGGGCAACACAGTGAGACTCTGTCTCAAAAAATAAAAATAAAAATAAAAGAATTTAAATAGGTACTCAGCTGAAGATGTCTTAAATTAATTTTTTTAAAAAAGAAATATGATAAATGAAATAAATGTACAACTCCAAAAGCTAGAAATAAAAATAAAATTAGTCAAATTAAGGAAGGGAAGAATTAATCAACATAAAAGTGGAAATTAGTTTTTTTTTAAAAAAAAGAGCATACTTGAAAATAAAACCAAAATCTGTAATTTTTAAACATTAACAAAATAAATCTCTGGGAAGTATAACTAAGAAAATAGGAAATAAACACTTTAAAATTGAAAAAGAGGCCACACTCACAAATACGACAGAAATTTTAAACACAAAATACTATTAGGTTGCAATAAAATAGATAAAATGGATGATTTTTAGGATAATAAAAATGACTCAGATTAACTCAAGGAAACATAAAAAAACATAAACATACTAATAACCACAAAAATAAATAAATGTTGGTTTATTTATTAAAAAGATAGTTTGAGATCTAACCCCAAAAGGGCATCAGTCCAGATGGTTTTATTCATTTATTTCTTCTTTCTTTTATTGATTAAAAAATATCAATTGAACACCTAATATACCAGGTACTATTCTTTTTCTTTTTTTTTTTCTTTTTTAAGAGATTGGGTCTCACTCTTTCCCACAGACTGGAGTGCAGTGGCCCAATCATAGCTCAGTGTAACCTTGAACACCTAAGCTGAAGTGATCCTTCTGCCTCAGCCTCCCACGTAGCTAGGACTGCAGGCACATGCCACGCCCAACTAATTTTTTTTTTTGAGATGGGGTCTTGCTATTTTGCCCAGGCTGTTCTTGAACTCCTGGCCTCAAGCGATCCTCCTGCCTTGGCCTCCCAAAGCACTGGATTTACAGGAATGAGCCACTGCACCTGGCCAGGCACTGTGCTTAATCATGGGGGTTCAGCAGTAAAGAAAAAAGAAAAAAAATAATCGTGCCCTCTTGAAGTTTACATTCTAGTGGTGATTGAGGGGAAGAGGGAAATACAGACAATAACAGAATAAATAAGTAAAATATATCATACATTAGATGGTGTATAGGCTGAATAATGCCCTTCCTCTCTTAATAAACAAACCACCGTTATCAAAATCAGGAAATATTGATACAATTTTATTATCTACAGACCTTAATCATATTTCATCAACTGTCGCAATAACAAAGTCATCTTTTAAAGATTCAATCAAAGCATGTCACTCTCTTGCTTAAGGTGCCCCAGTGGTTGCCCATTGCATTGTAATAATATCCAAAGTCCTTACCATGGCCTACAAAGCCTGCTCAAGCTCCTGCCTACTTCTCCACCCTCATTTCCTAACATTCTCCCTATTCCTCACTTTGATCCAGCCCCACAGGTCTTCTCTCTAGTCCTCCAGCACATCATCTCGTTTCTACCCCAGGGCTTTTGCATCTACCATTGCCTCTCTCTGGAATGGTCTTTCCCGCAAATCTTCAATGGTGGAGCCCTTCTCATTGACTTCATGTTATATTGATTTGTCCTTGTATGATTTTTCAGAGGGCTAATGGAGATATTTAATTCTAGATTGTTACCGTGTTCCTACAAGAACACCAAAAGATTGAATTCTCTATACTTTTGTGAATATTTTATTGCATTCAAATCATTCATGAATTGTTAATCAGTATACAGTACATATGGAATATTCAAATTAAATAAAAACCCTCCTCTTAAATCTCTCTAGATAAACAGCAATGTGTACTGCTATGTGGTTGTTCTTAAATATTTAGCACAAGTTGGCATCATTAAGTAGCAATTCTTTTTTTCTATCTCCAACATACTAACGGTGTAAAAGAATATGTATTATAACCCAAATGCGAGCTCATCTGCAAGTAACTCAGCAGTGAAATTTTTCTGATTACAAGATGTGATTCTAAGGACAAAGATAAAAGACTTTAATAATCCTATAGAACCCATGTTAATGTGTATGTAATGCCTCTGTATAATGAGCTGTGCTCTAAACATCGCTCAGAACCGCAGCAGCCACCTAGAGTCATAAAGACAGTACCATAGGAACTCTAAAATCATGTCAACTCTGAAAATGAAATGACAAGAAGCGGAAAATGATTATTGTGATTATTTGGGGCTTTATGTCATTTCTCTGTAGTGCCATCCTGGGTTGCCCTACTCCAGGTAGCAATCTCTCTCCTTCCCGCACTCAATGACAAGGATTACATGTTTGAATAAAATGTCAACATCCCACATTATGCAGGGTAACGGGAATCCATCATCTAAATATCATTACAATCAAGGACTGTCATGTTCAAGTTCTCCCTCACTATTCATAGCGGAAAGAAACAACATCTGTAAGACCTTGCCTGAATTTTTCAGCTAAAACCCACTTGATTTCAAGGTGACAGAGTGTGTTCGTAAGAGCTGTTACCACCTTGGATAATTATAAAGCTAGAGAAAGGCTGCAAGAGGGAGCAAAAGAAGATTAACACTCCCGCCCACTGATGCAGTGTCACCCAGGCAGGGACACTGGCCACCCAGAAGTAGGAAAGCTGCTGCGATCCCTGCCGATTGGGAAGAAAATTAAAATAAGGTGGAAGTAAGGAAACCTTTCTCAACAATTAAAAACACAGAGCTTGCTTTATCTTTTTGAAAGCTACAGCCTCTTTGTGGCTAAGAACAGAGGGTTTTGAATACTGTCAAGGTCACAACTGCAAATCGGGAGTTGGTTGGTGACATCAAAAGGTACAAAGAACAAAGGGATAAAAGTAAACAAAAAGACGATGGAGATGCAAAACATAGGGGACTGGGAGCAGGATTCACATCTGGCATTGGCACGTGTACGAGCAACGGAAAAACTGATGACTAAAACTCTGGGACTCTGCTGTCGTTGCAGAAGATCTCGGCTGGTGGAATTTAGAACTACTCCTTTCAGTTTAGTTCAACTCAGAAAACACATTCTAATCCAGTGACTTCTGAATCCTAACCCCTTGGAATATGGGAAAAAGATGTCCAAACTTTTTGTATTTATTTTTTATCTCACTCTTTTATAATGTCTTTCTTGTATACGTTATAAAATGTATGTACTATATCAGAACAATATGTAGATGGCTAAATACATAGTGAAAGTAAGTGATCAAAAACCATTTATCGATAAGTGGTATGTGATCAAGAATTTATGCAGATTCTGATTCAGTAGCTCTAAGGTGGGGCCCTGGAACATGTGACAACGCTCCGGGGGGACTCTGGTGGACACGTTTTACCTATATTAATTCATTTTAACCCTTACACAGTTCCACCATTAGATTGTATGACACAGTAAGGCAGATATTAGAACTATCCCCATTGTACAGATGAGAAAATTAAGGCACAGGATGGTTAGGTAGTTTTCCAAGTCTTCACAGCTATGAAGTGGGGCACCAATGCCAGTGTTCTTAAGCACTCCACAACGTAGTCTCAAGAAGTCAGGCAACCATGACTGACCCAAGATAAAGTTAAGGAGAAATGATTGGAGAATTAAAATCCCAGGTAGAATAGATGCAGGGGTCTCCAGTGGGAAGCTCCATCAGTCTAGATGATCCCTAATAAAGGGCCATGTCACCCATGAAGGCCAACGTATCCCTCACGTATGTTGGCCACATTTGTTTGGCTTCATGAAATGGGATTATTCTAGAAAGACAAAGATACGACATAAGACACAAAGACTGCTTCAATAAAATATCATCCAACCTGAGCAGCTCACTGTCATTTTTTTTTTTTAATAGAAGCCTTTCACCGTATGGAACTAATTATCGCCATCTGCGGCTCTATACTTCTATTTCCTCTCTAGCAGCTCGTTCTTCAAAAACTCAGTAGCTTCCTCTCTTTACATTTGTAAATGCTATTGACTATGGATAAAATCCATGTTTACTTTCTATTCAAAACCCCATAGGAAAGCTTGTTTTAATCATCCACAGATGTTTCATTCAGTTCTGCTTAGCTTGGCACAGGACTTCAGAAGGAAAGAAAAGAAAAATCTTTATTTTATATTTCAATTGTAGATTGTTACAGACTAAATAAAATGCCAAATTGTTATTGGAAACAACACAGCCACTGTAATAACGATAGTCGACATCTCATTTTTACAATTATAATTTTTCCTGGCATGTGTTTAACTCAAGATGGTTTCCATATTTTACAAAGGGCATTCCCCCCCTTTCTCTGAATGAACCTTCAGTGAAGCCATAGAACTTTGTAATTTTATTTTAATGCATTCTTGTACACTTGAGAAAAATTGAAATTATTGTACAATGTATCATGAGTAGTCTTTTAAGTACTTTCCATCCTTTTGGTGTCACGCTTTTTTTTTTTTTCTCTTTTTTTTAATTTATTTTTTTCTTTTTTTACTTTGTTTCAATCTTTTATTATGTGCCAACAGTTAAAGCTGATGGTGTCATGTTTTGGAATTAACCTTTAAACTAACCCCCAAGACCATTTCATACACATCTAATACTCTACAGGTCAGTTCTTCCTTGTTTCCCTTTTATTTTTTATTTCTTACCTAAAAAACATTAATGACATAAACATTCACTGTGAATTATACCTACACTTCACAGTTATTAAATATAAGGGGGAAAGGCAGCTTTTTTGGCAGAAAGAATATTTCTATGAATTTCTAGTAGATTCTCTACTTATCTCCAAAAACTGTGACATGAAAACTTAATATTCCATTTCTTTATAATCCCACGCCCACCTCCAATCACCCCAAAGCTCACCTGATTCACTGAAACCCAAAAACTTTTAATGAGGTTCTTTCTGATTTCTTTTCACGACACTAATGCAAAGGATCAAACTACACTGCACAAGCCCTAAGTCCAAAATTTACCAAATATTTACTTCTTCCTAAGTCCAGCCAATCACATTGCTCCTTCAAAAGCATTTCATTTAAATTACATTTACATGGTGGAGCTAATTATAAACTTTCTTCTCATTCCAGTGTGTTAAAATATCATGGATATTAGCTCTGATTGTTTGGTTTTGATTCAGTACAGATGGTTCCCATTGAAGAAAAAAAATCTTCTCAAATAAAGATGACCCCAGAACAAGTCCATCTGTTAAAGAGAGGTCCAGTTATGGCTCCTTGTAATTGTTTCAATACACATGTCAAAACTCTGGTTTCAATGAGCTGATTTTGCTCTATCATAATTTTGTCTTATTGCTCTTTTCCACATATCGTTTCAGAGTACCTGGGAGATATTCAAAGAACATGTGAAATCCTGACAAGAAGAGAGCATAGATGAGGGGCAATGATTGAGATTGTGTCTGCGAGAAGCTACCAAATCCAGTGTTTTGAGTCAATGTAGGGAAGGAAACAGTTTTCTTTCCACCGCCGTATTTTTCTAAGTACATGACAGCTCTTCAGAGAACAGCTCTGAAATTCCATGGTGAGAGCGAGAAAGAATATTTACTTTCCCAAATTATCTGACCTACCAGCTATATACATTTAGGATCCAACATCAAAGACAATTAACAAATCCTTTAAAGACCTAAGTGTATTTTTTTGATGTCAAGGTTATGTATATATTTTGTGTAACGAAGATTATCTGCCTTTAATTAATTAAAGCTATCAGTGGCTATGAATAACAAGTTTAAGTTATTATTTTATAAGTCCTTAGTTTCAAAAAAGTAAGTAAAACTTAGTCATTCTTTGGTATCTAGGCACCATAATAAATACAAGTAGATTCCTATGAGTCAAAGACAACAAATTATAATGTACCCCACCAGAAGAATAAACAAAATTCTAATTTATAAAATAGCTAAAGTGTTCTTCATGCTATAGGCTTCTGCCACCGTTTCCATGGTGATGACACTGAAGTCTTGTCCTTTTGACACACACGTCCTCTTTACAGAAAAAGGAGAGCTACAGGACCAAATGCTCACAGTTTCTCTATGCAAATATATGATGTCGGATGACACTTTTACGAACATCAAATACAGGCAGCTAGTTGCTGTGGGAATGAAAACAGAGTGGTCCACTTTCTAAGGAGATTATGATTAAGATGAAAAACATAGGCTAAAATAAAAATACTATAAATATATAGGAATAAAGACATTAGATTTTATGCCATAGTTGAAAGTTAGTACAATTTATTTCCTTTTTTAAATTCAAACATAAGGTTTTTAAACATCTCAAACCCTGGCACACCGCATTCCTTGTGGATGGATCAGTCCAGGAAATGTCAAGAAAGCTCCACCTACCTCTAACAAAAAAAAAAAATATATATATATATATATATATCTCAGGTGGTTATTAATTTCTTAATCTGTGAAATCACCTATGTAATACCGTGTTTCCTCAAATCTAAGATTCCATCAATTTTAAGACATACCATTATTTTATTTATCAAGAAAAAGGAAAACCATGCCAATTAAACTATGCTAGACAATCAATTGTAAAACATTCTAATTTCAGAGATATTAAAATGTGAAAAAAAAAGTTCAACTTGGATTCAAAGAAATACAGGGAAATCCTTTCTATACATATATTCACATAGAAACAAAACTGTGGTTTCAGAACTCTATAGGAGATTTGCTTCTTAGGACTATCAAATGTATAATAAATGCTTTAAAGAAGAAAGAAGGAAAGAGATCTCACAGGTAACATGGAAAATTAACTTGTCTATACAGGTTCAGAAATCTGTTTGCATTTTTCAATACTTTTTTTATTATGGCCTTACATGTTTATTTATTTTATTTTGTTGTCTTTTCACTGATTATATAAGTAAACAGTGCTTGTAATTAAAACAGAAAAACTATAGAAAAGACACAAAAATACGATTATGATAAAGATCTGGCCTAATTTAGATCTGTAGTGATGCAGGCACAGTTTACAAAAAAAAAATAAATTCTCTCCTTTTCTCTTATCTTATTCCATAATTCTGGACAGCCTCCTCCCACACACACAGGTGCTGCTGCTGCTGTAGTTGCTGCTAGAAGCTCCCTCAATCCCGACAATGCTCACTCAGCTTCTAGAGCCTTTGCTCAATTTGCAACAGGAGACATTCAGCCTCAATCCTCTAACTTGATTTCTCCAGAGGAGGAAGGAAGGAGGTGGGATCAGGGCTGGTTAGAATTCAATGGCATTAGGACTCAGGATTCAGAAATTGCTTTTGGGAAGTTCAAGGTTGATACTTACTATTATTTCAACTATGTCAACTGCCTTACAGACATAAAGGAGAAAAGAGTGGTTATGTTTCTCCTCCCGGTTTTTTTAGTACTTTCTGGTTGATCCCAAGATTTCGTTTTGATCAGCATGGTAATACACATGCATACCTATTGACTAAAAAAACTTGGGATGATGAATGTCATAAAAACTCTAACAACAACAAAAAATGTCAGATGATCTACAAAATCATAACTGTTCTTGAGCCCATCAGAGAGCTGAAGTCATAATGCAACCAGCAAGCCATCCCAAAGAAAGACTGGACACACAAACCACCTAGCTTTTGGCAGAGCAAGGGAGAAAGAGGTGGTCACCATATAAACAGGAAAAAATCAGCCAGAACATTAATGAATTCTTAAAGGGCAAATGTGTGCTGGTGTGTCAACTGGAACTCCTAGGAGCTCCAGACACAAGGGAAGGTTCCACTCACAATCTCAGTTTCATGAGCCTCTACTGGGTACTTACACTCAGGAGAAAGATGGGGGGCAGGGGCAGGAAACCTGAGAGGGGCCCCCTTCAAGGGCACATCTGCTACTGATGGGGACAGCCACTTCCATGGACCTTTTTCTCTTATGATGGAAGCCTTAAGCCACTCAAGAAGGGATAATAAACCCTTTTGCCCCCACCCTCCAGCCAAAGACCCATTGCTTCTGGGAAGTGGCAAAAGTAGAAACTCACTCTCTCTGGAGTAGGGAAAATTTCTTGGGCCCAGGACTCTGCGGTGATGACAAACACAGGTCAGCTAATGCTAGGAAAGAAACAAGAAATTCTCTCCCATCTAAGACCAAGCACAGATGCAAGGCGGAATTTGGCCACCACAGGGAGCACATGAAGGAATGCTGAGAAAGCCCTAATCCCAAGGCCCAGGCATACAGAGCCTGCCTAAGACTGAGGCTGCCCCACCACAAGCCCAATACCAGTGGACAAGCAACAGTGGATTAACACTGGGAGGAACAAGAACATGAAGAGAAACCTCCCCTGTGCTTCAGGCAGGCAGACAGAACAGCAATATTAAGAAAAACATCTAGTACTCCAGGTCCCACACGAAGCACAAGGTAATAGCAGCCACCACTGGGGGAATTTGAAGCCTATGATAAACTGAAGGTAACCATAGCATGGATCTGGGAGTGACAGATCTGAATTATGTACATTTGCTGTGGTCCCCAACCTCCGGGCCATGGACCGGTACCAGTCTGTGGCTGTTAGGAACTGGGCTGCACAGCAGGAGGCAAGCGGTGGGCAAGCCAGGGAAGCTTCGTCTGTATTTACAGCCGCTCCCCGTCACTCATCATCCACCCACCCCAGGCCCCCATCCGTGGAAAAATTGTCTTCCATGAAACTGGTCCCTGGTGCCACAAAGGTTGGGATCACTGAACCACTCCTAAGATTAGAAAGTCCTCTTTTGGGCTGGCCCATTTCATTCTTGAAAAGCACTCTTCAAATATTTTTTTTTTCCTTCCATCAAATTAGATCTGCCTCCCTGGGGATCTTCCACTCACTTCTTCTTATTTCTTCATTATTTCCCAATACCAAGCGGTCAAGGTACCTGGAACTTCGGTGAAGTCATGACATGACTTTGCAGTGTCCTCATCATCCTATTCTGAGAGTGGTCACAAAGTGAACTTCAGACACTGTCCTTTGCTGTAAATGAGTTTGTCTGATGCTTTTCTGAAAGCAGGTCTGGAGAGAAGCAGATACCAAACAACGTAGAAACGAGAGTCTGGAACCAAATGGAAAGCAACCTTTGCCTACGTCACTGTTCTGCCTAACACCAGCTCCACTTAAAAGAATATAATATGTTTCTCTGTTCGACTGAATAAAAGATTTCAAGTGATCTGGAAACCACAGTTTCTACTATTTACAATTTAGACGTGTTTGACTGAAATTTAAAATTAATCCTTTCAGCTGCCATATTCCATGAGCTAAAAAAATATTTGTATAATATCTCCATGTAAAATAATGTCACCTTGAGGTCTGTTTAATGTTGCTTTTTTTAATAATATGTTCAAACATTCCTGTTAAATGCACAACTTTAAACAGGCTGGATTGAAAGATTTTTTAATAAGATTTGGGGGATGAAATCACCAAGTTACCTGTTTTTTCTTTCTTTTTCAATAGCCCACTTGAGATTTCTCAATTTTACAAATTTTAAATAGAATATCATTGTATTCTGCTGTGAATCAGATGGACAGTTTAACTATTTGCGTGCCATCAGTCTAACCTTCATAAATGTTGGTATTCTTGGATGTAACGCACTGTCTCATGAATGTGATGTTGTTAACATATCCGTAACGTGTTTTGTTAATGTATCCGTAATGTTTCTTCAACTTCTAATTTCAAAATTGGAGTTTTCTAAATTTTCAGCATATTTAGCCACTGTTAGGTTGACCAGGAAACTGCCATTTTTTTTTTTTTTGGCCAAAATGATTCAATCTAATACTCACTTAATTTGAATTTTAAAAGATAAAGCCGAGGTGCTATCAATTAGCAATTTTACTTCTGCCTCTGGCTGGAATAATTCTCAAATGCATTCTCTACTCTGAACTAAAGTATAATTTTGTACTATGTATATTCTTTTTCATAATTTTGAAAACTTGCACCTACATCTGCCTCTAAAACTATCTTTGCACCTTTTTGACTCAGCTGTTCTGGAATAGACTTCCATGCCAACTTTGGAAAACCACAACTTACATGCAAAGTTAGGATAATGTTCAAAGGTAGGATGGAGATAAAGGTGTTTTCTATTCTTCTAAATATTCTTTAAATTCTACTTCAAGTGGCTTTAGGAATATTTATATAGAAAGTACTTACAGGTTTTTCACAATCTGGCATAGAGCCCTAAGGAAGCCAGAAAAATTTAGCACCTAGTATAGCACATAGTATAGCAAGAATTTTAAATGGTAAATAAAATCTTTCCAAAAAGAAATTTACTTTTTGAATAACACTAAGATACAATGAAGAAGATGTGGACAGAAGTTGCAGAAAGAGTTATGTTTCTTTTGTGCATATGAAAAATAAGAAATACTGTCCAACATAGAAATGATAAATGCTCATGTTGATGGGTGTCCTAAACACCTTCACTTGATCATTACACATTCTACGCATGTAACAAAATAGCACACGTACCCCATAAATATGTACATATATTAGGTATCAATAAAAAAACTTTTTAAGGAATTACTATCTAGAATAATTTACTCTGAAATACTCTTTTAATGAATGCTCATGACTTATATTTTCCAACTTGGATTAAGTGTGTACTTTGCATCTTTTATAATAGTGCCTAATTCCTTCCCAGAACTCACCATATAAAATACTTTTCCCCTTCTGTGTTCTCTGATATTGCCATTCATTTGTTCCTAATGTTGCCTTATCTTATTAGTTTTGATATATACATACATATCACCTACTTTATAAACACTCCTTAAGAAGAGAGAACATGTCTTAAATATCTTTGTTTCTCTATCAGGGTCTTGTACCTTGGAAACATTCTTGCACACCAGATGTGTCTTTTTTGTTTAAATCAATTGTTCATTTTTCCCTCGACTGATCTCATTACCCCAATCTGCATCTTCTTTGGTCCATCTCTACTGCTATTTCTAAAAAGGCAATGAATGGCCAAACGCTATACAGTGGTCTCGATACAGAGACAAGATAGTTTTATTTCAAATCTGTAACTCAGATGCTAAACAGATTCACATGCCTGCAGCAGCTATGTTCTGTGTACTATTCTCAGAATATAAATAGGTACTGCATTAAAAATTAATTAGGCATTGGCTCAAAATACCCAATGGCCCATTCAGATATTTCAGGCCTCAATTTTAATAATACAAAAATATTTAATAATGTTAATCTTTTAGAACAATGCCAATGGCATCTACATATGGATTGACTCACTTCACCAAAGAAATCCACTCTCTGGGAAGACATAAGCCTAGTAGATTCAAATTCTTTATTCTCTAAAGGAATAGCTATGAGAGATATTTTTCAAATTAGTACACAAAATATTTTCTGCCGTAATTTCTGATTCTTACTATTGAGTAGAGTATGGACAGACTTCCGAGGCTAAAATCTAAGGCAATTGTCCAGATAATTTTTAAAAATCACAATAATCATCTAAGTAACTGAAATAGTCTAGTTATTATCTAGATTTGGAATGAAGGCCCTGGGACTCAATTCCTGGTTCTGTGATGACCTTACTCCGGGGGGACTTGGGTGAGTCATTTAATCTCTACAAGTGTGCTTTCTCATACCTAGAATGAAGAAACTTCTGTTACCTGTTTATCTACTCAAGAGAGAGGTTCTGAAAATCCAATTAGAGCAGTGTTTCCAAACCTTGGCACTGTTCATATTTGGGGCCAGATAATTAATTATTTGTTGCAAATCTGTGCATTATAGGATGTTTAGCAGGTCTGGCCTTTATCCACCAGATGCCAGTACACAGGCATGTACACATACTCTCTTCCCAGTTCAGCTGTAATAAACAAAATTGTCTCCAAACATTGCCACACGTCAGGGATGGGGGATCAAAATCACACCCACACCCATCCCTCTGCCCCATTGAGAATGACCGAATTAATTTACATGAGAGCCTTCATTAATACATTGAATATGTACTGATCACCTACTATGTGCCAGACACTGTAGCCAAGTCAAATCAGATGTGATTCATGCCCTTAAACTGAGCAGACAAGCCAATCAGTGTTTGCACCAACAGGAGTTTGGGAGCCCGTGAGAGTGGATAGGGATGGAGAGAGTGTAATATTTAGGTAATTAATAGTAGAAGCCACAGGAATTAGTGACTCAATAGATGTGGGGGAATTAGTAAAGTAAGAAGAGAAAAACAATTCTTACAACATCAACAATGGCTAATTATTAATTATTACCCAAGTCAAAGGGATTTTTCCACAAGAACAGGGACATTTCCCAAAAGAAAATTCAAACCATGTAAATGTTCATAAAATAAATACTAACTTCACTGCAACAGCTTTAATTTTAACTCGTGGGGAAACACACTTAGACAAACGAATCAGTTTCTTCCATTCCGTTTTCATTCCTATCAGAATTATCAAGACCAACGGAAGTCAGTTAACTCTCATGCTGTAATTAAACTATCAAGGTCCACAAAAATGGCAGCCAAGTGGTGAGGGGTGAATGACAACACGCCTCATTTATGGCTTCTTTATTTCATTCACTGAAGAACATGTTATCTGAACGTTGTCTAAGAGTTCTGTCAGACATCAGCTTTGAAAACCCAAGTCAAATGCATGTGTACCAACATCGAAAGAAAATAAAACCTAAACGAGGGCAAGAAACAGCCTTTCCCCCATGACATTGGAGATGTGTCGCTTTTCAGAATATTATCCACACGTGAGGTCCTCACAGAGGTGACTCTATTAGCTCCCCCTCGCTGTGGTACAGCAAAGCAAACAACTATCCCATGATCTCACGGCACTTGCTAGTTTGTATGAAACCAGAGAAGCGCAGTTTCGAGACACAGAACATAGCATTCATTAGAGGAGAGCTAGTTAAAAGCTGCTAATGGGGCCCTTTGGCTCCTGGGCCTGCCGAGGTATTTGGAGGAGGTCCACGTGCCTGCCCACATCCATTTCAGATGAAATTCTCATTGCAAATACATGTTACCTAATACCCCAAAATATATGAAAGTCTTCCTGGTTTTTAGGGTTTGTAAGCTCCCCTGACAATGGAATTCTGTGTGGAAATATCAAAATTCAAGTAACAATTTTTGAGAGGATCAAAAATAGAAACCATTATCGGAGTATAAAAACATTTCAGTTACTTAAGAAACCACATTTCTAAGAAAAGCAGCTTTATTAACCGACATTTGCTCAATAGGCAATTTTCCCCATTTAATTTTCATAAATAGATCACTTTGAAATGTATTTCCCCTAACAAAGACTGCATATTAACAACAAATGATACATCTTCAAAATTTTAATTAATGTCAAGAGCCTTATTTTGCTTCCAAGCAACTTACAGAGACGTGTTATTAATATAATTTAATTTAAGGGGGTAGGCATTTGTTGTCTATTTTTAAAAAGGTAGTTCTGAAACTCCAGCCCTGTCAACATTATTTAAACATTCCTGTTCCATGCCTCAATATAATAAATTGAATCAGCTTTTAATCGTGCCCATGTTTTGTGGTTCCTGGCAGTACAAAAAGATTCTCTGTAAGCGCACGACTCCCCCCTGCAAAACACCCCACTGTGTGATTAATTACTAGTCTGGAAGATATAAATATGTCTCTCAATAAAGACAGTATGGACTGCTGGAAGCTCTGGCCTTAAACGTCTTGGTGGGGAGCCTTAACTTAGCAGACATCCTCCTAATTCAAACAAGATTCTGGCTCCAGCATTCACAGAAAGCTCCACCATGATACACTGTTCCTTTATTGAACAGCATATTTATTTTAATTACCATCATTTTGTACATGTACAAGAATCAGAGGAAATCAGGCTTTTTATGTATAAATATATAGAATTCTCAAGGTGTCTCTGTGTTTCTTAAGAAAGAAAGAACTGAGAACAGTAGAAAATAACCTTGAGTTTTTAAAAAGAGCCATCTTTATATAAAAGCATTTTAGGTTACACCCTGATATTACTCATGCTTCATTCTGAGTTAAAGGTTTAGCCAAGAGACCATAACTTTATAAACGAAGACATGAACAAGCACGTATTTGGCTATGCATAAGACTCACATCTACTGTCTGAACTGAGGAGCCACCATGATTGCTAGAGAGGAGAGAAGCTTAGAGAAAGGACTTGGTGGCCACCTCCCCTTACCTCCACATAGTGAAAACAAGAATTGATGGAATTCCTAGGACTGTTACTAAAAGCCAAAATAAGGTTAAGAGAACTTATACCAATCATTCAAACAGAAATTGCAAGTAAAGTCAACCCACTAGAAAATAAAGATTAATGTAAGAAATCAAGACTAGAAGATGGCTCTTTTAAATTGGAGAATTCTCAAGTGTAAATTCTTGGTTTAACAGTTTGCATTAATGATGATGGCATTTATTGCTACAACTGAATACCACATCCCCAACACCCTTTCATTATGTTTTTAACAGAGGGGGTCAAGGAAGACAAGATCATCATAAATCATTCTGGTCAGTCTAGAAATCCACACATCATGTTTCTAAGCATTCTATTTGAAACAGAATGAAAGAAAGTTTTCCTAAAAATCCAATATACATTCTGCCATGGAAAAAATATTATTTGTATTCAGACTTCTACTCTCCTACTATTTATATTTTTACCTGGCCTTGTCAAAGATAGATTTTTTTAGCACAATCATCAAACATAAATGTAAGGATTAAATCACTCAGAAAACATAAATCTGAAATGGAGTTATGCAGTAGACTGCAAAAATGGCCATAATTTCCCAGCCTTTAAACCTGGGCTGGCCTTGTGGCTTGCTGTGACCAATAAAATGTACAAAAATGGTAGTATATCAATTCTAATTCTAAGCCTCAAGAGATCTTGCAAGCTTCCATTCTCAAATTCTTGGAACTCTGTACTCACCACGGGAATAAATCTAGGCTAGCCTGCTACAGATTGAGAGGCCATGTGGAAAATGCCCCCATCATCCCAGCTGTCCCAGACATGGCCATCATAAATCGGCCCACACAATCTATCAGTTGACCACAAGTATGCATGCAACCCCAGACAAGATTAGCCAAGGTTGGCCCACACCAGAAGAACCACCCAGCTGAGCCCAGCCAAAATTGTCAACCTGCAAATTAAATGGGTACTTTTTTAAACTATTAAGCTTTGGGGTGGTTTGTTATACAGAACTAGAAAACTGATACAGGTTCTATAGCCTGTAAGCTAGTGTAAGTTTCCCATTACGCTCATACCCTTTACCAGGTACTAGCATACATACTCTGTTATCCTAGTTCCTTTGGAATTCTGATACCACTTTTTCTGTAACAAAATTTAGCACTTAGCTAACTTACACCCTATATGATTTGGTAAGGTATATCTAAGTATTTATGATTCATATACAAATTCCCTGAAGGTACAGACCATGTTTTATATTAATTTTTTATTATCCAACACATTAAAACATAGTGTTCAATTACTTGGCTTGATTTGAAAGTGGCTGAAGTTTGCAGCAAGACCTTTAAACTTCATGTACTAATCTTTTCTTATTTGTAACATGTAAATAATATTGGCCTGTTTCACAACAGGGAAGATTGAGTAATTTTTTAAACTTTCACATGCCATTACAATATAAAATATAATAAATTTTATAATAAGAAAACAAAAAACTAGATAAAATTTAAAATTTCTGTGTATAGCAAAAGTCACCAAAAAAACACTATTAAAAAACAGTGACTAGGACAAAATAGTTCTGATATACTTAACAGATAAAGGACCTAGGCAGCAGAAGGAGGCAGAGCAAAGACATATTCAACTAGAAAGACCCAGAGAAAGAGTTGGGTCTTCCTAAAGAAAGTCTTCACCTTTACCCTGGTTCAAACCAGGGGCGCGGTGGGCGTTGCACTTGGCACATACTAGCATCGGGTGTTCCTGTGATGTGACGTCCTCCATGGCAGAGAAGAGCAGACACCAAGCAGCGAGCTGTGCCGGGAAGCCTGTGTTTGACCTCTCAGGACCACAGAGGAGCATCCTCCAGGAGTCTGGAATCAAGAGGATCAAGATGAGCCTCTGAAAGTTAAACTTGAAGATCAATACAAACTGGATCAGAGAGGCCACCCAAATAATAAGAAAGCTAGCAGCTACCAACTACCAAGCGATCTCCCTGTGCTAAGCACCCAGGTCTTCCACATTTTATGCCTCATTTCATCGTCACACCAACCCTAGGGTCTTTCCATTTTATAGAAGGGAAAAATAAGCTTAGCAAGGTTAAAGAAATTAGCAAGGGTCACAGCTTATACATGGCAGGTCCAGGGATTTGAACCCAGTTCTGTTTCATTCCAATGCCCATGAACATGGTATGCTCTCTTCCACAAGAGAGACAAAAAGGCTGCTGGGTTGGTGACACATGACTATATCCTTGCTGTGTATTAATACAGTTAAGGATACAATGGATCAATCAAAAACAGCATTGCTTAGCCATGGAAGCACAGAACAGAGGGTTTCAGAGAAGCATATGGTAACAGCACCTATTCAAATGCTTCCCAGACAACAGGAACCCAGGTCCAAGGATCCACTTGGTTCAAGTAGCCAACCAACTAAGCCACACAACATGTGGACAAAATAAAATTTATCCTGTAGCCTGGATAAAGGCCAGTGCTTGGACTGTAGATTCACTGAGCTAATGTCACCCCAAGAGGGCTCTTAGGAAACAAGCCATTCATCCATGGGCCCTACATCATGGGAGCTTTTCTCCTATTTGGAAGTCTATGGTCCTTGAGGGATATCTCCACTATCTTTTGCTATTTGGGGCCTGTTTTAAATTCACACAATCTATGTGATTGACATGGGCATCGCTGAAGAATATATTGGTCACAAATCTGTCACAAACCCAGGTCAACTGGATTCTCCCTGCAGATCCAGAGTTAATACATAGAGAAGTAGGGTAAGTGGAGTGGGAGGGAGGGTGCTGTGTCCTTAAGGTTGAGAAAGAGATTTGGAACAAGTCTGTTGAGACACATGGATGGGAAATTCATGTCCATGTTTATCTGTTGTATATCTTGAGGGTCTACATGGGATTTTTTTTTTGAAGAGTGGTTCCTTTAATTTAAACAAAAATGTTTGGACCCCAGTGAGGTAGAAGGTGATGCTCTGTTCAGCTGTGTAATGACTGTTGGAAATAGTCTTGGAATTCTTTGGAAATCAACTACAGGCATTCATGGCTCCAGCTGACTCAGACATGTGGTTGGGAATAATTTCCAAGGAGTTCTCCAGAGTGGCTCTATCCAGTATTCTCTTAGGGATTTAACTTATAACCATAAAAGAGCCCTTATAATTGAAACCCTCACCCCTAACTCCAACCTAAACTGCAGTGCTTTTGAGCATTTATGATGGACACAAAGGGAACACAGGGTTTTCTGGAAATGCTAAGCAATCCCTTTGGAATGCAGGCGCATCTCAGGGAGCAGAGGTAGCGCTTATCAGTGTAGCTCCAGACCCGAGCCGTCTCGGTTCAAACCCCAGAGCTGCTCTTTACCAGCTGTGTGGTCTTAGGGAGGTTATGTAAAGCTCTCCAAGCCTCAGGATTTTTATATGTACAATGTAAACCACACAGGAGCGTGGTAAGCATTAAATGCCTGTGCAGTGCTTGGTGCCAAGGCTAGCAGAGAGCGAGCCTCCTCCAATGTTAGCTTACACGTTATCCCAGTGGAAACAAAGGTCTGAAGATCAAATGGAAAGTGGTCTGGAGGACAGAAAGCAGCACAACGCAGGCAGGGCAAGAAATGAACCAAAAATGGGGGGAGGGAAGAAGGGAGATGGGGAACTAATGGGGCTTCACTCTGCAGGGTGTGGAGATCCATCAAAAATGATTTAGTAATTCACTTGTTCAAAAAAAATAGACATTAAGTGCTTACTCCGCACCAAGCACCGTGGTAGTGGAAGAAACGAGAAGGTAAATAAGACAGGATTCCTGCCCTCAAATAAGTGGATTTAGGAGCAGAGACAGAGACACATCATTACAGTCCTAAAAGATGGGGATTTTAACGAAAGAACGCACACAGTGCTACAGGAACACAAAGGCTAAAGAGAACAAGTTTCGCAGGGAAGGGAGAGATCTTCCTGAAACTGTAATTGGTTGGTCAGAGAGGGGATTGCCAAAAAAAAAAAAAGAGGAGAGATATTTAATAAATGTAAGATGAAGAGAAGAAATATTTTCATCCAGTGAGGAAGTTTAGAATAGCTGGGATAGGCCGGGCACGGTGGCTCACGCCTGTAATCCTAGCACTCTGGGAGGCCGAGGCGGGAGGAT
>CM052442.1:123691473-123711212 GCA_028533085.1 Varecia variegata
ATTTTTGCACCTCTAGGAATCAGGCTGAGCCTAAGGTTTAAGCGATAAACCTTAAAACTCTGCTTCCTCAGAGTCCCGCAGGCCTCTGAAAGACACAGAGGAAACAGTCCCTGTTGCTTATGGAGCCACTGCTGGAAGACATTTGCTCCCCTGAAGCTGGTCACAGCTGTGACTCTTAGGGAAACCTTCAGAGAGGATGTGAACGAAGCTTCTCTCTTAAATCCTGTGCATTTAACAAGTTCACCATCACCACCAGCCGAGGATGGGATGATCTGCACATCCGCAAATGGAAAGAAATAGAATGAGGAGGACAAAAATTGTATGTGGTGTATTGTTGAAGGGGGTGGTAAGCCCAGTAACACTCCTCCCAAAGATGCCCCATGGCCTAACCCCAGGACCCGTGAACACATCACCTTACGTGGTCACGGGGACTTTGCAGATGCGATTAAGGATCTCAAGAAGAAGGACACTGGATGATGGAAGGTGAGGTTGGAGTGATGCGCTTTGAAGACAAAGGAAGGCACCATGAGCCAGGGAACACAGGCAGCCTCCACAAGCCAGAAAAGGCAAGGAAACAGATTCTCCCCCGGAGCCTCCAGAAGGAACCCAGCCCTGCCAACACCTCGAACCCCGTGAGACTCATTTCTGACTTCTGGCCTCCGGAATTGTAAATTTGCCACTAAATTTACAGTAACTTGTTAGAGCACCAACAGGAAACAGATGGGAGGGAGACGGGTTTCCTCCCGAGTCCTCAAAGCCCAAGCAAATATTATTTCATCAATCCTCCCAACACCCTGGAGAGGAGAAAGAGAGTGGAGAGAGAGACTAGAGCAAGTCATTCAAGAAGAAAGCAAATAAATAGCAGAACAGGGGGAAAAAATACCACATTTAATACCCAGAGGGAGACACGACTCTCCCAACTCCAAAAATGCAGGTCCTCTGGAGGACTCCTAAGCTTCATTTGAGTAAGAGGTTCAGATTCAGCCTGTGGGGAAGGCCAGGAATTTCATTTTGGTGATTTCCCAGGATTACAGTGAGAGATGTCCCATGTTCAATTATCGTCACTGCCCGTGGAATTAACACCCAGGCCACAGGAGGTGGTGCATACTGACTCCACAGCAAGGAGGACCCAGCTCCTCCCCAGATAAAAAGAAAGCAGACTGGTATTAGCCACAGAGCTGGAGAGAGAAAATCCTCTCCCCCCGCCCCTCCAGAGCAGGCAAAGTTTGTGCTAACGTTTATGGGCGAAGAGGGAAAAAGCAAAGTCAAGAAGAAAACACAACATCCTTCACACCCCCAAGCAAATAAACAGACTAAGGACTCTAGGGAATGCCAAATTTAGTTCTGTGCATCATTCCCAACTTGCAGAGCCCTTGCAAATACATCTAAATGCTATCATCAGTAACATCACCTTCTAAAAATCAACATCTTTTCATTTGTGAATTTTCTTCCCCATTTTGACCATGTGAAACCTGCAAGTTTTACGTACACCAGGAGACGAAGGCAACAAGGTAGATAATCTCCAGCTAAGAAATTTGAAAAAAACATATATATATATATATATATATATATATATATATAAATAATAGAAAAAAAATCAACCTTTGATGAAATAATTGCTTCTGCTGTTATTTTTTGCTATGGCTTCAGAAATGTTCTCTCTCTCTCTCTTCCTTTCTTGTCCCTATAGCGAGGTGCCCTGCTGTTGTGCAGATGAAAGGTCCAGTCTCTTTAAAATTTCATGCAGAGCTCTTCACAACATCGAAGCTTTAAAGGCCCTTGGCAAATTCAACATATTGTTACACTTGATGGAAGGAGGTAAAAATTACATGCAAAATACACTGTATATTCATTGTCTAGAAATACTATACAGTTACAGCTTCCTGTATTTCGCTAACAGACCCGGACGTGTACATTCTGATTTCAGTATTTAGAAACACAAAAGATGCACATGGCGTGAGTATTGTAGCAAAAATAAGAATGAAACTCAAATCTTCTAAAGGTTAGATTAGGGTCCTAGGATGTGTGAACAGTTTTGTTCAATTTTCCTAAATTGCTTTAGATAACGTGACACATACTTAAAAGACACCAAAAGATAGAAAGAGAGAGAGGAAAAAAAAGGATTTTCTGAAACTTGTATATATCATGGGGTTATTTGCCCTAAGTCATCTTTATTTTTATATCTCTATAAGAAAAATATGGGGATAGCTGATTTATGTATAAAATTATCTTTAAGAAAAATAAAGAGCTAGAACTATAGTCATTGGAATGAGAGGACACGGTGACTCAAAAGCAAGTTTGTCAATCACTGCTCTTTGAGGCTTAACTGTAATGGGTGAACTGTATTTTAAAGTTTATTTTAAATTCACAAGTCAGACATCATTAACTATACATCTAAGTTTTAGGTTTGTGCTTCATTGCAGCTATTTTCATGTGGCCCCATTGAGCCAGACTTATTCATTTATATTCATTTATTCTCTTCTTTCAAACATGCATTGGACATCTACTCCATTGCCAGGCACTGTCCTAGGTATTAGGGATGAAAAAATGTGGTCCCCACCTGCAGAGGGACTGCGATACAGTAGAAGGAGACAGACACAGCAAAGGGTACGTACAACAAACACATCGAGGTCCTATGGCAGAAGTAGGTGTGAAATGTCGTGGTGGGCAGGGGGAGTATTTGATTTGTCCTTCCTGGAGGAAGACACAGAAAATGTCTCTAGGGGTCAGTCCTCGACCACAGACTTAAAAACCATCTAGGTGCCGATGAAATAAACCAAGGTGGTGGCAGTAAGTAGGGGAGAGAAGACAGATTTCGGAAAAATCAAGAGTATAAAATCTACAGGACTTGGCTACTGATTCGAAGCAGAAAGGAAGAGGAGTGGAGGATGAATCCCAGGTTTCCAATATTGGAATCATTCACCAATTCATTCACTGTTTCTAGTTATTTACTACCTCATATGTGCCAGGCCCTGTTCTGAACACTGGAGACACAACAGCAAACGAATCACAAAAGAACCCAACTCGCTAAACACAGAAAGGACAAACAGAAAACTAATAAACAAACTAGTAAGGAATATTAAGTGCTCTGAAGAAAATAAAACAGGGAATGTGAGAAAGCGTAACTCAGGGTGGGTAGGCTGCTTCATATTGGGTGATCAAGAAAGGTTTCTCTAAAGAAGTGGTACCCAAGTCAACACCCAAAGGCTGGGGAGGGGAAAGCTGTGCAAAGATCTGAGGGAAAAGCATTCTGCAAGAAGGAATAGCCAGTGCAAAGACATGAGGAAGGGGAAAAGGTTGGCAGGTGCAAGGACCTAGAGAAGGCCAAGTGTGCCGCAGCAGGGTAGCAAGATGGAATTACAGACGCCGGCGGGTGGGCAGAGCCAGATCATGCCGGTTTTATAGCCCAGGTAAGGCCACTTGGATTTTCTTTTAAGTACAATGGGAAAATGTTGTAGGTTTTAAGCCAAGGAGTGACAAAGATCATTGGAGAAATAGATTAGGAAGTAAAAGAAATCAGAGAGGCCAATTCAAAGGCTTCCGGTGACCTAGACTGGAGGTGATGGTGGCTTGGACCATCATCCAAGAAACAAAACCAGCCCAGATTCAAGGGGGTAGAGAAAGAGACTCCATTCCTTGATGGGAAGAGCAACAATATCACATTACAAAGGGGCGTGGATTCGGGGAGGCGTGATTCACCGGGTGCTGTTATTACAAGGATCAACTACAGACACCCACTAAATTAGACTAGCAAAGCCCCACCTTAAATAACACAAGCTTCTGTTACACCATAATTATCTTGTCCACGTGTAAATGGTTCTTCTAAAACTGCTTGAAAACAACTCATTTTCTTAATTTCATAGAGACTCGCCATTTTATGACGCTATTCATTCGCTCAATAGACCAGAAGCATTACAGAAGTAAAATTCAATCTCTCCCAGCAAGTCTCGGTCTCAGAGACCCAGGATTGAGATCACAGCAGTCCTGTAAACTGAAGGACAAAAGAAGAGGTTTTAGAAGAGTCTCAGAGAGTTCTCACCAACCTCACAGAGAAATGGAGAGCAGAGCTGGGATGGGACAGTCTTCTCATGTAGAGAGTAGCCTGTCCGGAGTCCTCATTCCTGCCCTCTGGGTGACAAGACAGGTGGCACCTACGACCTCTCCTTAAGGAACTTTTCAAAGGTTCGTTAGCTGCTCACCTTGTCAACAGAAGTGGCCAGGCCTTCGGTGCAGGATCTGGAATGGGAGGGGGAGTATAGGGCCAGGACTTCTCAAGGGAGAGTGGCAGAGAAGACCGAACCCACTACCCCGGCTCTTGTTCCCATTTCCACAGCTTCTGATGCAGTGGAGTCGAGTTCGTGTGATTTTTATTCTGTGTATTTATGAGATGTACTAAAGCAACACACATACATACATACACGTGCCTGTCCAGAATGGCTCTTAACCCATAGTCCTCACTAGGGAAAAATTCTATTCATGTCAGGCTTCAAAATCAAAAAGCAATATTTAATAATACTCCTAACCAATTTATAAGGCACGTGACAATGACCTCATTTGTGCCTCTTGTTAATCTAGGCCCTATTCACAGAAACGACCTTGTGACAATGCCCCCTCTGGAAGTGTGCAATGTGGCAGCCCTGAGTGTCAGCGCTAGATTTTAAATCCAAGTCCATCTGCCTCCAAAAGCCTGAGCTACTTGTGCTACACTAAACAGTGATCAAGCCAGAGGTATGAATCTCTGATCATAGAAACTGAAGAAACAATTAGCTGATCGAAAAAGCCTTTGACTTTCTCACGGGCTCCTGAAATCACCCACAGAGGAGGAGTGTAGCAGTGGAAACCGCATTGGCCTTCCTTGGGCTCTAGTTCTGACTGTTCTATCATGACTATGCTGTGTGGCCTTGGGCAAGTCACTTCACTTCTCTGGGCCTCCATGTCCTCAACTATCATGGAAAGAGTTTCACAGTTGGCAACTCTTAAGACCAAGAATGTCTAGATGTACTCATGCATGCTTATATGAAGAGCACTCTATCAAATATATACACTCTTGAAGGACAGATAAATATTTACAATGAAAACGACCATCAATTTCAAAGCACTTTAAGAGCATACACCTCATATTTATAAATTTTTACTTTGTCCTACTGTTTCTAAACAACTTCCACTTGATATATTTAGCTTAATTTCAAACATATTTTAGTTTCAAATTTGTACCTTTAGTATCTTGGTGTTGCAGAAATTTTTTTTTTCGTTTTCTAATGATACTTTAAAACTTTACTTACATTATCTAAATTATGAGCTGTTTCTGCCATTTTTGTTTACTCTTTTTTTGCCTTTGTTTCAGTTACTGGAAGGAATTAGAGGAAGTACTCTCAATGTCAATTATTATACAACAATGCAAATTATTTCATCTCCATCAACATTTATAAGTCTCAGTATCTAAGCAGTGAGCAGTGTATATGTTTTACTGACACGCTCTATAAATGGGTTTTGTGTGCGTGTGTACATGAGTGGCCTTTGAGTGAACTTTCAAAATTTGATCATTGATCAAGATAGCCAGAGATAATCAGTTTAGGCAAAATCAAACATTAAAATTGGTCATAATTAGTACTAACCATATACTAAAATGATAAGATGTTATGGAAAATGTTTTGTGAATTATAAAATATTACACACATCCAAGTACTATTATGAAATTTAGGTAACTACCATATGTCTCCAGTGTTTAGCTGACGAATAAATCTCTGCAATATTTAAATTCCAGGGGAGAGGCAGTTGAATAAAAGATAAAATAATCTCTAAAAAAAAACTTAGATAAGATCTGAAAATTTGATGGGTTTTCACCTGCAATAAGTAATAAGAGATGCTGGCTTTTATTGAACAACTATGAGGTCCCAGGTAAAGAGCTAAAGGCTTTACGTTCATCATAGACTTCTAATTCTCACAACTAGTTTTGTTGTTTCAACTTTCCTACTACCAAACACATGTGGAAACCAGTGAAGTTTGTCCCGCTGCTAAAGGCCTGGAGATACAGTGCCAAAGGGATCAGTATCTCAGACTTTCTGTCTGAGAAGTGCACTAATTGAGGAGGTTCTGCCTAGGAAATCAGTGATCTCCCCATTTAAGAGACGAAAACACCGAACCCTGAAGCATGAACCAACTGGTCCAACATGGTGGTGAGACCTGAAGTCAACAAACCCTCAAAGTTAGATTTTATACACTGTACTCCAGTGGCTGCCAGGGTGAAAGTTTATCAAAAATCTTGCCAGCAATAAATGAGAAATTCAAGGAACAACTGTTAAAATACCCAGACGTCCCTAAAATGAAGCCTGTTGAGAAAGCAAGACCATTTATGTTGTTTTCAATCATTGCACTTGTAAAACTACGTTTCTGCCACTTCTCTGACTCAGGAATCAGGCTGTTTTAAAAAGCCTTAGGACTTGTCCTGAAATATCCCATGAGGTCCTTCTCTGCCTTATTTTTCCCAAAGCCTTCTTTGCTCCTATTAGTATTAATAAAATATTAAGATTAATGCTGTGCCCCCTATACCACTAACAACGGAAACATATTATACAACTGATATATTCTGCAAAAATAATATTCACATGCAAATACTTATACAAAATTATAATTAAACTGGGGGGGCTAAATAGGTACTCTTTATTCAAAAGTCTCCTTTCAGTTCATCAGATAATAAAGAACACACACTGAAAGAATCACAGAAATAGAATGTACCCTCGAGTTATATCACAAGGAAAGAAAAAAAAAAATCTCTCTGGATAAGACATTCAGGTTTATTTTATCTTAAATCAGACCAAGGGGATTTAGGTTGCTTTTTTAATCTACTTGTGCATAATGATCTCTCAGATTAATCATACTGTTTAATAGAATATTATTATTAATTAGACATGTCAGCGCTTCAGGCAGAAAATTATTGGGAAGTAAAAAGGTCTCTATTCCAAAGGCTCATAAGAGAAAGATTTCCACTTCTATCATGGCACATCTCTTTCAGTTCCAACTCTCAGTGGAAATTCCTCAATGAATTCAGTCCTTGTAACAATAACATTTAGAAGTGTTTCCCATTTAAGAGATAGCAGAGCTAGGGTTTGCCTTGTAAGATATTTTCTATGGTATTTATAAGCCAATTACATGTTCTTAGGGCATGTGGGTTCAGAAGCAAGCCCTTCAGTGTTGCCCAGATTTTTATCATCTCCCACTAGGGGGTCTTAGACAAGACAGAGGCGTGGAGGAGAACAATGGGGTCATCAGTTTTATCTATCAGGCTGACATCCTCTAAATTGCTCTCATTTCCATCCGGTCAGCTCTTACAGGGCACTGCTGCTTCCTCCCCACACACATAAGCCTCTAGTCCCACAGGAAAACTCTACTCTTCCCCCAGTAGGCCAAGATTCCATGGGGCTCTCTCTGCATCCACGCAGACATTTCTTTTGTTCCCACACTATGCTACCTGCAAGACACTTCTAGAATCATACTGCTTTCCAGGGCTCCAGTCTAAGAATGACTGCACAGGTATCCTCTGTCCCCAGATTCCTCAAACTTAAGCTTTCATTCTATTGTCCATCCACCTCCCCCTCCGTCCTCTCTTCCATCTTTAGCATCCAAGCAAATGACCGAGCCTCCCATTTAATGGTAAAAAGTAGAGGCTAGAAGAGCCAAATGCCCTCATCTTCTGGCACACGTGCCAATGAGTTTCCCCAGCTGTAAAATCCATCTCTTTCCTCTTACCCTGCATCTCTTCTCCACCCTCCTCTTCAGCACCCTCACCCCATCCACTGTCTTTCTCCTCCATACCTTCCTTCGGTCTCCTGACTCTTTCCTTGCAGCCTACACAGTAAGTATGTGGCTGTCATTAAAACACACACACAATGTCAACAGGAACAAGGAGCACACACAAAACTCTCCCTTTTCACTCTTAGCTTCCCTCCATCGCGGTGTTTCTTCAAAAAAACAGCAAGACAAAAAATCTCCAGACGAGGACCATGTGTGTAGACCCGGAGATGAAAAAGAACGAAGCCCTTCGAGAAACATAAAAGGTTTGGGTGGGCAAAACATGGTGAGCAAGTGGAGGGAACAGACAAGAGCTAGATAATGCTGGTCTTGTGAGCCATGAGGATGTTTAACCCACTTTGTGGGTTTGTTTTGAAGACTAAGTAGGACTACAAACATTAAGTGCCTCGTGCATGCAATAAAATGTAGCCACTTTTATTTTAGGATATACGACCCTAACTGTCTTCTAACTTCATTAGGGTACCTCCAAGGACACAGAAGTGAGAAAAATTCCTCTTCTACTTGGCTTGAAGTTGAATTGAGGATGCAGATGAAATCTCTCAACTCTACAGAGAAGGCTCACTTGGAAGCGTTTTGAAACAGTAATGGCTACATGGAAGATAAATAAAGCACAATCAACATGCACCGCACATAAATAGGCAAAAATAAGAAAAACTAAAACTTGCCCTGAAGCTCCTATTCTGGCAGATGGAGGCTCAGCATGCGGAGTGAGAAGTCGGGCCAGAATTTGTCAATTAACCATGATTCAGTCTTACAGGACAACTGATTTCGAAAGGCGATCCTGACTGAATCCTGGACTGGGAAAAAAAAAATGCTAAAAAGAACAACATTGGGAGAACCAGTGCAGTTTGAATAGGCACTGAAGATTACATAGAAATCGTGTCAATGTTAACGTCATGAACGTGATGTGATTACGTAAGAGAAGATCCTGGCTCTTAGAAAACACACACAGAAAGACTAAGGGGGGAAAGGGCAAGATTTATGCAACCTACTTTCAAATGGTTCAAAAATTAATAACGTGTGCATATAAAAAGAGAGAAAATGCTAAAGCTTAAGAGGTAAATTGGTATATCTCAGCTAAGGATATAGGGGAGCTCTTTATATTATTTTTGCAACACTTGTGGTTCAAAGGTGAGACCCTGAGCTGTCCTCTGGGCCCTCACTGCCCTGTTGGCCCCTCGGAGATGCGTCTTTCCCTGCTGACCACTCTGCTATACCACCCGCTGGAGACCTCAGCTAGTGGGACTTGTGGTCTCTTCTCAGACTGTTGGGGTCCAGTGGGGTTTCCCTATCTTTGGTCCCATCTCAGCACTTGCTTTTTGTCTGCGGATCATGTGAAAGGAGCTTTGGGAAAACAGAAGTTCCTTTTCTCTCTACACAAAGCCTGACTCTCAAGATGACTGTCTCACTATGACTTCCAAAAACCTAATTTGATAATCAGAACTAAGCAAGGACTTGGTCGTTCCAGTCTTTCCCCTTTCACCTGGGACTCCCGAACCTGTGCTTCCAAGAGGAGTGAGCCTGGGGCACCTTGGTTTATAAAAATAAAAAAAAATCCACTTAAAAGTTTCATAAAGATAGCTCTTACATATATTTTCCATTTAAACAACTGAATTAGTCCCAACCCTTATTTTATACTTCTCCACTTTATTTTCTACTTCCCTAGATGGTAGAACCACAGTGGACACTGAGAATAAAAACCCTCAATATTTCGACAGTCATCAACTACAATCGACAATGGCTATACTAGATATAAAATGCAAAGTTTAGTAGAAGAAAGGGATGAATTTTATACATACAAATTTTTACAGCTCTATTTGATAAACTGAAATGGTGCTTCTTTAAATTTTTCATTTTAATAAAAATGCTACCTTGTGCATACATATTACTCATTTTCACAATAATTAAAATGTATAAGCCACAGCTATGGCACCAAAGCAAAGCATCGAATTGTAGCGTGAGCCTATGGGCCTTCCCTCCATCTTCCACCCTCAACCATGGGATCAGGATCAAAATCTTCATTTTCTGCACAAACTAAGTGATCATCACAGTCCTCAATGTGTACGGAAATTGTCTACAGTGTTCAACTATGATCAAATAATCTTTTAAAGAATTTAAGGTGGTAAAATTATAAGAATGTGCATTAAAAAAGTTCAGCTGCCCCAAGAAAGCATCCAACTCTCCCACAGGGAAAACAGATCTGTGAGGCTTTCATTTGTTAGGGTCTTGGTTGGCTATAAAGTCATAACAAGGGCCTGGACGCTGAGAGAAGAAGGAAGATGGATCACAACTTCTCCTCAATGTGCTTGGTTTGGTCTATTCACCTCTCTGGCCCCTCTTCTGGGATATATTAATATTTTTTAAGTGTCATTTTATGCTTACAAATCCCAGATGCAAAGAGAAAACTAAGAATTTAAAACCTTCTTATTTTGGAGTAATACATTTTGGGGTCTTTGATTTCCTTGAAAAACTTAGAAGAAAAAAGATGACCTTGCTTGATTTGTGTTAGGTGTGCTATTAATGTTGCAAGAAGGGCATTTATCCTTTAAAGCACTGTAGATGCTTCTAGAAAAATGGACTTAATAAAGGTATAGAAGAAACTTTTAGGTTAACTTGAAATATTCCATGGCTTCTCTTTTTGTATCCTACTTGTATGAGCAATTTTATCTAAGTTTATTAAACATTTTTCTTACGAACTAACATAAGGCTTGAAAAATCTTATAGAGCAAATAAAAATTCTCTTCCTCTAAAACGAATGCCCAGAGAAAGCAATCTAATATTCTCCAAATGATAATTTTTTTTCATAAAGAACAAAATTGTGAAAGTTTTTTTATTGAAAAAGAAAATTTTTCATTGTATTTTTGAGCAGCTAGGAATAAAGACTTTTAATGAAATTTTCTTGGCGCTTTAACATTATAACTTACCATGACTCTAAAAATGTACCTATGTATATTAAAACTATATTTTATAGGATTATGTATTTTAAATTATACACAAAATAGACATAAGCACATGCCCTAAGATTATTAAACTTTACAAATCTACTCATGTGTATTTTCTCTTTGTCTTTTTTTTTTTCTTTTATAAAATTTCCTGGTTTTGTGTTCCTACTATACCTGATCACAAGGTAACCTAAAACACGTTTAACTTTAATAACTTTTACACATTCATAAATATTTTTAAGCCCCATAAATGTTTACCATTAGTATAGTATATCAAAGTACCATTCTTTTCTCTGTAAATAAATCATTTCTAATCTAAAGACTTGGGGCCAGGGGGTGGGAGGGAGATAGAACACCACAAATCCTTCTGGCCGGTGAATCAAAAGACATTCCCAGACATTAACTTTTCCTTCCAAATATGAAAAACATATTAAATATATATCTTATAATAAGATGTTTTCCTCATGTTTCCTTTGAGTAAAGTCTATTGGGTGCATTCCTCTTCACAATGTGCTATGAAGTTCTTAGTCAACTTTGTCGTTTTTTTTTCCCCCTGCAAATGGCCAACTTGGCTGCTGGCAGGAAGCCAAAATTTCTGTGATATCACTCACTCCACCAAGACTAACTATGTTAAGATCAGGCAAAGATGAGTTATAATGTAAAAGAAAAATGAAGAAATATATATATAAATTATACAGATGGATACACACATGCACACACACACACACACACTGCCCATTACGCTGCTTCTAAAGAAAAACAGATAACTCCCACTGTGTTTTGAAAAGAAGACAGACTGTGAAAAAAGATGTGAGGCAGTCACAGGATTGAAATGAACTTTTAGGACTGCTAAATGTTCTACAGCTTAAATTTTTTTTCCCCCCAAACTCATGTGGCCATCTGTATCTATAATTAGGAGTGAAAACAAGAAGAGATTTTTCAAGTAAACCTTTCCTAAAGTTCCAAACTGTCATGGTACTTAAAAGAAAGGGTGCCAAATGATTTGTGTGTTTCTGGGCAGCCACACAGCAACAAACAGCACATGTGGGTGGCCACGTTGCTTATATTTGCAACATGGAAGTTAGCGATGTTAGTTACACTGGCACCTCTCCAGCACAGAGAGCCGCCATGTTCCTTCCATGATATCTTTCTCGTATCTTTTTGCCACACTTATCACCAACTGATTACGCTATGTCCACTGATGATGTCTGTAGCTGTCAACCATTTTTCTGTTTAAACATCCTCTTTGAATCAATAGTTTGCCACCTGAAGTGTTGCACCTCCCCTCTTTTGAGTAGCACTAACTACTCCAAGAGGACAACCACCACTAAAAACACAGTACTGAGTCGATCATTTGGTTCTATGAACACATTTTAATTTCATGCCCAACAGGGGGGAACCACTACTGGCCTTAAACAAAAACTGAGTCTTTAATGGTTTATTGGTTTGTACAATTTATCTTTCACTTAGTGGGAAGGGAAGGGGAGGGGAGGGGAGAGGATATTCAGTTAATATTGGGTATTCAAGGTGCATTCAACCTCCAAATCCAAATCCTACAAATACCTCCCCAACTGTATTTTTGTGAAAATAAACTGAATTTGTCAAATGTCTCCTCCTTCGCTCGCATATCCCATTGTTATCCTGGCACAGTGAGACCTAACATGTTAAGCCAACCCTGTTGTGATCACCAGAAGAGAGAAGCATTTTGTTTTTGATATCACAGATTTAGATGGGTTTTGTAGCATAGCCCATAATTTAAATCTCACAGAACAAATACAGGACAAAAGCGGTGTAGGGGTAGAAACCAGTAGGAAGCAGTGAAGAATAAAAATTAACGTGGGCAGGAGAATGTATGAATGTGTATATACGATCAGAGCTGGCCTCAGATCTGTTATGTGATTTTTGTTTTCCTTTGACATGGGCATTCTTTACTTGTGGTGGAAACGTGTAGTGAAACGTTGGTCTTTTCCTTTTCCCTGTACATAGTAAGGGTCTAAAGTCACTAGTCAGTGAGGACAAGCTGCCTCCGTCACTGCTCACAGTAGCACAGTCACACTAAGTTGGGCAATTAGAAGCTCTGATCTAGGAGCCAGAGGAGCAGAAACCAGTGAGCAATCCTGAAGGGCCACCGCCCAGAAACATCACAATAACTTTAAAACTCATCCACTGCTAGAACCTTATCTAAAGGGGAAAAATGTTTATATTTTTAAAAGCATGCATGGAAAGGAAAGTGAAACCCTTCGTCCAATAAAGACTTTTTTTGAAAAATGATATTTACATCCAGACTTTCCTGCCCTCTTGTGGAGAAAATACAGAGCTCTCTCTCCATGGAAATGGGACAATGGCTTTTTAAAACTTGCAGATGGCTTTTTCCATGGTAGGTGTGATTAACTGTCCTGGTTGGATCCGCTGATGTTCACAGAACTTAACTAGCTGTGAAATGTTTACCAAAATAAAACGCAAAACCTGAATAACAAAATAGAGCTAAATCAGGTGTAACACTATGAGAAACCATCTGATTTGGGACAAGGGAAAAACTGCATTGATTAGTTTTGAATAATACTGAGACATATAAATAAATATATTCTAAATAACTAGCAAAAGAGAGAGAGAAACAGAAGAGTTTTCAAAGTGACCATCAAAAAGTTCTGGTCCCAGAGAATGGACCAGCGTCTCTCTCTTGCAGGGGCTGCCACAGCATATTGTCACCTGGGCAGGGCCAGTCTGGGATAAGGGACACACAAATCCTATCAGCAACTCCTGTAAAATCAAAGAATTTCCTAATTTCTTTAGGTTGTTTTGTTTTAAGAAAGTTGGTTTAAGTTACTTGACTTAAATTGATGCAAGGAGATGGGATGAAGGTCCCAAGCCACACATTCAACGGCCAACTCCAATTAATGGCCAACTTAGGCTGTCTTGTCTGCAAAAATCTGCCCTGGCCATCCACAAGAAGATGCTACATTTCAATTTATTTATCATATGTTGTGACATTATCATATAAAACGTGCTACAGTAGAATACAAAGATTTTTTTAAAAAGGTCTTATAAGTGGGGGGAAAGAACAAAATTTATTATCTTAAGTAAAATTATCATGGAAATATCTTAAAACTTCTGAAAGGCAGTGTGGTTTATTGTAGATAGAATTTTTCCCAAATTAGAGACACTCAGATGTTCACTGAGCACCCTTAACATGGTGCTAAGGGCCAGGACAACACAAAAGAAACACAAATCATGTCAGCCTAGATACCACGGAGGATTAACTATAATGATAAAGAAGAAAGAAGGAAAGAAGAAAGAAGGAAGAAGGAGGAAATAGGAAGAAGAAGAACCACAAATCACAATTCCTGCCTTACATCACTAGCTATTTACCCAAGAACCAACCATGCGCAAGGGCTCAGTCCATCTGGGGAGACCAGGTCTATGTAACAGCTGGGTAGCACAGCCTAAATGGACAAAACAGAGAGGGGATCAGGGATTTCCTGGGAGGAAATAGGACGTGGTGAGAGAGTTTGAAGAAGGAGGAAGCAAGGAGAAGCCTGCTGCATGTGGCACAAAGACAGCTTATAAAAAGATCGAGCATGTTGGATTTGAAGGACTCCCAAGGCATGGCTGAGTAAAAAGTGCCTGTCTCCGAAGAAGGCAAGACAGGTTGCACGGGTAGCCTGGAACCAGGTTAGCAAGAGCGTGGGCTGCACCACTGCGATCTGCATCTCATCAGCAGGAAGCCACAGTGAGGACTGGGTGGGGGGGACCGGTGACATTTCTGCAGATGAATCTGAAGAGAGTGTTTCCGGTGCCCTGAGAGTGGGGACTCACGAGGAAGGGAGGCTGTCCGGGTGGTGATTAAAGTGATCAGGGCTGAGCTGGACGGGAGGCCATGACTCCACAGCGGCCATCTTAAAAGAGTAATTAAGCACAGTGACTTCTTGCCTAAATGAAGGAGAACAAAAAATGCCTGAGGTTCAAGGTCTGAGGGGAGAGTGGGACACGACAGTGACAGAATCAAGAAACTGAGTGAGTAGAAAATTCACGTGCTGGATGTTCACGGCCGTCTCTCAGGTGAGACCTGCATGCTGCTGTATAAGAGTGGCAATTTTCCCTCCAAACTGTTTTTTTTTTTTTAATAAACTTGAAGTCATATTATAGTTTTAAAAACATAAAGTTTTTCGAACTGCCATTTAAAAAAGTGACTCCACGAAGTTATAGTCCAGATACCATTTATCATAGTTAAACACCCACAAAATCACATTAGTAATATGCCAATAATTCATCAATACTACATCTTTAGTTAAGCATTTATTGATAACCTAAGAGATGCCTAGCGCTGTATGGGTACAAGGAATTCAAAAAACAAAACACAACCCCTGACTCCAAGCAATTTTTAAGCTGTAAGAAGAATAAGGCAGGTACATAAACTACTATAAATAGGGCAGAATGTAGTCAATGCTGTCTTCTTTTTCTTTTTTTTAATTAATAATTTTTCAAAAATAAAAAAAAGCATCCATTTCCTTTACCTCTACATATCTTTATGAGACAGAGTCTCACTCTGTTACCTGGGCTAGAGTGCCATGGCATCAGCCTAGCTCACAGCAACTTCAAACTCCTGGGCTCAAGCCATCCTCCTGCCTCACCTTCCCAAGTAGCTGAGACTACAGGCATGCGCCACCATGCCCGGCTAATTTTTCTATTTTTAGTAGAGATAGGGGGTCTCACTCTTGCTCAAGCTGGTCTCGAACTCCTGACCTCAAGTGATCCGCCTGCCTCATCCTCCCAGAGTGCCAGGATTACAGGTGTGAGCCACCGCACCCAACCTCAATGCTGTCTTAAAGGTTGTAAGAATAAAGCACATAGAAAATCAGAGGAAAGAAGTCATTTCAGCTAGAAATCAGAGACAAGACTATATGCTCCAGATCCTGAAAATCAGAGAGTATGAATGTCTCTCCCAACCCTCATGGCCCAAGATTCGCTGTGCAAATGAAGGGAAAGCACATTCCAGGTTGACAGAGAAGCTTTTTAAAGACAAAAAGGCAGGAAAGAAAGAGTTCAGGGTACAAAACACCCTAGCTAAATCACACAAGATGAACCTAAAAAGGTAGGCAATGACCATTATGGTAATAGGCTTTGACTGGCAGATAAACAATCGCTACATAATTCCACAGGCCAGGGCAGCCGCTCAAGAGTTCAAACAGGATTTTGGCACGATGGGATACAACCTGTATATAATTCAGCAAGTTCAATGTTCCTTAGTACACTTAATCTGGCAATAATGCATTTGAAACAGGAAAAAAAAAAAAAAAAACATTTGCAACAGGTGAGTAAACGTAACAGAAATTATCATCTTAAGTAATCACTATCAGAGTCTTAAAACAAAAGTGATAAATAAACCGAATAATCTCATATCATTTTTTGCCAAATACCCATCACGGTCTAGGTCATAAGGATGAAGGGCAGCAGGCAGACTTCCAGCAGCATTTAAATCAGGAGAAACAAGCAGGATTGCTCCAGGCTACAATTTTTCATTGGAATTCCCAATACCCAGGCTGATCTTCCAACTTAAGCTGCCAAAATAAATGGATATAACCTTTTAGCAGAGTTCAGAATTGAACCAGTGAGGTCAATTCACGTGCACATTAGTGAACTTTTATTAGTGAACATCGCAGCCCAAACTAACATTTTCACTGCTAGAATAGAAACTCATCTGGAAGGGTATAAATACTGTTTATTGGTTGGAATATCATCCTTTCATGCTCTCTGACATTCTCTCCACTTAGGACTAAACTCAAAACATGAAAGTAATCTACTTATTCTTGGTGAGCCTATGCCCAAGGCCACCCATTCAATTCTTAATTATCACACCAAATCACACTATCACAGTCATGAGACTCATGGGATAGTATCGCTCTACAAACCCACAATTAATTCGTTAAATGTAAATTTTTTGGATTACGTACAGGTAAAATCCCATCACAATGAATTTAATTATAATAAAAAGATGTGGGAAAAGATCTGTGTCTCAAGAGAGTGATGCCCCTACCGATGCGATGAGTTCCACAACTATGGAATTATTACTAATCCTCAACATGAAATAATCATTTCTTTTGAAGGGATTCTATCTCCTTCCAGTATAAGAGAGACAAACACTTTTCTTTTGCTCTTTTATTCTTCATCAAGAAATAATTACCCTTAAAAAATATATTCCATGTGAGCTTAAGGTAGAATTTTAAATCAGTTAAAATTAAAAACAGCAATAAGTTACTGGCTTTTCCCTATAAAATTTGCAAATATCTATTTTGATGATAATAACAGGCTTTGGAGAGGATGTGGAAGCATGAACTGGAACATTCTCTCTGGAGGGCAATATGACAATATGGATCTGAAGTGCTAAAGTGTACATAATTCTGATTAAGCAATTCCACTTCTATGAATTCATCCTAAGAATAGATATCAGCAAAAATTTCATTTCAAGGATGTTCACTGAAATGTCATTTATAACAACATAAAATGGGAACTACCCATCAAAAATGTCTAATTGCTTAAATGAATTGTAATACAGCCATATGACACGCAGCTAGTTAAAATGATGTCAAGAAAATCGCCACAATTGTTGAAATAGAGCAGATTACAAAACAGCACAGTGTGACTCTACTTTTGGAAAATATACATATTTGACTTTTTAATACAGAATACAAGACTGAATAAAATAAACTAAAAGGATAACAGTGGTTATCCACTTACCACTCACCCTGGTGGTGAGTTCAGAAGTATTTTTTATTTTCTTTTTATTTATCCAGTATTTCTAAATTTTATCCAATGAATAAGAAAAAATGAAAAACAAAATTTTTTAAAAGCTGTCCTTTTTTGTTCTACTCTTCAGACACCCGACCCCTTCAAAAAACCCATCTGGACTCTCAAACTAACCACCAAAACACAAAATACAAATATTATACAAATAAAAACATATCAGAACAGAAACATGGTTCAATACTATTTCTTAATTTCTCCTGCTCGATTTAGAGTACTTAATTTCATTGCTTGTTCATCACAGTGAGTCTACCTTCTGTATAGTTTCTGTTGATAAGCATTGTACTCTTCTGACATAGACTCTTCATAACAAATTCTAATACAACAAAAATAACTTGGACTGCTCATATTTCTATAATAAAAATTGACCTTTAATATTATTTGCTTGTCAAAGCTAGACAGACAGGAAGTCACTGTTGAACAGAAACAATGGTAATACCTTTGTAAATTTGGCCCACTATATGAAGGGAAACAGCAAAAAATCATTTGAGTCTATGAGTTCTTCTTCTAGAGCTTTAACCCAAAGAGCTCGTCTTAATAATGCCCCTGGTGGCAGGTAACATTTAATTTTTCTGTGTCATTGAAAAAGAATTAGATGTAAAACTCAGGTAAGAGATTAATATTTCACACCCTGAGGCTAAATACTTCTACATGAATATTCATAAAGGCCTAGTCTGAGTGAAATCTCATGTGAGTGTAGATTTAAAATGCTTAAATCTTTTTTACATAGCTCAGAGACTGGTCATTCCAGAGAGAAAGGCAAGAATTTGGTCAATTAACAGGCGATTTACTGTAGATCTAAATATGCAACTAAGGCAAAAAGCATTTCTGACATCCACACACACACAGCCCACACCCCTACAGCCTCCTTCTGAAATCCAAAACCAGGCTTTCTTTTCTCTTGGGCTCATGTTGGTGATGAAGAGAAGCGTTGATGATCACTAGAAACAGAAAATCTGGGTTATTCCCTGAGGCTTCAGATGCCTAACTATGTGTGTGTCCTCTCCTAGGTTCCAAGGGGACCTGGGAGGAAGCAAGGTGCTATGGATGGAACGTGTCCCTCCTAAAGTTCAGGTATTGCCAACATGGTAGTATTAAGAGGGGAGGCCTCTAAGAGCTGATTAGGCCATGAGGGCTTCTCCCTCATGAGTGGGGTTAGGTGCCCTTATAAAAGGGCTTGATGGAAGGAGTTTGTCCCTTTTTGCCCTTCTGCCTTCTGTCACGTGAGGACACAGCATCCCTCCCCTCCTGAGGATGCAGCTTTTGAGGCGCCATCTTGGAAGCACAGAGCAGCCCTTACCAGATGGATCTTGGGCTTCCCAGCCTCCAAAACTGTGAGAAATAAATGTCCGTTCTTTATAGGTTACCCCATCTCAGGTATTCTATTACGGCAGCACAGATTGGACTAACATGGTGGAGGGGTGGTGGAGAGAGGAAAAGTAGAAAAGGAACCATAAGCAGGATCATCTTGGCACTGGATGGATTCACTTCCTTGTAGGTTTCCTCATCCACCCCAGCATGACTGTGGACTGGTGCCCAGCTAAGGTCCAGGGCGCCAGGTGAATCTCCCAACTTACCCTCCCCCGTGACAACATTGTTCTTGGTCCCCAGTAATAATTTCCACCTTAAGAAAAAGGAAAACAAAAAAGAGTTGCTATAGTCTGAATGTTTGAGTCCCCTCAAAATTCATATGATGAAACCTAATCACCAAAGTAATGATGGTGTGAGGAGGTTGGACGTTTGGGTGACAATTGGGTCTTGAAGGTGGAGCTCTCATGAATGGGATTAATGCCCTCATGAAAGAGACCCCAGAGAGCTGCCTCATCCCTTCTGCCACGGGAGGACACAGCTAGAAGACACTATCTATGAACCAGGAAACCGGCCCTAAGCAGACACTAATCTCCCAGCACCTTGCTCATGAACTTGCCAGTCTCCAGAAATGTGAGAAATCAATTTCTGTTATTTATAAGCCACCCCATCTATGGTATTTTGTTATAGCAGCCACAAATGGACTAAGCTGATTACTCAAAGAACTCTCCTAAGCCATTCTTATATCTTCTTTTGAAAAATTTCTATTCATGTCCTTTGCCCACTTTTTGATAGGGTTGTTTGATTTTTTCTTACTGATTTTGCTGAGTTCTAAATAGATTCTTGTTATCAGTCCTTTATCTGATGTGTAGTATGCGA
>CM052442.1:123711712-123760981 GCA_028533085.1 Varecia variegata
GGGGGATGGGTGTATACCTATATGATGAGTGCAATGTGCACTGTCTGGGGAATGGGCACTCTTGAAGTTCTGACTTGGGGGGGATGGGGGTGGGGGTGGGGATGGGTGTATACCTACAGGAGGAGTGCGATGTGCACTGTCTGGGGAATCGACACGCTTGAGGCTCGGACTCGAGGGATTGGGAGGGACATGGGCAATATATCTATGCAGAACTTTTGTACCCCCATAATAAGCTGAAATAAAAAAAAAAAGAATAATCAAAAAAATAAAATAAAATAAAAAAAATAATAAAAAAAAAAAAAGAACTCTCCTAAGCCTTCTGGAACAAAGCCTGCCGTTATATAGACATAAGCCAGTGAAAAGAAAAAAGAAAAGTAGACATAATAAGGACAGAACTAAAGAGGTAAAGAATAAAAATAAAAATTAAGAATAAACTGCCTGGCCAGGCAACAACCAAGGCAGCTAGGGAGCCAATAACTGCCTTCAAGGTGTGAAGAAAAGAGGAAAAAAGTTTAGAGTGTTCTCCCAAGAGGTGAAGTAATAAAATGAAATTTAATCAATGGAGGCCTAGGGTAAACGTCCCAACACATCTAGGGTTCTGTAGCACATTGTCCCCATATGGTAAGGGGCTTTTCCCTCTGAATAACAAAACATAGCAGGACCAATCAGTAGATAATATCCTTTATGGAATGATATTGCCTCTCATATCCAGACCATATGGCTAAATAAATACATATACTATCTGAAGCTTCTTTCCCCATCTAAGACCTGAGATGCAATTTTCACATCTGGCAAGACCATGTGCAATGCACAGCTGCCCCTGCATTAGTACCTTTATCCCTCCGTCATCCCAACCTTGCAAAGTACTCTGTTATCACCAGACATGTAAATACCTAGGTAAATAAATTTCAGCAACTAACAAAGGGTCAGATGGCAGAGCAATATGCCTCTTCTCTGAAGATCTGCTCGAGCCCCAAGTTCTGTTCTGTTTCCTGCCGGTCCTGACGTCCACCATGGTGCACACCAGCAGAGCAGAGGTGGCTCTGGGACCACCTAATGATCTAGACCAAGAGGAATGAGGTCACATAGAAACACAAGGAAGCAAGTTGAAGTCCAGGGCTGGGGGAAGGTGGAGGAACGGGACTTGCATTCATTCAGCAAACATTTATAACATTTCCACTACAGGCCAAGCTCCAGAGACGCAAAAGTGAGTCCTCATTCATCCAGCAAGAGAGCAAGTGAACACGCAATTAACTGTCACATAATGTGACTACACTACAGTGGAGGTAAGAAGACAAAGGACTGAAAGGAAGATATGATAAACAAAAGAAGTGCTAAACAAAGAAACTAATAAAACTTACAGTTCAGCTGGGTGCCATGGCACAGGCTTGTAATCCCAGCTACTCGGGAGGTTGAGGTGGGAGGACCACTTGACCCTAGAAGTTCAAGACCACCCTGGACAACATTGTGAAACCTCATCTCTCTTAAACAAACAAACAAAAACTTATAGTCCCGTTTAAATAATTATTGATTTTATTTTTTGATTTCAAAATATTAGGGGGGTACAAATATTTTTGTCACATGAATACCTTATATAATGCTTATGTCGGGGCTTTTGGTGTGTCTGTCACCAGAATAGTATTGATTGTACCCAACAGGTAAGTTTTTATCCCACACCTCCCCTCCTACCCTCCCCACGTCTTGGTTTCCAATGACCTTTACATCTCTTTGTGCCCGTTGTGTACCCATTGTTTAGCTCCCACTTATTAGTGAGAACATATGGTGCTTGGTTTTCCATTCCTGAGATACTTCACTTAGGATAATGGTCCCCAGTTCCATCCAAGTTGCTGCAAACAACATTATTTTATTCCTTTTTATGGCTGAGTAGTACACCATGGTATATATGTATACCACATTTTCTTTATCCACTAGTGAATTGATGGGCACCTAGGTTGGTTCCACATCTTTGCAATTGTGAATTGTGCTGTGATAAACATTTGAGTGCAGGTATCTTTTTTATAAAATGACTTCTTTTCCTTTGGGTAGATACCCAACAATGGAATTGCTTGATCTAATGGTATGTCTACATTTATTTCTTTGAGGAATCTCCATACTGTTTTCCATAAAGGTTGAACTAATTTTCAGTCCCACCAATTGTGTGAGTGTTCCTTTCTCTCTGCTTCCACATCGGAATCTATTGTTTTTTGACTTTTTAATAACGGCCATTCTGATAGGGGTAAGGTGGTATCTCATTGCAGTTTTAATTTGCATTTCCCTGATGATTACTGATGTTGATCATTTTTTCATGTCTGTGGGCCATTTCTCTATCCCCTTTTGAAAAACTTCTGTTCATGTCTTTTGCCTACTTTTTGATGGGATTTTTTTTCTTGCTGATTTGTTGGCGTTCTTTGTAGATTCTTCGTTTTAAAATATATAACAATTTAGAACTAAAATCCAAGATAATCTCAACATAGAAAGTAGTAGGATGGGGAAAAAAGAAGTAGAATATGCTAAGATTTTTGTTTTGCACATGAGTAATAAATACACAACAATTAATTTTAGGCATTGAAGAAAAATATGAATTGGAAGGTGATTACTAAAAAACCACTATAGAAGTTACATATAATTTCCAAAACATTATATAAAATAAAAGAACAGGAAAAAAATGGAAGAAAAAATCAACAAAGGGAAAAAGAAAAAAGGAAACAAGTATAGTAAATTGAAAAAATATCTGATGATAGACACAAGACTAAACATGTCTATAAGTATAATATACATAAATAAATTAAATGCCTGTTTTAAAAGACAAACTCTCAAACCAGGTTAAAAATCCAACTAGATGCTATGTATATGAAATATACCTCAAATAAATCTTCATGGTTAGGTTGGGAACAAAGGGATGAAAAAGGTTATTCCAAGTAGTAGTGGCCTAAATGAGATAGAAGTTTATTTCTTTTCTTTTTTTTTTCCTTTTGCTCCTGATTAAGACAGCTGAATTTTTTTTTTTTTAGAAGCTTATTTCTTCCTCACGTGATTCTCCCAGCCACCGGGCCTTTGCACGAGTCTGCCTTGAATATTTTTACCCTAGATCATAGCCCAATCAGCACCTTTTGGTCATTCAGGCTTTGGAAAAAAGCAGACGGACAAGGTCGGGGCTTGGTGTATACGGGTTGAATATCCCTTATCCAAAATGCTTTGGACCAGAAGTGTTTCAGATTTGGGATTTTTTCGAATTTTGGAATCTTTGCATATACATAATGAGATATCTTGGGGATGGGACCCAAGTCTAAACGTGAAATCTATTTATGTTTCATATATACCTTATATACAAAGCCTGAAGGTAATTTTTTACAATATTTTTGATAATTTTGTGCATGAAACAAAGTTTGTGTGCACTGAACCATCAGAGAACAAAGGTGTCGTTATCTCAGCCATGCATGTGGACAACCTGTGTTTGTTTGGCATCGGCATCATTCCTGACTCTGAATCTATACACTACCAATAAGCAATCGTTTTCTTACACTTATTCACACATAAGTACTTACCAGTAAAAAATATGACATACCATTAATACTGTGAAAAAATAACGCATTCAGGGTAGCTAAGCACAGTAGCATCGCCAGAACCTGCCATCGGCACAGCCGGCCTGCATGCGTGCCTCTGTGGGCATGCGTGGAAAGATATAACACAGCTAAAGGGGGCTGGAAGGGTCATTTCTCCCTCGAGGATGCTGAGTAAACTGTGCATTGCGTGCCTGCACTTTGACTACGACTCATCACATGAGGTCACATGTGGAATTTTCCACTTAACAGTGTCCTGTTGGCATTCAAGATTTTGGAGCATTTCAGATTTCCAATTTCCAGGTTAGAGATGCTCAACCTGTGCTACTGTTGACTGCAAGCCGCAGAGTTAGGGGGACGTGTGTGTGTGTGCATGTGCATGAGCTATAGGGGTGGGATGGGGAACTAGGGAAAGCCCGATAAACTGCAAATGGAAATGCATGTGGTAATAGACCAAAGGTACCAGAGAGGGCAGCCCTGAGAAGGATGATCCCAGAAACCTACCAAATAGACGGGGTCAGACCAGAGACTACAACAATGGAAGATGCTCATCAGGAGAACCGAAAAGCCAGATGGGTAGGTAGGATGGGCCGCAGGAGAAATAACAAGAAAAGAGAATGAGATCCAGTGTATTCATTCATTCAACACCATTCCAGGTGCCTGCCAACGGCCCAGTTCAGTGGAGAAGTTCCTGAGAACCACCAGAGCCAGGGGTCTACACCAGGGGCTGGGGCTGCCCTGGGGTGAAACTGACGATCTCAGAAACAAAAGGGAACTGACAGGACATTAACAACGGATTTCGGATTTCGACATGAAAGGGATACTGCAACAGGATGCAGGAAAACAGACTGATCTTGGCTTGATTTTTTTTTTTATATTCTTACTCTTTTTAAGCTCAAAAAGTTATAACCACATGGTCAACTATATTCATTTCATATCTGTCTTCCTGATGACACAGTAGCTTGCGATTCTGATCCCAAGCTAAGAGACTGAGCGTTAGCTATTAGTGTATAGTTTTAGTGCTGTTATTTTTCAACATTGCATTTACAAACTACCAAAAAAAAAAACCACTTAGCCAGATATTCCATCTTATGATTCACATCTTTTGTAAAAGAAAAAGCCCACTACACCCACAAACATGCCTGCTAAAATACATCATGTCGTGAGAAAAACACATTATGAAAGGACATGAGCATTTTATTCAACACCCAAGAAAGAGACTTTTTTGAAAATGCAGACGGAGGTTGTAGTGGCTTCCTTTGTACATGTGCTGACTTCTGCTGTCTGTTGCTCTCATTTGTCAGGTTTCTTAACGTTCCTCTTAATACAGTGTCTTTATTGAGTTCTCCCAAAGGAATATCAGCACTTTGTGGGAGCAGGAGGAAAACTTTCTGTCAATTCTGCATAATGACCAAAACAGAGTGATTGAATTACTTAATTGAAGCTCTGTAGCTTGTAATGTGACGCATATTAGGGCCTGTTCATTGTGGAGCCGGCAGCGGGCGGGTGTTCACGCAGACAGTATGAACAGAAAGCCAAATCATTTTCATCTTTCTGTTTGCTTTATTTTTCCGAGGCTCACACAATCCAGAAGGGATTCCCTCCTCAACTCTGCAATGGCCAAAGGGTGATGAGGGGCAGGAGGACAGATGTAACTAAAACACAAGCACGTAAAAGCTTTGCATATAGACTGAGAGTTTCACAAACCCGTAACAATTTTTATTAGCCCACAAAATCGCTAGCATTCCTGCCCTTGCCTGTTGACATCACAGCAAAGCTACAGCTGAGGAACGAACAACTGTACTTCTGGAGTGTGTGGTGTGGCGCATTAGTCAGAGTCTAGAACGTGGCTAACGTTGAGACGGTCCCAAAAGCTTCCTGCTCCAGGGTCTATGGGTACGTACCTAGTTGACTGGCTGGGGTAGGAAGTGTCCCAATGCAGTCTAAGGGATGTGAGTCAAGACCACCGACTCAAGTCCCCTACACACCGAGATGGTCACACTTGCTCCTGGCCTGTGACAAAATTAACGTGTCATTTGGAAGATGTTGTGGCTGAGCTCCCTAACCTTGGATGTTTTTCCTGCAACACCAGATAGATAACGCTTTCGTGTTATCGTATCTATTTTGAGAAAACTCAAGTGCAGAATGGTAACAGCAAAAACTCAGCAGAGATATTTAAGAACACAGTAGAAATCCTATTATCTGATTCAGAGCTGATGTCTGACAGGTTAACCAAAAAAAAAAAAAAATTAATGGTTAAAAGGAGGAAAATAATTTTTAAATAAGGCCATATCTTAAATATTTTACTTTAGTCTAAAATGTAAATATACATTCATTTAATAAAGTCTAATGTTAATTTAATAGAGGATGGAATACTATTGTCCTCCTGTGGTCTCTCCATTGTTTAATTAATTACCATATTGTCCCCTAGATTCAGGCTGTTGGGCAATATACTGTAAAGTGGGCATTTTGGGGCCACAATATGAGCAATTTCTGTCTCTCTATCATTCTTATCTTTCTCTCCATGTCCAATTCCAGCTTTTCTTGTTGTGGCATATATGATTTCTGCATCACTCCCAAGTACACATCCAATGAGTTTTCACTCTCAATGCTTTGTCATACACTGTCTTCCCTCCCCCCCACACAAAAAAAAGAAAAGAAAAAAAAATCACCAGAACGCTTGATTTATTTGAGATCACGTAGCTTATAAACTACGTCCTTTACTTTCTTCTGCTACATTTGGATTTTCTGCAGGAGTAGTCAATTTCAGGCCAGTTTTCTCCAAAATGCAGTATATACTGAACTAGTAACTATCACATTCCAACACTACATTATAAATAACGTCTATTACATTGGTGACTCTTGATAATTCTCTGTCATCTACACTTTTATCTTTTTTTATTTCTAAAAAATAAAGTCAAATTTTTACTTGTGTTATTATATAAACTGTCTCTTAACCCATGGACTAGATCGAGAACGTTACATTTATTGGGGAAAACATAGCATTTATATCCTTTCCAGGGTCTGCAAGATTGAGATATGAAGGAGAGACAGCTAGAAGGAGCATAGCAGTTTTTTTAAGTATTTTTTTTCCACATACCACGTTCTTTAGAAAATATACAACTTCATAAAAAAGCAAATTCTTTTTCCAGAGTTCGTTCATGCCATATTTTGTGAGTTGTAGTAAACTGGTAAAGACAAACAATTTTTACTTTTAAACATTAGGATTTGATGGTTGGTCAACAACTTAAAGCAGGGATCTTTTATGTTTTAGAGACAGAGTCTCGCTCTGTCGCCCAGGCTGGAGTGCAGTAATGCTATAATGGCTCACTACAGCCTCAAACTCCTGGGCTCAAGCGATCCTCCCACCTCAACCTCCCACGTAGCTGGGACTACAGGCACGCACCACCATGCCTGGCTCTAAAAGCGGTCCTTTTTAAGCTCCAGATCCCAGTCTGCCAGCCACTACTGTGATGTCATTTCTCTGGATCTTGGTGACTCATGCTCTGCTTTTTGTGTCATTGTTTTTGTAAGTTAGTATCTAACACTTTGGGCCTATTTATCTATATTATACAAGTATTTATCAATAAAACATTTTGAAAAATGATTTGCTCACCTATAGATAACTGATCAATGGGTCATTCAATGGCTAATTTCTCCCCTCTACTGCCCCACCTGTGGATATCTTGATTTTTTCCCCCACCATCCAAGCCATCCATCATTATTTGCTACCACCAAACTTATATAAAACCAAGACCTTCTCTTTCAGTGTAAGTCCACCAACTCTAGTATCACACTATCCTCCTTTTGTGAGCTGCACCAAGGATACATTTTCTACGATTTGTAGGTCGTTTACTTAAAGTATGTTAATAATGTAAAGGCATTTGCACAGCAAAGTAAGAACAGAACGCTTTTGGATTTGTGATGTATTCCAATGTTAAACATCTCATTTGATGATATTTTTAACAATGTGCCTTTATTGAGCTTTTCTGAAATTATCCAAGGTAATTTCCATAGAAACAACAACCCTTTACAACTCATAGTTCATCGACTTACGTAACATTTAACTAACTTGCATAATTATAATGTCAAGTAAAACTGGCATAAACAGGTGAGGGAACAGACTTGACTCTTGGCAAGTGGTAACTCAAATGATGGGCGCAGAAGTGCCTGAGAGTGGAGCCCACTGGCTGCAAACACGCATGGGTGAACATTAATCAACATGCTTTAAGGAGGGAATAGTTACAACAGGATCAACATGCAATACTTTAATTCCTCTTGGTAACTAAACTGTGTTTCTGCAAATATGACACTACTCTGAAACCCAATCATGTGGCACCCCAAGATGACATTTTGGAGCCTAAGTTATTACTCGAGAAGCACTCTCCACAATTTGGGGTCTAAGGCACAGTATTCAGGCAAACCCTGCAATAAAATACTTAACCCTGGAGCTAATCCAAGAAGGAGTTTTCAAAAGCAATGGGGTAGATCAAACATATGCTGTTACAGCACTTAGAATACAGCCCACAACCAAAGCAATTTTGGAAATAATGCTCGCATTGAAATAACAATTTGAGGGAGAATCCATGCTGCAGGACTAGCCATTTCAAGAGCTGAAATAAACAGTGCAACAATAGTGCACTGAATTGAGGAAGTCTGAAAAGCTCCCATGCAAAGTTATAAACTCAAGACCCACATTTCTTTAGAAATTAGCATTGTTTCTACACGAATAGAAATGGAAGAGAGCCACTCTGCTCAGATTACTTCAAGGTTTCTGCCCTACGATAAATTAGCATGTATAGAACTCTATTACGTGCCATGCACTCTATTTTGAACTTCATACAGATTATCTCATTTAATCCTCATGACGACCCTGCAAAGTGGGTTTTCCCCATGTGAAAACAGCATGTGCCCAGGTGTACACAGTTAACAATAGGCTGGGGTGGAGACTTGAGTTCAAAGGCCACAGTATTTTTAGCAAAGTACCACTCTGCCCCTCCATCATACATACATACTCCGACTCACTCACAACTTCCTTCCAGCGTCACCAACAAGGAAATCTCAAACCACCACCAATCATTTAACAAAAAGCAAAGCTATTTGTACACATGATCAGTTTCAATTATTTTCAACTTTGGGGACTTGTAAATGGAAGATGAGTTTTGGTTTGCAATCATGGGCATCAAGAAAAGACCACCAAACGAACATGCAAGTGAAAACGTTTCTGTCTTCCAAAACAAAATATTGAAGAAATTAAACAAAGGAAAAATAAACATATATAGCAGACAGAACCCTTACGAACATTAATACAGCCTTCTTTTTCTCATGGATGAGATCAGAATTAACACCAGTTCTTACTCATTTTCTCACCTTTTAAGACAGCAATAATCACCTTAAACTACCACATCTGCATCTGTGGAAATTTCTAGAAAGATTTATCACTTTGCTTTCTGGGTCAATTAACAGAATAGTTTGGGATATTTCTAAAACATTTTGAGAGACAAAAATTGAATTAAAGTATCAGCAAAAACTGACAAAGGAAAAGGTAGCTTTCCCAGCACTTTTCTTCTTACATTTTTGCAATTAAAATAGATGACAAAAACACCACACTTAATCCCAAATTATCAAAGTGCTCATCTTTTTTTTCCTTAAAGCTAAATTCAAAGAGAAGTTGTTTCTGTATTTTAGCAAGGAAAACTCACATGGAGGATTCTTTGGCTTAAAAAGCCATGGAGGCTGATTCCATTATTTTGAGCTAAAAAAAAAAGTTTATGTCTATGCAATGGTTCCCCTAAAAGCAGATCCCGAGAAAAGGCTGCAGGTGGTTTATTTGAGAGGAGGTCCCAGGCGTATTGGAGGGGGCATCAGTGAGAAGGTTACCTCTTGGACATCCGGAGTGTCGTCCTGCAGGGACCCTCTGAGACATTCCACGGCACACACCTCAGAATTGACGCACCCAAGGACAAGCAGGTGGGGCAGTTGTCTATCAGCTCCCATCCCTCATTGGCTGAGGATTGAGCACAGAATCCACTCCACGCCCAGACTTCTTATGGGCTACACCTGTACCCAGCCCAGCTCCTACAGGGAAATGTGAAGGAGCTGAGAAGCTCAGCGTGCCTGGGACTGAGCTCAGCTGCAGGCTGATGCAGGGGTGCCACGGGGCTGTGGGTGGGGCAGCAACAGTGTCTACCATTGCCTGGGTGTAGTTTTTGTTGGGCTTCCACATCTCGAGGATGGAATCTGTTTTTCCCCTGTGCATCACAGACCCAACTGTTTACAGACTTGGCCTACCTAAATCACACTCCTTGCCGATAGAAAAGACTAGAAACCCCGAGTAACTCTCCCACTGCAAACAACTAAAACTAATAATTGTTTACAATTATTATATGCATACCTGAGCTGATAAGAAAAAATAACTGTATTGATCTTGACGCTGGGAGTATCTATTCAATATTTGAAAATAAGCAGAATGAATTAACTAATTAATTAGTTAAGCCCTGGAAGGCCCCATAACATTTTTTTGAGAACATTTACACAATCCTTCTACTTTCATTTTAGACATTTGAATTAGGTCCAGTTAGAGTTGTTCACCATCCAAGATTTATAGGGACAACCAAGCAGTTAAAATTGCACCCAAGTACAATTTTTCGAATGTACCCTTCAAGATATGAAAGTCTCCACTTTCTATCTTAGAAAATGATCCGTCTGCCATGAAATTTCATAGACCTGTGCACAGCCATGACCCCAGACTCTTGACCTTGAGCTCCTCTCTCTGTTGCAACTACACGCATCCCACCACCAAAGTTGCTCCAGTACACTCTCTCCAGAGAAACCGCCACTCTCCTGAAAGAGGGGAGGAGGAGCTACCTGGCTGACACCTGGGGGGAGGAGGGTCCAACTGCCCCTTTGAAGGACTTTTAACCAATCCCGCTGCCCCTCCCTGCAGCCTCACACTCGGGGGTCCTTGTTGCCTCCGATGCCTGGCCCTTTCTGGGGTTCCCGGTGAGAACTGACGAGAGTCCAGCTTTCTTGTTCTTTTAAATTAATTACCACTTTTCCATCAACTTTTTAGCCTCAAGGACGTTGGGATGACAACTCCTGTCCCCTGTTGTTCTCTTTGTCCTCGTTTATTCTTTAATTGTCATTTTAATGGGCCTGAAGGGGGACCTTTCTAACATTCCAAAAATTCTGAGTTCTCATCCGGCCCCAAGGATCAGGAAGGACATTACAGTCCCATGGTTTGCAGACTTGTTCCCTCCCAGAGTCACGCTACTGTCCCTGAAAGAGGGGACCCATTGAAAAACTCTCAGATGTTACAGATGTTAGTCCTTTCTCTGTCACTCATTACATGAGCTCATCAAGTCAATCAAACTTTTCTCCCCCAGTGTCGCTGTCACCCATCAAATGAAGGCAAAGATCAATAAAGAAAAGATTTCATCAATAATCAGCCTAGGTCAATAGCATTTAGAAATGAAAATATATTTGAATTCTAAAATTACAAACTTTCTTATTCTGAGACCCAGGTCTAAAACAACTGGTGCTATTTTTTCCCCTTAGAATTCAGTAAAGACAACTAGAGTCAATGGAAGTATGAACAGTATCATGCCAATCAGAAGGTTTTGCCCAAGGTCATTGAGGATGAGCTCAAGAGACTTTCTTGACTAGTGAAGCTCATTAACAATAGGAGTAGCTGTTGAGTATATACCTAGATGGGAAAGGGCCTCCCGGAGCAGAAGGACACTCATCTACGGTATGGGTGACTTTGCCACACTCTCAACAGTCTAGGGGAAAGACAAACTGAGAGAGCATTCGATATATAAACATTACTTCCTTTTTTTTTTTTTTTTGAGATAGAGTCTTGCTCATATGCCCCAGGTAGAGTGCCATGGCCTCACCATAGCTCACAGCAACCTCATACTCCTGGGCTCAAGCGATCCTCCTGCCTCAGCCTCCTGAGTAGCTGGGACTACAGGCATGCGCCACCATGCCCGGCTAATTTTTCTATTTTTAGTAGAAACAGGGTCTTGCTGTTACTCAGGCTGGTCTCATACTCCTGGGCTCAAGCAATCCTCCCACCTCAGCCTCCCGGAGTGCTAGGATTACAAGCATGAGCCACCATGCCCGGCCATTACTTATTAATTGAACTTTATTTCCCTACTTTCAACCTGTTTTATATGGAAGAGGGAGGAGAGGGATTTTGAATGTAAAATTCCCCTTAGAAGTCTCACTGTTTATGGGAGCTTATATAACACAAGGAGTATCTTAAATATCTTTATAATAAAATATTTTCCTCTGGAAAATAAATCGCTAAAAAGTAATTTTGTTCTACCCTAAGAAAAAAAAATTAGTCATTCTACATTTCTGTAAAATATAATTCATCATTATTAAATTACCAGATTACATGCACAATTAAACTTATTTATTAAACAAGACATATGCCAACAACTTTGCAATAATCCTCTAAACCATAATAGCAGATTTTCAACTTTAATAACAACATCATGCCGCTAATACTCAAAAGACTAATTTTAAAAGTAAGGGCATTTGGTAATTGAAACTGAAATTATACAATTAAGCACTTGAGTAATTTAAACATGAACATAAGTGTCCTGACTGTGTTGCTCTTGGCTTTTAGTCAAATTTACTAGTGCCAGTTAGACTTTATCACTCTAATTATTTCTGCTCTGTATCAGATCCGGCTAAATAGAAATTGAGAATTATTGGAAGCATTTTTTTTTTATCCCAATGTCTTTTCTGCTTCAAAAACACATAAATGTTAATATAGTCTTCTAATTAAAGCGCTACACAAATAATCAAGAATAACCCCATGATTCTTATCAGGACCCCACAGAAATTCAAAAAGAGATATTTTATTGCTATACCAATTCCCAGAAAGAGGTGCCAAAGAAAAAGTTTTAATATAAAAAAAAAAGGTTATCCAGTGAGTACATTTGCCTTTTAAATTTTTTAAATAATCACCTCTCCCTTTCTATCCATCCTCCTTTCTTTCCACTTTCTCTATCAAATATAAAACCACGTGTTAGCCTCATCTGCTCACCCCTAGGAACACTCCAAAATAAAACAGGCTGGCCCTTGACAATGAACATGAGAACCACCTCTTACTGGGTAGAAATCATCTCTGCGATTTTTATTGTATGATTAAGACTTTTGACATTGTAAAATTACAGTGGGGTTTAGAAATAGTATTTCTTAAGTGAATCAGAAAAGTCATTGAATTTTTAAAGGTAGCAGATCAGAAAACAAGAAACATTGTGACTACCCCAATACAAGGCACAGGATTTGAAAGAGGAAGAGGCAGGCACACTTGCCTCTGACCAATGTGGGGAATGGATAGAAGGGGGTCAGGCACCAAGGACACAGGGCGCCCACATCAAGACCTCGTTGCCACAACCATGTATAGAGGCACAGAATTGAGGGGAAGGATATTCTAGGCTCAAGGAACTGCCCAAATAAATGTGCCCAGTGTAAGAGAGGATAAGCCCCAAGATATGGGGCTGGTGTCTAGGGTATGAGAGGAGAGGCTGTAATGGGTGAAGCTAAACACTCAGGCATAGTCACAACCAGCTTAGACATTGGGCACTGCGGGGGTTCCTTAAAACAGTAATGAGCATGATGCGATGTGCACTGATCCTTGCAGCAGCAGAAGTGGGGAAGCTAGAAGTGGGGAAGGAAGGACGAGTGTTATTATAGACTAGTCCAGTACTGCACTTGCCTGTAGTCCAGGCTGCAAAGAGTGAGAACCAGACCCAAGACAGCAGCAGTAGAACATAACCCGGACTAGAGCGCAAGATATTTAAGCAGTAGATAGTCCAGTCGGGCGTGGCAGATGAGGGCAGGGAAGGATCTAGTTTCTGATTTAGGAGATTCTGGGAAACGTTTTCCTCCTCTGGCCTTGTGATGCCGACACCATCACCATCTGCCTCCCAGGGCCTAGCCCTGTCAATTACCCTTTTTCACTCCTGTGACCCTTTTGCCTATAAGATTCTCAAGCCTCTCCTAACCCCGGAAACAAAGATTTATCGGACACCTACACTGCATCCGTTGGTCCTGAGTTAGCTGGAGGAGTCAGGAGCAAGCTGAAATCGCTTCTCCCCAACTCTGCATCCATCATCAGGGCTGATCAAATAACATCAGCCCTTTCAGAAATGAAGGCTTTTCGTTTAGAAGTAGTGATGCCAGCCACCTGTATGAATATTCTGTCCAGCAAGACATAAGGCTAGGGACAGGTGACATGTCAGGGATCCTCTTGAGCCATGACAGGTGGTGCAGGTCCCTGCCAAAGGTGCTTGTTCTGGAAAAGGCCAATGGATCAAAGGAAGTCATCTGAGCAGACTGGGGGTGTCATGCAATAGTTCCCCCCAAGTCTCAGCTCTGCATTTCATTCATTCAGCAAATATCTTCCATGGGCTTATCATGTGACAGGTGCATTGCCAGGCTCTGGGGAAACAACAGTGAGCAAAACAGACCCAATTCCTGCCACCACGGTACCTAGAGTTTCCACACCAATACTTTCAGTTTCACCATCAAAAGCAAAATCCAGCTCCCGACAGGGGCCCCTGTCTCCTACAAGTGTGGTACATCAGAAGCAGGAATTTCTCAACAGCTCATTTTCTCCTCCGATCCACTCATTAGAAGAGGGGCCCGGGACAGTAACATTGTTATTTTTAAAAAACAGATTGATCCTGTACATGCTGTTTTGTAATCTAGTTCTAATTAGCCATAAAGATACGTTTATATTAAAGCGTAACATCAAAGTTCAGAAGGAAAGAGACTGATCCTCAATGAGTCAAAGTTTAGTAACACCAGGAACTCAGAAACAGTCAAGGAAGACCAGCCCATGGCAGGACGGATGGAAGATGGACAAGCAGAGTTCAGATGCCGACGTGACTCATATCGGCATTAGGAAATCAGGCTAAGAGAGCAGAGAACAGAGGGAAATGAGTATGAGACAGCACGAACTAGAAGAGATCGAATTTAGGCAAATGATTTCGGAAGAAGCATGAGGAATAAACGGCCAAGAAGACAGTGTGATACCAACAAAAACATCATATGAAACAGCCACTGCTGCCCAAGATCTGGATCATTCTAAGGGCGGAGGTGAGTCAGGGCCTTTGGGTGTAGGAATTCCTTGCTGGAGATATGAAGGGAAAAAGGAAGGAAAAAAACCTTTGCCAAATTATGTCCTTGGACAGTCATGAGCAACCTTTTATAGGCTGGGATAATTTATGACACATGAAAAGGTTTACGGGCTGCTTTTTTTTAAGTACAAAATAAAAATAGCTGTATTTAGTCCAGGAAGGGGGTGGGTAGAGTACGTAAATTCTTGAAACCTAGGTTGTCTACTTTATTGAATAGAATGTCATGAAAAATAGTTCTACTTTTCAACCCCTAAATTCTAACATTTGTGCATATTTGAGAGGTAGAGACACAGAGGCAATTTTCTAATCTTGCGTTTTGCAGTGAGATTAAGAGGCACCTGGCAGAGCCTAAGGCTGTGGGTTGCCTTTGTGTCCTACCTACCATGCTAGGCAGTTTACATATATTATCTCATTGAATCCTAGTATGACACTAAATATTGGTCCAACATCATCTCTTTGCCACTGGCTAACTATGTGACAAAAGATGGAACACCTAACAGTCTATGTGTAGTCTGTAAATGATTGTTCTTCCACCATGATGAATCACTAGTTTATTCAAATACTCCTGATCCATCTTGCTCAGCAAATGAGCAACATTTGCTAAAATTAGCATATAAACACATAGAGTGCCAGGATGTTACATGTTTTTTTTTTAAAAATTCTTTGGCCATATAAGCACCTTCAAAGATTTCAGATTAAATAAAAGAATCGTCCAACCAAGAGAAACCTCAAGCTATTCAAAGTTATCACCAGGCAAAATTGTAGAATCACTTTCAGAGACACATTAAAAAACTAAAGTCTTCTACGATTAAATATCCTTTCCCCCCCAAAAAAAAATCCCTTCCGGGATTAACATACTGCAATATTTCTGTGTGGCAACACTAAGAAAATTAAGATCTAAAGGCTTGATCCCAGCTATTTTTAGAGGGAAGATCAGGGAGTTAATTTATTTTAAGAATTCAGATCAGGATCCACACAATCCAACCTTCGTTTCTTCATCCAAAGGTCACCAAAATGCATATGTCAGACATCTGCTGCTCTCTTTTTAAGAATGCTGAATTTTAAACCCAATAAGTCTAAATGCAGCTCTAATATAATCTACAAATGACCTTACTAAGTCTTCCTACATCCCATAAAAGTATATTAATTGCATCATTTTATTTAAGTTCCCAACTTGCTGTGATGTATTAGCATATTAAAATTAACTCTGCAGGCTCTAATCATTTTACCTTCTGAGCCAACTTCCCAGGACAAATTTGATAAAATTATAGTACCCTCTTGTGGTGTTTCCTTCATACCCTACTAGGATGGTTTGTAATATTACATTTTTTTAAAATCTCCTTCCACTAAGATCAGTGGATAACTAATTAACCTTTTCTAAACTCTAATAAAATGATGGAGAAAGTAACAGGGTTACCACCAGATTGTGAGAACCAATGAGATATGTGGCATTTTACCATAAATTAAGACTATTTGGAACCCTACATATTATTTTTAATGGAAGGAAAACACTTCAAAGAAATGTTTTCTATAGATTTGTCTCTGTAGCCAAATTAAAGTACACAACTCTGAAATTACTCACTGGGTTTTTAGTTTGCTTTGCCAGCAAATTCAGATAACTGAAGAAGGCAAATGGTGCTTTTGGAATGGCAAACCAAGGGTAAATTCTTCTCAAATCAGGAAGGAAAAAGAAAGTAGGTAAAATTTAAATGCAATGATTTTTTTCCCTTATAATTCATCCAGCTTTCTTTTAGCAGATCCAATTTAACTGTACACAACAGTCATTGCATCCAAATACCTACCCTTTCTTGATTATTTTTATGATTATTTTAATTTTGTTAATGTTTATAATATAATTTAGCAAAATGAGTAAGACTTTTGGGCACACACTTAGATACACAGCTCTTCCTGGCTTTATTTCTTTTTTCCTGTCTTTGGTTGGTATTCTACACCTCAAAAAAAAAAATCCCCTATTCCCACCTCCCGATTCCCTCACTAAGTTATTTTCATCTTGGTCTAGAATAAGCTTTTGTCAGTAAGGCAAGGAATCATGGAATGGATGAATGAGTCAGACTATCCATAGTATTTTGAAGATCCCTAAAATAAGTCCACTTAGGTCAGAAGATCTCATAATAGATCCTGTGATCTCACTGGAATAAATATAAATAGAAAAAGATCTCACCTATGACTTAATATATCCACTGGCAACAAAATGGTAATTTCATATTCATAGAATGTCCAAGTACCTTAGTAAATAACTAGAGAATCAAACCAGGATGTTTTTCAGATTTGTTCCCCTTTGAGTTCAGTAGTACTGCAGTCTATCTCTGGTTCAAGCCAGTAAGCAATTCTAACTGATTTACAATGAAAATATCAAGAAGCTTTGTTTCAATTTAGTTCAGGTTCAGGTTCAATAAAATAACAGTTCTAGTTCAGTTCTGGGAATGTGGAAACATATTTACTAGTTTCTGATTCACATTCCATTGGCTTCCTGATTATAATTTAAAATAAAGAACATTGAATGGTACTCCGTAAGTTATTCGAGCAACATTTTTGGAGCTCTTACTCTGTTCCAGGAACTGTCTTGGATGTTGAAATACAAAAGCAAATAGGATAACATTCCTGCCTTAAAGAATAGCATAGTCTAGCCAGGAAACAGTCAAGTGAACAGGTGTAATGATATGGATAAAAGTGCATTATCCTAAGATTGGCAATAAGAATTTCTTTTGAGAGGACATCACTTAGGTTTAGAAAATGACTCGATGAGCCCCTAGGGTTACAGGTCCACCAAAGGGCATCCTAAAATAACAAAAAGTGGTCACTAAACCTTCTGAAGTCAGTGGGTCCCGTTTTCCCTCTTCTGGGTTGAGCTCACTGTGCAGTTGGAGGGGCTATCCAGATTGTTCTGCATAACAAAGAGCAGCAATTGAGGGTCCCCAGGGTGCAGGCAGATGTGTAAGAGAGAAGACTCACTGGCCCAGGGCCACAATGCACAACTCCAGGGAGCACTAGGTATAATACATCAGACTCTAGGAGGTGAATGGCTCCCTATCCCATAATACCCAGCAGCCCCGCAAAAGCCAGGGCAACTGGACATTGCTGAGCCTTCAAAGAAACCCCAGTGGCCAAGAAGAAATTTGGGGAGAGAGCAGAAATATAATATCTAGAAGGGATTTCTGTAATTATTTGCCTTGAAGTATGATGTAAACTCTTCTTCCACCTCTCCGCAAAAAAATCAACTTCTTTCCTAATACTTTTCTGTACGTGAACTTGACTTTGTACTATTGGTTTTTGTCTCAGCGTAGCAGGCGACTGGGGTGGTATCATCTGGGGCTTTGTGGAGGTGACAAAGCAGAGCTGAACCTCGCGTCCTCGCGGGCCCACGGCAGAAACCGATCGTGATGATGCTGGACCCAACGGACGGGGGAAAGTGGATATCTGAGTTACACAAAGTCATAATTTAAAAAGTAATAAAAGCTGAAACACAGGAGCGGTGAGAGAACCGAAAAGGAAGTACCTGCTTTGCCACAGGGAAAAAGCAGCATCTCGGGGAAAGTGACCTTTAAACTGAGTCTTGAAGGATGAATAACAGTTATCCAAGAAAAGAAAAATGGGGAGAGGTGTTGGCAGAGCCAAGAGCATGAGCAAAGAGAGGGCGTTTAGGGGTAGCCAAGGCCCCCAGCGTGGCTGGAGGAGAGGGGACCTGCTGCTCCATTCTATGCCATCGGTGGGTTTATTTTAGCAGACTGTCATCGCTTCCCGGCCTTTTGGCTAAGACCAAGTGTAGACTGTCAGTAACCGTGAGTGATACCTTTCGTTACACATCATTTACATGTTGGTAGGAACAGGTGTCCCTGGGTAGCTGCTACTCCATCTTTCTACTTCTATAAAATTTCTTGAAAAAGATTCACTGTATCTCTCCAGTGGACTGTGCTGCTTGTCTCAATATTTCCTTCCCTCCGCACTCAACCCATGGCTCCCCTGTGGACAGAGGGACAGTTCCATGGACTTTGGGCTTGGTTGGATGATGTGTCTTAAACAATGGAACGTGGACAGAGACACAGCAACCCAGCTCCAAGCTGAGGCTTTGCGAGGCATCATGTCTTTTTCCTGTCCCTCTTAGAACGTCTGCGCTCTGCCATGAGATGAGTGTGTGCCACCCAGCCACAAGTCCCAGGAGGAGAAGACACACTGTTACGGCTGAATTGTGTCCCCCTAAAATTTATATGTTGAAGTCCTAAGCCCCGTATCTCAAAATGTGACTGTATTTGGAGACAGGGCCTGTAAAGAAGTGATTGCATTGAAATGAGGCCATGAGGGTGGGCCCTAATCCACTCTGACTGGTGTCCTTATGCAAAGACAAAATGTGGACACGTGCAGAGACGACAGAGAAAAGACCACCTGAGGACACAGCAAGAAGGCACCGTCTGCAAGCCAAGTACAGGGGCCTCAGAAGAAACCAGTCCTGCCGACACCTCCAAATCAGACCCAGAGAGAGGAGAAGTAACGTGCCCAAAGTTGCACAGCAGTAAGTGGCAGAGACAAGACCCATTGCCCAGCAGTGGCCATGAGCTTAGTAACTGTGGCCTCAAGAGGTGAGCCCTCAACTGCCTCTTCAGTGACTCTGGTGTTCCCTCTGCCATGCTGAGCACCAGCAAGGCAGATGCCACAGGAAGAAGCTTGCCAATTCCGGCACCCACGAGGCCCCGCCCTGGGCCTGACACAGCCACTCTCTCCATCGTCTCTAGGACTGCACGAGCCCTTGTCACTCAGCCTCTCTGCACGGCTTCTGGTCCACCTCGACCTCAGCTTCCATCTGCCTTGGGCTTGCCACAGGCTGACTCAGACCCCCACACCCCTCGACCCTTTAGCTCAGCCTCCTCCTGCTAATGGCTACGACTCTGTCTCTCAGTCAGGTTCCCGAGAGAGAACGCTGGCTGGGTCGCTGGCCAGCCAGGGGAAGGCTGGCTCCAACGAGGGTCCATCTCGGAGCCAATTACCTGCATTGGGTGGGGAGTTAGGTTCACACGGCAGAGGGAATTACAACTCTTTAGGCTAGAAAAGAGAAAATCCAAAAGGGAAAGTGACAAACTATGGAGGAACCAACACAGGAAGAGACTTTTTGCCCTCTCCCTAGCTTTCCCTTAATGGTCAGAGCGTGACGGCCACGTCACTAACTCCTGAAGCACACACAATCAGGAGGGCCCAGCCAAAGATTTCTGCCCAGGTGAGGTGGTGGCTTTCAATGATCTCTGATCCCTATGAATCTGTGCAAGACTAAGGATTAGTTGAAAAATGTACAAAATGCACCTTAGATAAGTATTTTAAATGTTCTCCAAAATACCAGCTTTAAGACTGTTGAAGTTTCTTTTCACCATCAGATGGTATTTGCAAAGGCACCAGAGACAGCAAGGGAGATATTGTACAGCAGAAAGAACTTCACCAACTCCCCCATTCAGTGACACTTGTCACCCTAATGGTCATGAGTCCTTCCTAATAAAATAAAATTAAACTCCACCCACCAGAATTACAATTAAATGACTTACTAATAATTTCTGGATCCCTTGAATGCCTCATGTTATAAGGGGTCTATGGCCATCTGTGATTGAATTCCAATCAATGAAACTTGTCTACCATGTATAACCAAGTTAGATGCTATATTAGATCATATGCAGGACACAAAGATAAGAATCACACTGCCCCTAACTTCCAGGACGCACCATCCCTGGAAAGAGGGAAAGCACATTCATGAATAACTAAATAAAGAATACAGGCCAGGCATGGTAACTCACGCCTGTAATCCTAGCACTCTGAAAGGTAGAAGTGGGAGGATCACTTGGGCTCAGGGGTTCGAGACCAGCCTGAGCAACAGCAAGACCCTGTCTCTATTAAAAATAGGAAAATTAGCCAGGTGTGGTGGCGCGAGCCTGTAGTCCCAGGTACTTGGGAGGCTGAGGCAGGAGGATCGCTTGAGCCCAGGAGTTTGAGGCTTCTGTAAGCTAGGCTGATGCCATGGCACTCTAGCCCAGGGAACAGAGCAAGACTCTGTCTCAAAATAAATAAAAATAAAAATAAAGAAAGAAAGAATACACTGTACCAAATAGAGTGCCGTAGGAGAGGAGGAAGGGGAGAAGTTTGTTCCATGGACTTGTATGCAGGGATTTGAGAACTGTTCTCTGGAGTGATAGGGTAAGATCTGGACCCTATAGAGTGGTAGGAGTTGGCACATTCCACACAGACAGCCCGAGCAGAGACACAGGGGCAAGGTGTTGGAGGACACATTTGGAGAACAGCAAACAGTCTGGCGTGGCTAGAAGATGGAGTGGGTTGCAGAAGAAGGAGAGAGGAGGAAAGATTGCTGGATATAAATTTGTAAACGTAGGCTGGGGGACCTTGACTTAAAGATGTTATAATTCCAAATGAAAAAGGCATAATAATGATCTTCATAATAATGAACTTCAAAGCAAGTGTACCAATCACTGAGGTTAAAAAGTGCACGGATGTGCCCAATATTTGGTTTTAATAACCAATTTCTAAAGTCAACAGGGAAGACCCTTGAAAGATCCCATCCCTGCCTTCGAAAACACCACACACAATCCTCGGGAGAAGGACGGAAGTGGGGCATCCAAGGCAAAGGCAACAGGTTAAGCAAACCTTTTCCTGGTCAGGAGCAATGGCCTTGCTTGCCACAAATGCCTCTCAAACGATTTCACCCGTCCCACATGTGACCTGACCCCAACTAACGGTCTCTTTCTCCACTCTCACGCACAAGCAACGATAAAAATGTTGGGCCCATCAACTTGCACACTCATTTCAGCGGCAGCACCTAAATCTGCCTCTCATTTTCCTACCACGTCCCTGAAATTCCAGAGGAAGGGGCTATTGTTAACCAGCAGCAAGCGTTATTCTCACAGCAGTGCACATTAATAACAATTCAGTGTGGTGTCATGGCAGCCTGAAGGCTCTTAGCTGAATTTATTTGAAAAATAAACTTTGTTTTTTTTTCCCCCAAAGATCTTTACTTAAGTCAGCATGGAACTCTTGTAAAGATAACTACCAATAAGTCACAACTACCCAAGGAGCAGTCTTGTTATTTTTTTAATTCACTGCTCACCATGACAACATAATAAACACACCTTTAGAGCCTCATACATGCCCAACTATTGAAAATGTCATAGTTCCTCCTTCCTAGTGCTCCCAGGCATAAACTTCAACTCCTTTTTTTATTCTATAAAATTCTAGTGGGTAAAACATCAATTTTCAACTGCACATTACTACTAACAATTTTGTGATAAGTTAGCAAAATAAGCCTTATTTCATAATTCACTAATAATTACTAAGCTTCGTTTTATTTAAAAAAAAAAAAGTAGCAAACCGTCAAGCCAATAGGGTTTCCACATCTGTTTTTTCAATTCTTGTTTGGAGTTCTGTTAGATGTTCCTGCATCCTTTCATAAATGACTAATAGGAAAGATACAAGACTAATAGGAAACACAACTTCATGCAACTTCACTGACAGTTGGTTTCAGTTAACAGCTCCTCTTTAAACTACCCAACATAAAAGCATACATTTTAGGGAGGGAAAAAAAAATTGACCCCAAAACTGCTTCATAAAATAAAGTATTTCATTTTTCAAAGCTTTAGGATTATTTGAGAGGCTATAGTACTAACATGCCCCTAGAGTTCTGTTGTGTTTTTTTTTAAAAGAGAGAAAGTTAAAAGTTTCCACCTTTAAATATCAGACACTAGAGATTTTACAATACAATAAGTGTCAGAAATAAAATGAAATTCCCTTCAAAGCCATATAAAAAAGTAAGCCTCTGTAAAAAGTTTTTCCTTCCAACAGTGAAGTATGAACTTAAAATCAGAGCAAACAGTTATGATAGTCTTTCTGCAATGGTGCCCAGACGTCCACATTTGCCAAAACTTCAGGCTTCAATGTGCTCAAGTTGGTGATCGTACTTTGCTACCCAACAGATGTTCCCTTCTGGTTAAGAAAGTCCTACAAGAAATACACCAGGAAGCATGGTGTTCAATTTCCCAGCATCCTCCAGGCAGATGCAGCCCCTTCCTGACATGCAGAATCTACAACACAAAATACATAAAAGCCTTCTTTAGTCAAATGAGTGGTTTTTTTCCTTCTCCCTCCTGTGTCTTCTAGCAACAAATTTGTTCTAAAGGCAGGGGTGGAGCTGGAGAATAACTTTGCTCTGAGGAAATGTTAGGTGGGTTCAAGAAGAATGTCTAATGGTCACTATCTCCCGGAGCATAAAAACCCATCTCTCGCTAGAAGCTACTTGGTTGACGCATCTCTCTCCATGAAGCCTCGCCAGGTCCTCACGTACCAGGGGTGGTTTGCTTCCTCTCCAACAGGGATAATGGGCTTTGCAGCACTTTTGCCAAATTACTGACAGAAGGACCTATTTCCCCTTCCTGTGAAAAGAACCTGATAGTGACAGAAGAAAGAGAATAACTTTAACCACTAAATTATACATTGCAAAGAACCGGTACATAAATGAAACTCCCACATGCTACGGTTCCAAATTCCTTCCCAGCTAAAACTTTGTAACAATGACCAACAAGTCACAAAAGTACCCGACCTGAGTTTTTCTTTTTTCATGAATTTGTTGTGGTCTCTGCCTTACTACTGTCTTTTGAACATATTATTTTTCATCAATACACCAATAAGGACAGTAGTTAATTATTGTACGATTGGGAAATGTCAATTTTACTTGAGCACGCTTGTCTTTTTTTGGAGACTAAATTAACTACGTAATCTGCTCCATTAGGAATAACATTTGTGTTCATTTCCCCTTGCGTACAAACACTACCATTGTCTCTGGTTCCAAATCACTGGCATTTTTTTTCCAGTAATCTTTGTGCCCGACACATTGTCATGCACAGGTGAGTGCTTAATAAATACTATTGGATGATGGATGTACTCAATTATACAATATGCAAAAATGCTACATTTTTTAAGTCTCTCACACAGCAAAACTGTCGTAGCCTTTATGTCCAGCTTAGTTCAAAGCCTGAATAATTCATTTCAAAAATCCACAAATGTGTAATCAAAGCTCAGAGACAGCTTAAAAGGGTCTCTGTGTATCACACCTGCCTGCCTCCGACGTAAAACACATAATCAAAATCAAACACAAAGTGAATTGAAAAAAAACACGTACTGGAACTTGTTCTGCTTTTTAGCATCAAAATTCAGGTGAGGCATTCTTTGCTACTACAACAAGAAACCTGGGATTCCAAATCCAAATTTGATGATCTTTATTAAAGAAAACAAAACAAAACAAACAAAAAAACCACAAAACCCTACATTATTTAACATTCCCTTCCATTCTCTTCCAAAACGAAAGAGAGAGTGCGTGTGCACACATACACACACAACACACACACACACACACACACACAATGTATTATTCAAAGTAAACTGGGAATTAATTCTATATGTAAATATGCTGGCAGCTAATTGTTGTGTGTTGAAGGTACACACATGGCACCATTCACAGCCAGGTGTTCCAGGTGTATCATCAATGTTTTCATGTTAACAATTTATCATTAAGTGTGGATGGGCCAGTGCCAAGCTGCCACCAGAGAAGCCTGGTGTGCCCAAGTTTAGAGGACAGGGAACAGGGAATGTGTCTTGGTTATAGAACAAAAGAATTTGTTTTATCACTTGCCTTTACCGCTGGAGAAAATGGCTCCTGGTGTGCAGAACTCCATGATAAATATACCCCCTCTAGTTCTTTATTGCCTCTGTAAATCACAGGACTGACAGCAGTTAATAAGAAAAGCTTTTGAGTGGTTTTGAAGTTTTGCTTTGTACAAATAAAGTCTCATATTAAAGATTTTGCTAGTCCTCAAGGTGTAGAAAAAGCAGCACGAGTAGACCTTCCATACTTTTAACTGTTTGTCTCCTCTTTTTCTTTTATTTTGTAATTTTCAAAACAAAAAGAAAGAAACGGAAACCTTTCAGACGTGCACATTGGAAAAATAAAAACAGATTGGAGTTGAAATGGCTTCGTAGACTCCCGGAGTGGCTGGTGCTATGGAAATTACAATCTCTTCTAGTTTTTATAAGCTGGATATTCAGATAAATACCAGAAAAGATATGTGGTGGAAAGAGAGTTGTTCCAGTAGATTTATTATTACGTTTCTGACCATAATTGTATGCTTTCCCTCTTTTAGCCAAAGCAAATTTTGGTTCATGGCCGAGAAGCAGAACTCTCCATTCCACAGAATCCATCAGCTGCCAGTTCAATCCTGGGTCCCGGGATCCTGAAATTCTGAAATCATATTTCAGAAAATAATTGACATTAAAAGGACTAACAACACTATCTCAGCGCGTAGCCTTTTTCTCCAAGGAGCTCAAAATACTTGGCCTTAACAGCCTTACAAAATCCTAAAGGACGGGTTTTATTATTTGTACATTCTTGGGGACGAAGCTGAGACACAAACAGCAAGGACTGTCTTTTTCCGGTTGTTGCTAAATCCCCTATTGAGCCAAAAACGGGACGAGAGTCAGTAGGCTTCTCACAAGACCCCACTTATTCTACGGTCCACAAAATAAGAATTTTTGAATGCATTTGTCTGACAATATCTCCACGGCGGAGTGAAGAGGGGTTAGTAACCCGTACACATCAGCTGACTAACTGTCTGTGCACCAGAAATTGGCCAGTTTACAATCTGGGGTTCAACTTCACTTTGCCTCAAGCAACAACAGCAAATAAAAATCGGACTTTCAAATTATCTACTTGTGGCAATTTGCTGCTTCGTAGGCATGAAGTTAAAGGGGCATGACACTAGCTAATTTTAATGTAGATTTTTTTTTTTACAGCATTCGAATTAAGTACACATATCCAAGCAGTATATATCCAGGGCCAAGTTTTAACATTAGGATTTCATTAAACAACCTTTTACTGAAACAAATTAGAACTAATGTTCCGGTGGTTTTGTTCCCTTTCCATGGTTTGCCTTCTCCTAGTCTAATTCTGGCCAATTCTTTGCCTTCTCCTAGTCTAATTCTGGCCACAGCAGATTTTCTTAACCCACTATCCCACATGAATAAGAATGAACAAGAATGCATATTCTTCCAGGCCTCTCTGCTGAGATCTCCAATCTGAACAGGGAGAACTGGGAATAATCGGAGGCAGTCAGCAAAGCAGAGCTTTAGTGGCTCAAATTCAGTGACTTTTCTTGAACAGCTGGAGGCAAAAGATAGCCGTGTGGTTACCTCCCCCAGTCTCCTCTCCCTCCATCCAGAGATTATTCCCTGGGGCCCAGGACTCCACACATGCCATGAACGCCTATGAAATACTGCGGCATTTCTCTGGAATGAAAACCCAGGTTCTGTCTGGATTACCAAGGTGAATTTCCTTGAATATCTGATTGGGTTCACTAGCAGAAATCTAGTGACCCCTTGGACTCCTTGGCCAAGGTCCCTGGAGGTAAAGGATTCATGGAGGAACTCAGGTCTGTCCACATGTCATATATGTGTGGTCAAGGAAAAGTGTTCAAGAGAACTTCCCCGTAGGTTGATAGCACACTCACGATCAAGAAGCTGGTAAGAGAGAATGGACACTAGGATCCGTGGATATTCATCAGATTTCCTGGGGTTTAGAACAATAAGAGCCACGTCCAAAGAGACTTTGGTGTTGGACAGACATAGGTACAAATCCAAGCTTAGCCACTTTCTAACGTTGTAACCTTGTAAATAACTTGATGTATCTGCGTCCCTTTAAATCTATCTCATAGGATTGGTGTACGATAAGGTTTATAAAGCATTTGCAAAGTGCCCAATAGAGAAGGCACCCAATAAATCACTCATTAATTTATTCAACAAATACGTGCCAGGAAGAGTGCTTTACATACATTGTTTCATTTAATCCTCACAGCAATTGTATGATTGGCCTTTACGTAAAAGAGGGGCGGGGGGTGCATTTTAAAAGAGATCCCCATCCAAAAGGGTCAGGGGATGCCAGTAGGAAGACATGGACCCTGGAATGCAGCCAGAGTAGATGTATGTGGCCTGCGGTCAGCCGTTCCCAAGGGAGGAACCCCAAAAGTGCCTCCAGAGAGTCAGCACTGAGCATCTGCCAAGCCCAGAGAACACCACCAGCATATCAGGACAGGATCTGCCAGGGAAGACGTCCCTATCCCTTCCCCCTCTCCCTTCCCGCTGGAAGCTCCCACCCAGGATGAGCTCATTCCCACCCCTACCGCAGGCCTGTCTGCCTGAAGCAAGACTAAGCTTGGGGAGAAGAGTGGATGGCCCTTTGAATGAAGGTGGGCATGTTACCTTGGACTGGTCATTTCTGTTACTGAAATTAGATCATTTTTATGACTAGAATAATTCCTGATTTACTCAAATTATATTGACAGTCACTTAGGTTATCTGAGATGCACCTTCTTTCCCACCAAAAAAGAAAAAAAATTTTTTTCCCACATAATCTGAATTCAGACAAACATCAAGCCATGCCTTCACTTCATCTTGCATGGATCCAACCAAAGATAAGAATAAAAGTGTTACGGGTCTTGAGAAACCCAGATGTTCCCGTACTTTTGCAACTGCGTATAAGAATATTAAATATGGCCGGGCGCAGAGGCTCACGCCTGTAATCCTAACACTCTGGGAGGCCGAGGTGGGGGGTGTCTGTTGCTTGAGGTCAGAAGTTCAAGAATATTGAACAATTTCAAGTATTTGCAGGGCAGAAGGGAGCAGTCCAACAAGAGCCCACTAGGGCTTCAGAGGTGTTGGTAATATTCCGTATCTCGGCTGGGAGGCAAAGATATTTTATGCATTTCACTGTTCTTACACACATATAATGATATATGAAACAGTTCATAATTAAAATGAAAAAAGAAGGAAACAAAACAAACAAAACCTTTCTTTTTAAAAAGCTCACTCACAGTTTTTCCAAAGCAGATAACGTTTTTGTATTATTGCTAGTCTACTCTGGACGCTCGTCTCTAACTGTTCAAGCTCTGTTTCAAAGGACACCTCCTCAAGGCCTTCCCTGACACTTCCTCTCCCCTGTCCCCCGTCACTCCCATGTACATGGCCACAGCCCTTCCATGGGACACGCACTGTACACGTCCAGCCTTCGCTGAGGGAGAGGGAGACATCGTCTTGGTGTTCTTTATATCCAGGACACCTACAACAGTGTCTTGCATATAACAGGTACTCAATACAGCTTAAATGATTTCATATTATAACATATTTACATAATTTATAAAATAATATGGAATAGTCATTAATGTTAACAGCCATATCTGGTTTTCAGCCTCAGATTAATTCTATCCAGATGCTTCCAACATTGCCAATATATCCGAAATGATGCCTATCAGCATTTTAACTAGTTTTCTTTCCTTGCCAGTGAGTAATTGCCACAACTGTAGATATGAGCTCATTTGAAGGAATGAAAAGAGCTCTCCCTACGATCATTTAATAGACCCATGCATAATTATCAATTTCCTCTCGAAGCTAACATTTGCTAAAAGAAAAGGAAAGATTCTATTAATGATCAAAACACTTGACTTTCTGGACCTATTCCATTTAATGGGGAAAACTCAGTTCTCTGCTCTTGGGTTACTGCCAGGTGCTCTTTTACTGGGAATCGTTCTAAACTTCTAATCGCAGTTCAACTACCATATTTGCCGCTCTACAGTCAAATTACAGCCAACGTCAATGCAATCAACTCATTAGCGGGCTTGTATGAGCCCCAGCTCTCACTCCCCACTTCTGCACCTCTTTGATTAAGCAGTGTATGGACCATATTCCCTGTCTACCCGCCAATCGGCTCAGCAATACTGCTAATATAGCATCAAACGAGCAGAAGAAGGAAGTGGTGAAAAACCCCCGTGAGCTCCTTGGTTCCCTCTTATGTGGAATATCAATATACTGTAATCTAGCAAGAAAAGCAAATGAAATTACAAAATTGCTTAGAGAATCATTTTCACTGAAAGTCACAAGAGGTCGTTAAAAAGCACTGTCATCGCCCCTGGATCACGTTTTGCTAGCATTCTTCCACCTTCCCTGCTACCTGAGATTTTAAATCTTTTCTTGCTGATGTGAATACCAGGAGCAAACCTGCAGCGTGACTGATACATGAAGAATCTGAATGCTAGAGGTCAGCACGGCTTACTGGTACGCTGCCCACTGCTCCAAATTTTATCTCTCTTCTGTCCCTCAGTTATTGCCTGACATGATTTAACAACTGTAATTCCTTATTTAACGATGTCAAAGGTTTTTAGGAAATTGACTGTATTTCACCAACGATATATTTCTTCTTGATTACGGAGTGGTTAAAATGATTTTAAACCAAGACAGCAAAATAAAGCAGTAATAAAATCAATAAAAGGTGCTTAAAACATTCCTTCTATTAGGTAATGGCATTTAAAATATCCGTAGCTTGTAATGGCACTTAGGATATGCCCAAAAATCAATGAGCTAAATTACTTATTGAACTAGTTAATTTGAACATTGAGTTTTTTATGTATATTGATAAAATGGGCTTACAGAATACTCCTGGCAAGTAGCAATACCACGTTCATGGTCAGATGTCTCCCTCTGCTGGAGAAACAAATGTAACAATTGCTTCCAGTTACAGAACGAAAAGATAAAAAATTAAGAGAAGTAACGTCAAAAAGTCCACAAGAAGCTTCTGAATCTTAAAATCCCCAGAAATTCATGGGAATAATATGAAATCATTAAGAGTTAAAAAAAAAACCCACACACCTTATAAAAATGTGGTCATTAACCTGGAATGTGGTATTTTATATTCGGTATCAAATAGCAGATGAGAACAGAAATTTAATTATTTTAAAACTTTCTTCTTAATTTTCTAAACATTCTCCTAGGGTTTTTTTCTTTTTGGTATATTATTAGAAATAAGATTCTAAAAGCCTGGAGTCCTCACTCTTTGATGTTAGAAGGAAAAGGGTTTGAATTTTAAAGAACAAAGTATAAATCTCTGCTCAAGGAAAAGTCCACTTTCTTAGCAGTTTAATTTGATGAAAATCAATTTAGAACTATCTTCATAAATGAAAGATTTTGAGAACTCAAGGTATGAATCCACTAAAACAGCTTCACATGCCTCTTCCTGCGGGGGGTGGTGTAAGGATTTCCAATATGATTGTCACCATTTTTTTTTCCAGACATCTATTTAAAATGCTAAGTACTTTGTTGAAAAAACTCTGCTGCTTTTCAATTTCTCCCCCTGCCAGTTAGCGCTAAGCAGGTGTTAGGGTTCTGAAGAGCTTGCCTCCAGACTTTTCACTCGAACTGCAAAAGGGAGCTTCAAAAATTAGTAAGAGAGAAATGAGGGTGAGGAGGTTATCTGACACACACCTAAAATTGGACATAGTACCTTTCAAAAAAAAAAATCACAGCTACCCAGAATATACCATTTTGGTTTGGAATGGTTTCATCAATAGCAATCTGTATGTTTTTTACTCACATTTCCACACATTTCATTATAGCCAAAATAATGGACATGTATAAAATTATATGCTCTGAAAGGAGAAATTTTTTTTTTTTTTTTTTTTTTTTTTTTGAGACAGAGTCTCACTCTGTTGCCCAGGCTAGAGTGCCGTGGAGTCAGCCTAGCTCACAGCAACCTCAAACTCCTGGGCTCAAGTGATCCTTCTGCCTCAGCCTCCCGAGTAGCTGGGACTACAGGCATGCACCACCAGGCCCGGCCAATTTTTACTATATATTTTTAGTTGTCCAGCTAATTTGTTTCTATTTTTTTAGTAGAGACGGGGTCTCGCTCTTGCTCAGGCTGGCCTCAACTCCTGAGCTCAAATGATCCGCCCACCTCGTCCTCCCAGAGTGCTAGGATTACAGGTGTGAGCCGCCGCGCCCAGCCTAGGAGAAATTTTTAATCAAAGAGCTTTTCTCATTCTATTAATATATGAGTTTGGTTTGGTTGTGTATTGTTTTCTCCTTATGTGTATGGAGATGAAATAGGAAACTAGGAGAATATTATTATTTTTTTTTGCATGCTGAAGATCATTGACCAAAACATTAGGGATATACTTGTGAAACATAGTGCTCAAGTTACACAATACAGCTAACCAGTGTCTGACTCTTGTTAGGTGCAGACACTAAAAAGATGACTAAGCTATGGTCCTGGCCTTCACACAAACCCTAGGACAGAAGAGGTGCACATCAAACAAGCCATTACTACCAAGCATGGCGAGTACTACAACAGGAATAAGCACAAAGAGGATGGAGGAACAAACTCCACCTGGGTAGGGCAAGAAAAGCTCCAACAGAAGAGATGACCGCCTGAACGGGTCCTGGTGCAGAAGGGGTTCAACTGAACGAGCACAGAGAAAAGCAAATGGTCGTAAATGGCTGAGACGGCTGGAATTTCAGGTGGGTTTGGCAGAGGGAGAGAGCAACAGGAAATGGCTTTCACAGAGGTTGGTTGAGCCTAGGTTGGGAAGAGTCTTGGACACCTTCCTGAAGTTCATATTTTATCCCGTAGGGTGGAAAGGTTTGAAGGATCTTAAGGAAGTAATCCCAGCACTTCACTTTGAGGGGGGAAAGAAGGTGAGCAACGTGGAAGATGGCTTGAAGGTCCCAGCTGGAGGCAGGTGAGAAGCACCTGCAATGCTGTCGATGAGAACCAGTAGAAGGCACTGCAGATGGTCGCTGAGATAAGCAACAAACTGCAGACACTAACATTTACAAGACTTGAGAGGATGTCGGTGATAACAAAGCATTTCCAGAAATCCAGGTTAACTCCTACTTCCCTATCAAAAAGAATAAAATTTCATAAGTTTTATGAGCAATGTACTTTTTTTTTTTTTTTTTGAGACAGAGTCTCGCTTTGTTGCCCGGGCTAGAGTGAGTGCCGTGGCGTCAGCCTAGCTCCCAGCAACCTCACACTCCTGGGCTTAAGCGATCCTTCTGCCTCAGCCTCCCGAGTAGCTGGGACTACAGGCATGCGCCACCATGCCTGGCTAATTTTTCTATATATATTTTTAGCTGTCCATATAATTTCTTTCTATTTTTAGTAGAGACGGGGCCTCGCTCTTGCTCAGGCTGGTCTCGAACTCCTGACCTCGAGCGATCCACCCGCCTCGGCCTCCCAGAGAGCTAGGATTACAGGCGTGAGCCACTGCGCCCGGCCAGCAATGTACTTTTTAAAGACTTTTGCCCTATTCTTGAACAGAGCAAAAAATTACAGTTTATTGGTGAAAGCATTACTCTGTTGCTTTTTTCCCAGCTTTACTGAGGTATAATTGACAAATAAAAATTGTACATATTTAAGGTATACAATGTAATGTTTTAACATGCATATACATTGTGAAATAAATACCACAACCAAGCTAATTGACACATCCATCACCTCGTCTATGCAGCTACCTTTTTGTGAGTGCGGTGAGAACACTTAAGATCTACCCTCTTAACAAATTGCGAGTGTACAATACAATGTTGTTAACTATATTCTCAAAACATACAGTAGACCAACTTCAAATTGATTAGATGTGCTTTAAATTCCTTCTTGATAGTTTTTCTAATTGCATTAAAGCGCATCTTAAGTTTATACTCATCTTCAACCACATGCGTGCATACGCCCAAAAATGGAAGGTACATTTGAGATTAGGATTACGATTGATTTTTTTTTTCTTCCAACATCTATTATTGAATATCGTTGCCTCAGCTTTTCAAATTAAAAATAAATGCTCCTTTGACTTACTGATTTGAAGAAAACAAGGAAAGAAAAAATATCTCTGTCTTTAAAAAAGATGAAGAGCTTTGTCTGTTTTCAAACCTTATACTTGCTTTGATAGCACATCCATAAATCTGCATCTAAAAGTTAGGTAAAACTGAGAAGGGAAAAAAAAAAATGTTTGATTTTACACAGTCATTAAGAGTGACCCTGAAAAGAATCAGGATGGCACAGCAATGTCAGGGCACAGGGAATTTTCCTTCTACCTTCTGAAGTTGTGATGATTTGAGTTACTGGAATAAACTGACAATATAGACAGATCAACAGGAGAAAACGGATACGAATTTATTAAACATACATGCTTGGGGATCCCACAAAGTATGAGACTCCAAGAAGGTCCAGATGGTTGAAGTTAATATAGTATCCTGAGCTACAGAAAGATATAAAGGATTGGGGCTTGTGGGGGGTGATGGTGACAGGTTATGGGAAGTTGAGGGGAGGAAACACAGGGTGAACAAAGGCCATAGTGTTATCAGTTCTCAGAATAGGTGATGCCTTTAAATCTCCTTTCCTGTGAGTTAATCTCTCCTGTTTGATGAGATTATAGGCAGGGGGCTCTTGACAATTGCATTTCTTCTGGGGGAACATCACTTAGCCACACAAGAGAACGTCAGAGAAAGCCCTTCCTTGAGTTTAGAGAAGGAAAGAGGAGCAGACACAGGGAACAGGAGGAGGACAGAGAGACCTTGGTTCTCCTGCAGTTCAAGGCGCTCAGGGTGCTGGAAGCAGGAGCACCACACATTTTCTGAGTTCCAACCGCAACAAAAACAAAAGGGACTTCAAGACACTTTGAAACCTTAAAGAGACTAAATTACTTGTTTGCTTATTTATCTTCATTTAATGAATTCTTTTTATGAAAGCTGAAAGCACGCATAATCAAAGAAAAGGTAAATTCAAAATAAAGGTTTTGGGAGGCTCAAAGCAAAGTGGCTCCCAAGGCTGCCTCTGACCCGCTGGGTTTTCTTTCTGTAGTCAGCAGTTATAAGTGTTCCTGTACCAATCTTAAAGTGTCTTGTTTTAATCTCAGCAGCCTCTAACACTGATTCTGAAAGAAAATTAACTCTTCAGAGGGGGGATTTCCTGCAGTCCGTGCACCGCGGTCCCTCCGGGTTGCATCCAAGAGAGGCGAGCTGTGTTCCATTGTGACGGCCTTACAGGCTCTCTCGGCACAATGGAAAATGATTTTCCAACATAATTTTACCATGCAAGGGATCCTGTGGAGAGTTCTATTTCCTGGATATGAACTAGAAATTGCTGTAATTTTTTGACTTCTTTTTAATTTGCAGTTAAATGAAATACGACAACTGCAAGAGGAATAACAACTACGTAGGTATCCAAGGCCAATGCGTTGGGTGGTCGCTTGTGTGAAGCATAAAACCAAGGAAAACCTCTTTAAACAAACCAAGTTTTTCTGCAAAAATTAGCCATTGGAAAATCAAAATGGTCATAAATACATTTTAGGAAAGGAATTTTTAAAAAATACAATTTTCATAGACTGAAAATCCCTGAGGGAAAACATAAGGCATAAAGAAGTACTCAGTACAGGCAAAAGTGAATTTCAACTCTTATTCTGCTCGGTTACTTAAAATGTAAACACTAGGTAATAAAGGTATAAAATTCTTAAAAACTGAAATAAAATGTATTAATGACAATAACCCTACATTCTAATGACAGCCATGTCTAACAACTATTGAGTGCTTACTATGTCCCAAGAATTGTGCTAAGTTCTTTATATCACTGGATGGACTTGTTTTTGCCTGTCCAGTATTCATTCCCCCTTCTGGTGACAGCACCCCCTGCGTCCTTCCCCACTCCATGTGATGAGCTAAACCACCACAGTTGCCCCATCCCCCAACTGACCCCAAGCTGGACAGTTAGAGAACTCCGCTCCCCTGGTCTCAGTGGCTAGTTCAGGGATGGCTCCCAGTCCTGCACAGCCAATCAAGTTTCATGAATAAAGGTTTGGAGTTCAAAGTATACCCTCATTTAAAGATGTAAAAACCTGGGACTCTCTATAGCCACCTGTTTTTCCCTGTCATTGATAGGAAATTGGTCTGAAAATGGAGCCGAAACACCAAAGGCTGCTGAAAGGTAGAGAGAGAAACTTCATTACAGCCCCCTGGAGCTAGCAGGGCCCTTGGACTTCCCTGTAACATTAAATAATGAATTTCCCTTTGCGCTTCAGCAGGTTAGAGTGGGGTACGACTACTAGCAATCAAGAGTGATCTAGCTGATATGGGTACATTAGTGCCCTTACCCTTTGTACCATCTCCCCTTTTATATTAATAGATGAGGAAACCGAGGATGTTGACAGGCACAAGCCTGTCTGCTTGAGGAGGCTGATGCACTAGCTCTATGCTCTGCTGCCCTGCTAATAGGACTATCTATTTTCAGTGATGTCCAGTAACAAACAATAATAATAATATATATCTATTAAAAAAAACATAGAATAGTGAAAAAGTGAAATATATGACTCATTGTCACCATTCAAAGACGATTGTTAAGAATTTGGTGTATTTTCTTCCAGGCTTTTTTTCCGAAGCATTATCTAGTAATATTTCATATTAATATTTGAATATTCACAGAATATTTTTTAAAAACTGGTACTTCCTATTTCTTATGTTTATTAAAAGTCCTGGCAGGTCCCCTCCCTCTCAGCTGGGTGCGGTGGCTCAGGTCTCTATTCCTAGCACTCTGGGAAGCCAAGGCAGGAGGATTGCTTGAGGTCAGGAGTTTGAGACCAGCTTGAGCAAGAGCGAGACCCTGTCTCTACTAAAAATAGAAAAAAAATAGCTAGGCATCGGCATGCACACCTGTAGTCCCAGCTACTCTAGAGGCTGAGACAGGAGGATCGCTTGAGCCCAGGAGTTGGAGGTTGCAGTGAGCTATGATGACACCACTGCACTCTAGCTGGGAAACAGAATAAGACCCTGTTTAAAAAAAAAAAAAAAAAGTCTGGATGGAAGATGGATATGGGAGAAGGTCAGACTAGAAGCAGGAAGACCAGTTAGGAAGCTAATGCTGAAGTCCCTTAATAAGAGGTATAGCTCACCTTAATAAAACGCATAGCAGTTTGGACCATAGTTAATACTATTAATAGTTTTCTCTATGTGGTAAGATTTTAAGAGATTTTAATTTTTATTTATCTGAATATTCTATTACACAATGATCATGTGTAGCTTGAATAATTTTTTTAAGTTCAAAGTCAATTTCATATTGCTTCAGTGAGTCAGGATTAGAGACCCCAAAAAGCTTCCAAACAACTTGCCTAGTCTGTACAAATGCAATGTGAACTCAATATGAAATAAAACATGGCACTTTCTAAAGGTTGAAATTCAACACCTTAATGAAATTAAGTCTTTTGCCTCTAAGAGATACATTCAGGAGCCTAGGAACCAGGATCATAGAAATCTGGCTTGATCCCTACCACCAATGTGATCTTCAAAGACTCCTTTCCAATGTCTGAGCCTCATCATTGTTTTCCATTTCATTCATGTAACAAATTGATGATTTCTATAACAATTACTGAGCACCTCCTATGTGCCAGGTACTTTTCAAGACACTGAAGATATAAAAGTGAACTAAACAAGAGCTCATAGTCTAATGGGGAGAAAAGACAATGAATAGGTAAATCTACTACTATACAAACATGGTAAAAAAAGAAAAACTCTACATAAAGCTAAAGCAGAAATATATAGGTAGTAGAGAAAGATGGAATCTTAAATAAAGTAGTCAGGAAAAGCCCACCATGGGAGCAACATTTGAGCAACAATTTCTATTTGTAAAATAAGAAAATACCTACTTCATAAGGTTGCTACAAGCCTTGTTAATGCAGCATGGTCCTCACCTGCAAGCTTGTTAAGACTGCCCAGGTTCCATTCCAGACCTACAGAATCAGAATTTGTACTTTAACAAGGTCTCCAGGTGATTTGTAAGCATATCAAAGTTTGAGAAGCATTGATTAAAAGGATTAAATGTTCGTGAATGTCTATACCAATGCTGGCATATGACACTCAGTTGATTCAATAGTTCTTGGTTTTCTTTCCCTTAACGTGACCCTTAAAACTTTCTAATGATAATAAAGAATAAAGATAACATTGAGCATCTCTCTTTCTAATTCTGAATAATGAGTATATCCTGCCATTACTGCCTCGTGGATCTAGCAGAAAACCTGAAAAGAAAACCAAGTTGTAGGCAGAAGACACGGATATATGCACACGAAGACACATTAAAACTCCTCACTCTATTAAAGTCATTCTTTCCTTGGTAGTCAGATCCCAGGCTAGTCTTTGATGACGTTTTTCACAATCCACAGGTAAGAACGACACGGAGATTGTGTGTGTCCCCTGACATTTAGAGATTAGGAGTCTACCTTAAAAGGATAAGAAGCCAAACTGTTGAGGAAAATCCTCTGGTAATATAGGGAAGGTAAAAGCTGTTTAAGGACATGACAAGCAATAAGTGAATAATTCAAGGTGCTAAAGGATTGTTTTTGTTTACAGAAACATCAACTTAAAATTAGGATATAAACCTGTATGAATTTTAATGTAACCTGCCTCCTTCTCCAAATAAGTTTAAGCCCTTGTTTCCTACATTTCCCCTTTTAGTCTTCCTTTTTGTCTTTCCTAGCTAAATATCACAACATACTTCCTTATTGCCTTCCATTTTTTCTTCAACCCTTATATAAATTTTGATTTGAAAAGCAACCTCTATGATCCGACCCGCGGCACAAATCTCGCTTCTCTAGCGGCCCTAGTTACACAGTAAAGACACGTGGAAACCTGCAGGTTGCCACGTTATCTGCAAAATGTCCACAGTAACGATAGAGGGGATAAATTGCCAAATCTACATTAAAAGCATGCTATCATGTTAGCGACTTCAAGTTCCTCTAAGAAATCCTGAGGATTTTGACTTGAAGCAAAGGTGAACATTTTCTGGGTGGTGGAAATATAAACTTACTATTTACTTATTTCTAAGCATTTTTTCTATATTCTTCAAAAGGGGGTGTGAGTGAGCTAGGAAGGAACTGAAGCGAAAAGCCGCTGCAGGTGACAGTACAGGTCCAATACCAGGAGGTCAAGCTTTATCGGCCACCAGTGTCCCTTTGGCTTTAAAGTCCAGGGAAACGCAAGGGAGGGAACCTCGGGCGGCCCAGCCTTCCTCCGGAGCTTTCCCCTTCTCAAGATGGCGTCCATGGCGACAGTCCGGGCACGCCGCGCAAGGCACTCTGGGAGCGGAAGAAGGAGGCCGCGCGGCTGCTGTTGAACCGGAAAAGGAGGCGCTGGGCCTGGAGGAGCCGCTGCCGGTATTTGCGGGTCGCGGGGAGCCAGGCCTGGCGGGCAGGGTGTGTCGCGATGCCAGAGCTGGCGGTGCAGAAGGTGGTGGTCCACCCCCTGGTGCTGCTCAGTGTGGTGGATCATTTCAACCGGTGAGCGGGCGGCGCTGGGTGACCTAGCCGGGCTGGCGGTGCGGCCGCTGCTGAGTCACTGGCACGCTGGGGATGGCGCGGTGGCTGCGGGCGAGCTGGGGACGCAGATGGGGCGGCGGGCGGCTCTGACTGTCGACGGGCCCAGACCAACCTCGGCTTACGAAGCCGAAGTTCCCCGGGCATCACGCCCCTGCCCCAGCCGCCACTCTGGGGTCTGGGCTGTCTGTTCCTTTTACCAAGATCTGGACGATGCCAGGGTGTGGGGGGCAAGTTCCGGTTGGCCTTGACCCCCGCCCCCAGGTCGGTGCCCATCTGTCACTTCGTCTGCCCCTTTTCACCGAGAAAGCTGGGTCTCGTAGGAAGGCACTTCAAACTCGCGCTTCTGTGCCCTCTGAAGGCTGTCACCGAAATTCCGATCTCACCGCTCCTAAGCGCTTCCTGGATGGGCCGAGGTTTTAACCTGTGAAAGTGTCTACGTGGAAATCTAGTTTGATGATAGCTTAAAATGTAGATGAGGTGTCAGTTTTTAACGAGACCACTTGGAGATTCTGGCGTTAATGATTCACAGGTCAGAAAACTTCACAGGACACCTAGTAAGTTCGTTGTTTGAGAGTGTACATCCGCCACCCCTTGCTTGTTTTGGAGCTGTTCATCCTGCTAGACCTGTTGCACGTGTTCATAAGTTTTACAAGATTATTACTTGAATGGGCAAATGGGAAGAGCAGTTGGGAGCATCTGCTGTAAAGTTACAGTTGCTAACTAAGTATCCATTCTCCCGCAACTTGCTTTGTACAGCTAATTCATCCAGAGCCAGAAAAGGACCGTCAGTCTACCAGGATAGGTGGCTTTTCTACTGTACAGTAATTACTGTTTTTATCCCATGGGATACTACAGGTGCTGATGGGCAGGCACCATTTCAGTTGTGTTCAGGCACTTGTTAAGAGTTCTAGCTGCTGTGTCAGATAAATGCAGGGTTTTAAAAAAACACAAATGGACTTTTGTAGACCAAAAGAAAACCCCATGAGTGTGGAAGTTTCTTTGGAAGTCTGGAAACTCAATTTTTAATATGTGTTAAAACTCATTTCTCCCCCAAAAAAATTTTTTTCACAGCTTCAAGTAATACAGAATCACCAACTCTTTTTGATCCAAACCCCAAATTTAGTAAGCATTTATAGATTTGCCAACTGTATGTCAAGAAAAATATTACAATTAAACCAATGTGCAAGTAGCAACTTTTGAGGAAATGTAGTTTCCTATGTAGTGGAAATGTAGTGGCTTTTGTCTTTCCTTAGCACAGAATTGTATTGTTTTCATGTCTCAGGTTTGCTAGTGGTTAAGGCATTCTTGAAGACCAATGAAATGAGAGTATGTAAGCAAAACACTTTGTAAACTCCTTAGGAGAAAATCACTGGGGGGATTTGCAATGAAGATAAATTCTGAAGTAAAATCTTGCTCATTCAGTCCTCTTTTGTGTGTGATGAGTCACCAGCTCATTTCTGGCTTCTGTCTAATAAGCCAACCAGAGAGGCCACAAACCGCACACACATGCCTCTGGGTCAGAATCACTTTCTGAGCCTCTAGACTTCACAAAGAATAAATTACATCTAGTGGGGCTTTTGGACATTGAGCATATATTCCAGAGGAGAATTGGCAACCCAGAAGCCAGGCCATAAAACTGGTTCTACTCTAGCATCTTTATCCCTGAAAAGATTTGAGGATGGAGAAAGTTTAAAGGAGAAAGAAGAGCTGCAAAGAAAAGGTTAAATGTGGTAGCATAACTTAAATGTGCTTTCACAAGTAGTAGTCTGAAATCCTACGATCTGGGAAGTTTTCAGTTTTCTTCCTTTTAAATTTCTATGAAGTTTGAAGTTTTCCCAGGAATGTGTTACTTTGCAGTCAGTGGTAAGTAAGAACTACCAGTGTGCAGTAGTACAAAGTTCACGAATTATCCTTTGCATTAAGAACTAACGTAACCCTATTATTAATTACATTTGTTGAGGGAGATTAGTTCCCGGGTAAACTAAATTGTATCTACGCCATTGATGTTTCCCATTAAGTATGTAACTGTTGAGTTTACATTTCAACGCCTATCCAAGACTGATCATCTGTTTTCTCATTCAGAATCGGCAAGGTCGGAAATCAGAAGCGCGTTGTTGGTGTGCTTTTGGGGTCATGGCAAAAGAAAGTACTTGATGTATCCAACAGTTTTGCAGGTAAAAGACACAAATTTGACATTTTTCTGAGCATGGTTAAAATAAACATTTGTTACCATTTTTTAGTACAACCCAGAGATTCTATTTCAGACTTGCTGAAGTATAGAAGAGAGAGCTTACAGGCTATACACTAGACCAGATAGTAAATATTTTAAACCTGCAGGCCATGTGGTCTCCATTGCAACTGCTAGTCTCTGCTATTGTAGTACAAAAGCAGCTATAGACAGTAGGTAAACAAATGAATGTGGCTATATCCCAGTACAACTTTATAAAAACAGGCAGCCAGTGCAATTTGTCAGCTCCTGCACTAAACTATTTATGGTTATGGGTAAGCAAGGGGAGAGATGGGGAACTTTGCCCTTTTACTCCGTATCATGAATCTTTACAAGAATGTATCCATGTATTACTTTTATGATTAAAGGAACAACAAGGAAATAATTGCTGGCATGACCTCTCGACTAGAGGTCACTAACTCCAGTGTCTGAAAGGACCAGCCAGTAGTGTAATTTGCCAGATGGGAAATAATTAGGAAGTGGTGGGGCTTTTAGAGAACTGAAGAGCATGATTCTTTATAAAGCAGGCGGCCCCTGTCTCCCTATAGCCAGTAGTTGCCAGGTCTTCCACTTTTTTAAGGGAAGCTGGAAGTCTGGATTTTTATTTAAACTCTCCCAATTCTTGAGAGCAACTCAGAAAAAATTTTAGGCCAGGCATGGTGGCTCACCTAAATCCTAACACTGTGGGAGGCTGAGGCAGGAGAGGATTGCTTGGGACCGGGAGTTCAAGACCACCCTGAGCAAGAGTGAGAGCCCTGTCTCTATTAACAAAAATAGAAAACTTAGTCCCAGCTACTCGGAGGCTGAGGCTGGAGGATCACTTGAGCCCAGAAGTTTGAGATTACAGTGAGCTATGATGATGCCACCGTACTCTAGCCTGGGTAACAAAGCAAGAGTTTGTCTCAAAAAAAAAAAAAATTTTTTTTTTAATGCTATTTTGGATAAATCAAACATGTGAGTCAGATCTGGCCTAGGGTCTCTACTTGTGACCTTCTTTCTAGTGATTTCTATCGAGAACCCTAAACTAAATATTGTATTTTTTTTTCTCTTTAGTACCTTTTGATGAAGATGACAAAGATGATTCTGTATGGTTTTTAGACCATGATTACTTGGAAAACATGTATGGAATGTTTAAGAAGGTCAATGGTATGTCTTGATTTTCTTAGATGTTAGAGCATGGCTGTGTGTGTGTGTGTGTGTGTGTGTGCACGTGCATGCGTTTTCTTTTTTTATGACTACTCCTTGTAATATCAAAGGCTCTTTCACTTATCTAGACTTAAGTAAGACTAGTGGTAGTAGAGGAGTGAGTATCTCTCTGTCACTGGTATTGTTTTCATTTTATTTCATTACACCAGCAACATTGCTTTAGAAATGTCTATTCTCACAACAGTTGCCATTTATGTGACATGAACTTGCATTTGTTTACATATTGTCTTAGAATTATTCTCTAGTTGTTTCCTGTATGACTAGTTTCCTAAACTAGTCTGGGATATAGCTGTCTCTGGATTTCCCATACTGCTTATTTTCTGAGAATTCTGTTTTTGAGTTTTAGGTGTCATAAGTATGTCAAGGTTTAAAATAGATGTCTGCAGTTTTCAAAAAGATAGAGGACATAACCACTGGTGTTTTGATGCTGTTTGAGGGAATTGTGTAAATCTTCATGAAACCATTAAAACCCACTAATTTTTTCCTTCCCAGCCAGAGAAAGAATCGTTGGGTGGTACCACACGGGTCCTAAACTACACAAGAATGACATCGCCATTAATGAACTCATGAAGAGATACTGTCCCAACTCAGTGAGTGCTCTCTGTTTTTAAAGCTCTTGGATGATATTCTTTGCCAGCCAACTCAAGCAAGTGCATCCTAGGAAGGATTTGGGTAGCGAATCAGTTCACTGCTTTTTCTTCATAAACTTGTGTCAATCTGTAGTGTTCTATGACGTGTACTATAACCTAATGTATTTAGTAAATAACAGTTAACACCTGCTCAGTACCAGGTATGTGAATTGTCTCAAGGAATCCTCTGGGTAACTACATATCCTCTTTACAAATGGGAAAACTAAGGTTCGGAATGGTTAGCGAGTCCAGTAAGTGGTGGGACTCGGGTTGAGATTTTGGCTCTCTTGACTCTGATGTCCCTGTGCTTAGTAACCACAGTCTCCTGCCCCTCAGCTTGTTAAGGGGAAGGAACAAAGAACAGAGCACATGATAAGACAGTTTGAAGTATAAACTCATTTTTGCTAAACATTCTGGCTGGTTTCTAATTGAATGAATGAAATTGTTAGAAGAATGGCTGAAATTACCAGGTGCGAGGTGGTTTGCTAAGATGTGTTTCTCCGCCAGGTACTGGTCATTATCGATGTGAAGCCGAAGGACCTGGGGCTGCCCACAGAAGCGTATATTTCAGTGGAAGAAGTTCATGACGTAAGTCATCTTGCTGTGAGCCTAGGACATTAGATTTGCTACTTACTGGGTTATTTTTTTTTTTCCCTTTTCAAGTCAACAAATCCCTTATCTCTCTGTAACAAAGAGAAGGTGGTTGATCTTAACTTTTTTTCCCTTTGAGTTTTTGAATCTCCAAATTTAGAAATAGAGGGACCATAGAAATCTAAATTCCCCTTTTATAAATGAAATTGAGTATTGAATACTAAAGTATTCAAACAATTGTCCAGAGATGTTCACAGCAAAGGAGATGCAGCACCTGGTGAGCTGGGTCTGACTCTAGTGCTCTGTCCACCATTGAGCCTCCTCTGTGCCCGTGTGCTTTTCTCCTTGGAGATCTCCCGCCCCTATAGACTAGATCATAGGTTTTCAAATAGAATAAGTGAGCGCCACCAAGAGCTAGATGGCAGGATCTATGTGTGTGATCATTTGACACCAGAATGCTCAGCTCTACACCATCCAGTACCTGCTGTGTGGTTCATTAGGTTGTGCTTTGAGTATAAAAGTGAAAAGCTACCAGAATACAGCTTTTCTGTTTCCAGGAAAATTGAACTAAAGTTCTAGATAGGACTTGCTGTACAAATGTATGTGTGGGCCGGGTGCGGTGGCTCACGCCTGTATTCCTAGCACTCTGGGAAGCCCAGGCAGGAGGATTACTTGAGGTCAGGAGTTCGAGACCAGCCTGAGCAAGAGCAAGACCATCTCTACCAAAAATAGAAAAATTAGCCAGACATGGCTAATTAGCCATGGCATGGTCATGCAGTTGTAGTCCCAGCTACTCAGGAGGCTGAGGCAGAAGGATTGCTTGAGCCCAGGAGTTTGAGGTTGCAGTGAGCTATGATGACACCACTGCACTCTACCTAGGGCAACAGAGCAAGCCTATCTCCCCTTCCCCCCCAAAAAAAAGATATATGTGTGTATGTTTTCTAATGAGCACAAAATATTTAGAAAAGGATTTTGAGGTTGCTCATACACATACACCCCAATGAAACAGGATTTGTTTTAGTAAGGGGATAAAGGAGACATCAGGGTCATGTTATAAGATGAAACTAGAGAAGAGTTAATGCCCAAAAAGCCTTGCCATGAAATCCCACAGGATTGTTGCAGACTCTGGCCATCCTGGCACCCAAAGCAAGGAGGAGAATGCCCCTTGCAGGATTCATACTGTCCTAAATAAAATAACAACAGCTAACTTTTATAGCACTTAGTGTAACTTAAAGGACTTCCCCAAGGTCCTGCAGCTCCCTTATTAGGTACACAGCAGAGCCAGACTTTGAACCCAGGCAGTCTGGCTACAGAGCCTGTTGCTCTCAGCATTATGCCGTCCTGCCTGGGAGACATTTTTATAACCTTTACAGGAGATACGCAGCCTCTTCTGGCACTGGGTCTGAGACAAGTGTCTCCCCGGTCCCATCAGGAAGTCACTAGGTGATGCAGGGGACCATATCCCCAGCAGATCCTTTGGTCATTCGGACCACCAGAAAGCCAGTTACTCTGATTGCATTGTTTTGGTTCGTTATCATTCGATGCAAGGAACAAATACATACAAACAGCCTCATGATAATGCCCCAGCAGACATCACTGAATATCACCACAGTGCTTTTAGCTGTGTAGGCTAAACTTTCAAAGCAAGCCTTATTTGCCTTTTCCATGGAAAAGTCTCAGTAATGCACCCATGCAATGAGCTGACTTAAGACAGACGGCTCCAAACGTGAAAAGGAACGCCTGCCAGTTTGTTTCAGTTTGTCTTAAGTAAATAACTATAGTTAAGCCTCCTCTCCCAGGATGGAACTCCAACCTCAAAAACATTCGAACACGTGACCAGTGAAATTGGAGCAGAGGAAGCTGAGGAAGTTGGTGTCGAACACTTGTTACGGTGAGACCTTAACACAGCATTGTAATCGTTCGCTGCCCGAGAGGCTGCCCGGTGTAAGGAAACCTATATCAGGAGTATGGGAACCTGGGTTCTGGTCCTGGCCATCCACTAGGGATTCTGAACAAATCACAATCCCTTTCTGAAACTTCGTTTTCTTGTCGGTAAATTGAGGTGGTTGAACTAGGTCATCACCAGTGTATCTTGAATTACAATTTATGACTGTGGGTAACCCATCTTGTTCAGAAACTATAATGTCGACTGTGACAGGAGCAGATTTGTGACATAGACGGAGCCTGCACACTCCACTGGATGTGATTTCCAACAAGTGTGGCCCATTGTCTGCAGAAAATCTTCATCTTGGGATGGGTTTTAACATCCTGTATCTGGCCAAGTGTGGTGGCACATGCTACACGGTGTAATCCCAGCACTTTGGGAGGCCGAGGCGGGAGGATCGCTTGAGGCCAGGAGTTTGAGACCAGCCCGGGCAACATAGCAAGACCCTGTCTCAATCAATCAATCAGTCAGTATCCTGTATCTATAAAACCCTTATTTCAAAAGGTCATAGTTTTTATCAACTGATGAGTAATTTCGAGTTTTAAAAATCACAACTGATTGAAGCTTCTCAAAATATCCTAGAGACAGAGGTGGAGAAAATGCCATCCTTTCTAGGAACAGGGAAGTGAAGGTAGAAAGCTTCATAACACAGGGTTGGTTACCCAGAAAGTGACTGGCACATCTGAACTGTTGGCCCAGGCAGTCTTTGTTTTTAAGTGAAAATGACTTCATTTTAGCTGTCACAATCATCTTTTGAAAAATGCCCTCTGGTGAGAAAGATAAAATATGTGCCCCAAGTGAAAACAAAATTAAAGCAATTTATACCCAAATCTTTATCAAATGGAGAAGTAACATTTTTCTTTTGAAAACTTTCCCCTCGGACAAAGCTGGGTGTTTTTTTAGGATGGGCGAACTTACCTGCTAATCTGGTGGCCTCATGCTCTTTCCTGCCCTTCTTGTGGGTTCTTACAGAGACATCAAAGACACTACAGTGGGCACTCTTTCCCAGCGGATCACAAACCAAGTGCATGGTTTGAAGGGACTGAACTCCAAGCTTCTGGACATCAGGAGCTACCTGGATAAAGTAGCCACGGGCAAGCTGCCCATCAACCACCAGATCATCTACCAGCTGCAGGACGTCTTCAACCTGCTGCCAGACGTCAGCCTGCAGGAGTTCGTCAAGGCCTTTTACCTGAAGACCAACGACCAGATGGTGGTGGTGTACTTGGCCTCGCTGATCCGCTCCGTGGTGGCCCTGCACAACCTCATCAACAACAAGATCGCCAACCGGGATGCAGAGAAGAAGGAAGGGCAGGAAAAGGAAGAGAGCAAAAAGGATAGAAAAGATGACAAAGAGAAAGATAAAGATAAGGAAAAGAGTGATGTGAAGAAAGAAGAGAAAAAGGAGAAAAAGTAAAACATGTAGCTTTTTTTAATTTGTAAATTAAAATCTTATAAACTAAATCAGTGTGCTGCTAGAGGGTTCTTTTTCACTTTAAGTGCTTGTTACAAAGCTGTCCTGATGAGAGCTCTCTGCCTTCAGCCACCCTTGCTGTGGCATTACACGGAAGTGAATGCATGGAGGGACTGATCTCGAACCTGAACTGCAGCTGCAGCTGCTGGGAGTTGGGGATGTGTTAGCTCAGGCTCCAGATGGTGTGAGAAAAATGAAGAGAAGTCAACATAACATTTTTTGGTACTCTTCAGTCTTTTACCTGTAAAACCAGGAGTTGCATTTTCCCCATCTTGAAAGACTCTTGGGATCTGGTTCTGGTAATTAACAAAATTGCTAAATGGAATGCATGAATTCCATACATTCTCTGCCTCGTAACAGCATGAGGTCTGGCCCTTCTGAACTCCGTCGAGAATACCATACCGCGCTTGGACCCGTGGCTCTGGCATTCTCAGGGCTTGGGATCCAGCTCCATATATTGTTTACCTTCAAAGACACAATTAAATGACTTGGTTTTTACATCTGTGTTCTAGTCGTTTTTGACTTTGGGAGTAGTGATCCGTTGTTTTCAGAAGCAACCAAGACAGCTTCAATGAAACTGCCTTAAGGAATTCTTTTAGTATCTTAGGAAAGAGAGGGTGTCATTCCTTCAAATGAAACAGGCAGACTGCTATAGTGAGGAGAGCGCTCCACTGAGCCCGGAAGACCTGGGTTCTAGTTTGTGCCTCAGCGTCCTCATCTGTAAAGTAGTAGGTTGCAGTGATTTCTGTAGAGTTTTTCAAAAGAGACACATTGATTTACCACTGCAGCAGGTCTTGAGTACATCAGACCACAAGGTTAACAGGTGTGGTACTAAGAGTGGAACAAAGTTTCCCCAAAATAAGTGCACAGGACTCCTAGAGGAGCAAATTAAATAAGGTACTTAGCCAGACACAGTGGCTCACGCCTGCAATCCTAGCACTTTGGGAGGCTGGAGGCGGGAAGACCACTTGAGGCCAAGAGTTTGGGACCAGCCAGCCACGGCAATAGTGAGACCCCCCCACCTCTATGAAAAATTTTAAAAATTAGCCAGGCTTGGTGGTGGGCACACACTTGTAGTCCCAGCTACTTGGGAGGCTGAGACGGGAGGATCCCTTGAGCCTGGGAATTTGAAGTTGCTGAGAGCTATGAATGCGCCAGTGCACTCTAGCCTGGGTGACAGTGAGACCCTGTTTCAAAAATAAAATAATAAGGTACTTAATCACTTGACATACAGTGGATATTAGTTCCCTTTCTTGAGCAGAAGGAAGCTCCTTAAGAGTTCTTTAATGTACTCTATGGGTTATCAATGTTCAAAGACTTAAGAATTCAATAAAATAGTACAAAAAGTCAGTTGAATCTCAGAAACCACTTTATGAGGTTACGATGCCTCAAAGTGATGGGAAGCATTGATTTTTAGTCTATAGACCTGCCAAAGAGCTAGGTGGTGGAAATTCAGGGGTGGATTTGGGTTGAGTATCCCTGATCTGAAATGCTTGGGACCAGAAATATTTTGGATTTTGGAATATTTACGTTATATTTAATTAATGGCTAAGCATCCTTTATCTAAAGGGTCCAGTGAGCATTTCCTTTGGACATCATGCCAGTGCTCAAAATGTTTCGGATTTTGGAGCATTTCTAATTCTCAGATCAGGGATAGTCAACCTGGAGTAGTGTAAAACAGCTCTTACTCCACATACGTGGACACTTGGTCCCCTCACGGTTAAGATTCTGAGATAAAAAGAGATGGTAAAGGAAAAACTGCAGAGAACAAAGTCTTACTTTTTCAGCAGTGAGAAGTCAGATGGTTGTATCTAACTGCATAAAACATTGGAAATACATAGTTTAAAACTGCAGATATATCCAAAACCACGGGAGCACTGAAGAAGTTTTTGAGATTTGGTTGCCACGTTTAGAATAGGCTGCTGTGGGACAGGGGACCTGGACCGTTAACCCTCACCAGGGAATGGACAATAGGAAAACAGGTCTGAAGGAGGAAGCCGGCCTGTGATGGTTCCGAGGCTGCAGGCAGGGGACGTGGAGAGGTATCCTACGGAGTGAGTCCTGTATCTGAGGCTTGAGGGCGAGTGCACACCTGAATTGAGACCACACAGGATTTGGGTCTGCCTTTAACAGCATCACTTGGACCTAAAAGGCTTCCCCAGGGTCCCGTGAAATAGCACAATGCCACGGGCTTTTAAGTTTGTCACAGTTTGATGAACTGGAATGTTTATTGAGCATCTAAGAACCTCGGAGTTCCCAGGCCTTGTTATATTTAATAGTTTGAGCCACGTAGGGGCAAACTTGACTTCTACCTTCCTAACAGGGTCTTCAATTCCTACTTCTAAAGAAAATAGCCAGTAGCCTGCAGAGTCACTTAGGCACGTTTTTTTAAGGCAAAACTGCTGTCATCATGTGTAAGGGGGGAACCTAGAGGGGCTGCTGTTGAAGTCTGGCTTATACAAATAGCAGCTGTCTGCACTGCAAAACCCACGGCCCACGCCTAAAATGAAGCCTTACATTTACATAGTCTAGCAGTCAGGAGATGAGATTTCTAAGTAACTTTTGTTTTTGAAAACACTGAAGAAGTATCCTAGTCCCAAGCCTGCATCTCATCTCCACAGCTGTAACCATTGGCTTCACTTCATTTCCTGACACCTTCTAGAATGTCTTGTTACTGGGTTCAGGCGGACCCTGTTATACATGTTACAGAGAGAATGGTATTTACTCCTTACTGGTTTTCTGTTTGAAAACATCTGATATATCCCTCAACTGATGGATTAGTTATCCTTAATGAAAACATATGACCTGTTAGAATTGGAACAAGGGCTTTGGACCAACCCACTAAATGCTCTTTAATTTTGCTCAGATGGTCAATCACTAACGGGACAAAACAGAAGTCATCTTTACTGAGAGGCTGCCATATTCCTTCTCCAGGAGCTAGATGCAAAGTAAACCTTTCAAGGAGGAACTAGAGACCCAGAATTTTACTCCAATTTCTGGACAACTCTTCAGCTATGCGAATTCAACCATAATCCAATTATTAATAACAACACAGGTCCTCATAAAAGAATGAAATATCCCATTCACTGGGAAGTTACAAACAGGCCTTTTCTTCTATAATTTCCCTACAAAAATATAATATATAAAACATATATGTAACATATAATATTATAAAACTTGAGAATGAATTAGGGTGGGTTGTTAAACTACAACATGCTAACAAAACTCTTCTATCTGCCCTGTCCTGGAAAATGAGAAC
>CM052442.1:123761481-123803816 GCA_028533085.1 Varecia variegata
TTAACCTTCAGCAAATAGCTGTCTATGCTTGCTGCCTTCTCTTCTTTATCTTCCAGGTATTTCTTTAATCTTATGCAATCTGGCTTTTGCCCCCACGACTCCACTGAAAGAGCTGTCACCAAGTCACCAGTGGCATCTGCTTTGCCAATCTGGTTGGCCCTTCCCAGCCCTTACCACGCTGACTTCATCTCCGAAAGCTTCTGTCACAACCCTCTTCCCTGCTTCTCTTGGACGCTCCTGGACCCCTTTTGCTCAGTTTCCTCTAGACCTTCATTGACTCAACCTATCTCGTCTATTTTAAAGAATCCTACATCTGTATCTGATGCCTCTGATTCCAACAGTCGTTCCTCCTCTTTATCCCAGATCCTGCCTAGTCATGCCACCACCCACCATCAGAACCTGGGAGTCCTCCTGGTCGCCCTGCTCACCGTCAGCTCTGCATTCGGCCAGCTGGTCCTATTGCTCCGACCACGTGGACCCTCTCTTACACCTGCCCCTGTGCGTTCCTGCTGCCACTGCCTACGTGCAAACATTCACCTCTCTCCTCTGTCCTGTTCCTGTGGTTGCCTGGCTGGCCTTCCTGCCTACTTGTCACCTTCCCCTTCTTTACTCTGATGCCAGAGTTACTTGACTGGAAGAAGAACCTCAGATGTAGAGAGTTGCATGAATCTGAATCCTCAGGTCATGCCTCTATCATCATCATCATTTTGAAGTTTCCTCTCTTGATTTTTTTACCTTTATCCTGATTTCCACTATTATTCTAAACCCCCCCCCAATATACATACACAACGGATAGCCACTAAAACGTGTTAATAAATGTCCTCAGATACAGACGGATCCTTGAAGAACATACAGCATAATTTTACATGTACGTGTGTTTTAATTTATATATATAATATTTTCCTCTAGATCTCATTCTTTCCTGCCTTTATTTAAAATTCAAAACTATGTTTTAAAGATCTGTCTTCATTGCCGTATGGATAGACGTGTTTAGTTCACAGCTTTAACTGCCTGTAGGAGAGACAATACTGTGTGTTCCCAAATCCCTTTTCATACTGCAAACTCTACTTCCCACACATTTCGCTGTAGAGAAGCCCATGGGATTAGTCCAATACAGTGAAAAAAATGTGAGTAGGCCGAGACAGGAAAAGGCCCCTTCAGCCTCTCGTCCCCTGCCCTGGTGATAGAGGAGGCCCACGTGGAGATGGTACGTCACACAGGGTGCGGCCTGATTGCTGAGTCCCTTAGGGAGAAGCGATGGCCCAGAGAAACACTGGCCTTGCATTAGACTTGATGGAAGCCAGAAATGAGGCTTAAGTGTGTTCGGCCATTGAGATTGCAGGTTGGCTGGTATCGCCATGTGCCCTGGCCTGGCCTGGCTGGCCCACGGAGGCAGGGCAGTCCACCGTAACCATCCACTCTCCTAGTGACAGGTACCTGGCTGGCCTCAAGCTCTCCACCACCAAAAACAAAGCCATCACATGTCATCGTAAGGACCTGAGCAAGAGTGTCTATGGAGTCCACGCCCGGCAGTTTGCCAGACCATAGAATCCAGGGGTATTGAATGTCACGAGGTACCACCAGACTGCACTCTCGGGTGGCTGGAGTCATCTGTGCTTCTGCTCACAGTTCCTGGGGGTCTCCCTTTCCCCATAGCACAGCTCAGCGGCTCAGAGCACGGACACTGGAACCAGATCGCCTAACTCGGAATCCGGGACGTACAACTTACCAGCTGTTAAGGCAACTCTCAACCTCAGTTTCTTTGTCTATAAAATGGGAATAAAACTGCCTACTTCATAGGGTTGTTGGAGAATTAAACAGAATATTACCTGTAAGGAGCTTGGAGCAGAGCCCGCACACAGCAGATGCTATGGGAGTGTCATTGCCATGGTCATTATTACTATGCCTGCCAACCTAACACTGCGTCATCCAACTTTCCAAGTTTTATAAATCTTATGAGTGCAGTACGTTCCAAAGTTATTTCAATATAACTTTCTCACCTGTGGCCATGTTCATTCTCCCTTCTGTGAATTGCTATTTACATCTTTTGCCCAGTTTTTTTTTTCTTTTCTTTTCTGTTCAGTTTCTTTGCTCTTTCCTTTGAGGAAATCCCATGAATATTCAGGATGCAGCTCCTGTTTCTGTTTTGTGTGTCAACTGTCTTCTCTCAGTGTCATCTGTTAACTTTATCTGTGGGGACCTTCATGGAAAAGAAATCCTTTATTTTGATATAGAAAAATCCATCAAAAAATCATTTTCCCCCCCTATGGTGTGTGCTCTGTGGATCCTATTTAAGAAGTCCTTCCCCAGCTCAAAGTCCCAAATCTATTCTCAGACATACACATCGATCAGCTTTATATTTTCACCTTTCACATTAGATCGTGTCATCCATTTCAGGTTTCGAGACTTTTATCTAATCTCCCACTGTCCCTTGGGTCCCCAAGCCTTGGGCCTGCATCAACTTGTGGTCTGCTGCAGTTGGGACAGGGGTGGTAAACCGAGTTATGAGGGGTCTATGGGGGGACCTGGGTGTCCAACTCCTCTGTGTATGGACTTCTAACTATTCCACTCATTCTTAGCCCCCCGTGCCACCCCTGCCTTCCTGCTGCCCCCAAACCCTGAGTCTCTCAAGGGTCCTGCTGGACACGGTGGCTCATGTATCACCCCGTCTGCAGTGCAGCTTCCTGCCCTGCGTGCTCAGCTACAGTCCTCCACCTGCTTTCTGCCTTGTAAAACTACGTCGCCCAGCCTCGTCTGCCCTTGAATCCTCTTATGTTCTTTGCCCTTGTAGGTTAGGACCTTTATAAAACCTTCCTCACCTTGTTCACGGTAAGAGACAGGAATTCAACTTCTTTTTCTCCAGCGTGTCCGTCCCTGCCCCGCACCCCCAGTCTTTTGCATCAGAGTAAACGGTGCCACCATCTTCCCAGTTTCTCCAGCCGAAAATCTAGAACTCATCCTTGGTTTCGCTCCTTCCCTCTCGCACCATCTCCAATCCACTGGCAAAACCATGTCAGCTCCACCTCCACCTCCAAATGACAGCACAAGTCTCCGTTTTCCACTCCGTATCAGAGTCGATGCCTACCCCAAAGCCGTGTCCTCTCCTGGGTGGCCGTGGCACCTCCTAAGTCCCCTCCAGCTACGGACGTCCCATGTGCCGCGCCGCCTTTGGGCAGTCTTTTCAGGTATAACTTGGTCACCCCCTCCTGTGTCTGAGCCGCCAGTGGCTTCCCGCTGCTCTTAGAATTGAAACCCAAGCTCTTCTCCAGGGGCCCGGGGTCCCCGCAGGAGGTGGCCAGGCCCAACCTGCCAATCTCATCTCGCACTGCTCCTGCTCACCCGCCAAGCTCGGCCACAGCAGCCTCACCGCTGCTGGGACACGCCGGTCCCCTTCCGGCTCAGACAGCTGCACCTGACGGTCCCGGCCCTGGACAGTCCTCCTTTAGCTCTTTGCTTGACTGGCTCCTTCTTATCTTTCAGATCTTTAGGCTGAAACACCTCTGTAGAGTTGCTTTCCCTAAAACCCTATCTAACAGAGACCCTTTCTCCCCACACGCTCCTCTGCCGTATAATATTTACCCGGAGGCTTCTTGTACCCCATGGCAGATGCCCAGGGCTGTGCACCCCTTCTGGAGAGCAGGGACAGGGTAACAGTCCACCTTCCCTGCACGGCTACTTCTCGCCACCCCGCACACACGTGCTCCATACTTTAACCAATGTGAACCCATTGCAGGGAGCGGCACACCAAGGCTATACAGTCCCAAAGTCCAGGTGGGAAATGGATTCCTTCCTAGAGGAAACCAGGCTTCTACAGCCACACCCCCCAGGGCCCAGATGCTCACGAGGAGGCCACCACTGAGGCAGGAGCTGTGTCCCAGCCAAGCCCACAGTAGTCCTGGAGCTACAGAGGCGTCCTTCGAGCTAATTTACCACCATCCCAGCACCATCTACGCTGCTGCTCTCCCTATAATTACACAGGAAACGGCCCCAAAATTGTCCTTGAGAGACTGGACATGACTTTTGCCAACTGGGTTTGGCTGGAGGCCCAGACAAGCACTGATGACATCCCAAGGCAGAGAGCCGCAGTGGCAGGCTAGGCAAGACCCGAGGGCTCTGGGACCATCGCTGCTGCCCGGCAGATGATGCCAGGCTGGGGACCGGGACTGGGGCTGGACTTAAAATTACTCCCTCGTCCCGGGATTCTCTTTCCCCACAAAAAGGGAGAAGAGCAATACTGCTATCTTTCTGCCTGTCTTCCTGGTTAGTATGAGTTTTATTTTTTTTTATCTACAGATAACTCAATGCCGTGGCTCTTTCGTTTATTATTAAATATTAATTAAAACCATGGCCACGCTCAGGAACCAGGAAATGGAAGAGATGCTAATCCAAGGACATTTAATCTATCTAGGGTGGTGTATTAGCTACCTACTGCTGTGTAACAAATGACCATAAAATTTAGCAGCTTAAAACAACACGCATTTATGATCTCACAGTGTCCGTGGGTCAGGAGCCCCAGCTCGCTTACCTGGGTCCTCTGTTCAGGGGTGCTCACAGGCCACAGTCGAGGTGTCAGCTGGGCTGTCGTCACCTCAAGGCTCAGCGAGGGAAAGACCCGGCTCCCAGCGCACGTGGCTATCGGCAGGATTCAACTCCGTGTGGGCTGCTGGACTGAGGGCCTCAGCTCACTACCGGCTGTTGGCAAGTAGCTGCCCTTAGCCCCCTGCCACATGGGCCCCTCCAACACGGCCACTTGCTCCAGCAAAGCACACACGCCAAGAAGGCAAGGGGGAGGGTCAGGTGGCAGGAAGCAGGTCACGATCCTTTGCAATTTAATCACAGAGGTCACATCGAGTCACCTTTGCCGTAGTCCGTGGGTTAGAAGCAAGTCACCGCAGCAGCCCACACTCAAGGGGAGGGGCGCACTCCTGGGTGTGAGCACCGGGAGGCAGTGCCGGGGCCACCTCGGCAGCCCAGAGGGGAACCGACAAGAGCCTAGAACGGGGTTTCTTTCTTAATTCCGGTGCATAATTAATGTCTTAGAATGAGGATAACGTTAGTGGAAAACGCAGAAGTGAAAGATCCCTCTTGTCTATAAACCGAACTACCTATTGCCACCAATGTCCTTGGAGACAACAAAGCAAAGCAAACGCGTCCCGTCCTTCATCCCCCACACCCCGACCCCACCCACCTGGCACGAGGACGCCCGTCACTGCCCTTGGAGAGGTGAGACAAAGTGGGCTTCATCCTGGCTGATCAGCAAAAACGCAATTCTGACACGTATTTTCCTGTATTTCCTCCCAAGACCCCATTAAAATGATAGTGAACGAATATAAAAATGTTTCCATTGTGCTCTAGCCATTTGTCCCAATCTGAGAGGTCACATCAGAGACGTGGACAAAAGAGTTGAACACATTTCTAGAAAGTGTTAAGCAGGAGGAGTGGCCGGGCTGAGGGAGCCCTTGGCCAAGACTTCCGGAGTGAGGGGCTCAGCCCAGGAGGGCTCTGGGGAGCCCTGCAGAACTGGGCGAGGCTTGGGGCAGGGGTAGTAGCAGGCAGTTAGTTGAAAGTCAATACAATAAAAAGTCAAGCCCTCTTTGGGCCCTGTCTGCACACTGTCCTCCCCTGCTCCCCGGAGGATCTAGCAAAGAAAAGGAAGTTAACCGAGAGCAGATTAACCATCTCTCAATCTAGCCCAGCTCAAGTGACAGCGAAGAAAGTTTTAATATAAGAGGATTCAGCGATGGACAAGGATGGTTAACAAGGTTTGAAACTGTGCAAACCAGGTAGAGGAGCGTCACTGCCAAGCAGAATTTTCAATGCAAGACACTGCGGAGGGAGACGCAGATGAGAAGTGAGCCCAGTCCTGCGGGACCCCGGGACACTCAGCACTTGGAAGCAGCAGGAAGGCAGGAGTGAGGGGGAGAGCTGAAAACTGGGGTAGTTACACGTTTCTCAACAGAATGGTGGGACACCCAGGTCCTCCTCCGTGCCCCGCACAGCCTGGCTACCTCCCTGCTCCCAACCGCAGGAGACCAGAGGCTGAGCCAAGCCCCAGGCGTGGGGACCCCAGTCAAAGCAGAAGGCTGGGGGAAGACGCAGGGCAGGAAAGCCAGGTAAAGTCAGTGGCCTGGGCTTTGGGAGCCTCGGTTCCTTCCTGGTCTTTGCTCCCAGGAAGCCCACAAGCAGGTGGCCCGGCCCAGGCATTTCCTCCTCTGCAGGCAGGACAGCGGAGGACTCATCTCTAAAGAAACCAGCCACCTAGACAAGAGACCCCTGAACAGTGATGCTTGGAGCCTCAAAGAAAGGGCCCACTTGCCACCAAATCCCTCGCAGCAAAGACCAGCAAGCAAGACCCACCCGTGTGTCTCCCACTGAACTAGCAAGAGCCAGGCGTGCTGAGGGAGGGGTTGTTCTTGCGCTCCCTTTCCTGTGCGCTGTCCTGCCTCCTCCTGTCCTTCTGGGCATCCACACCCTAGAGCTTCATCTTGAAATGGCAGAGTGGGGCCCTGGCCTAGGGCGACCTAGGACAATCACAGACCCAGTTCAGAACCATGGGATGGGTTTGGCTTGGTGAGTTTCCGCCTCCTTAGGCCCCCATCGTTTGTTCTCGAAGCCACAGCCCAGGTGCACAGCAGTGACAGTTTGCTTTGGTCTCTGCTTGCTGCTTGGCTGGCTTCCATGAGATGCCCCCTGTCTGTGTTGCACTTACTCAGACCCCTGCAGCCCACGGCGGCTGAGCTCTCAGCCCCACTGCCGGGCTCCGGGGACAGCAGGGCCACCGCTTCAGTCTCACCCAATGTTTTGCACTTTTGTTCTGTTTCTGGCCCATGGAATTATTTACCTTGTCTTTGAACCAGTCTTTTTCTTTTCTTATATTTTGTGTCTTTATTTGGAGCATTTTGATGGAACCCCATGTTCTGATTTCTAATCATTTTTTTATACCAAAAAGGACCAGGGCTGCCAGTAGAGTGGCTGATTCCATGTTCTGGGCCAGGGAACTAAGATTGGGAATAGAATACCTTGCAGGCCATCAAAGGGGAAGGGGCCAAAATTACAACAAGCTTCAAAAAGAAAACAGTGAATGAATGCAAAGGACTTGAACAGACATTTCTCCAAAGAAGATGTATAAATGGCCAATAAACACATGAAAATATCCTTAACATCACTAGAGAAATGCAAATCAAAACTACAATGATAATCTGTCATGGGATTAAGAGGGAAAAACCCTACAATGAGATACAACCTCACACCCATTAGGATGGCTACCATCAAAAAAAAAAAAAAAACAGAAAATAGTAAATGCTGAAAAAATTAGAACCCTTGTGCACTGCTGGTGGGAATGTAAAGTGGTACAGCCACTGAGGAAAACAGTATGGCAGTTCCTCAAAACATTAAAAATAGGATTACCATAGGATCCAAGCTGGGTGCCAGTGATATGCACCTGTAGTTCTAGGTACTCAGGACACTGAGGCAGGAGGAGATCACCTGAGCCCAGGAGTTCTAATCCAGCCTGGGCAACATAGCAAGACCCCATATCTTTAAAAAAAAGTATCTGACAAAGTGCCTGGCACCTAGCAGGGCTTAAAAAAAAGAATTACCATATGATCCAGCAATTCCACTTCTGGGTGTACCCAAAAGAACTGAAAGCAGGGTCTCAGCGAGATAGTTATACAGCCATGTTCATAGCAACCTTATTCACAATAGCTGAAATGTAGACGTGACCCAAATGTCCAACAGATGAATGGATAAGCAAAATGGGGTCCATACATGCAATGGAATATCATTCAGCCTTAAAAGGAAGGAGATTCTGACACATACCACAGCGTGGATGAAACTTGAGGACACTATGCTAAGTGAAATAAGCCAGTCACAAAGACAATACTGTATGATTTTACTTATCTGAAGTCACAGAGTAGTCAAAATCATACAGACAGAAAGTAGAATGGTGGTTGCCAGGGGCTGGGGGAGGGGAGAACGGAAAGTTGTTTAATGGGTACAGAGTTTCCATTTTACAAGAAAAGAGTTCTGGAGATGGACGGTGGCGATGGTTGTACAACAAGGTGAATGTATTTAATGCCACTGAACTATACACATAAAAATGGCTAAGATGGTAAAGTTTGTGTTATGTGTATTTTACCACAATAAAAAAACTAAACTAAACCAAAATTAATGCATCACTGAGACCAACGAGAGTTAGACCTTGAATCCATGATAATGTTTAAAAGTTACAAGCAACAGAAAGTGCACCAAAGGAAAATCAACGCTGCGGTCTGCATCGATTAGTTGGTGTAGCCACAGACCGTAGGAAAGTGGGTTTCTGACTGTGGTACTCGAACCAACCCCAGAATCAGGGGAAGATGGAGAAAAGGTAAAATCAGACCCAGGGGTAGACTGTAGGGAAATGAGCTTAGGGAACAACATTGGCTACTGGCTCAATTTTCTTCCCCAAGATGAGGCTGGAGCCTTGTTGATGCGGAGTTTGGTTCAACCAGCAGGAGAGCCTGTGATTTGTAAGCATTCCTTTAAATGCAGGCACACAAATCTTTTTTATTTTTTTAAAGAGACAGGATCTCGCTCTGTCACCCAGGCTAGAGTGCAGTGACGTGATCACAGCTCACTGTAACCTCTAACTCCTGGGCTCAAGCGATCCTCCCGCCTCGGCCTCCCAAAGTGCTAGGACTACAGGCATGAGCCACACACACAGCTTTAGTGTGTTTTTCTAGAAAAGTGATATAAGCCCCAATACGGAGAAGGGCTGTGGTATAGCAAGAGCTGGGCTTTCCAGATCTCGTGAGGTCCCACTTTATATAAAGTCTTAATGGCACCTGGGAAACCTAGCGGGGACTCTGGGCACCAAAGGTAGTCACATCACTCTCCACTTCCAAAATCATTTTCTATCTTATCTTTGGCTAATTATATCACGAAATTATTACAATGTCTAGGGATTTGGGGGAGGGGGTTCTAGTAACCATAATAGAACTAGTACCTAGATGTTTTACTTGAAACACTTCAGCGTAAGAAAAAAATTAAGAATATAATAAAAGCAAAGAGGGGTAATTAGAAACCACAGAGGGAAAGATCTGAGCAAGAACTAGTTGCATTATATTATTCAGTCAATTGTATATTTACGTGATCATAGCAATGGAAACATTTTTGTTGCTTTTCAGCTTTTAGAATAAATCTTTGGAGAAAGTACGGGACATCTCATTCTGGTTACACCATAGAATGTAAATGTTAAAACAACTTTGTGTGCAAGTCAAAGGCAACCAGAGACCAGGGAGCTCAGATCGATTCACAGAGGGGCAGCAAGAGATCCTGCCCGGTCGTGAGGGTGGCCAGACAAGAACCTGAAGGGCCATTTGGGAGGACCTGCTGGAATTTTTTAAAGTGTATCTGGAAGGATCCAGAAGAAGCCAGCAACAACAGTTGCCTCCAGGAGGGATCAGGGTGGCCAAGGGACAGAAGAGTAAGGGAGGCCTTTCACTGCAGACCCTTTGCATCTTTGAATTATTTAACATTTTTGAACCTTTTAAAATTTTGTAATATAAAGGTGCATAATGAACAATCCAACTTCTAGGACTGTCCTCCCCCGGAAGAGCAGCCCCAGCACGCAGACCTGCCCAAAGGCCTTTACGGAAGCTCGGCAGCCACCAGTGGCCTGTTGGACACACCCTTGTGATGCCCCTAGGCAGGAGATGGGCGTATTCTAGAAACACAGCAATATGGAATATCACACAGTAGTTAAAGAATTAAGTAGATCTATATTGACAGACAGGGAAAGGTGTCGCATTTAATGAAAGAAGTGAGTTGTTCAACATGTGTAATAATCCCTTTTTGGTGTATTTTAAAATCCTGTGTGTGTGACTTGCCTACGCATACAAAATAGTCTGGAAGGACCACGCCCAGCTGTGCACAGGTTCTTTCTGGAGAGAAGGGTGGGGAGCAGGATTTCCGCTTCAGCAGTCTTACTTGAAGTCATTATGAGACGTCTGTGTAACGTGGACTTTTTTCAATGATTTTGTCAAAATACAGTGTCGCCCTGGCACATGAAAGAAAGGCTTTGGAGCTGGTGGGAGTGAGTTCAGCTCACGGACTCCAGGGAGCTCTGGACATCTCTGCCTCCCTGAGAAGAGGCCACCAGGGCTCCCGTGGGCCACATTTCCGTGTCGAATGCATCCGGCCCCATCAGCACGGTGACCTGCCCCAGCTTTAACACTTCACTGGCAAAAAAAAAAAAAGGGGGAGCGGCAAGCCCTTGTGTGACCACGAGGTCCAGATCAGGTCCCTCTACAGTCATGGAACCCGTGAAACCCCAGTAAGTACCTCTTGAATGAATGAATGCCCAGAACACTCTCCCCAGCCCAGCAACCTGCAGCTGGTCCTGGTCTGCTGCCCACAGCAACTGCTCCAAGAAACCCAGGCCCGGCAGGGGGAGGCTGAGGATGGCGAGAGGGCAGGGGGAGGCAGCCGACCGAGGGCTGAAGCCAGTGATCCCTGGACAAGGACTCGACCGTCCTCCCCAGAAGCAGGGCTGCCTCGGTGAACGACGCACACGTTTCTCAAAATAAGCATCTCCACCTCTATCCGGGTCTGGAGGGTGCATGGGCCCAGAGGCCTCCCCGTCTGGAGGACACAGGTTTGCAGACATCCACACCAACACCACCCACAGCTGCTGATTGTTTATTGCACAAGAAACTGGCAATATCGAGGTGGGGGGCGGGCATTACAAAACACTCTGCTGACCAACCCAATGATACCGAAGGGCATTCCGTACAGACACGTCAGTTATTTACACGTACGTATGCACACACAAGAACACACATGAACACCCGCAAGCCTGACGCTTCCAAGCCTCGCACCGCAGCTCGCGCCCCGGCCCACCCGACAGAGCGGCCCGTGTGGGGTCGTGCCGCAGGGGGAGCAGCAAATGACGGAGGGGGACAGAACAGGCTGAGCTGCGGCAAGCTGGGCCGCTCAGACCAGCACACGCGACAGGTGGACACAGGCTGGGCCTCGGAAGGACGAGGTCTGGGGACGTGAGGCCGTCCTCGGAGGGCTCCCCACGACCAGCCTGAGGGCCTGTCTGGGCTTCGAGGAAGCTGGTCTGCAGCTGGTGCTCGGCGCTAGAACCCCGGGGGCCTGGACTGGGGAGTCTGCAACGGTCACTATTCCAGCGCCCCACGGGAGCACGTCCGCCTTGGAGATTTCAAGAAATGGCTGAATTCCCACCTCGGCAGCTGGCGGGAACTCCCGACATCAAGTCGGGCTCTGCAGCAGCTCAGGGCCCTTCTGCTGGTTTTCCTTGCCTGCGTGCAGACAAAGCCTCGCATCTACGCAGGACGAGCACTTGCAGCCGGGGGGGCCACGCTGCATCCTAAATAGGGGACTACAGGCCCACCGGGAGCGCCAGGGGCTTGCGGGGGACACAGTCAGACCCACGCGCCCATGGCAGGGGCTGCCTGGGAGACTGTACCTTGCAAAGGGGCTTCTTCTCTATTAAAGGCGGCAAGGCTGGGAGTGTCGCTCAGGACACCAACCCCTTCCTCTCTGCCAAGCTCAGGGACCAGGCCACCGTGACGGTAAACTGCCAGGTCAGGCCTGCCTGAGCTCACGGAACCGCTAAGCGGGTTCCTGAGAGGAGCGGCTGTTTGGGAAACTCTTAGACCCACGGAGCTGGGTCCCCTCGGGGTCCCGGAACACCTGGGGCACCAGCTCCTGGTCAGAAAGGGAAAGCAGCACACCAGAAAACCAAAAGCGACCCTACGCACGAACGCTTCAAGTTTACAAACAGACAAGGAAGTCTGCGGGATTTGCCGTTTCCATCCCACCGGCACCCAGGCAGCCCGGACGACGCTCTGTTCGCCGAGAAAGAACGAACTGGCCGCCGCGGAGCCCTGCTGCCCTGCCCTCCGGGCCGGAGCCCGCCAGGGAGGGAAGTAAAATCGGCCTTGATCCAGAGTCCTCGCCCGCACACCTGCATTGTACATGGATCATCGGGAAGGTTCTATTTGAGACAGAACCTCTTTTACTGGCAGGGACCCCTGGCTTTCTCAGTCCAGAACGGCTACCCCGAGTGGCCAATCTCCTTCCCGCCTAACTGGCCCACCCAGCCCAGGGCTCCAGCTGTGGCCCACCTTCCCTGGCACACTCACGCATACCCAGGTTTGGGCCCGGGAGGGGAGAGTTTTGCAGAGAGGGTCAGCCCTCCGGACTTCACAATGGGTGGTGGGGCCAAAGGTGACTGGGGGCTTTATTCCAGACTGCCACCCGCAGGTGGGGGGGCTGCAGGGCCTCCCGGGGTCAGGCTCTTCTGCCACCAGCGTGATGACGGGGTGGTCCCATGCAGGGCCACTGTCCTCGGGGACCTTCCGAGGGCTGCACGGCCAGTGGCCTCTCAGGCAGGGAGGACTCAGGACTACGTGTGCGCTGGGGGGCGTGGGGCGGCGGCCTGGTTACTCTTGTCCAAAGCCCTCGGTCTCCTCAATGGCATAGAGCAGCTTCTCTTTCAGCTGTTCGTAGCTCTTGTAGGGCGGGAGATCCAGACGGTTGAAACTGTGGGGAGGGAAGCAGGACCCTCAGCAGCCCAGCCTGGCTGCAGGGGGGCCACACAGCTCACGCCACTGCCACGGGCTGACACAGCAGGCCCCGCAGCGCAAGCTCCGGGACCATGGGGGCCGGGGAGGGGCCAGGACGGCTGCACAGTGGGGAGGGGCCGCACAGTGACACCTGGCAGGTCAGAGGCCCAAGGCAGCGGCAGCCCACATCACAGCCCCGTCTCGCCAACCCCCCACCCCAGAGCCACGAACAGCTGCCAGAGTCAAGGCTCGGAAGTGGCTGCACCCACTGGGCTTCCCAGGGGGGTATCGGGTCCGTGAGGCTCCCCTATCTGCCGCCGAGACCAGCAGGCTCACCAGGTGTGGCTTCTGGGCAGCCAGGTCTCCTTGCCAACCTTGTCAATGCAAAACTTCTGTGGTCCGTTGCTACCTGTTACCCAAGGTCAAACACACCTAAGTCAACAGAAACGTCCCTTCCCAAAGCAGGGCCCTCCGGCTCCACCCACAGACAGGCTGCAGCTCCTCCCCCTCCCACTGACCTGCTTCCAGGAACACACTGTCCTCGCCCCCAGCCAGGGCGCCAGCAGGGCAAGGGAAACGTACCGATGAGCTCGGCAAAGCCCCCAACGGGCAGGCGGCAGGTTCCCGTCACAAACTGCAGCAGCCGGATCCTCTTCTCGTTGTCCATCTCCTTCACCACCTGGAACGCCGCACGTCAAGGCACATCAGGTGGCCCACTTGGCCAGGCCCTAACGGGGAGCTCCCCAGGTCAGCGGGGCCCCTCTTTGGGGCTGAGAAGACAAAGCCAGGTTGGGCAGGGGGTGACAGCCACCAACCTGACAAACCCCAAAGGTGCTTTCTCTACGAGGTTGTGTCTGCAGAGCATTCCCACCCGTCCACAGGACAGCTCTGGGTCTCGGGGACACCTCGGGCCAGGTATTCTCTTCCCATCCAAGTTCTGCTTTTAAAAACATACTAAGGATGGGAGTGACTACTTAACGGGTCTAGGGTTTCTTCTGGAGCAGACAAAATGTTCTGCATCTAGATAGTGGTGGCAGTTGCCCAACACTGTGAATGTACTCGAAGCCACAGAATTGTATTTCTTAAAATACTTAAAATGGTTAATTGTATATGAATTTCACCTGCACAAACAGTACATACACAAAGAATACGTATGTTATATTCATTATTTTCTTATGTATGCTGCACTTCACAATGACAACAAAACCCATATATATAAAGAAATTGATTCATTATATCCAAGATGACAGCTCACTCAATTTTTCTGGAGCCAGGGGACTGCCTTCCCGTCCTGTCTGGCTGGAAGGGGACCACACAACTGGCAGCTTTACTTCCCACCTGCAGGCCACCCCCTGCCCTGCACAGCAGATGGCCCAAGGCTGACCACTGACAACCTCCTGTCACACGCACTGGCCACGAACCAGCTGCGACAGCCTCCATTCACCCCAAGGCTGGGTTTACCGTCTCCTTTTGCAGGTTGGGGGCGGGGAGGGGGGCAGTGGTGAGGGGAAGGTCAAAGGCGAAGGGTTCCTGGGGTTGAGGTCTAACCGGGGCGCCGGGACGCACCTGCCAGAACCACTGGATCTGCTTGCTGTTCTTGGTGTAGTGCCGGTAGATGGTGTTCTTCTGCCAGTCGCTCATGTCTATCTCCTGCATGCCGCACAGCATCAGCTGCAGCAGGGGGAGGCCGTCAGCACCCGGCCGCCCTCCCCGCGGGGAGGTCTTCCGCTCACTCCACTCTTCCAGTCCCCAGCGTTTCCAACTAGCCACTGTTGCCGGCGGCTTTAATAATACGGGTAACACAAGTCCCGGCTTTCTTAAAACAAGTGTCCAGGGACCGGTGGGCGCTGAGGACCCAAATCAAACCCATCTGCCCTGCTGGAGCGGCGGTTTTATGGGTGAGTTTCTGCGGTGTACAGTGAGCACATCAAAGAGCAGGATCACCCCATAAGCAGGGGCTCGGGGTCCCAGCAGCCCCAGACACTCACCTCCAGCTCCTTCTCGTCAAAGTAGCGCAGCCACTCCAGCGGGGCCACCTCGTTGAAGCCATCCAGAAAGGCTTTGGTCTGCTCTTCCACGCCTCGGGTGAAACGCCAGTCGGTCAGCAGCCTAGGACCAAACACCAGCCATGGGTGGAGCCTGAGACCACGTGGCCAGTAACACACAGGGGCACCACATCAGCAGAGAACCTTCTGGCACACCTAGACCCAGTGTGCTGAAGGCCCCAGAGGAGAACCTTGAAAAACTCACAGTGACCCGGAGACCACCCTCCACACCCCAGCACCTGCTCCTCCTGCTCCTGCCGCCATCACCAACTGAACCTGAGACACATGCAAGTGCGGAGGTCACAGGCCAGACCCAGCGGCCTGAAGGACAGGCAGGGGGGAGTGTGCCCCCAGCACGCATCACACGGAAGTCCTTTCAGTCAGGAGGGAGACGGAGACACCTAAGCTTGATGCCTCTTCAAAGAAATCCAGCCCCGTGGTCGTCCCACATGGCAAAAAAGAACAACCTGAGGTCAGGGACAGAGGACCTGGAGCTCTGGCTCCCTCAGCTCGTGTCATCATGTGACTGGTGCCAGCGGCTGCCACTGAGGCAGAGACAAATGGGAGGGTCTTGGGTCGGGGGTGACCTACGGGCCACACCTCAAGACAAGAGTGGAAAAGCCTTTCTCTGCAACCCGCCTGCTCCCCTGTCCCCCAACCCCTTCCCCAGCCTGCGGAGCTCCCAGCGCTGGCGACCTACATGATGTACTCCTCCTTGTTCTCCTCGGTGACACGGATGCTCTCACCACCTTCCTTCAGCTCGTGGGTTGTCACCTTGCCTAGGATCTCCATGTCCTGGATGAAGTACAGCTCCAGGCCACACTCTTCGAGGTTGTTCTCCCTGGGGACACAGCACACCAAGAGGGAAGAAGTCTTTCTCGGCAGAGTCTTCCCAGGATCGTGCACCATTGCTCACTTTCAGCACCCCCGAGTCCCCAAGGGCTCACAGGTGGCCTAGAATCCTGGGCCTAGGACAGCTCCCGGACGCAAGGAGAGAATTCCAGAAGTGCCCCACGGGGGACCTAGAAGCTGCTCCTCTGCCCAAGCTCTCACAAAGACAAGTGCTCAGGGACCTCCCTGGCCGCCACTGGAACCCACTCCCCAGCCAGAGACCTGGCTGCTCGCAGGGCAGGGCGACAGAGGGAACCCACTTGATCCAGACGATGGAGTTGTAGAACTCGGGGTCGATGGATTCCAGGTCCTTCAGGGTTGGTCTCTTGTTGAGCATCCGCTTGTAGAAAGGGAGGGTGAAGCCCGTGTCGATGAACTTTCCGTGGTACAGAGCCTGGGGACGGAAGGGGCACGGCAGAGAGCTTTGGCCTTCCCTGGACACGGCCCACCGCAGGCTCTTGGATGCAGCCTCAAAACCTGCCTCCGCGACCTGCCTCCCTCCCTGATAGAACCTCAGGGGCCTGGGAAACTGCAACACCGCTGTCCCGCCCGGGACCTTGGGATGCACTCCCACCCCACCCTGCAGATAGATGCAGCCTGCCTGCGAGCCCACCTCCAGGCCCGCCGCCTGCCCCACACACCTGCCAGGCTGGCTCCTGGCCTAGCAAAGGTCTGCCCCACCATCACAGAGAGGACTTGTTCAGAACGGCCCCCGGGGGCAGCCCTGACTCACTGGCACGCAGGGCTGGGTGGCAGAGGCAGCCAAAAATAATGCAGACACCACTAGTGGCGAGCGCTGGCGGCCAATGGTGAGTAATAGTCTGGGGTTTTACTGGTCTGTCCTGTCGCTGCTGGGCCAGGCGGGTCTCTAGACCTGGGAGGAATGTGCTTGCTCCCAGAGCCCAGCACCTTGGCCAAGAACCTCCAGACGACGGGAAGGGCCATATTTAGTCACGGACCGGTGGGGCCCTCGGGGCCTGAAGGGGAGCTGGGCAGGACACTCGGGAAGTCGGGGGGCGACGCGAAGGACAGTTAGCACTGACACATCTCAAAGCACCAAACGGGGCAGCAGGACTGTGGCTCCCACGGCGCCCCCTTCTCAATCCCGGTTCTCCACACTCCCGAGACACTCAATGAGGCAGGAGCCCCCTTTCCAAACTCACACTGAGCCCCTGTTTCTAGGTCAATGCAGCTGCTGCGACTCCCCCTCCATGCTGCTGGCCCACCTTCCAACAGATGCCTCCGACACCGCGCACCAAGCAGTGTGCTGGACTCTGTTCTAAGCTAGTGTTGCCTCCAAATCCCCTTCCACAAGCCCGGGAAGGACAGATGCCCTTGTGCCCGGCACACTTCACCAGAAGGAAGAGGAGGAAGACAGGAGAGAACTCCCCGGACTAGGGCCCGCCCCCCCCCCCCCCCCCCGCCGTGCCCCTCACCATGGCGATGAACCTGCCGATGAAGCGGAAGTAGGTGAGGTGGTCGGGGTTGATGGAGGAGGCGGGGTTGATCTGCAGGCAGTAGTTGTTCTTGCCGGCGTATTCAAACAAACAGTACATGGGGTTGAGCACCTCGTGGGACAGCAGGAAAAACCACTCTCTGTGAGGGAAGAGAGACAAAAACAAGAACAACGGAGTTAGGACTCTCTGCCAGCCTGGCTCGGGTAGTCTGGAGACACGTGTCCCAGGGAGTGGAGCCATGACCAGTGCCTGGGCCAACCCACGCTAACAGCTGGTCAGTGTGCGGAGCAGGCTCAGACCTGGGCAAACCAGGACGGCAACTGCATTTGAGGATGATGCTTAGGAAAACCTGCTCGTGAACCTGTTGGCTCCCAGGTGGTACATTCTAGGACCTTACGTGACAACATCCAGAGCTTCTAATGGCAAAGGGGCTCCCTGCACCCTGGGCCACCATGCACAGTTGTGAAGGCTGTACACTGCACAAGGGCACTATGTTGAAGTATCACAGACATACGTGTTTATTATAACAACTTTCCTGCTTTGCTGGTGCTGTATAAATAGCAACCACCCTGCTTCCACCCTGCCTGGGGAGGCAGCACAACATAAACACACGGTAACATGTTCCCAACTTCTGACCCATGAAAACTGTACTCCATGCTGCCTCTAGATCAGAACCTCACTCCCAGCAGCTACGCCACAGGCACCTCACGTCCCTCGCCCCTGCCCTCCCCTCTCCCCAGGCCCCGTCACCGTGCCTTTCCCACACTTCCGTGCAGTCACATGACCAAGACCCATGCCTTAGCATCTGTTTGTGCCCCAGGTACAAGCCTCAAGCCAGAATCCAGAGTCCTTTTGGGCTTGAGCTAAACCAGCAGGGGGACGTCCCAAGGAGGCCAGTCCCTGGCTGCTGGGCTGTTTGTGGCTGGCAGACGAGGAGTCCTTCGATGCAGAGGGTGCCCCGGTATCCTGTCCGTGGTTCTACCCTGTGGTAGAACAGCATGACGTAACCTACCATAGGGTAAAACCACTGGCAGGACACAGAGAGAGAGACACACACAGGGCGCGAGCCACACCAGAAGCCCACCAAGCAGAGCCTGGAGAGGAGGTCACCACGGACAAAGGACAATCCATCCACGGGGGGCCAGCGCAGAAGGCAACACCACCAGCGAACAGAGGACCAGAAGCAAGTTAACCCCACACCAAGCGAGAGGACGTCCCCCCACCGTGAGAGGTCAGTGAGCGGAGAGGTCACCACGGGCCCAGACGCTCCTTCCCTCTGTCGGCCCCTTCTGCCCCGTGGTCCGAGGCACCGTTTCCCAGAGAGCTGTCAACTTTTGCAGGTGGGCTGGGCTGAGGGCAAGACAATGCTCTGGGCTCATTGCAGGGTCACATCAGTTGTTTCAATTTACTGACCCCGTGCATGTGACATGAGCTGAGTCCTGATCAAGGCCCTTTTGGTCGTGACACAGCTTATTATGCACACTGAGACACCTGACTTCTCCTGCTCCGGCTGCCTCAAGAGGAGGGAAGCCCAGGGCTGATTTTTAATACACCTGTTGCTGGACGGGTTGTTAAAGTATAGAAATAATGTCACAGTGATTGGTAAAAGAGCCACTGTCCTGAGCCCCTCCCCCGAGTCTCCCCATAACCCCGTAACTATGGGGTTAGTTCTAGCCAAGACAGGAGACCCCAGGACCCTACTCTAGGCCCACTTGGACCGGCCATATGGATTCAGTATTTTGAACAGCGCCCCGTGCTGACTTCTGAAGACGCACGAGAGCTTCGGGCGTGAGTCTGTGCAAGGAGGAGGCAGGTTTCTGGCCGCGGGACCCGCAGCCCGGGGAAGCGGGTACAGTGGAGCCTCAGGGCACTCGAGCTCACCTGGCGATGCCTCCGTAGTCCAGGCCCTCCTCGCCACGCATGATGATGTAGAGCCGGCGGCGCAGGTCGTAGGGTTTCATATTCATGATCTGGGGAGACAGAGTGTCTGGCCAGCCTGCCACTCTCCCATCCCCAGCAGGTGGGGGACAGAAAGGGGGATTCTAAGGCCTCCTCCCCAGCAGACACAGTCACCGAGGCCCACGCCTTGGACACGCAACAGTGTGGGTATAACAGGCCATGGGGTAGAAGACGGGGTTGTGGGTGGAGGGCTCTCGCCTGCCCCTGGTCTTGGGCTCCATAATTATGCTCTAACCTGTTGGAAAGAATCCTCGAAAAGTGTCTGCCTGGAAACGTTGATCTTCACGTGGCTGGGCAGGGCATTTGACTGAGAAGAAAAGGGAAGAATCTCAAATCGGGGCCACGAGTGGTAATCTGGTCTCCCGTCTGTATGAACCGGGATCCCCAACACCCCTGGGCCGGGACAGGGAGAGCGTGTCCCTGGGAACAGAAGCTGAGGTTACACCAGCATCTCGCTGCCACCTAACACAGGCGTCCTGCCTCCTGCTGCTGGGCTGGGACAGCAGGCCGAAAGAAGTCAACAACCCCAGCTGCCCTGGGAGTCCCAGGACCAGAACTCACATGGCAGAGGAAACGGAACTGGTGATACTTCCATCGAAAACTTCGATCGTAGGCACCAGGGGAACCTTGCTTCGGCCTGGGAAGAGCAAAGATGTTCTAGAATCCACATGATTTCTCAAAGAATCAATGATTAGTCTTTGTTAGCCCTAAGGAAAGCTCATAGGATGTTAATTTAAAGATGAGTAAAGGGAGGCACACGAGAAAGAAAGTGACCGCCATTAAGATCTTTCAGGAGTGTAAAGGAAAATCTAGAAATAAAGCCAGGCCTCTTGTTTTTAGAGAAATACGTCCAGCGTTACTCTGAAGGAACAGGACTGTCCCTGGTTCCCAGCCCCTTCAGTGTGACACCAACACTGGGCACCAGAGGGCAGCAAGAGCAGCAGAGCACAACACTGGCCCCCAGAGCCAGCAGAACAAGGACACCCTGGGCCTGTGCCCACAGACACTGCTGTTACTGGTGGAAAGTCCTTACCCTGACTCAAACCCTGGGCGAGGATCCTTAAAGGTGGTGGTGCGGGTGTTGTGGTCCACGAAGTATCGCACCCCCTCGCTGGTGTATTTCATCTCCCACCCTGAGGGCAGAGCTGGTTCCTGGATCATCCTGAAAACACAGGGGGCGGGAGGTTAAGGGCTGTCCCCACCTTCCGGGCCTCAAAGCGTAGGAGGCTGGGGTCCCCAAAGTGCTGCCTCGTCTCTGCTTTCCCCAGGCTCTGCAGGGCTCTTGGCCTTGAGGATACGCACCCAGCATGACCCAATTCGTGAGGTCACTTCTGCAGTACAGAGAGGTCATTCACTATCCCAAGGCCAAAAAGCCAGCCCTGAGTGGACAGCACGACGCTAAGCGGCCACCAGCAATGCTGAGACACCAAGTGGCCCAGCCCGACTTCTCCTGGGGCGTTGGGGAGCCAGGTGCCCTCAACCTTTTTGCAATCAGATTGTCGGCAGGCTGCACAGTCCTGGCAAAGACCAGTGATACCTTCCAGCAGGGCCACCCTCCATCCAGCAAGACGGTCTGTCCAAGGAGCTACTTTCAAGCTCACCTTAGGCCAACACTACATCTATATCATGAGAGTCTCCGGGCACCTGCGTGTGGCTAAAGGTCCCCTGACATCAGCCCTCTGGGACAAAAGCAGTCCAAGGCCACTCAGCCCCAGTGCTTACCCTTGGGTCCGAGGGTCCTCCCACTGGGTAGTGCGAGTGTTATGGTTCACGTAATACACCCGGCTATTGTCCTGTCTCTTCTCTGCCACGGGGGAAGAAAGAGAAAACAGTCAGGTTCAAACATCTTGAGTTCTTTCGGCTGGCTCCGACCCCCTGTGTGCTGTGTCTGAGTTTCTGCCCCTGTTGCCAACCTGTTAGAGACGTTTCACTGGCCCCAAGCCTGGCCCACTCACAGTTGTCACTGGGAAACAGGACAAACACAGGCCTTCCTTGTCGGGGGGTGGGGGAGGGACAAACACATTTCCAACTCGAGATGAAGCACGTCTTTGGTTGTCTGGTTTGGTGGAGGGAGGGGGGGTGTGGCAACGGGGACAGAGCAGCCCAGCTGAAACCAGAGGTGTAATTGCAGCCAGCTGTGTGCAGCACGGACACACCGCAGCCGCCCGTCCCACCAGGCCCCCGCCCCTGTCCCTCGGGGCCGATCCCTGGTCCCGCGACCGCTCAGTCCATTGGAAGCAGCCAACCTGGGCGCCTCTGTCCCACAAGGCAGGGTCCCTGCGGGGTGGCTGCATGTCCCCCGTCCCTCTATGGTCAGCATTCTGCACCATGGGGCCCCTGTACCCTCCACATTCTCTCTCTTCTCCTGCTTACAGGCAAAGTTTTGTTCTAAAACTCTCATTTCCCAGCAAAACCTCCATCTTGCTTATGAGTAAATAAATTATGGCTGAGGCTGTGGACACCTAAAATGCCCCTCTTGTTTCCACACCTAAGTGCGTGCTTTGAGACGAGAGTGTCTGCAGGTGGAGGGGCAGACAGACTTTGCTCAGCTCTGGCCCGTCTTTAATCTCTTGACTGTTACTGATACACTGATGGTGACTCTGGGGTCCCCAGGGGTGGCAGTCTGAGCTCCGGGGGCAGACCCAAGCCTGGCTGGTGACTCTGGACCTTGAGAGGGGTTGAAAGGGGTAGACGGGAGGAAAAGCGAGGGGCAAGGCCCCAGACCCCCAAAGAGGTCACCTTTCGCAGGCCATTCCTAAGCCTTCAAATCTGTCTCTGTCCTGAACACAAATGATGCTAATGGCTCTCCCTCGTTAACGATGATAGGGAGAAATGAAAGAAATAAAAATAATCAGTTCCAGAAACTACAGAGAACTCAAAAGCTGAAAAAGGAACAGAACTGGGAGGACCGGCACCCCCGCCCCCATCCCCTGCAACAGGAGTGAAGCTGCACGTGCCCAGGATCAACCCAAGGTCATGGTCTCTCTCTGACTCTCGGCCTTAACTGGTATCCACGACTCAACTGAAATTTTCAAACAGGCAGTATTTGTCAATCATGCCTCAATAAATCTGGATAGACAGATAGATAAAAATAAAATAAGATAAAAGGAAAGAAAGCAAAGGAGGTGCCCTGAGCTGTCCCAGAGCCACCGCCATCTCAGCGCGGCCCTGTGACCGCCCACAGAAGGAAGACTTGCCGAGAGGCTTCCAGGGGCGGGGCCGCTCCCCGCCCAGCAGCTACTGCTTTGAACTAGATCCTCCGCGTCTGCCCTGCCAAGGGCTGAAGCCGTGCTAACCGCCCAGCCGGGGGATCTGTCCAGCGGGTCTGAGGCCTGTGCCGTCATTTCTGGCTCTGCTGCCGCGTGGAGGTCGCTCGCGGCCCACTGAGCTGCCTCGCTGCTGCCAACGATTTCATTGCAGTCAGGGGGCTGGGAAAGTCCTTAAATGAGCGCCTGGCTCCACCTCACTTTAGGGGCGAGTGGGCTCGGGAGAATTCAGTCACACTCCCAGAGCCAGGGCTGCGGTGGAGCAGATGCGGATCTAAGCCAGCCCGAGGGGTCCTGAGCCCCAGAGCAGTGTGTGGGGACATCGCAGGGTCTCTCCTGGGGCAGCAGAGGGACACCAGCAGACTGACAGCAGGCTGCCGATCGATGCAGTTCTCGCCCGGTTTGGCAGCTGATTCTTAACGAGCCCCAGAGAGGCGGCCCCTGCCACAGCCCCGGGGAAGCCAGCACATAGCCCTGAGGATGTGTGATCAGGCAGGCACACTGGCCTTTAGCCAGAATGTTCTTTTTCTCAATTTGGGACTATTACAGTTTGGTGGCTGTTTCCTAACCGTTCATCAACAGCATTGCCTCTGGCCGTGGCGCCTCCATTCCCATCTCAACTATTTTCACACTTGGCATCTGGAAGCTGCTTTCAAGTCTCTATCAGCTGCTCTTACCTGGTGACTGTCACTTAGCAGAACTGGTACAGAAAGAAAACCCTTTGACTGGGCTACACCACCTGCCTCTATAGGGCCAGAAACAAACCCAGGTCCCTGGCTGCAGGTCAGCAGCTGCCAAACAGGCATTACAGATCCTTAGATTCTTGTCTAATCTGATGCGCTTTTCCCTGCCTATGCCTAGGCAGGGATCCTAAGTGTTTCACCCTCTCGCTGTGACTTGCTGCCAGTTTCTGAGATTCCAATGACACCTTTCATCGGTCCAGGGAGCCAGGTGGGTCATCTGTGTGTGTAGCTGAAAATCAAGAAATGTGTGGAAGCTTCACGACCTAGTACCTCCTGCAAGAATGAACCAGAAGGTCCTGCTAGCGCTCTGGAATGCAGTGGGAACTCACTAAGTGATACCCTGCGGGTTGCAGGGAGTTGATACAACCTCTTAAATTAGTGCCAGGGAGCAGCTGTGTCTGCGCCGAGAGGCTCCAGCCCCAAAGCTGCATTTCCCAGGCGAGGCCCATCCTGTCATCCATCAGTTTCCCAGCATCCTGCTGGTGCGCACACCCCTCCCAACTGACTGCCACCTACGAACACCACCAAACCAGCACTTACTGTCCTCGGCTGGCCTAACCTATAAATTAAACCCAACACATGCTGATTCCTGCAAACCTCCCGACGAAGGCAGCTCCCAGGGACTCTCGCAGATGGAACAAAACTCTGCCTCGGCTCCGAGAGCTACAAAGTGCACCAAGTCTCATCCGTTCTAATGACCCTTTGCGTGATCACTCCTTCCCGGAACACCCGTAAAGCCCATAATTTCTCCTAAGTCATGAGCGTCCATCCTTCAGCTTGGTGTTGGCGAATCACACCAAGGACTCGGAAGGGGTAAGAGACAGTTGCCGAGGGCAAGGAGGAGCAATGGTGCACTTCCATAGAGTCGCTACCCAGAGCTCAACCCTCTTATCTGCCTCGCTCTGGCCTCTTTCTTTTTTGCTGTGTCGCAAATAAAAAGGTGACTTCCATTAGTCAAAAGCAGACTGAAGTCCTCCAACATCTTGGCTGCAAAGAAAGGTTTGTTAAGGTAGCTCTTTCCAACCATATGGTCACAGAAGTCCTGAAACAAATCCATTTGGGCATCAGGCAGCGTCAACATAGTTTAGTGATAGGACGGATTCTGGAGCAGACACCTTGAAACTCAAGACCAAAACCCAACAGTCCCCCAGCTGCTTGGGGACGTCTTTCTCATAGTCTTTAGCTATGGTGGGAGATGCTACAGGGACCCAGTGGGGACTGAGCACGTCCCCAACCTTCCAGCCCCATCACCTGTAATCACTCGGGCTGGGCATGCCCGGGGATATGCTGGAAAAGAGAGGGTGAGACGGAAAACCGAGGCATGGGAGAGGGGAGGGAAGACACGGAGGAGGAGAGACAGAGCATCGTGGCTGGCGGGAGGCTGAGGGCACAGAAATGGAACTCGGTACTTACCCCAGCCAGGAGGGAGCGGGCCCAGGGGATCATGGTCAGTCGAAGCACTCGCAGACTAAACACAAGAAACACAGCAGAACATAGAGGTTAAAAGGAGCCACTGGTTAAAAATAAATCAATCGATAAAAAATAAAAATGCCAACGACTCATTTCCATAGTTTAGCACTTTGCAGAGGATGCAGTGGGGCCTTAGGTGGCATCCGCTCCTCTCAAAAAGTCTTTTTTTCTTTTTTAAAAGAAAAACCAAAAAAGAACCCTGCACACGGAGGGCCCAAATGGGTTTCAGCAAGGGTCGAATGACGGGGAGGAAGAGGTGCGTGGAGGAAGGTGGAGCGGCGGGCCGGGCGGGAGGGCTGGGAGTGGGCTTCCCAGCAAGCTCGGCCGGGTGCCGCTGCTCAGCTCCCGCTCGCCGCAGCCAAGGCGACTGAAATCACCACCACCTCCAACTTTCTCCAAGAACCACACGCAGGAGGGGAAAAAATATCGCAGGCCTTTCCAATGAAATCATTCCCACAAGCCCTGCCCACGCCCAGAGCTTCCTGGCTGGGGCCGGGCCCTCCTCCCTCCACCTCGGCTTCCAGCCCCCACCTCCCTCCGGGGTGTGCGGCATCCACCCAGACTGAGGGCATATTCAGGCCCCAGGCCCCTCACCTCCCCCAGGAATGTTTTCCTTCCCCTTCACAAAGCACCTTTATTCTTCCCAGGCCTGAACCTGAAGTTGCTCAGTGTTCTGTGTTTGCCCGTCTGGGGAGGTGGGGCTGGGGACGGGGGCGGCGAGAGAGAAGGGGAGACAGGACAGAGAAGGGGGGAACCGGCTCCAGGACTTCAGGGTCACTGTTTACATTAGAAGCCCCCCCGGCCTAACTCTGCTTGGAGGTCCCCGGGGAAGGGCTGCAGTGGCCCGAGAGTTCTCATATCCTGCGGGGAAGGGGGGGCTGCTGTCAAAAACTTTTCATAGTTAAATAAAACAAGTATTGTTCTGCTCTTTCTTTCCTTCTTTCTTTTTTTTTTTTTTTTTACTGAAACATTTTGATTTCACTTACTAAAATTTAATCGTTATATGAGGGGATCAAGTTCTAAATGCAGACTTCGGGCTGTCGGGCTGGCCCCGTCTGGGGGTGATGGAGCCACACACGGGCAGGAGCATGAATGGAGCCCAGTCTCAGCTTGAGAAAACACTGGTGGGACTCGAGTGCCAGCGAACCCCCTTCCACAGCCCCCCCTCCGCCCCCCAGCTCAAAGGACAGAGAAACTTTCTTTCCAAGGTGGCAACACAGGCTCCTCTTCCAAGCAAGCTCCAACAAAGACGTTTAAGTCTGGAAACCATAGGTTCCCTGGCGGGACAGGGCCCCCTTTCAGAGAAAGGCCTCCTACCTCCACGGAACGGAACCGCACGAAGGAGGGGGAAGCCGACCTGGATTTAAGGCGCTTTACATCAGTCTCATGGATGCGCTTAAAATCTCCGTCACAATTCATAGTTGATCATTACTGGACAAAAAAAATCTCCCAAATTCGCAGAAGTCATGTTGGTACATGTTTGTGTGTAGGGGGTCGGGGAGACAGAGCACAAGCATCTCACGAAACTCAAGTTCCTCTAACTTTGCTTTGTAGTGAACACGTAAGAATAGTAGTAGTTAAAACGTTCGGCAAGAGAAGCAAAGGAACGAAGGTGAAAACGCACGTATTGGAGACACCAAAGACAAACGGAACGCAGTTCTAAGCACCGAGCGACAGCCATGGCCTTGCAAGAGAGGAAGAACCACAGAAGAGGTTATTTTAAGAAATCAAAACAAGAAGCACCAGGTGCAAAACTGTTTGCTGCTTCAGGTCTTCCTTTGGAATGAGCAGATCATCCATCTATAAAGTATTCAGGAGCTGCAACAGGAATCAGCTTCCAGCTGGGACCGACTGGGCCTCCGTGGGCGTCCAGTCCTCTTCCACTTAACTGAACAAATCCACAGGACCAAAAGGCCTTTCTTGACAGCTTCCATGACCAGCACTGAACCAGGAGCAGAAAATATTTATCAGCCCTTTTCTCTACCCTTGCCTTTTAAAAAAAAATCCCAAAGTTGATTCAACGTTGGTTCTCTTTTGTTAGAGCGGTTTTTAAAAATTTTTCTTTGGTGTTCTCCCATCCTCATTCTATCAGAACTCCACCCTCCCTAACCTGTAAGAAGGGGAGGGAAGAGGCAGATGGGAAAGGGAGAGAGACCAGAGACTGATAAACATAACCAGCACATGAAATCAGATCCAACGGAAGCCAATGCTCATAATGATCTTACTTCTTATAGTCAGAGCGAAGCACTTGACTCTTTTGGATATTTCTTCCCTGAGATACACAGTACGACTTGAAAATAAGAAAAGAAAGCCAGAAGGAAGGAAGTAAACAGATGCCAAGAGGAAACGAAAAATAAGAGCTACACATCATGGCCAGAAAACCAAAAGCCAAAAACCCCACACCTCCAATGAGCCAACCCACTGTCCCTTCCAGCACTTGCCCTGAGATGAGAGATCCCAAAGTGCTGCGTGGGGCACAGGGGAAAAGCACACAGACAGGAGTAAGAGGGGACTGCGGCCAGGAGAGAGATGCTGGGATGTGCAGGTAACTCTAATACACAGTTGGTACCGTTTATCGCCAGGAACAGAAAGCAGCACTGTTGAATAGGTCCCTGGGTTGGGAGATCTGGATGTAGCCCCAAGCCAGAGAGCTCACATGAGTGCAAGTCCCTCGGGGACTAAGCACCAAGTTCCAGTAATATTTTAAGATATAAACTCAGAAATAAAGAATGTCTAGCAAATACAGCCGAGGGCAAGAAAGGTTCTGGGAAGGGCATAAAGATTGTCGTGTCCAAAGCAGGCATCGTTTTTTTTAAGGATACACCCAATGGACGCAGAACAAAACCCAGGTGGCTTGAGAATTCAATCCACAGGAGGGCTCTCTGCAGAGGGAGAAACAAGTTGTCTGTTTCTGGATAATGCAATTTGGAGTCCACACGCTAAGAGCCACAGAGTGGTTTGTTTCAATCCTGCAGACACTGGCTACCTCCTTTAGTTACCAGGGGAGGGACAAAGGCAGAGTAAAGGAAGAGGTGCCCTAGAGGTCGGAGAATGTGTGACGGTCCCGTCACAACAGCACAACATGCATGGCTGTGCCGAGCATCCTTGGTGGCTCCCAGCAGGAACTCGACATAGAGGGCAAAAGGAAGCTGCAAGGGTGAAACAAATGACAAAAAAAAAAAAAACATGCACGAGGATCACAAGCAACAAGGTTCACTGGGGAGTTAGGAAGGGAAAACTGGGCAGAAACAAGGGGAACAATAACATAGAGGAATGGGAAACGGTGTGTGCTGAGGCTGACGGCAGGAGGAATCACAGGAGGCTGCAACCTGGGAGTCCCCTGATTGCCATCCCCAACTGTCGTGCATGTTCTCTGCAGTGCGGCGAAGAACAAGGTCTCCGTTGAAGCCCAGCAAGGGGAGGAGGGAAGCTGCTCGCGTAGTATCAGCTCTCAAGTCTTCCGAGTCAAACCCTGGGCCCGAGCCAAACCCCAAAATAACTGTATGAAAGCAACCCTTCTTACTCGTAACCAGGACATGGCACCATAGCAAACAAGAGGGGAAAACCAAATCCAGAGGGGGAGGAAAAGCAACAGAGAGACATTGAAAGCAGACCAAAAAAAGATTCCTACCACATTTTTCAATCTGAGTCTTGTTTCATGGAGAAAAGGTAACATCACCTCCACGCAGAATCTTCCTATATCCCCAGCTACGCTGAGAAAACCATTTAAGAGCACTCAGAAAGAAAAACTTTTTAGTGTTTAGTTTTTACTTCTAGGGAACCCTCCAAGTCAAAGTTTTACCTCTATAAGCCCAGAATGGCATTGCTAAAAGAAGACAGGCAGGCGAGAGGAATGCACGCTCCAAACTCTGAATCTTTCCTTTCATACACCAAACATCTCGGTCAACCTCTAGAACCTACTTGGTGGGTGATATGAAATGGGGAAAAAAATTCCTTTAATGAATTTTTTCTTTAATTAGAGAAGCTGGATAATCAGGGAGACAAAACCATGTGAAACCCCTAAAATGTGTCGTTGCTTCTAAGTCAAAAGACAGACAGGTCAAACAAGACCTTCCCTGTTTTGTAGCCACGACTACTCAAGAAAATGGCAGGCAAAGTCGTTGGGGCCCAGGTCAAAAGGAACAATCTCTGAAATGCAGAGAATGACCAGACTCCACCCAATTTTGAAACATGCCAGATCTGGACGCTGGGCACATGTGACGGGGTTAGAGGTGGGAAGCCTGGCATGAGAACACGAGCACTGCTGCTAGGGGCAAGGCACCAGGCGTGGATTGTAGAGGGGCACCACCGCTGACCTTGGAGGAAACTTACAAGGACAAATGCCATGTTTCCTGCTCATCCACACTGTACGATGAGCAATCAGCCTCCACAGAGAGAAGGGACAAACTAGCCAAGGGAGATGCTACAGTGACTTCTAGTTGATGGTGGAGCTCCTGCTCGGGTGGGCAGAGAGAAAGCCACAAATGAAGACAAAGGTGACAATGACTGCTGCTTAATTAAATGGGATTAAAGATTTTTCTGAGCATCTAACTAGGGTAGTATCCAACGTAAAAATGGGTCCTGGGGTTAAAATTCATTTCAAACAGAAACAATGTTATACATGGTGATTAGGAGTCAGGATCCAGCTCCAAACATGTCCAGCCTGCACGACAGCACCACATCCGGTGCCAGTCCTACTGCGGATCCCAGCCTTCACGTTCTGCTGGGAAAACACGAGCAGAACTCCAGCTTGGGAACCCACCTCTCCCTGCCTGCTGGGCTCCTCCCACCTCCAGGTCACTGGTGGAGGCTCTAATGGGATAGAGACTCCAGGAGGTGGGGCTGGGAGGGGCCCTAAAGGGACACAGCGTAGGGGACCATTAGACAGTGAATTTGGAACCAGAGTACCCTGAATTCTGGACTAGAAAGTTTAAATGTGATTTTGTAGGTAATGACCAACAGAAGGTTTTGTGCCAGTAAAGTGATAATAATGATATATTTAAAGATCGCTCTGGTGGGAAACAGGCAGACGGATTGGCAGAGAGAGAAGGCCAACAGAGAGAACGCAGAGGCTGCTCTAACAATTCAGATGGGAGGTGGCAGAGGAAACTATCACACACAAGGCGCTGGGCTAGGCCAGGGGTCAACAAACTTTTCCTGTAAAGGGCCAGACAGTAAATGCTTTAGGCTTTTTGAGCCATATAGTCTCTGCTGTGACTACTTAACTCTACTGTTGTACCATGAAAGCATTAATAGTCACTGTGTAAACTACTGGACATGCCTATGTTCCAATAAAACTTTATTTATAAAACCAGGCAGTGGGCCGGTTTGCCACAGGGGCTATTATTTGCCAACCCCTGATCTAGATGAATTTTATAGAAGGTCTCCCGTCCTTGAGAATCTGTCAGGTTACAAAGATCTAATGAAAAACAGCAGCAGCAATGGAAAGAGAAGAACTGGGGTGACTGCTCTGATTTGAGGTGTGGGAGAAGTCAAGTTGACCTTCAGGTTTCAGGTCAGGGAAAATGGACTTGAATGGAGGAGACAGAAAAGAAAGCCAGTCTTGGAAGAAAGATGGTGAATTCTGTTTCAGACATGTTGATTCCTTAAACACACAGGCTAGACGTGGAGTTGCTAAGTTAGAAACACTGGCATTTGAGGAATCATCGTGATGAGTGAAATCTCTAGGGTCGGGGCCCTGACACCGTGAGCCACAGTTTCCTCTGCTCAACAAGCAGGTCAACAGAGGCTGGGCATTCTGAAGCGCGGGGAGGCTCCCTGCCTGGAGGCAAGCCCTGCCCTCTCACCTGGTAGAGGAATCTTTGGCTGAACTGCTGCATGGCCCCCTGGAGCTGATTCCGCTGCGACTGCCACTGCTCGTAGTTGCGCACGTACTCAGCTGTCGGGCGCTGCCAGGTGGTGGTCCGGGTGTTGTGATCCACATAGTAAAATCTGCCTCGGGGATCTGTGCGTTTTTCCCAGCTGGAAACAGTAAGCTCAGAATGAATATAGTGGCCACCCCACCCTCAAATGCTAGAAGAATCTCAGGATGGCTGGCAAGGAAGGACCGTGGGAGGGCAACGGGGGATGTCTGGCATGGCCCGGAATCCCAATCACAGGGGCTTCTGGGGCTTAGATATTACAGCAGACATCTGTGGCTGCCTCTACAGCCACCAGTCCCTCCTTGCCATTACCTCCTATCTCCATTCCAGGGACCCACGCGCTTCTGGGGAAGCTGACTCTGTTCCCAGCCCCAGAGCTGAATGGTCGACTGGACCAGTAGTGGGCATGTGATCTGTGCCAGGCCAATCAGGGTAAATCTCAGGCCTTTTGCTACAAATTCTAGGAAAAACATACTCTCTTGTCCTTTCCGAATTATGATTCAGTCCTGGGGGCCACTGACGATTATTCTGGACTCAAATGCAGTATAAAGTTGACCCAGTGGATAGTGGTGCAGAAAAATGGAAGAAAACATTGGTAACACTGTTGAGCCACTAGCTCAAGCTTCACTTGAAATCAGGATTTATATCTAGAATTTTCAGTTACATCAGCCAGTAAACTCCCTTAAGCCAATCTGGATACCAATTTTTGTTACTTGCAACTGCAATTCTCCTGAGATAAGGTGGCAATGAAAACACGCTGCAGGTCATGAGAAGACGACTTGGTCCCGACAGCAGGACTCTCCCCATTACCACCTTCCCAAAGTTGGCCCTAAAACACCCACGGGCAAGGCAGGGCTAGAATGGAAGGTAAAAAGCCTCAGCTGTGCTTGGTAGGTAGAACTTGATTTCCTCAAACACAGGGGAAAAGTGATCAAAAGAAAGCAGGAGGGGGAACTTTCTAGGGTGATGGAGGTTTTCTCCACCTTGATGGCTGTGGGTTCCATGAGCGTCAAAACTCATGGACTGTACACCTGAGGTCTGTGCATCTCACAGTATGGAAATTACACCCTAAAGTTAAAAAGTGAACTTGAACCCCATCAAGCCTCTACATCTAGCTACCAGTTCACAGGAAAGACAATGGAGAGAGGAATATGTTACAAAACACCACAGGGTCACGATCAGCCACATCCAGAATGTGAAAACTTCTACAGGACAAATGGCCAGTTTCTGCAACAGATACATGGCCTGGAAACAAAAAATAAGAAAGGGCTGGGAAACTTACAGACTGAGACAGACTTAAGAGACATATCAGCCAAAAGCAACATGTTGACCTTGGGTTTGGATGCGATTCAAACCAAACAAGTACAAAAACACATTTAAGACACTTGGGGACAATGGAACACAGGCTGGGTATGACATGACATAAGGAAATATTGTTGATTGTGTTGGGTGGGATAATGGTATTGTGGGTTTTATGTTTTCTTTTCAAAAAAAACTCATCGGTTAGAGACGTATGTGACATACTTATAGGTCAAAGGATATGATGTCTGAGATTTGCTTTAACATTCATCGGCCCCTGGGAGGTCAGATGAAACAAGCTGTTATAAATTGTTAGAACCAGAAGAGGGTGACAAGGGATTCATTGTACTGTTCTTTCAAATTTGGTGTAGGCTTGAAATTTTCCATTATAAATGTGAAAAACGGGGAAAATCGTGAAAAAAAGAAGAAAGAGGTACCAACTGAAGACAACAGGACGAAGCCGATGCAAAGGGAACCCAGTGTGGGTTACACTGATGATTCCAAAGCCTTGGAGGCCTTTGTTCCCCAACCACTGTCTCATTTCATCTCCTCTGAATTCTCATCTTACGCACACTACTACTGTGCCTCATCTGGTACCTGCTTGATTTTCTGGGTTCTCCTAGCTGACTCTCTGGCCACCTTTCAGTGACCTTTTTAAACTCCAGACCTCCCTAAAAATGGCTTCCCCCAAGCAGCTCCTAGGCCCCACAGCCAGTTCCCAGATTTTGTCTGGACGCTGACCACTAGACTGCCTGGCCTTCATGACCAGCTGTGACTGTGCAGTCAGGTGACGCCACAGCTCTCTCCCCACACCTGAGCCTTCCCTGGCTCCCTCAGGTCTTCATCTTTCTGGCTGAACACAGACCACCGCCACTCCCACTGCCCACAGGAAACCACTCAGTCGAGTGGTTCTGTTTTGTTCTCTCCCTGGCCTTGGCTCTCCGTTTCTATGTCCAGATCTATGTCACCTCCCCACTAGACTACTGCTTCTACCCCAGAACTGACCTCCCCATGTCCATCCACCCTTAAATGGCCATTGGAGTAACCCACTAGACTGGCCCGTGGGTCCCACTCCTGCCCAAAATCTTCAATGGACTCCCTGCCGCTTGTGAGTCAAAATCCTTTAGTTAGTATTCAAGGCTCACAAAAACCTGGAACCTTCCAGCCTTTCTCATAATTTCTCTAAACTAGTCATTTTTATTTATTTTATTTGTTATTAAAGAAATCATGTTTATATGGCTTTAAAATGCAAAAAGGACTGTAGGAGACATAATGAGAAACCATGGTCTCCTGCTTCACTGCGGAGTCTTGTTCCCTAAAGGCAGCTACTTTCAACTCTCAGCGGCTTCTGCTAGGATACACATACGTCCATGTCTCTACGTAACAGGTCTGTTCCATTATTTCTTGATTTTTGCCATATTTGATATTACTTATGGACTTTCCGCCACCAAAGATGAGGATTTAGTTATCGTATTCCACCCCCAACCCACACACTGCTGTCTCCTCCCCTCGTCTCTCAACATGGAAAATCATCATTAAATCAATATTCGGGGTTCATACGATGATGATGTAGAATACTATAAATACATTTCCTTACTTGTAACAATTTTTTGGTATTTTTGCTGGAGGTAAGAACTTCCTTGTTTTCTTCTGCTTGGTTTTCAAGAAACTATCACTAATAACCCCCAGAATCTCGGCCAGGACAGGTGTCACGTCCTGTCGGTGGTGTTAATTTCTCAGCCACAGCTCTCCTTTGTCGGGGGTGGTCAGTTGCACGTCCACATCCCAGCTGCTTGACGTTACTGTCCGGACTCATCTTCCCTCCTCTTCCTCCTGGGAACTCCCAGGGCCTTCGGGCTGGGTTCCCTGTGTCCTGCAGCCCGTTTCTTCTTTCTCGGCCTCCTCCCATTTGGCAGAATAAATCATCTAGTAGCTTCCGAGAACGGATGTATCTTTCTCAGAAACCCAGCATGTCTGAAGATGCCTTTATTTCTACCCTCACGCTATAATGTTACAAAGACTACAAGTTGATTTCATTTTCCACCAGAATGGTGACGGCCCTGCTCTGTAGCTACTGTTGAGAAGGGTGGCATTCTTGATCCCGGTCCCTTTCTATGAACGCTGTTTACTTTCCCTCTCGGGAATCTTTCGAGATCTTCTCTTGGCCTTAGGAAATTCCATTAGCTGTGCCTCGGGATGGGTCTTCCTTCATCCTCTGGGGTGAGCATTTGCTGGGCCCTTTGAATCTGGACACTGTGTATTTCAGTTCTGCTAATTTTCCTTTTTCTTTTCTCTCTCTCTCTCTTTTTATCATTCCTATCATCTGGTTCTCTATTCTTTCTTGCTAGAACTACACCAGTCAGATATTTTACTAAAAGCTCTTGTTTTCTGTATGGTCCAGTTCATGGCCTCCTGTTCTTGTTACACAGATCCTAAATCTTTTGAGGATATCAATTATAATTTGGTTTGCTTTTCCGACATTTTTTTCCAGCTCCCCATATTGTTTACACCAAGTTCCTTTTTTCCTGTCCGCTGATATTTGGCTGTTTGTTCACATTTTAAGAGTGAGCCACTATGGCTAGGCGCGGTGGCTCAGGCCTATAATCCTAGCATTCTGGGAGGCCAAGGCGGGAGGATCACTTGAGGCCAGGAGTTTGAGACCAGCCTAGGCAACACAGTGAGACCCCATCTCTATAAAAAAAATTCTTTTAATGCTTAACGTTTTTTGTTTTAATTTAAGATGTCAATGTTTACCTTTGGTAACTACATTTGACTTTAAGTCAAAGTGAAAAACATAAGCTGAGCATGGTGGTTTTCATCCTACCACTTTGGGAGGCCAAGGCAGGAGGATAGCTTGAGGTCAGGAGTTCAAGACCAGTCTGAGCAAGAGAGAGATCCCGTCTCTACTAAAAATAGAGAAATTAGCTGGGCGTGGTGGCACATGCCTGTATTCCCAGCTACTTGGGAAGCTGAGGCAGAAGAATCACTTGAGCCCAGAAGTTGGAGGTTACTGGGAGCTATGATGACGCTGCTGTACTCTAGCCTAAGCAACAGAGTGAGACTCCGTCTCAAAAAAATAAATAAATAAAAAAAAAACAGAGTGGGCTCTAATGATGACAGATTATGAGTTTCCTCTTCAGAAGGTAGGGAAAAAAAGGAAAACCCAAGCACTCTCATGGAAAACTGAAGCTATAAGCAGCCCATCCACGGAAATTTGTAGGGCCAGAAGATGAGGTGGTATTTGCATGGCACACGCCTGACAGCCGAACCAAACAAGGCACAGGGGCTCTCCCAAGACTGCCAACTTCCGACAGTCTTTCCCTCTGCAAACTTAGGAAGGGGAAGCGTGTGTGTTCTACGCAGGAGCCCTGCGTGGCTGCTTTACTGGGAGGTGGTTCTCTCGAGAGCAGACTACAGTCTCTTTTGAAAGCTCTTAGGACCAGGAGACACATGTGGAAAGAACTTTCTGTCCCTGGCAGACAGGGAACCAAACCCCTTCTCCTTGAACTTGGACAGTCTTCCCTCACTTGGAAGCCTCTCTCATCCTTTGGTTTTGGAGAACTCAGAGGCATCTCACGAAGCCCAGCTGAATGAGAAGCGCTCTGCCTTTAGGGGCAGGTTGGGCACAGGGTACAGTGAAATGTATCAGTGCTCTTTCTCTCTCGGCGTCTCATGCCCCTTTTGTTTCCAAGAGATCCTCTAAAAATTCTAGACTGTCCTTAGAAACAAGAGCAAAATTAAGCTAAGTGGATAGGAAAAGCAATCAAGCGACCCAGGATACATGCCACTGTACTCTGCTATCTCCGCAGAAAGGGACCATTTCAAGAAGCCGTTGGGTGACTCTTGGAGCCAGTTCTGGAGGCTCAGGGCTTTCCAGTTCATGCCTTACCCTGGAGGAAGAGGTCGCTCCCAGGTGGTGGTCTTGGTATTGTGGTCGACATAATAGACACGTCCGTTGGGCAGCTCTCGCTGTTCCCATCTAAAAAATAAAGTCAAGGGAAGCATGAGATACATGGTTGAAAAGTCCTGTTAGAGAGGAAGCCCGGCACCGCTGGTGTGGCTAACTTGAACATCAAAGATGGCATGCAAAGTCGACCCAGTGGGCGAGCCAGCTCTGTGCTATTGCAGACAGTGCCACCAGCAATGCTAAAAGCTCCCTTCATGGAATCAATGTCCCAGGATACACCACAGATGGCTCTGAATTCCCCTAAATGAACCATATGAATCTACGTTCCATGGATTTTCCAAATCAGTGTTTTTTGGCCATTTGGGGATCAAAGATCCCTTTAGGAATGTGATGCAAGCTGAGATCCTTTCCCTCCAAAATACACTTACAACAAAAATTTCCGTGTAGTTTCTGGGTTTCATGGACCTCTCCAAAAGGTAATCCATGAACTCTCCAGCCTTTTCAGCCACACAACCTGCTGAAGTCATAAAAGAGATGACTACTCCTGTTCTCCCAGCATTGTATATATTCATGATCCCTTTTACTTTTAAAATACAGGATTCATTTGCAGAAGATCACAGCATACTGTTACTTATTGACTACTCTATCCATGAGGTCAAGTCTGTGTGTAAGTTAATATAATGATCGGGGTGCTGAGGGTGGTTTGTCTGGACTAAAGGAAGAAGAACAAGGTAGCAGTGTTACATGCCACACCATCCACATCTGGTGTCACAACCCCCAGCTGGCCTCAGACACCCCTCCTTGCACCACTTCACAGTAACACTCACAAGCTCCAACCCTCCCAACACCTGCGTCCACAAGCAAACTTTAGATCTTCTCAAGGGAAGATACCATACTTATCGTAAAACCAGAGTGCTACTGTTAAAAGAAAAACTTTAGAAAAAATAAAATTTAACAGAGTTTATTTGAGCAGAGAAGGATGCATGAATTGGGCAGCACTCAGAACAAAGAGTTTCAGAGAGCTCTGCCCAGCAGTGTCAGCAATGAGGTTTTTAGAGGCTGAAATGGAAGAAAGATAGAGAAATTATCTGATCGGCTATAGTTAGGCATCTGCCTTACTTGGGCATGTTCTAATCAGAAGGCTGCCTGTGAGTGGCTGAAATCCAGATATTTCTTACAAAAAATATACTCCTAATTCAGGTTTTGGTTTGTTCATGCACTAAGTTAGGTTGCTGTTTGTTATGTAAGAACTCAAAGCACAGAGACAGTCTCAGGCTAATGGCTCCTACTTATTTATTTAACACTACAAACACCATTAAAATGCACTTGGGAACATTTTCTCTTCTGCTTATTCTTGCTCGAGGCTCTGACTGATGAGAATCCTGGGATTTGACCCAGGCGTCCTGGTTCCTCCCCCTGCAAAAGGAAGATCATCTTCATTCAGTACTTTACGAAAAGGGCAGAATCGGGCAAAAGTGGCCAGATGAAAAGGCACACTGGGTGAAGTTAAAGATCTTCTCCCTCTGGATGCCCTTCTGAATTAAAGATGAAAAAGAAACAATATGGTCAGCTCAAGAGGCTGAACCCCATCTCATTTCTGGGGTTCTGCAGGGGTCTTCCAGCACAGAAGGCAGGGCAGCTACTGTAGCTTCACACCGATCCTCCAAACGCCTCTGTCTGCTTGGTAACAGAGGAGCAAATCTGATGCCCTTTTTACTCACCTGAATTTGGAAATGAGGAGAGTCCTGAGAAAGATACTTGGCTTTGAAAAATGGAGCACTTAGAGCCAACGGCAGCAAACCACTCTTTCCTAACATTGCTCCCAAGATGACTTAAGTAGCTGAGAACTCTTCAGCATCCACTAAGAAGTAAGCGACATCCTTCCCTTCTTTGAAAACAGGGGTTCCTTGGGTAGTTTCATAGCACAAAAGCCCCACAACACTCATTTTGCGGTGTGCTCATTTTGCAGTCAACATTCAGAACACTGTCCATAATATCTGAGTGGGCTCTTCCTTTTATAAAGACAAAATATCTATTGTAGCAACAGGAGATAAAAAAAATTCACTAGCATTTTTCTTTTGTTCCCCCAATTTTTTTGTTATAGCTTTCATCTTATAAGCCATCTCCACCTTTGACTTCTTTTATATTTCATTTGAGACAAGAGGAAAACTTTGTCTTTAATTATACTCTGGCTAATATTTTGATTTGAGAATAGGATAATACTTCAAATTCCATGAAGTTGATAAATGCCTTTAATTGACACAGTGGCATTCCCACACACTGCTAGACATGAAATCGGTGTTAAGTCCTCTTCCCTTGTGTTCAACCCTTTCAGTGGGTCTTTAGAGTGTGTAGGCCCAGACGAGATCTGCCCTTCCATCTTTGATCGCAGCTGATCCTAGAAATGAAAGTCTATCTTTCAGGGACCATTATTGTCAAGCAAAGCTCAATGTCTTTCTGTGAACCCTCTCAATGGGCTTAGCTATAAAAATAGTTACCAGAGGAACAAGACCTTTCTTCCATTGCGTTTTTTGATACCTACATTTTTCCTTTCACAATTGGACCCCTGCTCAGAAGAAATGTCCGTGTGGGTCCTCCCTGATCCATGACCTGGCCTGCTGAGAACTCCCACTCCCCCCTCACCTGCATGGCTATTCAGAATCCATGCACACCTCTCCCCTCCATTCATGCCACACAGTTGGTCCCTTCTGTAGTCAACCCAACAGGCCTCCCGGTTCTCATTCCCCCTCGGTGGCTGCTGAATGACATAGATGAAGCCTCCGACTGTCTTGGTTTGGTCCCCCCATGCCAAGAAAGTGATACTGGCATTGACTTTTAATCAGCATATCCCTGTCAGGGGTCAGGCTCTGTGCCTTAGAAGCATCTTCTGCACACTGAGATTAAAAGGCTTTTTAATCAAACTGCCCATGGGTCTCCATACTGCATCTTGGTCACATGCGTCACATCCTCTCCCCCTGAATAGCTTTCTTTGATGCTCTCAGGAACAGCGTTCAAAGCACCAAGCTTGTTTCAGGTCCCTACCCAACACATTGCTCCTTGGCCTTCAATGAATGAGTAACATTCGGTTGTATGGAATGGACTACACAGGGTCTACACATGGTCTTTGTGTTTGAAAGTACTTAAAAAGTAGTCTCCAATTTCAATCAATCTTAGGCACTTTTTCTTCTGCCTAAATTACCTTTGCTGCTATGGATTTTAACTGCCCTCTATTCAGTGTTATATCTTCCATCCCCATCCCCCAATGCCTTCACAATCACCATCATTAAAAAGGTAAAGGCTAAAAAGCTCGATCTCGTTATTAGGATGACATCAGTCATGTCTCTCCTATGTCATCTGAAAGGACATTGTCTGGTCTCCTGAAACACATTTGCTTGTAGAAGGTTTCCTAAAGGTCTTCAGGAAATTCATTCTCAATGATCCACCATTACAGTGCGTGTTCAGCCTTTCTGATCAACTTATTTCTTGGTCAGACTCCCCTGTGTTTGAACAGATCACCATTTCACCAAGAGTAGGGTTAAACTGAGAAGGGATTAAGGCTGGGCAAAGAGTTGAGGCAACTATCAGAGAAGTTCTCTTTAAATGCCCCTTACAAACTTACATATCACAATGTTCAAAATTTCAATCTTAGTAAGAGCATTATTAACCTGTGTTCATTAATTTGCTTGCTGTTTATTAACACAGGCACTAGGCATTAGTAAAGCTATTAATAACTCTCAATCAAAAGCTGCTCTCTCCATTAGAAAACAAGATCACACCAAAACTCTTACACACCCTAATAAAAAGATGACTTGCTGGTTACTTAGAGAAAAATTAAAGTTCAGAAGAATACACTAGAAGTATTCAAGTATTCTCTCTGTCTCTCACTCTCTTCCATTCTTCCTTCCCTCCCTCTCTCGCTTCTCTTTCTCTCTCTTTCTTTCAAGACAGAGTCTCACCCTGTGGCCCAGGCTGGAGTACAGTGGCGCAATCATAGCTCACTGCAACCTCGAATTCCTGTACTCAAACAATCCTCCTGCCTCAGTTTCCCAAGTAGCTGGGACTAGAGGCAAGCCACTACATCCAACTAATTTATTTTTTAATTTTTTTGTAGAGATAGGGTCTTGCCATGTTGCCCAGGGTAGTCACAAACTTCTGGCCTGAAGCAATCCTCTTGCCTCGGCCTCCCAAAGTGCTGGGATTATAGGCATGAGTCACCCCACCCGGCCAGTATTCAAGTATTCTTAAAGCTGCCTATGTAGAAGTTCAAATTCCCACAAGTAAAAACTACATGAAATTCACATTTTCTTATTTTATGCTCAGAACCAATGCCCCTGAACCAAGTCCTGTTCTTCCCAAAGCTTCGGCCACTTCCGGGTGAACCGTAAGATTTATTTGCTCTGCAGGGATGTTTTCAGGCTGTTTTACGAGTCAGAAATCTGTGTGCAGTGGAACACGTCTCCTGCTCACTGTGTTCAGAGCTTCAGTAGGTCCTTTGTAAACTGGGAAGCAAATGTGTTAAACTCAGCCCTTCCCCCAAAGACCTTTCCTGAAATATGGAACGAGCCTTTAAATCTGCGCACACTAACCTCCTTTTAGTAATTCAACAAGCGGCACTCTATGCCCTCCAAGCACAGGGTGGCATAGGAGCAGCTACGGAGGCTCCTGAATTAAGTCTGTTTTTCTTCTCCTTCTTCTTTGGCCATTCCATTTTCTTTGCCTTGGAAAAGTACCCAAAGCTGTTCAATGGAAACTGGCAACATTAAAATATATGCTTTCATAGACATACAAGACAATTCCTTTTGGAGATGGTGTACGTTTAAAAAATTCTTTTAAACATCTTTGCAGATAAACAGTTGGCAACAAAGAGAAATAGTTACTCTCAAAAACAGGCAGTGGGAACAAAAATGGGTATACTCTTTCCAAAGAGCAATTTGGCAAAAAAAAAAAAAAATCTACTATAGGAATACCCTTTATTTGATTTTCTTATGAATACCCGTTAACTCAGTAACTTTACTTCTAGGACATATACTAAGGAAATAATTAGGTGTCAAAGATTTAGCTATAAGTGTATCTGTTACAGCATGTTACAGCAGTTACAGAAAAACTGGAAACCACCAAAATGCCCCAATGTGGAAGATTAATAAGATAAATTATGTTATTTCTCTAAAGAATATTCATTCATTGAAAATAACATTATAGATGAATATTCACTTGTTCAGATATTTATAACACATTGGGTGAAAAAAGCAAGTTTAAAGTAACATCCCTAACATAATCAAAATTTAGTTTAAAAATGACATAAATATACTGTTTTTCATCAAATCTAAAATGTCACCAATTGTAAAATTATTTAGCGTACTATTAAAAAAGAAAAAAACACCACCAACTGAACTATGACACTCCAGTGCTTAGAAATTACAACCTGATTTTAAAGAAGTTAAAATGTGAAATAATATGCATATCAGAATCAACAAAATTTGGAGTGTGTGTAAAGTTTTTATAACTTCAGAATAAGGAAAAATTTTACACAAAACACAAAAGGTACACAGCTATTTAAAATTTTTAACTCCTGTAAAATAAAAAGCACCACATACAAAGTGAAAAGACAAGCCACAGGCTGGGAGAAAATATTTGCAATGCATGTAATTGAGAGGTGATTAGTATCTAGCATATATTAAGAATCCTGAAGATTAAAGAGGAAAAAACAAATATCCACACAGAAAAAATGGACAAAAATAAATGAATAGGCAATTCACACAAAAGGAAACCAAAGAACCAAATAAAAACATGTAAAATGAGGTTCAACCTCAATGGTAATCAAGGAAATTTAAATTAAAACCTCAAAGAGGCCTCAATGGTAATCAAGGAAATTTAAATTAAAACCTCAAAGAGGAACCATTCACACCCATCAGACTGGGCAAAATGAAAAAAAATCTGACAATACTAAGTTTTAGCATGAATGCTTACGCATGCTCCTGGGGGTATGAGTTGGTGACTCAAGAAAGTGATTTCATAGTATCTACTAAAATAGAAGATCTTCATCCCCTGTAACACAGAAATTCCAGTTCCTGTACATACCTTAAAGAAACAAACATGTACACAAAAAGGCATGCACAGAAAAACTTTACTATAGCATTATTTAGAATGGTAAGGAAACAAGTGAATGGATAAATAAATTTTTACCTATTCCTACAATAGAATACGATATAGCAGTATAAATAGACATCTCAAGTTCCATGTATCTGTGTACACAGGGGACGGGATCAGAAAGGAGTTCACAGGACTCTCAACTGTACCGGTTACATCTTATACATCAAGGGATTAAAAAAAGGCGGGGGGGAATCTGCAGCAAAGGCAGCACAATGCTAAAATTTGATAAAGCTGAGCAGTAAGCCCACAGGTTATTTCTTGTATTATTCACCATTCATTCTTATCTGCATGCTTACAATATTTTATAATAAAAATAAATAATTACCTTTTTTTGGAGACAGGGTCTCATTTTGTTGCCTGGGCTAAAGTACAGTGGTATGATGTTAGCTCACTGCAACCTCAAACACCTGGGCTCAAGCAAAACTCCTGCCTCAGCCTCTCAAATAGCTGGGACTACAAGTGTGTGCCACCATGCCTGGCTAATTTTTCTATATTTGTAGAGGTGGCAGTCTTGCTGTTGTCCAGGCTGGTCTTGAACTCCTGGCCTCAAGTAATCCTCTTGCCTCGGCCTCCCAAAGTGCTAGTATCTGTGAGCCACCAAGCCCAGCCAAAATAAGTAAATTTTTACAAGCATATACTGTCAGATTATCAAATTTTGGTAGATGTATGTTTAGATGTGTATGTCTGCAAA
>CM052442.1:123809447-123891523 GCA_028533085.1 Varecia variegata
GCCTGTAGTCCCAGCTACTCGGGAGGCTGAGGCAGGAGGATCGCTTGAGCCCAGGGGTTTGAGGTTGCTGTGAGCTAGGCTGATGCCACGGCACTGTAGCCTAAGCAACAGAGGGAGGGAGGGAGAAACGAAAGAAATTAAATAATGAATAAATAAGTAAATAATATAATATAATATAATAAATAAAGTATGAAATAGGAGGGAACCTGATTCTAGGAATCACTACCCAAATTCTTAATAAAAGCCAAGCCCTTAGCCTGGAATATTCCTCCCCTCAATTAGTAGGACTTCAAAAGACCAAAAACCACTTCCTGGTGCAGGCAGCTGTTTCTAGCCTGCTCGTGCTCTGTCTCTTGAGAGTGTGCTTTCACTTTCAATAAAAAAGCCGTCGCTTGCTTGGCTTACATAGTGCGTCCTGAAATTCTTTTCTCCCAACAACCACTAAGGACCTGGAAAAACCTCCACTCAGAGGCCACTAACAGAAGCAGCAGGAGACCCTCACCAGATGCAACTGCCCAATCTTGGACTTTCCAGTCACTAGAATCATGAGCCAAATAAACCTCTTTTCTTTATAACTTACCCAGCCTCGGGCATTCTGTTATAGTGACACTAAGTGGACTAAGACATTCCCTGATTTCATATAATAATAGCTGGGGAGGGGGGAAAAAATCACAGGTAACTAAGAATCAGCAAATCACAAAGGAACTCAGACATCCTGGCTTTTCACTCTTCAGTCTGGAATTCCACAACCGTTTCTAACCTACAAGTAACTCTAAAGAGAGCTGCCAATACCAGCATGGACCCCTTCTATGGGGTTCTTTTCCCCTCCACATACACCTCACTGGGTCTCCTTAGCTCCCTGAGCCAGGTAGCCCCTAAGACACTGTACTGAACCACTGGACAATGGAAAACAGTCCCTCTGCAAACTCCCATCCACTCTCCACATGCTGATTTCTCACAGTTCTAGTTGCCTGTTTCATAAATATCTCTCATTTATAAATATCTCATAAATATCTCATGAAATATAAATGTTTCATAAATATCTCTCAGTCATGAAGACTGAGCTCGCCATGGAGGGTGGAGTGATGAACCTGGGTGCTTCTGGCACTCCTTGTGTGGTGTGTGCACAGTCCCAGGCACACACTAGATCTTCCCAATCTGAACTGACGCAGGCAAGGTTCCCAAAGCCAGCCCTTACTCCAGCAAAATAAAAGAAACACTGAGCAATCCTTAAAGGGTGTGGTAGGTACTCCCAGTGCCAACTAGCACACACTCTCCCAGGGGTTTCATAATATCCCAGGCACGCTCCGCTGCCACAGTGGAACAAGGAACACTGGCCAAGGACACGGCACAGGGTGGCACATTAACAGGCAGGATCCTGGGGTGCACCATGTACTTGTCCCCACTCTAATCAAATACCAAATACTGTTAATCAGCCTTCAGGTCACCAAGATTAGTGCTATTCTCATACGTTTTCTGGAGGTGACCAGCTATTATCTGGAACCCATTCCCCCAACTCCCAAACTAACTTCTCAGGCCTGAGATTTCTCAGTGACAGCAGTGCAGCCTAAGAGGCCAACATGGGCATCAGTTTAGAATCACTGGCTACACCGTTGTATATACTAACCAGGCAGAAGAAAACCACCAGCTATTACCAAGCCTGCGGAAATCCTAAAGTCTGAAATCTGTCTGCCTCAAGAGCAAACAATAATTTCATCAACCCAATACCATCGCTGGTCAGTTTCCTTAGGTTGGTAGATGACACTTTTTAATTTTTTTTATTGTGAAATGTACCACATAAAAAAGGCATATATTAAATATATATTCAGTTTAAAGAGGAATGATAAAATGAACAATCAGGACCTCATCCAGGCTAAGAAATAACAAGACCAGTGCCCTAGAAACTTTCTCTATACCCTTTCCCCATTAGACCAGCCTCCTTCCCCCCAAAGATAACCATTTTCCTGAATTCAGGGTTAAATATTCCCATTTTTTTATAGCTTTACTATTTGCAAAGCTATCCATAAAACATGTATTGTTTAGTTTTGTACTTTTAACTTTCTATACATGGCATCACACTGTATATTTTTTCCTGTGACCTGTTTCTCTTGCTCAACATTATGTTTCTGAGATTCCACCATACTGATGTAACCATCTTTCACCCATTTTCACTACAGGGCAGTATTCCATTCTAGGACGTGCATACGACAATTTATGGTATTAACTCTTTCTTTACTCAACCAGATCCACTGACTACATACCAACAGTCTGTCTGCAAACAAATTATGCCATGTGAATTGTTGGTGGCAGTCCCATGCTGGCTTCCACGTGGCAGACCAGATGATAAAATAATCAGAGGTGTTTCACCGGATGATTTACTTTTGAAGAGAAGGCGAGAGCCCACTAAGAAACAGAGGTTTGGGACCTGGCCTAGCAAGCGAATGGTAGCTCTGCAGGATGAATGTGGGTAGCTGAATCCCTACGATAAAACCCTTTCACGGTTCCAGCTCTACAGCTTTCTAAAGCAGGGCGAAGGAGGAGAGGAAACGGCTGCTTTGACATCACAGCGTTCACCCGCACGGGCACGTCAGAGCACCTTAGTTTGATTGTGGTGAACAGCACCCAAGTCCAAGAAAAACCTGCCCTTCAGACAGCAGAAGCTAAATATTTAGTCTGGGAGGCAGCAGGCAGAAGCCCGTCATTCTCTCTGCCCCAGGAAAGCCGGGACAGCAGAGGATTGCCCTCGAATCCCGAAGGACTGATTCATCACCTCCCAACTACGGTCCTTGACGTCAATGCACCAGCAATGCCTCCCCTCCCAGGTTTGGGGAGGAAGAGACAGGGTGCACAATACAGTCTCCAGCCACCACGAAAAACCACTGCCACCCTCACTGAGCGCTCCTGGCACGCAAGGCCCTCAGGCTGACACACCTCATCTCAGTGGGTCCCCACAATGACCCCATGAGGCAGGTGAAATCCCCATCTTACACCTGAAAAAATCGAGGCTCCAAGAGGTTTCTTGACTTGCCCAATATCACACAGCAAGTACAGGACAGGGCAGGATTCGGTCTACAGCTCCTGATTACAAAGCCCCACACTCTCATCCCAAAGACCACCAGCTACCACCCACAGTCTTAAGTACAGGTACACAGTGACCTTCATACACCCCACAGCAAAGAGAAAAAGGGTTCTTAAAAAGATACTGCCTTCGGGTGATATGATCAGAAGTGGTTCCTGCTGAATGGCAGCAGGTTCCACAGGAACGCAGAGTAAATACTTAGACGGCAGAGACCTGTGAAAACTCAGAGGCCACGTGAGATAAAATGCTGCAGCAGACAGCAGACTGGGGAGGGCTCCCAGAGCTTTGCCCACCAGTAACTAACAAGCACTGCATGTCTACCACGTGTGATGGGCCCCCATGTAGCTGATTTTCTGTTGATATCTGGCTGCTGTTTTTAATTTTTTTGTTTGTTTGTTTATTTTTGAGACAGAGTCTCACTCTGTCACCCAAGCTAGAGTGCAGTGGTGTCACCCTAGCTCACTGCAACCTCAAACTCCTGGGCTCAAGTGATCCCCCACCTCAGCCTCACAGAGTGTTAGGATTACAGGTGTGAGCCACCGCGCCCAGCCATGCCTGCTGTTTTAACAGCAAAGAGTCCTCAACACAAATGACAATAAACAAGGGTTGTCAGGATCTATAAATTTCAGGGTTGATCAACTAGAGAAATTCAGAGACCAATAAATAGGTCAAGAATTTAGGTTCAAACCTGTTAAGAGGTAGACTCTGCCTTCGAGCCCAAATTAAGTGACATCAGTGTGTCTGACACAAACTTTCCAGGTCAGCTAAACGACCACGATGGCAGTGACTGGTGCCAAAGCTAAGAAGGTGTCACTCTCCGAAGAGTGAAATGCTCAAGTGTTCCTCACCCCATGCTGTTCCCGCTGAGAGGTTCTGTCCCCTCCAGCTCGGGATGCTTATCTTCCTCTGTGGACACAAGAGTCACCAATTACATTGTTGGTCCTCACCCTACGGGACCTGACTATTTACCCCATCTTGTAAGTCATCCAGCAAGTCACGGAAAACGTGACTGGTCCTCAGGGTATGAGGCAACACCTTTGCAGAGACTTGGAGAAAAGAGAGCAGGGAAATGGCACCTCTGCTTCTACTGACGCTATGGAAAAAGATCCAAATGTCCACCCTCTCTTGCTCCAGCACCAGCCAGTCACCGCAACCTCAGAAACCCACAAAACAACCAAATCTGAGGAAGCTAACAGCTGTCCCCAGGAGATCTTGCAAGATGCTGTGGCTACTGGCTGAAATCATATTCCGTTTTTCAAAGCATGATTCCCTACTCCCTTGGATCTGTTTGGGAAGATTTTTACTACCAGTTATTCACCTACACTCCACAGATAATAAAGATTTACAAACTACATTTATATGATTCTTTTCCTTAAATTTTCTTTAAAATGTCTGGGCATTTTGGACATTGTAATAAACAATAAACACAAGTCCCAACCCCCCCCCCATCTCTCTAGTACACGTAAAGCTATTCTTGTGCCTAGAAATTCAGTTGCCATGGAAATGAGTCTGCACCATTAGCACAGGTATAAGATGGGAATTTCAGTAAATAAAATTACATCAGCTGTGTTACGTATAACAAGTACAACGTGACTCGGACTCTAAGCGTAAGAGGTCTTAACCAACACTCCAAAAAAAACCATGGGCCATTCCCCAAAATAAAAATGCACCGACAATGTCACATACAAAGAACCATTGCTCTAAGCGTTTCTATGCGTGTCCTGGAAGAATAACTGTGGCCACAGCCCCTGACATAAAAATAAGCAGTCCAATTCTTTGTTCACCAGTTCCCTTTATTCAAATAACAACTCAGCGGGTCCAAATCCTTGTCAAGGAAGCGCCAACCCTTCTAAAGAATCCTGAGTTCTGTATTCCCCCTTGGCCTCCTTAACATGTTAAGTCGGTTATAAGATCCCTGGAAATTTCCAACAGTTTTTAAAGTAAATTGCATCTCGCCATTTCCTGGTGTGATTTTAATAGCTTTAAGCATCTTCCCAGCTGCTTCTCATCAACAAGGGGGTTCTTACCGGGATCTCCCACCAAAGCAGTTGGTGCTGGGGGGCTGGTGCCGGCTCTCCGGAGCTACCGCTGTCCCACTGGACTCCCTCGAAGGCGGCTGTGATCCTAGAAAGGGGATGAATCACAGAAAAAGACAGAAACATTGAGAAGCTCAACCCTTGAGGTCCGGCTACCAGGAAGAGAACCCCCTGTGTGCATCAGAGTTCCCCACCATGTTGGGACAGGGAGTGGGGACATCTAGCAAGCTGCAGCGCCTGGCATGAGAAGGAACAGGGACACTCATGTGAGAGCTGATCCGCGCCCCAAAATAGCGGGGCTCTGACCTGGGAAACATCTTCTCTTCTCCAAGACATTCAAGAGCGTCCAAGGTGCTTACAAGCACATTACCTTACACATGAAATGAACTTCACCCTCCAAAACGTGAGATGGAGAACAGACGCCAACCAGGCTAAGTGGGGGCAAGGAATGGAGGGCATTTCTCCATAGCACAACCAGAGAGCTTTTAAAAACCCAAACCAGATCATGACAGTCTTCTACAAAAATCCCTTCAATGGCTTTCTGTTTCTCAGCATGAGGTTCCAAATCCCTACCAAGGTCTCTGGCCTCATCTCCGCCACTCTCCTCCTCCCTGTGACCTGCCTCCAAGCCATCCCTTTACTCCCCACCCTGTCTAGCCACCTCAGACTCCAGGCCTCAGCTTCCTCAGAGAAACCCTCCCTGATCCTCCAATTTAGATGAGATCTCCCAAAGTTCAGGAATCTCATACCACCTTATACATAGCTCTTGTCACAATTACGGCTATGGAATTATGTTTACTCATTTGATGTCTAACTTCCCCTGCCCCTATTCCCCACCAGGTGGATTAAAACCTTCAAGAAGGGGAGACCATGTGAATTTTGCCCACTGCCATCTGGCCAGCACCTGGTCTGAGACCTACTACATACCCGGCGTTCAATTACGTATACATGTATCGAAGGAGTGAATGAGGCATGTTTTTCTCCATGCACCCAAAGCACCCAAGCACTGCTCAGTCCAATTGAAGGATTCTTCTCAGCAGTCAGGGCCCATGCAACCACCGAGATTCCACCCAGCTGCCCCTGAATTCGAATTCAAATTTCACCCCTGTGAAGCTACAGAAAGCCTGTTTGGCGCCTGGAAAGTACCATCATTACATCACATCTAACAAAACATTTAATGAGAAAAATTATAGAGAAATCCAACCCATTTCAGACCTCAGACTTTATGAAATAATTTCCTGCTAAATCCAAAGGTGACTAATTTCAGACTAGATCAAAAGAAACAAACTACCAATGTTCAGGACAGAGTTGGGGACAATCTCCAATCTCCCTGCTTCTTTCTGCATTTTGCTAGTGTGTATCTCTCGAAGAATACACTGTCCCCTTCCCAACAAAGGCCCTCTCATAAAAAACACACTCAGCCTCCCCAGGAAGTTCAACTGTATTAGGAAGGAAAAAAAAAATGGGCCAAAGTCACATTTGATAAAGACATTTTGTTTTCCAAAGTCCATGTGGGATAAAAAGATGTTTTTCTCTGATGTCAAATCAAACAATTGTTACACTTTTACAAAGATGACATTTATTGTGGTCTTCGGTCAGAAAGCAGTCCTTGAAAAATCATGTCATGATTTTGATCCGGCATGCTAGGAGGAGTCAGGGCTAGCTGTGGGCCAGGCTGAGCGGTACCCAAACCAAGATGCCTGGGAGAGACCCAGGCTCTCAGCACCTCCTGCCTCCTGCCTCCTGCCTCCTGCCCAGCCCCACCCCATCCCGGCAAAGCCCTGAGGAGCAGGGCGGCACTCACCGTCTGTCACAGCACTGCCATTAGGCACACTTCCCAAATCAACAGTTGGCCCGTCCAGGAAAATTGTCAGCTCTCCGCCCGAGACAACACTGCCTTTGTTCTCCGTCTGCAGGTTCAGGGTCAGCTGCGTGTTCTCCACTGTTGGGCACAAAAGGCAACACGGATGGGACTAAATTGAATGCACCCCGGGTTACGATTCTCTAAATCAGAAACTCCCAGTTCACCTACTGTGGCTTCCCTGAGAATGCTTTTCTGCAGCTTCAAATTTCTCTCATGGCACGGAAAACAGAAAGGGAAGGAACATGTCTAAGGTTATCATGGTTGTACTAGGCAGGTGAGAGACTCTTTTTTTTCCTAAACACTGGTCAACTACATAATTTCCACCTTACTGACTTATTTGTTTGCTTATACTTGAGGGAGTGTGAGAAAAGAGAGGGATACTGATGGTGTACAGAGGAAGAAATCAGTTGCAACCGGCATCCCGCCACCCATAGCCACAGGTCAGAAAAGCCCAAGGAAATGCCAGCAAGAGCCATCTCTCTCTAGATGAGGGGTGGCAGGGACTTATGCGTTTCTTATTTGCGTTAAAACGTGTTTTTTAAAATTTTCGATCCTGAAGATGTACTGCCCTAAAATAAAGGAAAAAATTTAAAACAATAAAAGTTCAATCCAGGCTGGCCAGCCCCATGAGTCACAGGAGGAGAGAGAGGTGAGAAGCAGCCCAGGGACACCCAGCCAGCCCTACAGGCGAGTGGCAGGAAAACAGAATAAGCTGACACCGGGTGGGAGCACCAAACCCTAGGCAGGCTGGAAACTGCTGCCGCCACACGCCCTTGACCCCGCCACCGAGCTTGGCCACACCAAGTAGCTCCCGTCCGGTCAGTATTCAGGCCACACTGAATCCTTCAGTTCCCTTCAGTGCAGCCCAGTCAGGGGCACGGCCTCCTGTTCAGGGCTGTTTAACAATCACCAAGAGATTGCTGGTGTTTTAAGAGGATTTCTACAGGGTCCGTAGTTCCTCCATGCCACCCCACACCTTGCAAAGCCAGGCCAGGGAAGCGCCACATATCCGAACCTCCCCTCTCACCTAACCACCCATCCCCCACCTACCCACTCCACCACGTGGTTTTATATTATTTCTTAGTTGCTGATGTATTTTTTTTTATAAGCTATCTTCTCTGTTTTCTAGAATAATGCAGGATATGTAGAATTAAATATCCCCATAAGCCCTAAGGTAAGTCTGGTACTTTCTAGAGATAACTGACCGTCTCCCCACCAAAAAGCCTGCTCCAAATCTAAGAAACAGACATAGCCCTTCAAGAACTTAGCAGAAAAAAAAAAAGAACTTAGCAGAAAAAAACTGCATCAATTTAAGGATCTATTATAATAAGGTATAAACCAGTTACCCTCCAGGTCCAAGCCCTCTTAAGCATTTCGCCTTCCCTGCCAGGGAGCTCCCCAAATCCTTTCTGGGTCTGCTGTTATTTCCAGTTAGCTTCACTGAGGATCTTGGTAAGTTCAAATTTCCACAAAATCACACCTGTACTTTCCAGCGGAAACTAGTTCCTTCAAAAGCCAAGGAGTGTGGGAAGGAACTGAGGCCTTTCAACCGCCAGCACCACATGCCATCCATGGGAGCAGCCACCTTGGAAGGGGATCTTCCAGCCCCAGCCGAGCCTTCAGATGACTGCAGTCCAGCCTCTTGACTGCAACCTCAGGGGAAATCCCAGGCCAGACTGCCCAGCTAAGCCGGGCATGGTGGCGCACAACTGTAGTCCCAGCTACTTGGGAGGCTGAGGCAGAAGGATCACTTGAGCCCAGGAGTTTGAGGTTGCAGTGAGCTATGATGACGCCACGGCACTCTAGCCTGGGCAACAGAGTGAGACTCTGTCTCAAAAAGATAAATAAATAAAGTCCTCTTGCTAAAAGCATTTAACCTGAGTCTAATCAAGCTTCTAACCCACTTCCCAGTTCACATGAAATAAGGGGATAGAGAAACAGATAAAATGATACCACGAGGAAGCAATCAGACAAAGCCAGAATGTGGGACATCTATACCATAACTGGGGTGGGGGATAGGGCAGGAGGGAGACTCTTCTAGATTTAAAGAAACATAAGCACAAAATGCCATGCGTGAATTTTGACTAAATCTTGCTTTGAAAAAAAAATATTCTTAGGACAATTGGAGAAATTTGCATACGGACTGGGTATTAGATGATGTTTGAAATTATTGTTAATGTTCTTAGGTTTTATAATGCTCCTACGATTTTATATAAGGATGTTCTTATTCTTGGGAGAGGCAAGAGTAGATTATGATGATATCTGTACTTCTTCTTAAGTGGTTTTATAGGAGAATAGGCTGAAGTTTTTAGGAGTAAAGTGTCATGGTATCTGCAATTTACCTTCCAATGGTTCCAGAAAAAAAAATGCACCCAGCCACACACACACACATATATACAACAAAAGCAGGAAAATGTTAACAAGTGCCGGATCTAGGTGAAGAGTGTCTGAGTATTCATTGTATCACTCATTCTTCTGTATGTTTGTAAATTTCATAATAAAAAGTTGGAAAAAGGTTCTTTTTTTAATTGGCAAGGCTATTAAAAAAATTAAACCTCTGAGAACAGAACACCCCATTATTCTCTTAAAAAAAACCAAAAAAAAAAAAACACCTGAGCCAGGGCAGCCCTACAATGCATAATGGAACTAAAGAAATCATTAGCTAATTGAGTGACAGACGTGAGCATACGGGGGAGACTGAAAGGCGTAAGTGTGGCTGGAAAACATATACTGGAATCTTAGCTATAAATAGCAGCCATAGCCACCTCGCCTCTGGGGCCCTCTGGTTTCACTACAGCCACACTGACGACTCTACAAAGGCCCTTTCTCTTCCAGCATGTCTTCCTACTGCCTTTTGAGGCATTGCTCAAAAATCAAGAAACCCATGGAAAAGTGGGTATAGTGAGTCAATTTCCATATCTGGAATCCGATTTTGCACGGGACACTCGCTAACTCCTCTGGCCTCATCGGGCCCCGCGCTATCTGCGTTCATGCAGCTCACGTTTGTGCTTTGAAAGCACCTACGATTCTAGTCACTGTGGTTCCACAGGAACAAGACAGACAGAAATCTGTAGCCCTGGGATGTTTGTGTTCTAGTTGGGAGAAAAAGACAATACGCAATTAAACAAAACAGAAAATGCCACCCATCACCTGTTAGGAGGTGGCAAGTGCAGTAGGAAAAGATGAAACGAGGAAGGGGGATGAATTTGGGGTGGTGAGGAAAGTGTCCCTGGGAAGGTGACAACTGAGCGAAGACTTAAAAGAAGGCTGGGGAAGCCATGTGGGTATCTGGAGGAAGAATATTCCAGGCAGAGAGCGATGCAAGCCCAGAGGCGCTAGGTGGGCGGTGCGTGCCTAGCATGTCTGAAGGACGGCAGCAGGGCCGGTGTGGCTGGGCAGGAGGGAGGGAAGAGAGGAGCACGGGGTGAGGGCAGTAGGACACTGGAGCCCCCCAGTGAGGCCTTGGAGCCCTTGCAAGGTCCTTGCATTGACTCTACATGGGATGGGCGCCATGAGAGGGGAGGAAAGGAAGCGGCCTCACTCCTGCTGTAGCATAACCACTCTGGCTGCAGGAGGAACAAGGGCTGAAGTAGACCAGACCAGATAGGAGGTCACTACAATAGTCCAGGCAAGAGCAGAGGGTGGCTTGGGCCAAGACATTGGCAGTGTCTTCCAGGAATCCAGCATCTAAGACAACTCCACCCTGGGCTTCTCCCCAGCACAGCTTAGGAAAGACCCTTGACTCGCACTAAGCGCATTAGCCAGACCCCACAGGCACATGGATCTCTTGGAATCAACGGTTTGAGCAAATCATAGGCAGGGGCTGCAAAAAGTGCCCATTTAGAGCACGGCTGGAGGAAGCCAGATTCAATTAGGACCAAATAGGACACATATAACGAAAATATTCCGCTGGCAAGAGACTTAAGTTCCACGGAGACAAAGGCCTGAGCTCATGCTATCTTCAGCAATCGGCAAACACACTTCTGCGGTTATAGGATTGCGCCCTTCTGTTCTAAGTACCAACTGGTTACCGATACCTTGTAATCCTACTTTACGGAGGTCGACAGGCAGGCGGCGAGGCTGGATATGGGAATCTAGGGGAAAAGAACCCAGGAAATCATAAGGACTGTGCCAGGAGAGCCCTTTGAAAGCCAGCACACCCAGAGAGACAGCCAGACACCAGGGACCTCCGATGGAAACGCACACCACCACGCCAGAGAGGGAGAAAAAGAACCTGGGTCAGTTCCAGCCTCTAGACCTGCCCACCAGTTCACAGGAAACACAGAAGGACAGAGGGACACACTGAACCATGCTTCAGGGAGACACATGGCAAAATGCAAAATATGGAGAGCTGTACAGAACACGCTGTCCAGTTTCTTCAGCACCACACTGCAAGGGCCAACAAGACGAAGGAAAACCTCTGGGTTAACAGAGACTTAATCAATCTTGTTTGTGGTTCCTGACTCAAACAAACCAATGGGAAAAGACAAAAACAAAAGTTTATAAGACAAAGGGGGAAATATTAAAACAGACTGGATAGTTGATGATATTCGACAGTTACCGTTAAGTTTTTTAGGTTTGAAACTGGCATCATGGTTACGGTTTTCGAGAGTCCTCATTTTTTAAAGATGCATACTGAAATGTTTGTGGATGAAATACGTCTGGGATTTATGTAAAATTAATCCAGTGGGGCTGGGCGGGCAGTTCGTGGACAGCCTCTGCGCTGGGTGATGACACTTAGCGGGTCATTGACTATTGTTTCCACTTTTGTGTGTGCTTCGAGTTTCCTGTAATAGTTCTTGTTTTCCCCCAAGCCAGCATACCTAAAGCACAAACAGTGACTGTAAACTAACTAAAATACTTAACAAGAATTCAACATGACAAATACAGTTTGAAATACAAAAAGGTAGAAAATACACCAGCCAAGCTGTTCTGGGAATAACTCCTAAGTCTTATTTTTCCTCCCTTCAAAGCCTCAGATGCGCAAGTGGCTTCAGGTTAATAATTTCCTATTGAGAAGAGTTGGTACATGCGACAAGGATGAGTAATATTTTTCTAAGAGTTACTTTTTCCTTTTCTTGACCTGGACTTTTTCATATGTTGTTTGCATATCATACTAATAAATATAGATAAATAGGGCATCAGAAGTTGCCTTCCTTATGCCAACAAAAGAAAAAAACTGCCAAACCACGCTACTCTAATGCAATTCTTTTATGAAATCCAGAACTCTTGCCTGGATGGCTTCACAGCAGTATATGAAAGAACTTTCTAGTTTGGCGTCTTTTATCATCACTGTCCCTCCCCGCTCCCAGACCACCACAACGTATGTGTATGTAAACACATCTTTCAAAGGAAAAATCATTTTCTGTTTTCTTTTTCTTCCTAATTCAGAATACAAATGTAAGGATCTACCTGAAAATTTGAGAAAAATGAAACGAGACGCAAAAGTAGGACACTTTTAAGGGAGACCGAGTACTCCAGGATTAAGAGTCTCCCAAGCCCAATGAAGATGTGATTGATTTGGCCTTAACAGAGCGGCTCAGTGGAACAAACCTCTTCTTCCTGCCTCCCTCGGCCCTCAATCCCATAGTCCCATCAAAGAGAGTGAAAATAAGCACAGCCTTCATTAACAGGTCCGTCCGTGTTCACTCTACACAGAACTGCAAAACACTGGTGTACAGAGGAACGGAACCAGAGGAAATTCCAGAAGGGCAGAGGGTAAACAGTCTCCTTTCCACTCCCCGGTTCCCTGTAACTCAGACGTGCGCAGGCTGGAGTCCACTCCGGTTTAAAGAGAAGGCTCTTTCACATTCCCTTTGCAGTAAAGGAAGCCAGGGGCTTCCAGGATTTACTGTTAGGATGTCTCTTCGGCTCCCAACTCTAGCCAGAGCCTAACAAGAAAAAGTCTTTTCTACTAAGCTAGGATCAGGTTGTGAACACTGGAATGCTTGCTGGGGCACCGATGTTGACTCGGCTCACCCCACCTCCCCTCAGCCCCCAACACTCACACCTTGGTGGGGTCTTCCCAGAACACAGAGTGTAAGGAATAGTCCAGCTTGGCCTTGAAGCCTCTTCTTTATGCTGCTATTGCTGGGAATCTACCATTTATCATCTATAAATTAAACTTTTGCTTTGCTGGGGATTGCACTAACTCTTCTAGAGAAAACAGCTTCATTTTACAAAGCCAGTTTGTAAATTTTTCTTTTTTTCTTTTTCTTTGTTCAAGAAACATTTACTAGGCACCCGCTATCTGCCAGATACTGCTAGAAGTAGATTGTAACAGAGAATGGAAAGAGACATAGTCCCTACATTTAGGAACCTTACAATCAGTGAGAGAAGGGGGAGGAACTAAATAATCTCACAAAGAAATGTAAAGTTGCAACTGTGAAAAAAGGTTTCGTGCAAGCAACATACAGACCCATGAATAGGCAGACACAGGTTTCTTTCATTTTTTTTTTTTTTAGACAGAGTCTCACTCTGTTGCCCAGGCTAGAATGCTGTGGCTTTAGCCTAGCTCACAGCAACCTCAAACTCCTGGGCTCGAGTGATCCTCCTGCCTCAGCCTCCCAAGTAGCTGGGACTACAGGCACTCACCACCACACCTGGCTAATTTTTTGTTTCTACTTTCAGTTGGCCGGCTAATTTTTTCTACTTTTACTAGAGACAGGGACTCGCTCTTGCTCAGGCTGGTCTCAACTCCTGCCCTCAAGTGATCCTCCCGCCTTGGCCTCCCAGAATGCTACGATTACAGACATGAGCCACCATGCCCGGCCTCCTGGGTTTCTACTAATAACTCACTTAACTGGACAAATGGAGGATCTCTACACACTGAAATATAGAATACTGGGATAGGACCAAGTCTGGGGAAGAAGGGATGAGTTCAGATTCGGACGTGCTGAGGTGCTTCCACTATATCCACAAGGAGATACCAAGAGAGTCATCAGACACGTGGGGACGGAGCTGTAGGCTTGTGATGCTAATCTGTGGCTCACCAGCACGTGGTGGTCACCATCAGAGAGGAGGTACAGGTGAGGATGAGATCACGGAAGAAGAGCACGGAATAGTAGGAAACTCTCACTTTCAACAGTCAAATAAATGAAGATGACTTTGCAAGGAGATGAAGAAGGACAGCAAGAGAGAGAGGTAGGAGGATCAGGAAGGATTAGGCAGGAAAGGGTGGGCTGTCAGCTTGGGTGGGGAGTCTGCCCTCAGACAGGAGGAGGAAGAGGGACAATAAGAAAGGGGAGAGTGGATTAGGCACCCGCACCCTCATTTCGTGACACAACAGATTCGCCATCCTTATTTCTCATGGTTCAGGGTCCCAGGGTTGCACAGCTAAAGCCCACGCAGCTACACATTTTCCCTTACTACAAACAGCAGTGCATAGGCACACACGCCTCAGCGCTGGTTATTCATCTCAGTCGTGCCTGCAATAAGGTACTTACTGTACAAGGGGTCTCTCCAACCAACAGAGGAGCCCCCTTAAAACGAGATACAAAAGCTTTGTCTGTCTTGGCAAATCTGTTTGGCAAACCATAGCATATTTTAAATTTTTAAAAGAGATTTAGAGGAAATAAATACAGATCTGAGAAAGTGAAGTCTTTAGAATAAATTGTCAGTTCACATCAGCTCCTGCTGCCTTGTCATTAGAGCTCCTCGTCCCCAAGGGGGAGGGAAAGCCCTCACCACGCCATCCATCTCCATCCCTGGACCCAGCCCAGCTCCAACAGATCATCTATTCTCTGTGCCCGCAGGGAACCACAGCCACCACGCCACCCCGCCCTGTTGCCCAGTATCAAAGCCATGTTTATAAACACCTTTCACCGAACAAACCTCCTTTTAAAGGTTCTGTAGGAACCCTCCTAGAAAATTATTTTTCTGGTTAGAATTCTGCTTTTAAAAAATTCCCTTTTGAAAAACTGTTTTTTTAAGAAATTACAGTTTCAGAAGTGGAAAATACTATGCTCCAATTACGATGTGGATTAATGATTATAAAAAGTGTACAACAGAAAATTATGCACACTACACAATGTTAAGTTTTAAAAAATGACATTACAGAATGCATCCTATTATTAAAACCCTGTATAAATAAGTATATAAAGGGGCAAAGAAATAAATGAACCAGGGAAAAATGATGTTGTGTCTGAAGAGCAAGATTATGAAATAAAGGTTTTCTTTTTTCAATTTCCAGTAACTGCATAGTGGATACATCTTTTTCACAATTGCCATATCAGTTAGACACATATAGGGAAGTGTGGACAAGCGAAATGACATGATGTCTAAGATTTTCTTGCAAATACACCCCCAAAAGGTGAAGGCTGAAGACGAAGGCCAACTGGACAACGTGCGGATCATCATGAAAGCTGAGTAATGGGCACAGGATGGCTCATTAGACTATCCTCGATACTTTTATTTATGTTTGAAATTTCCCATAATAGAAAGTTTAAAAAATATTTTCTCACTTATGCTATATAATATTGTCTTTACAATACATTCTTTACATTATTTTGCAGCAAGTGGATACAATACATAATATTAACTTCAAAATAAAGATATGCTCATTATAAAAAATTCAAATACAGAAAGGTGAAATACGATACCTACTCCACAAACACACACAGTCCAAATCCCTTCCCTGTGATATCACTACTTTTAGCAACTTTGTATGAAGTTGTACCTGCAAACACAGCACAAATACACATATGCAGACCACACATGCAAGACTGAGGTCAACCTAGACCCAAAGTTCTGCCCTTTGATTTTTCACTTGATGCAATCTACGAATCTTTTCAAATATATACAGAAGCGATCTACCCATTGAGCAGTGTTTGGGAATTTCCCCCCTCTAAGGGACTGAATTTATGTAGCACGTGTAAATAAACAATTAAGGAGGGAGAGAAAAAGGGAGGGAGGAAAGGAACAGACACCACTTTCTCAGAAGCGTGTGCCTTCCTGTCCTGTATGTAATAAACAGCACCTCCAGGCCAGGCACCAAAGTGAAAGTCCCACTCTGTACCCAGCAGTGGCACTGACTTCGCCACTCCTATGGTGGTGGCACTCTTACTCTGTCCAGACCACTAGACAGACCGTTGTCCTTGAAGAATAAGCCTCCTACACTAAGAAACACTCCCAGAATCCCAGTAGTCCACAGGAAAAGGGAAAATCAAACACTGCAATGCGATAAATGAGGTTTGATCTTGACACTGGTCCAGCAGCCGCAGCACCTCCCCAGGGGGAACCCGCAGAGACTGGAACGGACAATCCGGAGGGAGCCGCTCGCACGTGACTGGCGCAGAGAGAGGCCCCAACATCAGATGAAGCGTTTCAGTTTTCTTTTTGGCAAGGGGAGGGAAACAGCTCGCATCCAGGCAACGAGCTTATTTTCCTATCACCAAGTCAAGGCCACCATGTCGTGCCGGCAACAGCTGTCAGCTTAGGACCTGAATGTGACGTGGCTGCTGAGAAACAGCAGGCACGGGTGCTCGAGATGGCCCTGTGCAAACAATACAGTCCTGCACTAACAATAACCCGACTGGGGGGAGACATTTCCCCAGTCTTCCTCGAGTGACTCAACCTCTAGACCTGCACTGTCCAAAGTGGGAGCCACAAGCCTCCTGCAGCCCCCGGGGCACTTGGAATGTGGCTGGACCAGACTGAGATGTGTCGTAAATTGAAAAGACACACCAGATTGGAAAGACCTGATGCCAAAGGAAGAATGTCAAATATGTCATTAGTAGTTTTCTTTATATTGATGACATGTTAAAATAACACTTGGGATATGTGGAACTAAGATATATTATTAAAATTAATCTCACCTGTACTTCCGGTTTTGTTTTTACTTCTTTTTAATGTGGCTACTAGCAAATTTTAAATTACACGTGTGGCTCGAATTATATTTCTACTGGACAGCACTGATCTAGCGCCTGCCTCCTCCCTGCCATCTTTGGTCACGGTCTCACTGCTCTCTCACCCACCCTGCCTGGCTGGCCCTGGGGTCTTCTACGGCATTTGACTGTACCCAGTTCATTCCTGCCTCTAAGCTTCCCACATGTCGTTCCCTCAGCCTGGAGTGCTTTCCTCCTATTGCCCTGGGCAGTTCCTTCTCGTCCTCAGGCCAGCCCCAGGAAGCCTTCCTTGATTGCCACACACATCCAGTGCACAGGCTAGGCTTAGTCCCCTGTGCTGCGTCCCAGGGCACTCTGTACTTTCCACCAACTCCTCTGTCACAATGGGAATAGTTTGCACCATTTGTCCGATCAACGTCTGTCTGTTTTCCTCTCTAGAGCCTAAATTCCGGGAGGACAGCAACGTTGTCTGCCTTGTTCACCCTGCTTGAAGACACTCATTCCATGAATGCAGGTAAACAAATGGCAGGCCTGTCCCCTGCTCCGGGGAAGTCTCACAAGCCTAAGAAAATGCCCTATAGAGGAAAAGGAAATTTTCTCTCACACAAAACCCTGACTCAACATGGAGAAATTCTTAAGTCTAAGAAGGAAAAAGAGAAAAGGGGGAAAAGCATGTCCTGGCCACCTACTCTAGGCTAAAATGCAAACGCTCACAATATAGAAAACGCGGAACCGCCTCGCCAGGGATGGAATCACCCTTTGCTCGAATACGTGTTCCCATGAGGTGGACCAGCTTCCAAAGCCGACACCCTCACAGAACATTCTAGAGGGGAAGGGATTTCTGACCAAAAGCTTTTCTTCTTTCTTCAAGTGAGGCTTCACAAGGCAGCCCCTCGGCTGGCGAACCAGGGAGCAGCTTTGTTTGAACATTCATTGCAGGGCCTGTGTGTTTACTTTGTGTGACTCCTGGCTAAAAGGACCTTTTCTTTTAAACAGCTCTCAGCTGATACTAAGCCATGAAGTGGGGCCCGGCTGTGACTTTGAGAAGTTGGAGGGGGGGGCGCGGGGCTGGAGGAGGGGGTTGATTTTGGCTTCTTCGAGAATTCCTTGAGGTCCTGGCTTGGGCATATCTGCCTGAGGTGCAGGATGATGGAAAGCAACACACAGAGAGCTTTTCAGAGACTATTAAAGACAGTTTTAAATCCCAAAGCCTGGCATCTGGTGCCAATCACAAAAACAGTAGTCACTGATGTGACTGCAGCCTGATCAGGGTGGAACGAAACAAAGGCCTGTTGCATTTGGAGGCTGGAACCCACAGCCTCCCCCGAGTGGGCACCCGGTGCTACGCTGGTCCCGCTCTCTGCCTCAGAGATGAGCCTGACATGGGCCACAAAGACCTAAGTCATGAGAAAGGACATTCATCCTCACTAATCAGAGGAGAAAGTCTATCTTTCAACACGTCTCGTGTGCTATGTGTGTGTGTATTAGTGCTTTTGTGTTGCAAGCACAAAGTGGGGTGGTGCACAAGCGTGAACAAAATTCACAAAATGCCTGCCCCTCTGGAGCTTACGTTCCAATTCTGGAGGACAATAAATGAGAAGGATAAACAAAATATGCAGTATTATATGGAGATGACTGCCAAATAGAAAATAAAGCAGAGAAAGGAGATATGGAATGTCGGGGAGGGGTAGCCACAAATGAGGCAGCTTTGCCCAGACCATGGTATATCATACAGTAATGACTGATTCCTTTTCTATGAAATGTCCGGAAAAGGCAAATCTTTAAAGACAGAAAGGAGATTCGTGGTTGCCAGGGCTGGGGTAGGAATGAGAACTAACTGTAAACGGGCACAGGGATCCTGTCGGGGTGATAGAAAAGTTCGTGGTGATGATGATACAACTCAGTAATTTGCTTTTTTAATTCATTGAATTGTATACTTTTTTAAAAGGCAGTATGATCAAGGAAGGCCTCAGTGAGGTGACATCTGAGTAGACCGGAAGGGGAGAGTGTTTGAGGAGGGCGGTGAGGCCAGTGCAAAGGCCCTGAGGCTCCAGGAGAGGGAAGATGTCTGGAGATGGGGGACAATGGCTGCGATGAGATAACAGGGGTGACAGGAAGATCAGGAAGGGCCTTCTTGGCCAGATCGGAGTTTTTCCTCTGAGTGAGAAGGGAACCCACTGGAGGAGTCTGACTTACAGTTTGAATGATTCTGGCTGGTGGGTTCAAAAACATATTGTAAGGAGGCAAAGGCAGACGCAAGGAGACCCATTAAGAGGCCTTTGCAGTTGAGAAGTGACGGTGACCTGGACATGGGTGACAGCAGCAGTCACAGTAAGAGATGGTCAGAGCCCAGAATACATCTTCAGGGTAACGTGGACAGGAGGTACCAACAATGGACTGGAAGGCAGTTGTGTTGAAAAGTGAAGTCGAGGAGGACAACAAGGATTTTAGCCGGAGCAACACAGAGTGGAAAGCTGCAGGAGGCAGCTGGCTCAGACTTTAACACGCTCATCTGAGGATGCTAACTAGATGGAAATACCATCTCCGGTTGCCAGGGGAGAGGCCCAGGCTGCCAGTCTTAGGTGCACAGACTAAAGCCACAAGGCTGGATGTGCTAGTGAAGGGAAGGGGTACAAATTCACAACTGGACACAGGACTAAGCCGACACAGGGCACCCCAGTGCTTAGAGACTGGCGAGGAGGAAAACCAGCAAGTGAGACAGAATAACAGTGACCAAACAGAGAGAGAGAAAGCCAATAGAGCGTGGTGTCCTGAAAACCAAGGCGAGAAACATGTCAAGGAAGAGGGATCAATGAGCTGTGTTCAGTCTGTGAGGCACGTGACTTGAGCAGGAGATCTGGCATGGTGACACAGAGGTCACTGCAACCTTGGTGCAAGCAACTGTAGCAGAGCAGCAGGGCAAAAACCCAACTGGAGGCTCCTCAAGAAGAAAAGGGAGAGGAGAAATGAAAAGAAATGCCAATTAAAACAACGAAGAGAAACTGCTTTGCCCTAACAGATTGGCAGAGGTTAAAAAGATAATATAATACCTAGTGCTACTGGAGGTACAGGGAAACAGGTAAGTGTGCACACTCACAGTGAGTGTATAAATTGGTTTAGACTTTGTGGTGGGCACAGGTAGCAGGCACCAAAAACTTGAAAAGCTGGGGGTCGGTGGGGGAAGGAAAGGGAGGAATAAAAAAAAAATTTTAATATTACAAAAAAATTTTTTTCAACTTGAAGTGCACCTGCTTCTGACAGAGCAATCATATGCCTGAGAATTTACCCTAGGGGAGAAAATCGATAGAAGCACAATGATATCTTTAAAAGAATTAACAAAAGTGCTGCTTAGAATAGTAAAAAAGTAGAAATAAAGTATAAAAGATTGGTTAAACTGTAGGTGCATTCATACAAAAAAAAAAAACATAAACCATTATTGCAGCCATTTAAAACTGGTCTAGTTTCATTGACATGGAAAAAATTGGATGGAAAAAAAGCAAGGTGCAAAGCAATACGTATAATGAGTTCCCATTTTGGAAAAAAAAAAAAGCACAAATACACACATACAATACAACCCCACTATACAACCTTGGGCAACTTACACCACATCTCTCAGCCTCCGTTTCCTCATCAAAGCGAATTGCAATACGATCTACCTTATAGGCATGGAAGATTAAATGAGTTTATGCATATATACAGAGAGACAGAATTCAGAACAATGCCTGACATATACTAAGCACTCAGAATACTTTTGTCCCTTTAACAATATGCATGAAATAATAACAATTGGAAAAATACTAATATTTGTAATTTTAGGAGCATGTATTGCTATGGTAAAATACACATGACATAAAATTTTACATTGCTCTTTTAATCAGAAAAAACATCAATGATAATTTTGAATTTTGGGAGCAAGAAAAAAACTCTTCAGAATCTAGGATTACTGTGAGCATTCCACAAGATTGGAATAACTAGGTCTTGGTGGTTTACCATATTTTTTAAAATGACTAACTGGCTATGCAGGACTGGTTAAGCCATTTCTGCAAGAGGTCTGTTCAAGGCACTGAGGTTTGTAGCTAAGACAATATCTTCCCTACCAGCTTACAGGACTGTCACATGCTGCCTTTCACTTTCGTCCCTTGCCTGCCTCCTCCTCAGCTGAAGAATGGTGAACAATTTTTTAAATTTAAATTTAAAATTGTTTTTAACTGAAGAGCAATTTTTTAAAAAATTTTCTATCTCCTCCTTCTGACTCCAGTTCTAAGCTTTGGCAATTTTATTTACCTTTCAGTTGAAAAACTGGAAAAACAGTGCTGTGTTTACTTTAAAATAAATGCATGCACTGTCTGTCAAGACTCACGGCCCACCCACCAGAACACTCCATCCTTGCAGAGGAGCAAGGGAGGAGGCCCACCGCCCATGACTGGCCTATCTGTTCTTGGAACTTTAAGTGCCATAATAATCCTTTGCTTAAATGATTTTTAAATAAATAGACAGCTGTTCTCTTTTTCCTTTTCTTTCTGTTTTTAAATCTGGGAGACACACATGGGCAAAGAAAAGAGGCATACATAGAAAATGGAGAGTAAAACATAGGGAGCTTTTCAAAGCCTACTTCATTTTTCACATGGTATCGTGTGAAACAACTCTCAAATTCTCAAATCTACGCATGATAGATCTGAGGGAATGAGTCAATGTATAGATGATGTTGAGAGCCAGGGTTCTCATGTGTGATGGAGGAAGGTTAGGAAGGACCCTGCAGGGCTGAATTGGAATTGGAGGTTTCAGCACAAACTCATGGTATTTAATATATAGATAATAGAAAGAGATATTTATGTGTCTATGTGTAAGTATAATATGTGTGTGTGTGTGTGTGTGTGTGTGTGCGCGCGCGCGCGCGCGCGTGCCTGTGCATATATTTAAATCTGCCAGGAAGGCCGGGCGTGGTGGCTCATGCCTATAATCCTAGCACTCTGGGAGCCCGAGGTGGGAGGATCGTTTGATGTCAAGAATTCGAGACCATCCTAAGCAAGAGCAAGACCCCCGTCTCTACTAAAAATAGAAAAAATTAGCCAGACGACTAAAAATAGGAAAAATTAGCCGGGCATGGTGGTGCATGCCTGTAGTCCCAGCTACTTGGGAGGCTGAGGCAGGAGGATCACTTGAGCCCAGGAGTTTGAGGTTGCTGTGAGCTAGGCTGACGCCACGGCACTCACTCTAGCCCGGGCAACAGAGCGAGACTCTGTCTCAAAAAATAAATAAATAAAGTAAATCTGCCAGGAAAAATGAAGTCTGATGAGCCAAGAAAGTTCTGAAGAACAGTGAGAAGACATACGTGCAACCCAATGTCCACACTCCCTACAATGAAAACAGTAAGAATGGGTAAAACTCAGTAGGAAAAATATAACTAGATCCCTGCCCCACACCATAAAGCAAAATGAACTGCAGACTGATTCAAGGGTTTAATGTTTAAAAAACAAAATAATGAAAAACACCACTTGCGTTGGTGTAAGGAGGGTTACACGACTTTATTTTTTCCCAAGTGGTTAGCTTAGTGGTTCTCAAACAAGCAGGTACCCAAATCCCCTGGTGGGTTTGTTAAAACACAGATTGCTGGGCCCTACCCTCAAAGTTTCTGATTCTGCAGGTCTGGGGTAGGGCCCAAGAATCTACATTTCTGACATGTTCCCAGAAGACACCTGTGCTGCTGACCTCAGGATCACACTTTGCAAACGACTGGGTTAGCTGACGGTCTCAATGCCTGTGTTGGCCTTTCTTTTCCGATTTTAAATGCCACCTTCTTCATATATTAAATCCTATCTATATTGGAGTATGTTGGGACAAAAATACATGAGGGGGACATGTCAAAAGACTACAGGAGCAAGCTTAAAGAGGCACCCACTGGCCAAGCCAGGGATAATTTGAGCATCAAATTAACAGCAGAAATAAATTATAACCCATGGAAATAAGAATTCATGAGTTGAGATTGGTAATAAATACCTACATATATGCATATAGGAAAATGGAAAGCTCTTCCCTGTAGTCTTATACCAGATAATAAATGTATTAACAGAAGGAATGATGAAATTAGAAAAAAACTGAACTGGGTAATAACACTGTAAAAATGTGAAATTTCTTGGTTTGATTAATTGTACTGCAGTTATGCAAGAGAATATTCTTCTAGGAAATAGACACTTAAGTATTCAGGGATAAAGAAACACCAGATTTGTAATTTACTCTAAAATGGCTCAGAAAATAATTATGCATGTGTCTATAGTAATAGATGGAGACAAGGTGAAAGCAAATGTATCAAAATATTAACAGCTGGGGAAAGGACATAGGGAAGTTCTTTGTTCTATTCTTTCAACTCTTCTCTGAATTTGATGTCTTGGGAGAAAAAAAATCTACTTCACATTACATTCCCCTCCTTGAAAGTAGGAAAATCTAGTAAAGCCAAAATCTGTAGTGTTGACGGGGCTACAGGAGGAAATGAGTCTTGGATTCTACCTGCTACCAGTTTAGAGTAAAATCAAGATCCTCCAGTGGGTGGGTACAAATGAAACACATGCTGATAACTACTGAAGTTAGGTGATATGGGCATGATGCTTGAAAATTCCTCTAATAAAAAGGTATTTAAAAAAAATCGATAGGCAACCTTTTACAGAGAGATGACCAGAACCATCTTTAAGAGCCAAACCAGCACTTTTGGTCAAGTCTTCTTTGCAGCCATAGCCAGGTCAATGTCCCGCAGAAAGTCAGCCAAAGTTGACCATATGCAACTGCGGTACTTGAGTAAAAGCCTCCATCACAGCATCCCTCTGCCAAGCGGAGGCATGAAACAGCCAGCTGAGTTTCCCGATCAACTTCCAAGTCTACCCGGTGGAAACAAGGGAGCAAATGAAAGAACAAATTATGTCTGTGGAAGAAAAGAACGCCAGGTAGGGCAGCCACTGCCCATCGGGTCCTTTCCCAGGGAAAGCTGTTGCAGGAAGACCAGGCCACGGTGAGAAGAGTTACCTAACATACTGTGACCCATTTACCCTACACAACTGTACTCACGCTTAGACACCACTCTGGAAATACCTCCAGCCCAGCAGCTCCTCACGAAGCGCAGGGGCCAGGACCATGGAGCTGAAATGTCTCATTTTAAGGACAGCCTCCCCACTCCACCACCCCTAAAGCTTGGGCATTTGTCCAGTCTTAGAATTCTCTCCCGGAACAACCTCAGGACTGCCTCCCCTTTGGGCAAGAAGGTCTCACATCAGGAAACAGCGTCTCTGTTATCTATATCTGAGATTCAAACCTCCCAATCTTTGGGAAGAAAGGCATCAGAGGAGACAGAACACCTATTACTATTAGCTACATAGTTCTTACACGTGTCAGATACTGTTATTAGCTCATTTGCTCTCAAAACAACATTCTACAGATAAGAAAACAGAAGCACACAGAGGTTAAGCGACTGTCCAATGTCACAAAGCTGGTGGAACCAGGATTCAAATCCAGGTCTAACTCTGGAGCCTGCATGCTCTTAACCACTTCTCCACATGACAGATCTGCAACCACCAGAAATAGCCTTGCTCTAAATAGAAGCCTTTATGAAACGTGGCTGGACTGTACCATATACAGGCTACGCCACTGTCATTCTAGAAGACTTGTTTTTCTAAGAAAAAGCAGCCCACTGCCCTGTTGCCACCCATGTTTTCCATTACATGCTGATCCGACATGCCTACGACCCAACCCAGCCACGTGCACAATGTGCTCTGGCTGTGCCAGCAGGAGCTGCAACCAATACCACAAGCAACATAACCACTGGAAAACAGAAAAATAACCTCTTAAATAACTCTGGGCTCAAAGAAAAACTCACAACAGTAATTACAAACAACAAGCAGAACACAGCAAAATGTATGGGATGGCAAATTGGTACGACACTAGAAAACTGACAATATCTACTACAGCTAAACAGACACCCACCCTACGAACCCTAGGTATGCATAGAACCAACAGAAATGCATGTATAGGTCCTTCAAAATATATGTCCTAGCAGCTTTGTTCATGATGGCCAAAAACTGGAAACAACCCAAATCTTCACCAATGGGAGAACGGACAAATAAATTGTAGCATAATCATATGATAGAACAAAACTATTGACACAAGCGAAAACAGATGAATCTCAAAGATATTAAATAATAAGCCAGGCACAAGAAAACATACTGCATGTTCTCATTGAGATGAAATTCAAGAATAGGCAAAGCTAACCCACAGTGACAGAAGCTAGAGCAGTGATTATCTCAAGGTGTCGGGAGGGGATGTTAACTGGAGGGGAAGTGGGGAGCTTTCGGGGAATGTTCTATATCTTGATCTGGAGCTTTCTGGAGATGTTCTATATCTTGATCTGAGTGATGATGACACAGATATGAACAATGTACATATTCAAGCTGTAACACTTAACATTAGTGCACTGTACTTTGAAAGAAAAAAAATGTGAATACCCAAAGTAAAAACTAAAAGACAAGTTCAAAGCAAGAATGTTTTCATGATGAAACAAGAAGGGACAAAAATAAATACAGCAAGCTTTCAACTCCAAAAGCTATAAACTGACTGACGGACCAAATAAATAAATAAATCAGATCTAGGGAAAATATAGGGAAAAAGTTAATCAAATTAAGAGCAAAAATTAATATTTGAAAATATGGCATAATTGACAAATCCAAGAAGATGTTCTACAAAAAGTAAATTAAAAACCAAAAGTTAAAAGCAAAAATGTATCGCTTCTTGGACTTTTGGCTAATCAACTATAAAAACAAAAATGTTTAAGCTAGTCAAGAAAAAAATTGGGAAAACCCACAAGTATAAAAAATTTAAAGAAAAATTATAAACATTTTTTAAAAGGAGTGGCTATGTAAAATCCTTATTCTAATAAATTTGAAAATCTCATGAAACGATTTTCTCAGAAAAAAATGAATTAATAAAATTGACCAAGATGAATCAGAAAAGCTGAACAAACCAGTAATTATGGGGGAAAAAACTGAAAAAGTCATCAAAGAATTATTTCAAAGAAAGACGCCAGACCCAGCTGGTTTTATGGGTGAACTCTTTCCTGCACTCATGGAACAGATAATTCCCATGTTATAAAGTCTGTTCCCAAAGTGGGAAAGCGTTTCAATTTACTTTTTAAAATTAGGCTGGCCTTGATTCCAAAAGTGACAAAAATAGACCAAAACTACAGACAAATCTCACTGATGAAGAGAGATGGAAAACTCCTTCCCACAAAAAAACATTAACAAACGATTCTAACAAAATTTCCAAGTAATAATTTACCTTGAGTAATTAGGTAAGCACATTCTAGAAATTCTAAGATTGTTACTATTAGGAAATTAATAGAATAAATTAAAGAAGAAAAATCATGTAAATCATTTCAATTGCTGCTTAAAACGTATTTGACAAAAAGTCAACACCCTTTCTGATTTTTTTTTCAAAAAACAGCAAGGATTAATAAAGCAAAAAGATGGGTTACCAATACCCAGCCTTATACCTACAGATAAATTACTGAGTTACTACGAGCATTGCTCCAACACCATTAAAAAAAAAGTTATACGCAAAGCAACTAACAAGAAAAATAAGTAGCCAGGCATGGTGGCTCATGCCTCTAATCCTAACACTCTGGGAGGCTGAGGTGGGAGGATAACTGGAGCTCAGGAGTTCAAGACCGGCCTGAGCAAGAGTGAGACCCTGTCTCTACTAAAAGAAAATAGAAAGAAGTTAGCTGGAAAACTAAAAATATAGAGAAAAAATTAGCCAGTTATGGTGGCGCATGCCTGTAGTCCCAGCTACTTGGGAGGCTGAGGCAGTAGAATTGCTTGAGCCCAGGAGTTTGAGGTTGCTGTGAGCTAGGCTGACGCCACGGCACTCACTCTAGCCCGGGCAACAGAGCGAGACTCTGTCTCAAAAAAAAAAAAAAAGAATGAAAGCCTTAACATATAAACAGCACTTCCAAAACCAAGAGAGAAAAACACACACTGTAGTATAATGAGCAAAGGACACGCAAAAAATACATTTTTAAATCATCCACTATCCTTCTACAAATCACGGCATTAAAAAAAAGTAGAGTGGAGGTAGGGGGTTCTCAGAGACTTAACAATCCCGATGCAATAAGTAAGCATTCCCAAATCCAGGTTAAAGCAAAGCAATTGTAAAACGATACCTTGGAGACGAACGGTGAAACTGAACATGAACTAGGTATTAGGTATAATAAAGAATTCATGTCAACATTGCTAGGCGTGACAAGGGTATGGTAATTACATAAGAAAATGTCCTTTTTTTAAGGAGACGCATGCTGAAGAATCTAGGATAAAATGTCAGGACATCTATAATTTACTTTAAAATACTTCAGCCTTATTGAGAAACCAGAACAGAGCAAAAACATAATAAATAAATTAAAAAAAATACTTCAGCCAAAAAAGAATAGGTGACACAAATCTGACATAATGTTAATAATTATCAAATAGGAAAAAAAAAGTCCTTTTTTTTTTCTTTTTACAAATAATATCCAATATATGCCAAGGTACAACAGAAACCAGCAATTTCAGCCACTGTGGATGGGAGGGCAAATTACAACAGATTTCACGGGACTGGAAGCATTTCAGATTTCAGATTTTTTCAGATTTGGGAATATTTGCATATACCTAACAAGATATTTTAGGGATAGGACCCAAGTCTAAACACAGAATTCATTTATGCTGCTCATGTATGATCTCAATTTGGTTTCCCTGACATCATAAATATTGATATATGTCTACACACAGGGAAAAAATTTCAAAAGGGCATTCACCAAAATGTTACCAATATCCTACTGAATATTCTTGAGGGAAATTCATTTATGCTTCATATATACCTTATACCCATAGCCTGAAGGTTATGCAATGGTTTTAATCATTTTGTGGATGAAACAAAGCTTTCGTACAGTGAATCAAAAAACAACAGTGTCAAATGTGGAATTTTCCACTTGTGGCATCCTGTCAGCTCTCAAAAAGTCTCAGATTTTGGAGCATTTCAGATCTCACATTTTCAGATCAGGGATGCTCAACCTGCAGAACTTTCTGGAGGATAACCTGGCAACATGTGTCAAAACCCTTGAAAAATGTCCATGTTCAATAATTTATCCCAAGTAAATTCTCGGCAATGAGCACAAAGATTTATGAATTTGTAAGTTTATCATAGCATTATTTATGACTGTGAAATACTGAAAATACCCAAATGTTCAACCTTAAATTTTCACACAGCTGACAGACTTCAGGCAGTCATCAAAAACTGAATTTTAGGCCAGGCATGGTGGCTCACGCCTGTAATCCTAGCACTTGGGAGGCCGAGGCGGAAGGATCTCTTGAGGTTAGGAGTTCGAGACCAGCCTGAGCAAGAGCAAGACCCTGTCTTTACTGAAAAAAATAGAAAGAAATTAGCTGGACAACTAAAAATACATAGAAAAAATTAGCCGGGCATGGTGCCGCATGCCTGTAGTCCCAGCTACTCGGGAGGCTGAGGCACAAGGATTGCTTGAGCCCAGGAGTTTGAGGTTGCTGTGAGCTAGGCTAATACCACTGCACTCTAGCCTGGGCAACAGAGCGAGACTCTGTCTCAAAAAATAAATAAATAAATAAATAAATAAATAAATAAAATAAATCTGCCAGGAAAAATGAAGTCTGATGAGCCAAGAAAGTTCTGAAAAAGAACAGTGAGAAGACATACGTGCAACCCAATGTCCACATTCCCTATGATGAAAACAGTGAGAATGGGTAAAAGCCAGTAGGAAAAATACAACTAGATCCCTACCCCACACCACAAAGCAAAATGAACTGTAGATTGAAAAAAAAAACTGAATTTTAGAATAATTAAAGCTATATTAATAAATTTTATGGTACACTAGCTATAAAAAGAACAGCATGGCAGTTCCTTTAAAAATGAAAAATAGGCCAGGCATGGTGGCTCGTGCCTGTAATCCTAGCATTCTGGGAGACCAAGGTGTGAGGATTGCTTGAGCTCAGGAGTTCGAGACCAGCCTGAGCAAGAACAAGACCCTGTCTCTACTAAAAAAAAAAAAATAGAAAAATTAGGCAGACGTCGTGGTGCACACCTGTAGTCCTAGCTACAGGACAGCTGAGGCAGGAGGCTGAGGCAGGAGGATCACTTGAGCCCAGGAGTTTAAGGTTGCTGTGGGCTGTGATGATGTCACTGCACTCTACCCAGGGCGACAGAGTAAGACTCTGTCTCAAAAAAAAAAAAAAGAACTCTACGCTTAAAATGATTAAGATAATAAATTTGATGTTATGTGTATTTTATCATAATTAAAAACAAATAAAGATATACTGATACATTTTAAGGAGAAAAGAAAGGCATGTAGCAAAATAGTATGTTCATGTCTGATCTCAACTTAGGTTTCCCTGACATCATAAATATTGATATATGTCTACACACAGGAAAAAAAGCTCATCAAAATGTTACCAATACCTACTGAATATTCTTGAGGGAAAAAAATGTTAACAATGATTATCACTAGGTGCTGCACTGATGGGTAAATTTGTTTTCTTTGTGTATCTGTGTGCTTTTCTGTAGTTTCTAATTTCTACAATTACTTTTGTTAATCAAAAGCCAAAGTATGTTAACTGGATAAAGAAAGAAGAAAAAGGCCCTCAGACTGGGTGCCACGTCCTAACGTGAGATCATCCACAAGTGTATTTCCAAATCACATAATAAATATGATTCTCTTTGATAATCGAATTATATAAAAGGCAGGCTAGGGGTTTGGGAAAATAAAGAGCGACTCAGAAGACAAAGCATCAGAAGTTCCCTGCCGAATTAAAATAGAGGCATTTCCCTGGTTTTGAACAATTCCTCAGGCCAGAGTGGGTTCTGCACATCTCTATGGGCCCAACAGAAAGGAAAAGACCAGAGAAGACTCAAACACCTTCCAAGTGGCCCATCGCTTGAAAAAACAGGCTCAGAAAGAAAAGACTCTTAAGCCAAGGCAAGGCTCTCCTTGGGACTCAACCCTCCCTGCCCCCATACCTCTCTTAAGCTAAATCCACTTTCAGAAAATATTTTCTAGACAGCAGACATCAAGAGTAAAAGGAGCCTTTCTTTCTGTGGCATTCGCTCGCCGCATATGGTACTGCTCTGAATAGAGGCTTTATGAGGAGGGGTCCAAATACCACAGCCACGGGTTACGCCGCTGACCACAAACAGCAATAAATACATGTGTGGATTTATACGTCCAAGCAGCACAGGCACCCTGGATAATTAAGATGGAGCTTCCATCACATTCCAATATCCAGTAAATGTTTACTGAGCGCCTACTAAGTGCAGGACACTATTTGTAACACTGTCCCAGACAGACACACACACATGCACACGTGCACATATACACACAGTTCCTTTGTTCTGTTCTAGGGCTCAGACTAGAAGAGCAATGATTTAGGCTGGAGGCATTTGACAGTTTCAGTCAACATATCGCACATCATCTCCTGGGTTGGGAAGAGGAATGGGCAGAGAGAAAGTTCCTCCCAGCCTCCCCCAGGAAGGACCAGAGGGAACACAGCACTGCAGCCCACCACGGAGGCCCTGGACAAAGGGGGCTGAGCTCTGCAGTGGAGGCAGAGGAGCTCTCAGCCTTCCTACAACTCCACAGGCAGCACCCGAGGGGAGTACAGTCACCGCAGCCCCTGATCCCGGGGCAAATGCATCATCGGGTGTATCTGCCAGGTCCTCCCCACACCCAGCAATGACTCCCGCCAGCGCCCCCTTCATCATACTTACTTTTGCCCCCATTGTTCTTCAGGACGTTGGAGAGGTTGACAGAGGCGGTGCCTAGCAGCTCATTTCTCAAGGTGTGGCAGCTCCAGACCTTCAAATCTAAATGACTCTGGGCCGTGACATTCCTGGAAAACAAGTACTTGATTCATCACATCCAGGCAGAGCGGTCATTCCTATAACTTAGAAGAAAACAGCTAACCTACACTGCTGACATCGTGGCGGCAGAACCAAAACAGGAAGACACCCACATGTACCCTTTCCCTCCACAAAGCTGACCCCGTAACCCTCTAGCTAACAATGGACTCTCTATGAGCTCAATGATATAGGAACACCTACAGCGAGGCCCCTTGGGTACCACAGGCAGAAGAGGCTGGGGCTGCACAAGCACGCTGTGTCTTCCACTGCCCCCTCGGAGCACCCTCTCGCCTTTCCCCAGCTTACTGCAACCAAAAAGAAGGGACTGTCTCTTACAAGATGATGATCTCATTCCAGAGAAGCTCAGAGCTCCCAATGCGCTTCCCAGTCTTCTTGGTCTCACTGGGGAGCCCGTCCACCGCCACCTCCACGTAGGAGTTAATTCGAGGTTGACGATTATGCACCTTGGGCTTCGCTGACACCACTGGACAAGAAAGAAAGAAAAAGTCAGAGGAATCAGAGGGTTTCCAGATGCCCCCCTGTGGCAGATGTTCTGGCTCTTTCTGGCTGTTTCTTTGACAAAAATTAATTTTGTTTTGTCCTGATTCTAAAAACTTTTAAGTTTTTTCTCTTCTCTCCAGCTCCTCTCTCCAAAAACTTTTTAAAGAAATATGAGTGTAAAAAAAAAAAAAAAAATGAAGTATACAGAAAAAAAATCACTCCTAACCTGAAACCACTGGGATAATTACTGTTACTTATTACCAATTTATCACTGGTAAATCTCCTTTCAGACTTTCAACTTTTATTTCCTCAATTCTTTAAAAATTCTTCTCCCCCCAAAATCCATCTTAAATGACTGCAATCTAAGCCTATAGTATGGATATGTTAACTATTCTTTCATTGTTAAAAAGAATGCTTATAATTTTTTGCTCTGGGAAAATTACTCTGAATGTATACATTTGCATGCATTTCTTGAGTATTCCTCCAAACGATATAAACATTTTTAAAGTTCTTAAAACTGCTTAATTCCTTTCCAAAAAAGGTAAACCCGAGCTGTCTCCCATTAGTAAACTGGAATAGATCCATTTCACCAAACACTGCAGAGTGCTGAATACTCTCCTATTTCACTTTTTGCAAATCACACAGGTAAAAATAAAATAGCATAAAGAGAATAGCTAAGATTTAATGAGGACTTAGTACAGACACTATGCCACGTACACATTATCTACCTGACTCCTCACAACAGACCCATGAGGCAGGGAATATATTATCAACCCTGGTTTACCAGGGAGGAAATAGGCTTGAGAAGCAAGGTCGTTGCCCCAGGCTACCTAGCCAGGGAGCTACAAGCCACAGTGTGCACCCAGCCAGCCCAACTCCACACCACGCTGCGTGTCGCTATCAAACTTTGCTTATTTGTTCTATTGCTGTTCTTCTATTACTAGTGAGGTTGAAAATGTTTTCCATGTGCTTGCTAGCAAACTGCATTTCCTCTTCGGCTCCTAGCCTTCGTGTGGCGGCATTTTCCAAGTTAATTTGGGCCCAGCAAGCCAAAGACACACAGAGCACAAAGCTAAGCAAGGATTACACCGGAGAGCTAGACAAATATCCTCATGTCACGTGTATTACCTATAGCGGAAATTCCAGGTCTCAGGAAGAAACACATCTAGACATCTTTCGACCTGTGTCCCAAATTCAAGGATGATGTCCCTTGCCCATAATGGCAAGACTACTCTAGCCTGAGCTCCCCTCTGTTGGATATTAGCAAACCTCTCCCTCCCAGGCCCTTCCGACAGTGCTATCATGGCCTGCAACTTGGCAAAGACCAAATCCACCTCCAGATTGTTTTTTTATAACAACTATCTTTCCCAGGTCCCAAAGGAAAGAAGCCAAGAAGCAAAAAATACAGTTGTGGCTAAGATTCAGAAGCAACAAGGGATGGTTCTAAGAATAAAGCTCTGTGGCCCTGAGGCATGGCCCAGAGCAGGAAAATGAGGGACAGTTCTTTACACGTGGACTGAGGTTAACTGAGGCCACCTGGCGGCGAGAGAGTAGATCTGCATGCCTTTTACTTAAAAAAAAAAAAAATAGGGACTACACACTGTCAGACAGGACGGTTTAGCTTACAATTCTTCCACTATATGATGGTGCAACAAGGCAGTAGAAACCACACTTTGAATTCTGAATTTTGATCTTTTCCCAGACTAGCCATATGCGGTGTGGTACTGGGCAGGAGCAGCGAGCTGCAGCTCCTGGTCAGCCACTCGATTACAGGGTCAAACTGACACTGTTCGTACTGTATACTATGTTGCCAGATGATTTTGCCCAAGTGTAGGCTAATGTAAGTCTTCTGAGCACATTTAAGGTGGGCTAGGCTGGCAGGAACCGTAGCTCACATTTGTAATCCCAGCACTTCCAGAGGCCAAGGCGGGAGGATTGCTTGAGGCCAGGAGTTCGAGACCAGCCTGGACAACATAACAATACCCTGTCTCTACAAAAAATAAAAGAAATTAGCCAGGCAGGTGCCCGGACTGTAGTCCCTGCCCAGCTACTCAGGAGGCTGAGATGGGAGTGTCCCTTGAGCTCAGGATTTTGAGGTTGCAGTGAGCTGGGATCACACCACTACACTCCAGCCTGGGCCACAGAGCAAGACCCTCTTAACAAAATAAATAAATAAATAAATAAAAAGTAGGCTAGACGGATGTTCAGGGGGGGTAGGTATATTAAATGCATTTTCAATTTATGATATTTTCAACTTATGGGTTTTTCAGGAGGGAACTCCATTGTAAGTCAAGAAGTATCTGTACTTATCATTAGAGACCTATAATTTTGAACTAGACAATCTCTTTCAAATGAACAAATTCAAACACTTTATTTCGTAGTTGGCCCAACTAAGATTCAGGAAGGTGAAATAACTTATCTCAAATCATGCAGCGAGTCAGAGAAGAGCTAAAACTGGAACCAAGTCTCCCAGCTCCTAGGTCATGTCAACTCTAACATGATGTATGCTTTTTGTTGCCCTGTAGCTTTTTTTCCTTAGAATTTTTTTTATACTTTTTTAAATTTTGATATAATTTCAGTCTTACAGAAAACTAGCAAGAATAATGCAAAGAATTCCTCAGTCACCCAATATTAACTTTTGGCTCTATTTTCTTTCTTATAATTTTTTCTCCCCTAACTCAAATTTTGCCAGTTGTCCTATAAACATCCATCACAGCAAAAAAGAAAAGAAAATTTTTTTCTGGTCCAGGACCCAAGGTAGGATCACATGTCACATTCAGTAGTATTATTTTGAAGTTTCCAATCTATAGCAAAGTTGAAACAATAGAACAAATATTTATATACTCTTTACCAATTGTTATCATTTTGCCACATTTATTTCTTGTTCTATGTGTATGTCTATCTCAGCACTATCCAAGAGAACTTCTAAGGTGATGAAAATGTTCTGTATCTGCGCTGTCCAAAACATTGCTATGAGACATATGCTACTATTGAGCACCTGAAATATGACTAGCACAAATGAGGATATGAATTTTAAGTTTTATCTAATGTTAATTAAAATGTAAATAGTTCTATGTGGCTACAGTGGCTACCTTACTGGACAGCACAGACTATAGATATATGTCATCTGTATATATGTATATATGTATACACACATTTTTTGGAAAACCATTTGAAAGCAAGTTGTAGACATCATGACAGATCAGCCCTAAACGCCTTCAGAATGCAACTCCTAAGAATAAGGACATTGTCCCACCCAACCACACCACCATTATTATCATATCTAAAAAAATTTAGTCACTCGCTCTATCATCTGCTATCCAGTCGCCATCCTAATTTCCCAAATTGTTGCCAACATATTCTTACAGCTGCTTTTTCCCACAATCCAGGATCCAATCAAAATATACAAAACGCACGTGGCTATTGTCTCCATAATCTTTTAAAATCTAGAACACCCTCCCCTTGTTTTCCATGACAATAATTTTGAAAGACTTCTGCATTTTTCTGATTGTTTCCTCATGATTAGATTCACTTTAAATATTTTTGTCCAGAATACTACATAAGTTACGTTCGTACCTCTTATTGTATACAGTAGGCTGTCCTCCCATTGGGATGCTAAGTTCAAGTCTTTGGTTAATGTGGAGTCAGCCAGGTCTCTCCACTGCAAAGATATATTTTTTCCCTCTATAATTTATATTAATAGTTAATCAGCGGGGTGATATTTTGAATATCTCTTATTCTTAAAAAACAAGCCAAAGTATGTCTTCCGTTGCCCATGGAAGTAAAAAAGAAAAAAGAAGAGCCAAAATAAAGGCCTCAAGATATGAGCAACTTTATCTAGAAAGTCTATTCACTGTTTCATGAAATATAAATGTCAGTTTATTATACATGGAATCACGTCTTCCCATAGAACAGAGCTTTTAAAGTCAACAAGCAAGGCAAAAATCACATAATACCAAAATTATACCCTTACAAAGCTCTTAGGAAAGCACCACAATAGAGACTGGCATGTTGTCTTTCAATAGCCTCCAAACAGCCTGCTTTTTGCTTTGTTAGGCTGTATTTTTCAGTGTTCAATTTTTCACTGTTTCTTGAGTTAAATATCAAATAAGATAGCTGGTTTATGTTTAAGGGCCTTGATGTATTTCAATATGTACCTTAAAACTCTAGGATCACACTGTGGACGGCACAAGGGAACTGAGGCAAACAGAAGGCACTACATAATGACACCCCCCACATCACACTACCAGCTCTCTCTATGCAATGCCTGGGAAAAAGAACCACCCATGCTATTTAAACTGTTGTTTCTCTCTCTCTCTTTCTTCCCCCATTTTCCTGGATGGTATTATCAAATCTCTGTAGATTTGATAGTGCACAAATAGTGAGATCTACCTGTATTATCAAGTTTGCTCCTTCCACACTAGTGAGAAAATGTACCTTGAGGAAAGGCAACAGAGAAACCTTTAGAAATAAGTGTGTGTTCCTGAACAACATGATCCCAAGACACGGACCTCAGGATGTTACCAGACTCCATGGGCAGGATTCTGCTTTGACCTATGCTTGCTAATTATTAGCTAAGGTAGTCCCAAGTTCAAAGCCAATTCAGTTCACTTTAACCCATCTCCCTCCTCAAAAGAGCTGGAGCCGCCATGAGACTCCAAGAAAAATAACTAAAATGTTTCAAGACTACAAAAAAAAAAAAATCAGTAACTCAACAGGAAGCAGGCAAAGCATATGAATAAACAATCCAAAGAAAAGGAAATATAAACTTCCCCTAAACATATGATAAAATGCTACACATCATTATGGTTGACTCCTGAACAACACAGGTTTGAACTTTGAGTGTGCACTTATATGTAGATTTTCTTCCACCTCTGCCGCACCTGAGACTGCAAAACCAATCCCTCTCCCTCCCCACCTACTCCTCAGCCTACTTAATGTGAAGACCACGAGGATAAAGACCTTTATTACTTTATTGTAAGAAGACAGGATATAATACACATAACATAAAAATGTGTTAATCGACTATCTATGTAATCGGTAAGGCTTCGAAGGTCAACAGTAGGCTACCAAGAGTTAAGTTTTGAGGGGTCAAAAGTTAGACGCAGATTTTCAAGTGCATAGGGCATCCCTAACCCCCACGCTGTTCCAAGGGTCCACTGTATAACTAAAGAAGTGGGAAGTAGGGCCAGGCACGGAGGCTCACGCCTGTAATCCTAGCACTCTGGGAGGCCGAGGTGGGTGGATTGTTTGAGCTCAGGAGTTCGAGACCAGCTTGAGCAAGAGCGAGATCCCGCCTCTACTAAAAAATAGAAAGAAATGATCTGACAGCTAAAAATATATATATATATATATATATATAAATTAGCCGGGCATGGTGGCGCATGTCTGTAGTCTCAGCTACTCGGGAGGCTGAGGCAGTAGGATCGCTTGAGCCCAGGAGTTTGAGGTTGCTGTGAGCTAGGCTGATGCCACGGCACTCTGGCCCGGGCAACAGAGTGACACTCTGTCTCAAAACAAAAAAAAAAAAGTGGGAAGTAAAACTACACTGAGAAAACAAGCTTTTACCAATCAGATCGGCAAAAATAAAAAGTCTGACAACACATCATGCTGGTAAAGTCATGGGGAAACAGGCACTCTCATACATTGCCAGAAGAGTATTTCTTCCAAGGAACGCAATCTGGCTCTCAAAATTACAAAAATTCATTCCCTTGGATGTATCTTGGAAGGGACATACAAGAAACAGATAATATCATTTCCTCCAAGCAGGGACTCAGAAGGGCTGGAGGAAAGAATTTTGAACCACATAAATGTATTACATAAATGAGTAACATTTATATTTCAAAAATACTAATGAAAAATATTGTCAAGAAATACAATTTTGCCTCCAGAGGGCCATGTCGAGGGGCCTGAGCTCAGACGCTGAGTGCTGCTCCCTCACCCTGGGCACCTGCTCAGTCCCGTGACTCCTGCAGAGTGACAGTGACTGAAGCAACATTCATTCATTCAGGCAGCATTTACTGAGGGCCCACGGTGTGTCAGGCACTGTTCTAGTGGCTGGCATATTGAAAGTGACCAAAACAGACAAAAATCCCTGTTCTCGTGGAGCTTACATTCTCAATTTGAAAAAGACTGTTGATCAATGAAATAAATAGAAATATGTGAGTATGTTAAATAATGACAAGGACCGAGATGAAAAGTCGGGGAGGAAGGTAGCCTTAGATCAGAAGGTCAGGAAGGCTGCATTGAACGGGGTGACTTTTGAATAAAGACCTAGGAAAGTAAGGAAACCAGCTAAATGCATTTCATTCAGAAGGAACAGCAAGTGCAAAGGCCCAGAGGCAGAAGCCTGCCCAGCATATTCAATGAGAGCAAGGAGCCCTGTGTGGCTGGAGCCCCGTAAATGACAAAGTGACAAGATCCAGCTTATTCTTTTTTTTTTTTTTTTTTTTTAGCAATGGGGTCTCACCTTGTCATCCAGGCTGGAGTGCAGTAGCACGATCATAGCTCACTGCAGCCTCCAATTCCTGGGCTCGAGTGATCCTCCCACCTCAGCCTCTCCAGTAGCTGGGACTACAGGTGCATGCCACTACACCCGCTCCAGTTTAGATATTAACAAGCGGCCAGGCACGGTTAATATCACGCCTGTAATCCTAGCACTCTGGGAGGCCGAGGCAGGTGGATCTTTTGAGCTCAGGAGTTTGAGACCAGCCTGAGCAAGAGTGAGACCCCGTCTATACTAAAAAAAATAGAAAGAAATTATCCGGACAACTAAAAATATATAGAAAAAATTAGCCAGGCGTGGTGGCGCATGCCTGTAGTCCCAGCTACTCGGGAGGCTGAGGCAGGAGGATTGTTTGAGCCCAGGAGTTTGAGGTTCCTGTGAGCTAGGCTGATGCCATGGCACTCTAGCACAGGCAACAGAATGAGACTCTGTCTCAAAAAAAAAGAGATTTTAACAAGAACACTGACTGCTGTGTGACTAACAGGCTAAAGGAGGGTAAAGAACAGAGCAGCAGACAGGCTGGGAGGCTACTGTCTTAATGCAGGGTGAAGATGATGACAGCTTGGACTAGGCTGAGACTGTAGGGGTGGTGAGAAATGGAAGATGTCAGATACATTTTGAAGATAGAGCCAACATGATTTGCTGATAGGTTGAATACAGGACATGAGAAAGAAAAGTCAGGAGCTCAGTTATACACATGTTAAATTTACATGTTTACCAAACATTCAAGTGGAAGCAACAAGTTGGCTACTGGATATAAGAATCAGGAGTTCAGAGAAAAGGCCCAGAGGGAGTGACCTTATACTGGTGGCATTTAAAGCCACAAGGATGATTTCAACTAGGGAGTGAGTGTAGACAGAAAAGAGCCCTCAGGGATAAAGAAATCACTATTTTAGACAATTTTAGCCTAAAGTTCCTTTTTTCCTTTTTCTTCGAGTTATTTGCTTTCTTCTTCAAGAGTTCCAGCTACAATATGACAATCCTGTGAGGATGAACAGTTACACTGGTAAGCTATTTCACAAAATTTGGCTCGCCAGGTGTGGTATAATTCCACCTCTTCCCCACAGATACGGGAAACGATTCACACAGTGCCACTCACCTTTCAAAGTAAGCTGAGACTTCTCGAAAGGCAGGGCCACTCCTGCCCGGCTGGAGCTGGCAGATGCCATAGCATCACCATGAACCTGCAAGACACACAGAGCAGCGGGTTTACAGACTATCTGATAAGAAGGCTGAGTAACTGAACTCAATTTTAATATTTAAGTTTAAAGAAACAGAGGCAAGGAAACATAAACATCCAAGCAACTGTGACCACCCTACTTCGGGCAGGATATTGTCTGTCTTCTGATGACCCTTGAACCTGAACAGGTCTTGGATGGTGTAGCAAGGACACAGGACTGATATATGTTATAACAAAGTCTAGAGGAGGGCACGGCTAATACAACATCTCCAAAAAGAAAGTCACAGCTTAACAACAAAAAGACAATTAATCTAGTACGTTACGTGAGCGTCTCTGGCCCAATGAATAGAGTTTGATAGTAATCCTTGCTGCCAGTATAATGTAAAAAAAAGAAAAAGAAAAAAAAAGACAACTAATCCAATTTTTGAAATGGGTGAAAGACCTGAATAGACATTTGTCCAAAGAAGACACCTAAATGGCTAATTAGCACACTAAAAGATTCTCAACATTAGCCATCAGACATCCCTGTCTCTATATCTTGACTAGAAGCACAAATCTATTTTGCACTTTGAATGGATCTTTTACTCATATGTGATTTTGGAACATCATCATTTGTCATTTGGAAAATATTCATTCATTGAGTTATGCAGATATGCCAAATGTTGACACATTTCATTATACAATATAAAAAAATGATATTTGTGAATGTCACCACTGACTTCATCAGACAAGTCTTTAAGCATCAGGAAGCTGTTGAGCTCTTGGTGGTAAAGTAAGTGTTCCAAAATTCTAATTTCACTTAAAAACTCATATTTTAAGCCGGCTGCTGTGGCACAAGCCTGTAGTCCCAGCTACTCGGGAGGCTGAGATGGGAGGATCGCTTGAGCCCAGGAGTTCAATACCAGCCTGGGCAACACAGAAAGACCCCATTTCAAACAAACAAACAAACAAAAAAACAAAAAAACCCAGAAACCAAAAAAACCTCATATTTATCATTGGCAGCAAATACAGTCAGTGATTTTCCTGGAAGCGTCAGGCTCACTTCATTCATTTTCAAGAAAATGTCTGGCAAACACACAACTCTAGTAATGTTCATTTGTCTACTAGTCATTTTCTTTAAATAGAAATGGTATTTCAGGCCGGGCGCGGTGGCTCACGCCTGTAATCCTAGCACACTGGGAGGCCGAGGCGGGTGGATCACTCGAGGTCAGGAGTTCGAGACCAGCCTGAGCAAGAGCGAGACTCCATCTCTACTAAAAATAGAAAGAAATTATCTGGCCAACTAAAATATATATATACAAAAAATTAGCCGGGCATGGTGGCACATGCCTGTAGTCCCAGCTACTCAGGAGGCTGAGGCAGTAGGATCGCTTAAGCCCAGGAGTTTGAGGTTGCTGTGAGCTAGGCTGACACCACGGCACTCACTCTAGCCCGGGCAACAAAGCGAGACTGTCTCAAAATAAAAAAAAAAAAAAGAAATGGTATTTCACCAAATATGCAACTAATCCAGCTCTCAATCCAAACAACCGTACAAGTGCTTTCTCTCAACACTGTCAGACTTCAATGTGCAGCAGAGGAGCTCGGGGCGTATTTCCCATTTCAACACACAGAGTATTTGAAAGAATGGGCCGGGTGCAGTGGCTCACGCCTGTAATCCTAGCACTCTGGGAGGCCGAGGCGGGAGGATGGCTCGAGGTCAGGAGTTCGAGACCAGCCTGAGCAAGAGCGAGACCCCGTCTCTACTAAAAAAATAGAAAGAAATGATCTGGACAGCTAAAAATATAGATAGAAAAAAAATTAGCCGGGCATGGTGGCGCATGCCTGTAGTCCCAGCTACTCGGGAGGCTGAGGCAGAAGGATCACTTGAGCCCAGGAGTTTGAGGTTGCTGTGAGCTAGGCTGACGCCACGGCACTCTAGCCTGGGCAACAGAGTGAGATTCTGTCTCAAAAAAAAATAAATAAGAAATAAAGAGAAAGAATGTGCTCAGGAGTCAGGACTTCACCCAATTAATAAATTTTACTGCTTCATCAAGGACATTCTTACATGAAACTGGCTTTTTCTTTTCTTTTTATTGAGAGTGTTTGTGGTGAAGAACACCATGGCAACAGCACAGCCTGCTTCGAGCTGGCCCCGACAGCTTTGCCCACCTTTGCTTCTGCACCACAAGTGCAAATGGCATCACCGTGAAAAGGCAAAGAATTTGTGTTATTAGGAAAATAGTTTTGACCTTGCAGAAGCCTAGATGAGTCTCAGAAGCCTCCAGATGCCTGAGGATCATACTTGAGAACTGCTGCTGTAAAAATACTGTAAAATTCCTGTTCTAGTCAACATCATTAATACTTTCCTTCATTCTACACGTATGTGACCTCTCTCCCTGACTTTCTATTTTATTTTAAGTTTTATTACTTTTTTTTTTTTTTAAAGACACAGAGTCTTGCTCCATTGCCCAGGCTGGAGCACAGTGGCTACTCACAGGTGCTATCGTAGCTCACTGCAGCCTTGAACTCCTGGGCACAAGCAATCCTCCCACCTCGGCCTCCTGAGTAGCTGGGACTACAGGTACCTGCCACTGAGCCAAGTACCTGATTTCCCATTTTAAAGAGCTGTTCAGCCTTAAAACATGGTTATTAACTCACCATGTTACTCTAAGAATAGAAGCCCTTCATATGAGAATTAAATGTGGCTACAGCTACGTATTAATAACATTGATTTTGACATTTTCTGTAGCTAAAGTCAAACAGTTTTACACTTTAAGATTTTTAGTGGGCTAATCAGTCTGCGATTCTCCCCGTGTATACATGTTAAATAAATTTCTATACCAAAAAAAAAAAAAAAGATTTTTAGCAAAACAAAACAGAATTTGCCTTATTTGTAAGATACATCCAGTTTCCAAAAAGATGTAAAGTAGCTAGTTTTTTCTGGCCTAGTCTGTAATAAGCATTTCACTCCAGTGTGAACCTCTAAAAATGTTACTTAGAGCAAAAGGAATATAAAACCAAAGCTCTTCCTACCAAGGTCTTGAATGACCTCTGTGTTACTAAATCCAGTGGTGACTCTCAGTCCTCCTACAGGACTACCCTATTGACGGCATCTGACACAACTGATCACCCTTTCGTCCTGAACCCTTTCTTCCCTCGGCTTCTAGGACACCGCACCTGCCTGATCCCCTGCCAGCCTCCCAGGCTGCCAGCCTCAGGCTTCTTTGGGAGCTCCTTCCTCCTCCTCAACCTCTAGCCATCAGAGTGTCCCACACCTCAAGCCTTATACCTCTTCTCTTGGCTATCTCGGCCTGTCTTGGGCTTTAGATCTCATCTACCTGCTGACAATCCCAAATTCAGGTATCCAGTAGGATCCTCAGCCTTGAACCTCAGCCCCTCAGATCCACTGGCCTACTGACAAGTGAGCTTCTGATATTCCCCTCTATCCTGTTCTCCAGTCTTCCCCAGATTAGCTCGTGACAACTCCTTCCACCTGGTGGTGCGGGCCAACACCCTGGGACTTATCCTTACTTCCCCTTTCCTCCTCACACCCTACATCCAATCTGTCAATAAACCTGGTGGTTCTACCTTTAAATATTTCCAAGTTAAGGCCGGGCACAGTGGCTCACGCCTGTAATCCTAGCACTCTGGGAGGCTGAGACGGGAGGATCGTTTGAGCTCAGGAGTTCAAGACCAGCCTGAGCAAGAGCAAGACCTCGTCTCTACTTAAAAAATAGAAAGAAAATTAGCTGGACAACTAAAAAATATATAGAAAAAATTAGCCGGGCGTAGTGGCGCATGCCTGTAATCCCAGCTACTCAGGAGGCTGAGGCAGAAGGATCACTTGAGCCCAGGAGTTTGAGGTTGCTGCGAGCTAGACTGACACCACGGCACTATAGCCCGGGCAACAGAGCGAGACTCTGTCTCAAAAAAGAAAAAAAATATATATATTTCCAACTTCAACCCTTTTAACACCTGTACTGTCACCACCTGAGTCCAAACGGCCATGGTCTGTCACCTGGATTATTGCTTTTTCTGCTTCTGCCCTTTGCCCCTTTCAATCTAAACTCTAAATTCAGCAGAGTCATTTTTTTAATTATATATAAGTCAGATCAAGGCACTCTGATGTCCAAAACCACCCAGCAGTTTCCATCTGCTTGGATTGAATGTGTCCCCCAAAGTTCATGTATTGGCAACTTAATCCCCAATTCAACAGTGTTAAGAGGTGGGACTTTTAAGAGGTGATTAACAGATTAATGTCATTACAGTAGGTGTGGGTTCATTATCTCAAGAGTGGGCTGGTTATAAAAGCGAGTTTGGCTCCCTCTCGTTCTCTCGCCCTTCTGACGTCCACATGGGATAATGCAGCACGAAGACCCTTGCCAGGATGTGGGCCCCTTGACCTTGGACTTCCCAGCCTCCAGAACTGTAAGAAATAAATCTCTGTTCTTTATAAATCACCCAGTCTCTGCTATTGTTATAGCAGCACAAAACAGACTAAGGCACAGTCTAACACAGTGAAAGCCGAAGTCCTTAAAATGACCTTCAAGGGCCTGAGCAATATGCTCCTCCCACTTCCACACACCACTCTGACCTCATTGGCCACTCCCCTCCCCCCTCTGTCCCCACACACCCACCCCCTTAAACATGCAGACATGCTCCCACCTACGTCTTTGCATTCCACCCCTCGTCCAGAATGCTCTCCCTCTAGCTGTCCACATACAGGGCTTATTCCCCAACTGCCTTCAGGCATTGACTCAAAGGTCTCTTTCTTAAGGGGTCTTCCTTCCCTATTTCACTTTCTGTCCTTTAACACTGGCATGCTACATACTGTATTTATTTACTGTATTTATTGCCTGTCTCCCTCCACTAGAAGGCAAGTTCCTCGAGGGCCATGATGTCTGTCTCACCTGGTAGCCCTGCAGCCCTAGTGTCTAGAATGGTACCTGACTCTTAGTAGGAACTCCAGAAATACTTACTGAATGAATGAATTTGAACATCAATTCTCTGAAATTTAAAAAGATGATGTTTTGACTCCCTTAGACTAAATTTGTTTTGGTGAACCAGTAAAAGACGAACTCTCCTTGCTCCCCGTCAGATTAGAAAGAGATAAGAAAACTGACAGTAAGTGTTAGTGAGAGGTCTCACACACTTCTGCACAAGGTGCACGTTAGATGGCACCTGACCACCTCCCATAGAGTTAATGACACGTATATTGTACCCCCAAGATTCTACTCCCAGGCATTTGTGCAAGGAAAATTCTCCAACAAACACAGAAGAAACCATGTTTAAGGATGTTCATGAGAGTGATGTTTATAATAGCAAAACATTGTAAACAACCTAAATATCCATCAATGGGAAAACAGATAAATTATGATATATTTCTAAAATGGAATTGTATGTAGTAACTGAAATATATGAATTCAAGCCACATGTACAAATCCCAAACTGTAATGCTAAGGGACAAAAAAAAAAAAAAAAAAAATGCAAGTGGCAGCCTAAGTACAGTATGATGCCATTGGTATACACTTGAACTTACACAAAACAACTGCATATACTGCCATGGACGCACAAATGTAGTAAAAGTATAAAAGCATGGACAGAAAGGAACCATCCCAAGTTCAGAACAAAATTTCCCTCTTGGGTAGGGGAGGAGGAAGCAGGGGAATTGGAGGGAGGAGAGAGACCAAGGGAACTTCAACTGTCTCTACAACAGTTTATCTTTTAAAGAAAAAAGTTCCAGAGCAAATATGGCAAAATGTTCATATTCATTAAATCCAGATGGTGGTTTTTATGACTTTTTGTTATCTTAGTCTCTGAACCATTTTATATGTTTGATCTTCTTCATAACTGAACAATAATTTTAAGGGAAAAAAGATCGTATCTTGAGTAATGAAAGGAAGATTAATGATTATAAATTAAGCCTCAGGGCTTTTAGTAACTGGCATTAAAACACTAAAAGCTGGAAATCCATTATTTATAGACTTTACAAATAAAAGAATATTTTCAAAATCTTTATGTCTATTGGGACTCTTTCTTTCCTAAGGCAACTCAACTCTCGGTAGTTTTTGAACTAGCTTGTTCTCCTGAGCTTAACTGTTTTTAGCCTTTATTCTTAACTCTTAGAGAATGAAACCTGAAGCCCCCACATAGCCTATTAAATGAGAGAAAGACCTCTCTTGATCTACACTTCATGGCCCCAAAACTAAATCAATTGGATGCATTCTAAAGACGCCTTGGAAGGAACAAAGCCAACTGGGAAAAACAGGGTAGATACCACCACCAAGGACTCTTTCTGCAATGTCTTTCACACTGACAGCCCTTTGTTCACTAACAGTGATCCATGATGTTACTGGAGCTTTGTCTGGAGTTCCAGATCCAATTAGCAAGATACCACCCTGACATTGTACAAGGTAGGTATTTTGAATCCTAAAACCTTTGCAATTTATGTATAAAGAAAAACAACCCTAACTGCAAAAGTTAAGAAAGATCCCATCCCAGTCCAAGTACTTTAAACCTATTAGCTTTTGCCTCAGGGTCCCATCTCATAATGGTTCCTAATGTGCATTAGGTCCAAATTCCCAGAATTTACACTATACCTGTTTCAGCAACACAAGTTGATGACTGTACACGTACTCAAGTACTTTTTCCCCTGCTAATAGCAACAGAAAGCATTTGCATCCAAATTACTCCCAAAAAAACCGAGTTAGCATAAGTCTGGGGCAGACGGGGAAGAGGGAAAACAATGTTTAAAATATAACCAACAGTTATACATACACAAAGGATTTCATTATTGAAGGAAGTAATGGATTTATTGGGAGGGGGAGGAGGAAGTCAAAACTTCTCCCTTTACTAAATCTGGTAGATTTACCCAAATTTCTCAAAAAAAGAAAAGCCAAATAACAGATTTCGTCTGAATTTACCCTCTGCATAAATCTTGACAAGGGTTTTATTTATTTGTTGTTGTTGTTTGAGACAGAGTCTAGTTCTGTTGCCCCAGGTAGAGTGCAGTGGCATCATCATAGCTCACTGCAACTTCAAACTCTTGGGCTCAATCGATCCTCCTGCCTCAGCCTCCCAAGTAGCTGGGACTACAGGCACGCACCGTCACATCTGGCTAATTTTTTCTATTTTTAGTAGAGGCAGGGTCTCACTCTTGCTCGGGCTGGTCTCAAACTCTTGACCTCAAGCGATCCTCCCACTTCAGCCTCCCAGAGTGCTAGGATTACAGGCATGAGCCAGCACTCCTGGCCTTTGACAAGCATTTTAAAAAATAAAACATAAACTTATAGAGTAGAAAATATAGAAGTACATCATAAATAAAGGAAAGCATTATTTCACAAAACAGTTTTTCAGATAAATGTATTTTACATAAACATGTCTACTGGGTTACGATATAAAATGTACATCTTACTAAATGTTATAGTCAAAAAGCTTAAGTACAACTGGTGCACAACAATCCCATTTTAGGTAGCATTTTAGATGAGAGAGACACTCACAAACACTGCAGATCCCAATAAGCAGACACTAAATTGGGGACTAACTTCACTCAGAGAAAGGTCATCAGTTTTTTACCATTTTAAATCTGAGAAATTTCCCACATCTAGATAAAACAATTTCTAGGGCTTAAAGGCATTCATTCAAACATTCAACAAATATTTATTGGGCCTCTGTTATGTACTATGTACTATATTTGGTGCTGGTGAATAAAATAGGAAAAAAAAAATAGTAAGTCCTGCCCTATAAGGTTCCGGTAAAGAACCAAGAAAGATCTCCTCGCAGCTCTGGCAGTAACCAGAGTGAACTACCTGATTCCAGCCCCTTCTAACCTTCCTGTCTCACTTAACAGGAGAAAAACAACCAACTCTAATGAAAGTCACAGCCCAGGGACACTGAGAGACTGAGACTTGATCATGAGGTTATAAAATACCTGCCCTTCCACACACTTCACCAACGGTGCTCTAGTATAACAACAGGGAATTACAGCTGAAAGAGCTGAAAGGCTCACACTCTATTTAAGAAGGAGTTTCTAGGGAAGACCAAAGATAACAGGGGAGACAAAAACAAGGACACTAGAGGAACATGAAGCCTCTGGTACCCACACTTACAGCAATCATTAAACACAGACCAACTCCTAGCCAGATTAACATTAAACCCCATACTAAAGCCCTATTTACCTACTACCCAATGCTGCATGTCTAGCTGTCACTGAAAAATTACAAGACAAGAAGAAACACGGATGATTAGAAAACTAGTGCCAAAGAAAAAATGAAAAAAAAATTAAAAAGTTAAAAAAAAAAAAAAAAGAAGAAGAAACACAGTGAAATAGAGACAAATCAAGCATCGGAGCCAGATTCAGATAGGACACATTTTAATTATCTAACTAGGAATTCAAAATAAGTATGATTAATATGTTAAGAGCTCTAACGCAAAAAGTAGACAACAGGCTAAACAGATGGGTAATGCAAGCAGAGATACGGAAACTGTAAGAAAGAATCAAAAGAAAATGCTGGAAATCACAAACAATGTAACAGAAACAAACAATGCCTTGATGAATGTATCAGTAGAGACGGGACATGGCTGATTGGGTTCAGGACACGATACCCCAAAATATGACCCCTTGGCATTTGAGAAAACAGCAGAAGCAGTAAGGTCATTAAACACCCTTACCTTCCACCCTTAGCCCCTGAAGCAGTTCATAAAACCTAGTAAAGATTTTCTGACCACCCCTGAAGCAGATCAAATAACCCTCATTTAAGATGTGCTCTCCCTATACCCCTAGGAAAGGAATATCCTTATCTCTGGACACACACGGACACAGAGAAAAATCTGAACAAATAGGCCTTGTTAAGTTTCCCCTAGTTTATTATCATTAGATCATACCCCTTTTGTCCAATCATATTTGTCCACAATTGTTCACTCTTCATCAAACCTAAGCATAAAACACACAAGTTTACCTATTTTTTCAGGTCTTCATTCCCTTATGACGGCTCCCATGTCATGTAAAATTTATATCAAATAAATTTGCATGCTTTCCTCTCATTAACCTTTTTTTTTTGTTCTAGGGGCCTCAGCCATGAACACAGGATGAGTGACAAAAAGATATTTCCCCTTCCCTACGTGACCAAGGAAAGAATCAGTGAGCTTGAAGATATGTCAATAGAAACTTCCCAAATTGATATGCAAAGAAAAAGAAGAATGGAAAAAAACCAGAACATCCAAGAACTGTGGGACAATTTCAGAAGTTGCAAAATACACATAATTGGAATACCAGAAGACAGAGAACACGGCACAGAAGAAATATCTAAAGTAAGCTGGGCACAATGGTTCACACCTGTAATTCCTGCACTTTGGGAGGCCCATTGGGGAGAATTGCTTAAGATCAGGAGTTAGAGACCAGCCTGAGCAAGAGCCAGACTCTCTATTAAAAAAATAGAAAAATTGGCTGGGCGTGGTGTTGAGCGCCTAGAGTCCCAGCTACTCAGGAGGCTGAGGCAGGAAGATCACCTGAGCCCAAGACTTTGAGGTTGCTGTGAGCTATGATTGTGCCACTGCACTCCTGGTCCAGCTGTGAATAGCATTTATAATCATAATAGTATAAACAACTTAATCAAACATTGCAACATGGTTGTAATCAGAAAATGGAGCCTCCGTCTTACGGAGACTGGCCAGGAAGAGAGCTACATCTTCATCTTCCATGGTTCAAAGACAATAGATAAAACTGACAAGGGAAGAAATTAACAGTGTAAGGATGTCATTTGGAAATATAAAAGTCAATACCACAAGAGAGCTAAAATAGTTAAAAGTCATTGCCACTATGGAACAAGAGCCAAGGATAAAAAGGGATAGAGCAAGGAACTGCTGTTGCACTATAAGCCTTGTGATGCTATTTGACTTTCTAACTATGTGCATGTATCATTTGGGGCATAAATAAAATTTAAATTCAAAAAAGAAAAGGCTTCTTTTCAACTCAGGTCATAGAAAGATACCCTTACTTCATTTTAATTACAGTACACCCTGTCTATATTCAATTTGTGTAGTGGGTTGAACTGTGGCCCCCACAGTCCTAAGCCCCTAGGACCTGCAAATGTGATTGTATTTGGAATAGCATCTTTACAGGTGTAATTAAGTTAGGGAATCTCAAGATTCGTGCATCCTGGATTTCAGGTAGGCGTAGTGTCCTTAAAAGAGACAGAGCGGAGAACACAGAACCGCAGGAGAGGACATGCAAGGACAGAGAATGAAGGAATGCAGCCCAAGCCAAGGAACACGGAAGCCACCACAAGCTGGAAGAGGCAAAGAATTCTCCCCCGGAGCCTTTGGAAGGATCCAGCCCTGTTGACACCTTGATTTCAGACTTCTGGCGTCCAGAACTGTGATACAATGAATTTCTGTTGTTTTAAGCCACCCAAGTTTGCCGTAATTTGTTACACAAATTAGGAACAGGACACTAATACAATTAGTGACAAAGGCTATAGAAAATGTGGATTTCAACCGACCTCAGATTGAAACTGGCAGCCCTCCGCATATGGGCAGCACACCCGTGGGATGCCCAACTCCCACACCCACCTGCACCCAGACCCCCAGGTCAGCTTCCCTTTAGAAATAACCGCTGCAGTCACAGGATGCGTGGTCTTGCTGACATTTGTGTTTGTTTCTTAATTATGATTCCAGATACAAAACAAAAATCCTAAATGTATCATTCTGCTTTATTTCATCATAAAGAAAACAAGCATTTTTCATGGTCCACTTTAAAATAATTCATTGATGCCACTAGTAACACAACAGTTGATTAGCTTTTGAATTTGGGAATAAAGTGCCTGTTCTAATGAAAAGTGACAGAATGATGCAAGAAGGGCTATTTCAGAAGACTAGCAGGTGGCCAGTGTCTGGTCTTCACACAGAGGACAGCTTTTCCCCTTGCTTTCCTTTTTGACTTTGCTGGGCCCTTCCTCCTCTCCAATGTCTTCCTTTTCCCTCCTCTGAGGCAGGCACACCCAGGGCCCTGCAATGGATACCAATGTTGGGCTCACCTCCAAAAGAGGAGTTGTCCCTGTGCTCAGAGTTATACGGTAGCATGACCTGAACTACTAGCTTCCAGGGCTCATCCGCTCTGCACTGAAGGGAACGGATAGTGGCCCTACTGTGAGGTACAGGTTGGCAGCACTAACCGCAGGAAAAGAGCAGAGGGGAGGCGAGAATGAGGAGGCCAATGAGCACCTAGAACCAAACCCTCAACAGCCAGAACTTGAGGTTAGGGACATTTCCAGGCCAGGAGCATGTGCAGAAAGTAGGAGCTCATGACCAAAGGTAACCTTTCCCCCATGACCATACATTAGCATAGTAAAAATCACACCCACCCTCACCATGACAGTTTACAAATGCCATGGCAACCCCTGGAAGTTACCCTAGAAGGATAAAATTGGGGATGGCCCTTAGCTCCAAGAAATCTCCACCCTTTTCCCAGGAAAATAATGAATATTCTGCCCACCACTTAGCATATCATAAGATGTAGACATAAAAGTAGAAGTGTGTTAAGACCCCAGGGTTTTCTCCACTCCCGGAGACAGACCCATTTCCCCTCCGGAAACATACCTTCACTCTGTATGCTTGAAGCCTGCAATCAAAGTTCCTTGTATGCAGTACTAAGTGTCTGTCATCACTACGTGGCACCAGCCCTGCTTATGACTTTTCCAAGCAAGGAGCCAAAGAACCAGGACAACAACGCTCCAACACAAACACACCTGACATTACACCTTTACTTTTAAATAAGAATCTCTTAAAAAAAAAAAAAAAAAAGTTGCTGGGCACAGTGGTATGCACCTGTAGTCCCTTGAGCCCTGGAGCTGGAGGCTGCAGTGAATTACGATCGCACCTGTGAATAGCCACTGCACTCCAGCCTGGGCAACACAACGAGACCGTCTCTATTAAATTAGTTAATAAATTAAAACCTTTTTAAAAACGCAGCTTTCCTTGCCTATAATCCACTGGCTGGTAAAAGAGAAGACACTATTAGCTAGGGCAATAATTCCAGAGTCCGTCTCATTAGAACAATTAAGCATTTTGCAGGTCCACCTACTGGTTCAGAATTTCCAGAGACATCCAGAAAGACAACAAAGATCCATCATGGTCCTTTTTGGCTAAAAATGCTTGAAATACCTGAGATCAAAAAAGCAGGAAGAAAATGTTTTTAACGTATCCAACTGGAAACAACAGAGGAGGCAGAAGACAGTGCCTGCATGACAACCGTCACGTGGGCTCCGCAGGACACCAAGGGCACATTTGAAACAGGACTGTTTCATTCTTTTTAATTTATTATTATTGCTGAAATTCACATACCATAAAGTCACCTCTTTTACGGCATACAACTCAATGGGTTTTAGTATATTCACAGAGTTGTACAACCATCACCACTAATTCCAGAACACTTTCATCACCCCAAAAGAAACCCTGTACCACTAATGGTTACTCCTCATTTCTTCCTGCCGCCAGGCCCTAGAAGCCATTATCTACTTTCTGTCTCTACGGATTTGCCTATTCCAGACATTTCAATATAAATGGAACCACACAATATGTGGTCTTTGGTGAGAGGTTTCCTTCACTGAGCATAATGTTGTCAGGATTTACCCTCAATTTTAGTATGTATCAACACTTCATTCCTTTTTATGGCTAAATAATATTTCATTGTATGGATATATATTTTGCTTCCCCATTCATCAGTTGATGGACATTAGGGTTCTTAAGAAGGATTGATTCTTGAAGCCCAGGGACTGCAAGGGTGCAGCGCACGTTCAGCAGGAGGCAGTGAGCCCTCTGATCATGGCTCTTCCAGCCTCTTACTCATCCTGTCCGGTCCTGAGCCAGAGTCAGTTATTCAACAGATGCTCTTAGCCGCCACTTTGAGCCAGGCCCTGAGAATACAAAGTGGATGCCACCTCCAGGAGCTTGGATATCTTGCTCTGAGAGAGCTTTTTTTTTTTCTTTTCTTGGAGACAGGGTCCTGCTCTGTTGTCCAGGCTGAAATACAGTGGCCTAATCACAGCTCACGGCAACCTTGGACGCCTGAGCTCAAGCGATCCTCCTGTCTCAGCCTCCTGTGTAACTGGGACTACAGGACCATGCCACCACACCCTGCTAATTTTTAAATTTTCTGCAGAGACAGGGTCTTGCTATGTTGCCCAGGCTGGTCTTGAACTCCTAGCCTCAAGCAATCCTCCTGCCTGGACCTCCTAAAGTGCTTGATTACAGGCATGAGCTACCACGTCGGCCAAAATCCCCTTTAAACAGATCCTGGAAGAACTTGTGATGGGAGAAAGCAAACACACATCAGATTTAGCAAGTGACAGCTCCTGCAATAGCTGAAGCACCTGATCACTCTTACCATCCTACTTCAGCAAGATCCTTTCAGACCTGTCAATCTCCCGAGGCAGAGAGGCTTAGCCACTCATTCGCCTGAGTGATACTGGGCAAGTTACCTACTGAGAGGATAAAGAGGAGAAAACAAACTCAGTTTCTTCCTACTATACTCTCACAACACACAACACTTCTGGCACCAGATGCGTGGGAGTATTTCCCCACACATCAAGCAAGTGTCCAATTCTGCAACCCGTTGACACCCGCTGGGTGTCCCCCAGTTCAGTTCAATCCCGACCCTGCCTACCTGGAGATAGCGCAGATCCCACAGGTTGAGGACTCAGTCCCACAAGAACGTCCCGAAGATGCCAATCACAAGCCCCAGGCTGTTTCACCTGTGCTTCTGCCTGCTATAAATCAGGGTTCCCACCACTGCCTCCTCAGGTCTGATTAATTTGCTAGAGCAGCTGCAGAAGTCAGGGAAACACTTTCCTTACATTTACCAATTTATTACAGAGGATATTACAAAGGATACAAATGAAGAGATGCAAAGGCAAGGGGCAGAGAGCTTCCAGGCCCTCTCCAGGCCTGCCACCCTCAGAGAACCTCCATTTGTTCAGCTACCCAGAAGCTCCTCAAACCCCGTCCTTTTGGGTTTTTATTGAAAACCCAATAATAATGAAACTTCATTATGTAGGAATGATTGGTTATTGGTGATCAAGTCCACCTTTATCCCCCATCCTCCCCTCCCCAGAGGTGGGAGGGGGTAGGACTGAAGGTCTCAACCCTCAAATCTCTTGGTTGGTTCCCCTGGCAACCAGCCCCCACCCAGAGGATACCCAGGAGCCCCAGCCACCGGTCAATCATTAGCATACAAAAAGACTCTATCAATCTGGAAATTTCAAGGATTTTAGGAGCTGTAGGCCCAGAAATGGGAGGAAAACCAAATGAGTATATTTCACAATATCACACTTATCCTCTCTAAATCTGCTTCCTCATCTGTGAAATGAACCCAATAGTATTTAATAGTATTTATAAGATTATGTTACCGATTAATTGAGATCAGGTAAAACAGACAGCAAATAGTAAGTGCTCTTTGAATATCAACTACAAACTAATTACTTCTTCTTGATACTAAAATTCTAGGCTCTGGGATTGCAGGCACCTCAATTCCTAAAATTCTTTGACCCAGCTTTGAGGCAAGAAACCAATGAACACTGAATCTTGAGATGAAAAGACCTGTGTAGAAGAATGCGCCAGGGAGAAGCAGAAACTCCTCACTGGTACCAAGATTTTATTTCTAATTAACTAGCTGTAGAAACAGGCAGAGCTTCTTACTAATCATTATAAAATCAATCCTGCATCCACTTTTTTTTTTTTGAGACAGGTCTCATTTTGTTGCCCCAACTAGAGTACAGTGGCATCATCACAGCTCACAGCAACCTCAAAACAAAGACATAAAATGTAACCAAAATATTGATACCCTCATAAAAAAAAACCTGAAACTCCTGGGCTCACGAGATCCTCCTGCCTCAGCCTCCCAAGCTGCTGGGACTACAGGTGCACACCACTGAACCAGCTAATTTTTCTTTTATTGCAGAGACAAGGACTCACTCTTGCTCAGGCTGGTCTCTTGAACTCCTGAGCTCAAGCAATCCTCCTGCCGCAGCCTCCCAAAGTGCTAGGATTACAGGTGTGAGCCACAGCACCCACCCAGTGCCACTTCTTGCAAGATGTGCAAGAGAAGGGTCTGACCAAAATCCCTCCTTCCCTTCACTCTCACGCTTCTCCAGTTCTACCCACCACTCGAGCTGCTTTCTTGGCCTCTGTCCTCTGTCCAGGATTGAGTTATCTTCCATTCTCCAAAGGCCCATATTGAAAAACAATCAAACACAATCGAACTTTGCCAAGTGACATCCTTACAAAGACTAAGCACATAAAAAAGAGAAAAGGGAGAGAGGAGGAGGTGTATCATTGGAAGGACAGTGGAATTATGGGCCAAGAATAAAAAGCCTGGCTGGAAAGCAGCTCTCAGGACAAAACAAGAAGCAAAAGCCACGGGTGACTTGAGGGAGAGGATTGGCCCTGGGTCAAGACTGCCCTGTCTTGGTACTTGGTATCTTCCTACAAGTAATTATTAACAGTAGTAGTGATTTAAATCACTGAAGGTTTATTTATAAGCTGGGGAGGGGAAAGGAAGAGCAAGAATAGGGAACTGCAGCCTTTTGGGAAAAAAAAAAAAGGTTCTAGTTGGAATCTAAGGGAAATAAGATCTCTTTTGTTCCCACCTCTCAGAAATTCCAGAGTCCATAATAACCCTAAATGACTCAAAGTCACTCAAAAGCAGCTCACTGATTTGATTCCAGAGGGAGTTTATGTCCACACACCCACGCCACCTCTCTCACTAATGACAGGTGGTAGAAGAACCAGATCTAGACTCAGAGACCAAGATACAAATCCCAGCTCTTTCATTTCTTAGCTACATGACCTCCTGAGGGTCACTTCACCTCAATGAGGTCGTTTGTTTTCAATCTCTAAAATGGTAGCATGCCTGACAACACGCATTCAGTATGTGTTTGGTGGAACCAATACATATTTTCAACATCAAAAACCCATTATCCAGCCTTCCTGGAGGTCTCCAAATTGGTTGCCAACCCAGAAAGCCAGACTAATTCTAGAAATTGGCCCTCAAATTGATTTCGGCAGCACTGCAAAGATGCACGGTTGGAAGAGTGGCGTCCTGAAGAAACCCATTAGCTTGTGGTTTTCAAAAGGGTCTTTAAATGAAAAGTGAAAAGGAGAGAAAACCAAGTTCCCAGAGATACACTACAGTGCTTTGTTCTACTTCACCTACTATACACTGAGATTTATTTCAAAATTTAATTTCTAGCAAGAAGCACTCTTGTTGGATGTGTATGCACACTACTCCCTTGGTGATCTCGTTCAGTCTCTTAACTCTAAACATTATGCACATGCTAACAGCTTCCACATGTATGTCTCCAGCCTAGGCTTCTCTGCAGACTTCCGGATCTAATTGCCCAAAAAGTCTCCCCTTGGATTCCTACTAGGTATAACAAAACTGAACTCCAACCCTGCTGTTCCCTACAGCCTTCCCCTTCTCAGTTAATGACAACTCCATTCTTCCAGTGGTTCATGCCAAAGACCTCGGAGTCACCCTTGAATCCTTTCTTCCTGTCACACGCCACATCCAACTCAACTCATCCACAAATCCTGCTGGTTGGACTTCAAAATAGACCCAGGATGCATCTCTCACCTGGATTATGGCAACAGCCATAACTTGTCTCCCTGCTCCCATCCTGGCAGCCCTTACTCCCCTCCACACAGCCGACAGAGTCAGTCTGTTAAAATGCAGGTTGGATCGTGTCCCCTCCACTGCTCAAAACCCTCCAGTGGCCCCCAACTCACCCTGAGTGAAAACCAGCACCCTGACAATGGCCTACAAGGCCCTCGGACAACCTGCCCATCTCCCTCCCACACCCAGCACCACTCTGACCTCCTCTTCTCCACTCCCTGCTCACTCACTCCCCTCCTGCCACACTGGCCTCCTGGCTGGTCTCCAAACCCACCAGGGGTGCTCCTGCTTCAGGGCTTTTTTAAGTCTTTTGAACTTGCTGTTCCCCCTGCCTGGACCCCTTTCCCCACCCCCTTCAGCCACACGGTCCTTTCCCTCACCTCCTTCAGATCTTGACTCAACTGTCACCTTCTGAGGGAGGCTTTTCTAAGGATCCTATTTAAAACTACAACCCCACCCACCACCCCACATCCCACCTCCTTGCTTTATTACAATATGATATGCGTTTCACTTAGTTATTATTGTGCCTTTCCCCACTAAAATTTAAGATCCACAAGAGGCAGGGATTTTGCCTTTCTTGTGTACTGCTATTAATATATCCCGGGCATTTAGATACCTCTGTCCACTAGAAAGAAAACGAAAGACATAAATGCAAACCACATATACAATTTTTTAATTTTCTAGGAAACACATTTTAAAATGTAAAAAGGAAAAGGTAAAACTAATTTTAATTATATTGTATTTAACCTGATAAATCCAAAATGTTATCATTTGTAGCAAATATATCATATTTATATAATCACTATAATATAAAAAGTTATCAATGATATATTTTATTTTTTTTCACATTAAGTGTTCAAAATCCAGAATGTTTTGTGTGCTCACAGCATACTGTGTCTAGGGGGCACCCTACAGCACAGTGCAACTCTATGGCACCTGGCAAAAAGTAGGTCCTTATAAATATTCATTAAATCAACGGAATGTTTGCCCAGGAAGCGGGAGCTATGATATATTACAGGTTTTTCTAAACTTCAGTTACTCACATTCTCTAGTCACAATTTTCTTCTGTGACCTATACTAACATTTTCCTCAAAATGTCATACTTTTTATACTTGAAAAAATATTTAACATAAAACTTTCTATCACTTCTATAAATGGAAACAAATAGGTCTAGGGATTAAAGGCCTGGACTTGAGTCCCTGCTCAGTCATTTACTAGTTCTGGAATTTTGTGTGTGTGTGTGTGTGGTTTTTTTTGAGACAGAGTCTCACTCCATTGCCCTGGGTAGAGTGCCGTGGCGTCAGCCTACCTCACAGCAACCTCAAACTCCTGGGATCAAGTAATCCTCCTGCCTCAGCCTCCTGAGTAACCAGGACTACAGTCGCATGCCACCACACCTGGCTAATTTTTTCTATTTTCAGTAGAGACAGGGGTCTCACTCTTGCTCAGGCTGGTCTCAAACTCCTGACCTCAAGTGATCCTCCCAGAGTGCTAGGATTATAGGCGTGAGCCACTGCGCCCAGCCTGGAATCTAAAGTAAAGACTTTAACAGGCCTCAATTTCTTCATCTGTGGAACAGGGACAATACTAATCTTCAAAAGACATAGAGAAGATTTAACAATTATGACGAATTTGAGGTTCAGCAGGAAAAAAAGAGTAAATGAGATGTTGGTATAAGTCCTTTATAAATGGCAAAGAAATCATTAAGGGAAAGAGACTGAGAAGTCAATCCAAGCCTTTCTCTTATACCTATCATTTTCATATAGACCAATAACTCAAAATGGCAAGCTTGTATGACAAGAAAAAAGGGAGAATAGAAGCCCTGGGTTCAAATTCCTTGTTTGCCACTTAAAGCCGTGTGACCTTTAGAAATTCATTTATTCACCAAACATTTATCAAGTGCCCACAACCTGCCAGGCACTAGGCTAGTATCCAAATAAAACATGAAACCTGCCCTTGAAGGATGTGCAGTCTAGAAGGAAGAAAGAGACCAGTAAACAAGAGTAATAAATTGTTTTAAAAAATCAAGTCATCTCTCTTAGGTCTGTTTGTTCCTTGTGAAATGGGAATAACACCTTCCCAACCTAACTCACAGGGCTGCTACAAAAATTAACTTTTAAATTATTTGCCAAATATTCCAAGAACTTGAACTCATAATACATTAGCAAAGTACTTGTTTTTTCCCCCTGCTTGTAACCCAAAACGACTCTGGCTCCTGTGAATGTCCCGTTTGAACATTCATTCCAGTTATACTGCATTCTTGAAACTCGTTTCACTTCTGCAAATTTTAGTAAACATTAAGAGAAAGAAGAGGATGAACGGCTTTAACACAAGTATTCAATCTCAAAATCATGAACCAGGTCACAGGGCGAAGGAACACAACACAGACCTCTCAATTACCCTAACTACTTTGTCAAGATAAAGAGTCACATGGTAAGGGATGCTGAATAATTTAAACCGAAGAAAGAGGAAAAGTCCTAAAGCAGTATAAGTAGACTCCGGTCTGTCCAGGATTTCAGCAGTCACTACGTTGCTGAGGTAATGCTGGGCTAGGTCGCGGTCAACAGTTCAAGCTAAAAAATGTGGGCACAGGCAGAGCAAAGTGCCCACATTTCTTTTTTTTAAGTCTTGATGATGACCTGATCAGGAAAAAGAATCTCAAAGAAAGATGATCTGAAGGGCTAAGTTCCCAAGAAGTGGCAACCCTACCCAAGCAGGACTAAGTGGGCGCGACGAAAGCAAGACGATCAAGATTCCGTGATCCCTCCCGAAGTTTAAAAACTGAATGGGACCGAAATCTGAGTCTCGGGTAGCAATCATTTCAAAAGAGGAAGGAAGGAAGAGACTCTCAGATGTGGTTCAGGCAGCATCTTCTCCCTGAGTTCTTCTCCCTTTCCCCCAAGCCATACGCCCATTCTCAGGCACCCCGTTCCAGCTCGGTCCCAAGTCGCCCCTTCCTCAGGTCCCGAACCCTCCACAAAGATCACACTTCTCCATCCCTGTGCACCTAAGCGCCTCTCCCCTTCCGGAAGGACTCGCTCCTGCTGCACCCGAGGCTACCTGGGCGCCCACCTCCGAGCGGCCCCCGCTCGGCCCGCGGCGCGCCCACCCAGCTCCGGCGGGAGCCGGGACACCCCTCCTCGGAGGCCGGAACCGCCGCGCCAGGCCCCTCCCACAGGAAGCCGCCGCCCCCCGGCGCCCTGGCCGCACCGCCCCCGGCCCACCCCGAGCCGCCCGCCACCCCCAGCCCGCCTCGCGCCGCCCGCCCGCCGCCGCGCCCCCCGCGCCGGCGCCAGCTACCTGCCGCGGCCACACAAGCGGCGCCCAACTCCTCTCCCACTTCCGCCTTCCACCGCCCGCACTCGGGCCGGGTCACGTGACCGCGCGTGGTCACCTGACCCGGAAGAGGCTGGCCGGGCCCACAGGTGTGGACAACCTATGCGTGGCCCGGGAACCTTTGGTGTGGAGGAGGCCCTCTTATCACTTGTGTGTTTGGAAGTGGGAGGGTTTTCCGCTCGCTGGATGGTCCCCGAGCAATCATGTAAATTGAGGGCTCACGGAGTTCCAGACGCTTCGTTTACTCTGCCCATCAACCCAATGCAGGCGGGGACAATTACTAGCCCCATGTTACAGGTGAAAGGAGACCTCTAATCAATTAAGTCAACAAACATTTATTGAGCTCCTTCAGTAGGGTTGCCAGGTAAAATACAGGACACCCAGTTAAATTTGAATGTCAGCTAAACAACAGTGGAACACGTATGTCCCAAATACTGCATAGGACATATTTATACTAAAAAAGTATTTGTTGATTATCTGAAAATCAAGTTGAATTGAGCATCTGGTATTTTTATTTACTGGCACCCCTACGCCTATTCTGTGCAAGCCACTGTTCCAGGATCTAGAAACACAAAAATCCTGGCCTTTGTGGAACATCTGTTCTTGTGACATAAAGCAAAATTAGAAAAGCTTCAAAACCCCTGTCTCAGGTCCACAAAAATGCCCCACCACACCAAACCAACCCCCATTCCCTTAATCTACAGAGTACATAGAACTTTATGAATTAGCAAAAACATTTTTTTTAAGAGATGGGTCTCACTATGTTGCCCAGGCTGGACTCCAACTCCCGGCCTCAAGCAATCCTCTTGCCTCAGCCCAACCTGAGTAGGTGGGACTACAGGTGCATGGCACCATGCCCAGCCAGAAATATTTTAAAGCAACATTCTTGACTTATATTCTGGACCCTCAGCTTTGACAAGCTGAATGTGAATGAAGGCTGAATTTAATCACCATTGATTAAAATGAATGCTCATCACCTAATTAGCCTTAAGGACTATGTACTAATTATTCTGTTATTTTGGGGTCTTCGAGTTTGGATGGATCCTATCATGCATACAAATTAAATTGGTTGAACACTTAGTCTCTACTTTTCCTAGTCCTATTTCAAATCCAGGAGATTGACTTTCACAGAGATACAGCCCTCTGTTAATATGTTAAACCCTATATTCATCCCATCCATAAATCTGTACTTTTCTAGTTTCATTGATGGGAGTTTTACCAATTCTATTCTAGAGGAATTTAGAGAAGGCTTCCTTGATTTGGTGGCATTAGAGTCAGTGTTCACTAAAGGGGAGAACGGACAAGGCAAAGAGCATGCACTGTACTTCAAAGGAACAAAAGCTAATGTAGTGACTGGGGTCTACAAGGCCCTACATGACCTCTCCCACACCTCCCCCTTATTTCTCTCATCTCATCTCCAACTACTCTTTCCCTTGTCACCCTGCTTCAGCCACTCTGGCCTCAGGGCCTTTTCACTTGCTTGTCCCTCTGCCTGGAAAGCTTTTTCCCGAGATAGATATCTCTTTCAGATGTTTGCTCAACTCTCTCAGTGAAGCCTTTCATGATCACCCCATTTAAGATTATAACTCATCACTTCCTTCCCCTCCCACCAGCCTCCTTCCCACTTTATTTTTTTCTCTGTATTTCCTCCAAACTTATGACAATCTGACTTTTGTAAGAATATATGAATATATGTATGTTTCCCACTACAAAAATTATGAAGACAGGAACTATATCCCATCTTCTACAACAGTGCCTCGTCCATAGGAGACCTCAATTTATTAAATAGATTTTTTTTTGAGACAGAGTCTTAAGCTGTCTCTGGGGGTAGAGTGCAGTGGTATCATCTTAGCTCACAGCAACCTCCACCTTCTGGGCTCCAGCGTTCCTCCTGGCCTCAGCCTCTCCAGTAGCGGGGACTACAGGTGCACATCACCACACACAGCTAATTTTTCTATTTTTTGTAGAGATGGGGGGGGGGAAATCTCACTCTTGCTCAAGCTGATCTTGAACTCTTGGCCTCAATCCCACCTCAGCTTCCCAAAGTGCTAGGATTACAGGTGTGAGCCACCACACCTGGCCTAAATAAATCTTATTAACATTTATTGAGCACTGAACTCATGGCTGTAGATCCTATAATATAGGAGATTTTTTTTAAAGGACACATAAAAAGTCTAAAATATGTCATCATAAGTGTCCCCAGAAAAGTTGAAAAGAAAATTGATATGTTTAAATAAGGAAAAAGACCCCTAAAACACAGTCCCAGACGTCCAACCTATTTAAAGTAGTTTACTCAATTAATTACATTGCAAGGCAGAAATAATAACTGTTCATTGTGTGACAGAACTGAAATTTCTTTAGTGAGAAAGAAGAGTTTAAATCTGTCCTTGGGGTGGGGTGGGGGGATCTGATTTGGATAATCAGGGGCCAGATTACACAGGAGGGAACAATTGAGCTGTTTGTTAGAGATCAAGTACACAAGAACAGGCTGGCAGAATTTTCAGGCAGAATAAAAATAAAAAGGGCAAAGGCAGACAAGAAAGCTCAGGACATCTCCAGGAAAGTCCAGAGGAATTCTAGGGATACCTACTGATTTCCAGTAGTGTTTCCTCTGCGGAGAGTTTTTCCCTCCCCTAGCCCACTGTTGAAGAAGCATATCCTTTCACAGCCTCTACCTTTTCCGGTCCTGGAAGTGAACTCAGATCTTCACTGGCACAGAAACAAGATCTTTCTCTTTCATGGAAGGCCTCACACGTAAAAGTTGACATTATCTCCAAGTGAGTTACATGTTGAGTCCTTCTATATGTGTTCGAAAGTGTTCGTTTGTTATTGTAAACTTTTAAAAGCCAACATCATTTTGTGATGGTGTGTTAAAATTTTTTCACCTTTTTTAATAAAACCAGGAGCTTCAAAAAACTATCTCAGGAGGTGAGTTCACCTCTGAAAGACTCTGTCCCCAGATGTGTCCTGTTTTACCCACAGGCACTACCCTCCATTCCTTGAACACTTTTTGGACTTTCCTATCTCACTATGTTTGCCCTGGTGGTCCTCCAAGATCCAACTCCAAACTCATAAACTCTGCAGGTCTAGGACACTACACAAAATATCATTTTGTTTGTAGCTGTGATATCAGTGAACCCATGGTGATATAAATTAGCTTTCAACATATGTTTGTTGAATGAATGGGGGTCCATCTATGGCTTTGAAAGGCTTGGAGAAACCTGTTACAAGGAAACAGAAAAGGGATTAAAATACTATCTAAAGTACTACAAAAAGTACAGTGTCACGAAACCATTTAAGTATTCTTAGTGTTTACCAGAAAATAAATAGTTCAAAGCCCGACCTTTCTCCTCCTGACTATTCCCCTAAATCAATGGTCCTCAAGATGGGGCCCCCAGGTCAGCAGCAACAGCATCCCTTAGAACTCATTAGAAATGCAAATTCTCAGGCCCAACCCAGACCTACTGAATCAGAAACTGAGGATGAGGTCCAGTCACTTGTTTTCCCAAGCTCTGCAGGTGATTCTCATTCGCTGGCCTGGATCATCATTCTTCATTCTAGGGTTTACAGAGCGATCCCTACCAACTTTATTATGGAGTCCTCCATAATAAACCTCCTTTATGGAGTACAGTTCCCATATTGTCCCTCCCCTTTTAGGTCAACATGGGCAATCAATTGGAGAAGTAAAAATTAGAGACAGGAATAGCCGTATTTATAACTTTGGGTCTGCAAACTAAGTAAAAAAAAAAAAAAGGAATAGCAGTATTGAAGGAATGGAATTACATTTTCTGGGCAAGAGATATAAACTTGATTAGAATAATGGGAATGGATGTGGAAGGAATCCAAACATCACGAACATTCCAGAGTGGCATTTACAAACTTTACTGAGAAGAGTGAGGGTGGAGACGGGGATGACTCAGAGATCCCTACCCCGAATGCTTTTGTTGGTAATATCTTTAATAAAAACGGGAACTCAAACAAGTGTAGAAAGTTTGAGAGGGGCAGATAATTATCTCAGTTTTAATCTTCCTCTTGAGTGAAGATGCCAGAAGTTTTCCAGATGGATATTCCCATAAAAGGTGGCCTGGGGAATAAGACAGGGATTGGACATATAGATTTGGGAGGTGTTCTTCCAATGTGATCATAGAAGGCTGGAGGATAGACACTATTTCTGGAGGAGAGAACTTAGATAAACAAAGGGGCCAAGACAGTTCTTGGTGGAAGGTATGTGTTTGCAAGGCAAGAGGAAGAGAGGGTGAGAAGCCATCAGAGAGACAGGGATACCAGGATGGTGAAAAATCACCGAAGTCAGGCAAGGAGAGGCAGTCCAGAAAGAGGAGATGGTCAGCAATATCAAATCCTGCAGAGAAACTGAAAAAGCTCAGAAATACGAACCAAAAAATTGATAGGATAAACTAGAAACTGAGAAATAGCCTCCAACCATGCTCTGTTAGGGCAGGTAGCACAGGCAGGATCTAGAGCTTGAAGAGACTGAGTGGTGACAAAGGATGAGACAGAAGATATTTGGGGAAGGAAAAGGAATTTAGGTAACTGCTGAAGGGGACCCTCAGGGCGCTGAAGGATTTTTGAGGGCATACAGATAAATTACAATTGAGGAATAAATTGGAGCGAAGACCCGATAAAGAAAGTTTGAATGAAAATGGATGATTGAAGAGTCAAGTCAACATTCAGCCAAAATTCACCAGCATGTAATAGGCCAGATCTCATAATTATGGAATCTCAGATTTGAAAGGAAATTTAGAAGTCATTTAATATCCCTTCCCTTGGATCCAGCAAGAAATTATTTAACAATTTATGTGCCTTGCTTAGGTAGGTAAGGTGAGGATATGAAGACAAATAAGCCTGTAATCCCAGCACTTTGGGAGGCCCAGGCAAGAGGATCACTTGAGGCCAGCAGTTTGAGACCAGCCTAGGAAACATAGCAAGACCCCACCTCTACAAATAATTAAATTAAAAAAAATTGTCTGTGCTTGTAGTCCCAGCTACTTGGGAGGGTGAGGTGGGAGGATCACTTGAGCTCAGGAGTTCAAGGCTGCAGTGAGTTGTGATGGTGCCACTGCACTCATCTCAGGGCGACAGAGCAAAACCCATCTTTCTTTTTTTTTTTTAGACAGAGTCAGGCTCTGTTGCCAGGGCTAGAGTGCTGTGGCGTCAGCCTAGCTCACAGCAACCTCAAACTCCTGGGCTCAAGTGATCCTCCTGCCTCAGCCTCCTGAGTAGCCGGGACTATAGGCACAGGCCACCACACCCGCCTGGCTATTTCTTTTTCTCTGTTTTTAGTTGACCGGCTAATTTTTTTCTATTTTTAGACTGGGTCTCGCTCTTGCTAAGGCTGGTCTCAATTCCTGAGCTCAAGCGATCCTCCCTCCTCGGCCTCCCAGAGTGCTAGGATTACAGGCGTGAGCCACCGCGCCAAAACCCATCTCTTTAAATGAAAACAAAAGAAAAGAAAAACAACAACAACAAAAAAAACAAGACATAAACCCTGGCCCTAAGTGGAGGTTATCCTAGGAATGATTAGAAAAAAAATGAAGTGGAGGTACATAAGCAGAGGTCGGTATAACATAACGGATGAGAAAGGGGCTCCGAGTCAGTTTCGTGGGGTGTTACCTTGTTAACAAGACCTACCCGCCATGTCACCTGGGCCTATGTAGCTATATCCCTTGCCTATAAAATAATACCTATCTCATAGAGTTGTTGTGATAATTAAATTAGGTTATCTGTATTGACTAACTTCTAACCCTGCAGATATATTCAGGTTGTACATTTAAAAGTAAGAAAGGTGGCCAGGCACGGTGGCACACAACGGTAATCCTAGCACTCTGGGAGGCCGAGGCAGATTGTTTGAGCTCAGGAGTTCAAGACCAGCCTGAGCAAGAGTGAGACCCCGTCTCTACTAAAAAAATAGAAAGAAATTATCTGAACAGCTAAAAATATATAGAAAAAATTAGGCAGGCATGGTGGTGCATGCCTGTAGTCCCAGCTACTCGGGAGGCTGAGGCAGGAGGATCGCTTGAACCCAGGAATTTGAGATTGCTGTGAGCTGGGCTGATGCCATGGCACTCTAGCCCTGGCAACAGAGCCTGACTCTGTCTAAAAAAAAAAAAGTAAAAAAGGTGCCAAGAAGTGGAGGCTGAAGGTGAGTTCCTCAGGCGTCCCCCAAGGTTTGAGCCCGCCTACACCTCTCTGGCGGGGCAGGCGGCGTCGCTGCGCATGCGCGCGGGCAGCCCTGAGCTGGGAGAGCGGGCGCGGCCGCCAGGAGGCGCCGCTAAGTCGCGGCTGTTCCTCCTGGTTCCCAGAGGCCTGGATTGGAACGTAGGGGGCCGGCGCAAGTTCGGTGCGCATGCGCGCTGCCTACTCGTCCAGCCAAGATGGCGGCCGTGGAACACGTTGTGGCGGACGCTGGGGCTTTTTTGCGGGACGCGGCTTTGCAGGTACTGGGAGATTTAGCTCAGAGGAAACTGGTCTGGGTTGGCGTGGAATCGGGTGGGTGTGAGCTGGGCCGATCTCTCCTCAGGACATCGGCAAGAACATCTACACCATCCGGGAGGTGGTCAGCGAGATTCGGGATAAAGCCACGCGCAGGCGGCTCGCGGTCCTGCCCTACGAGCTGAGGTTCAAGGAGCCTTTCCCCGAATACGTGCGGCTGGGTGAGTGCCTTTGTTCCGGCGTTGACGGGGAAGCTGGGGCCCGGGGTGCGTATGGGACTCGCTCGGGTCTGGCTGCTTTAGCAGAGCATGTGATTTAGGGACAGCACTTTCTAGGAGATCGTGGTGGGAGAGAGGCCTCCTGGTTCTGGAGGCAGCCAGGCCTTGCCAGTAACTAGCTAAATGCCCTCGGGTACCTCACTGCAAAATGGGAATGATAGTAATATCTACCTCTGGGTTTGCTGTGACCATTGAGGAGTATGTCACTCAGCGTTGTTTAGCGCTTTGTAAGCACACAGTGAATTTGTTCTGATTTAAAATAGAAGAAGCCAGATCACTTAATACTTTCATACATTTCTTTTCAGTAGATTTAAGGTGATGACTGTTTTGGATACAGAGGTCAGCTTCAACTTAAAAAAAGGATGCTTTTAGGTCTTGCATTCAACTTGAAAGAAAACGAAACAATTATCTCTTGACTTAGGAGTCAGGAGTCAGCGTTGTTCTCTTGTTAGGGATCAAGGTGATGGTACCCAACCCAGGAAAGGCCCTCAGTGATTTGAAGTGTTTTAGAGGTTAGAGGCTGATAGATGTTACCTACTCTGTGACTTCTATGACTTTCTCCAGCAACTTACTGGCTGTGTGATCTTTGACAAGTTACTAAATCTTTCTAAGGAAATGCTAATAGTATTTACTTCATAGGATTTGGCAGATGATGAAATGAATTAATGTGTAAAGCTTTTAACACAGTGCCTCATACACAGTAAGTGCACAATAAATTGTGGCTGCTGCTAACTCATGTCCGTTTTTTTAGGAAATGTGAGCAGTGTCCTTACTGGTCCTTGCACCAGTGTAGCAGAAAACACCTTTTTGTTAATGTCGGGAAATTTCAAGTGTCTATTGTCCATGTCTCGGGAGAATAACAGTAGTGACAGCTGCCATTTACTATATATTAAACATAGTGGGGTTTTTTGTTGGTTTTTTTGTTTGTTTTGAGACAGGGTCTTGCTCTGTTGCCCAGGCTAGAGTGCAGTGTTGTTGTCATACCTCACTGCAACCCCAAACGCCTGGGCTCAAGCGATCCTCCCACCTCAGCCTCCCAAGTAGCTGGGACTACAGGTATGCACTACCACACCAGGCTAATTTTTCTATTTTTTGTAGAGACAGGGTCTCACTATGTTGAACAGGCTGGTCTTGAACTCCTGGCCTCAAGCAGTCCTGCCTGAGCCTCCCAAAGTGCTAGGATTATAGGCATGAGCCACCGCACAAGGCTGACATTTTTTTTTCAATTGTTCATTATTTGTTACAAACATCTCAATATTTTTATATCTTCATAGACTACAATTACAGGCCCAGCATCCCTGATCCAAAAATTCTAAATCCGAAATGCTCCAAAATCCAAAACTTAAGTGCAGACATGATGCCCCAAGTTTCCACACCTCAATTTTGTGCATGAAAATTATTAAAATTATTGTATAAAATTACCTTCAGAACAATTCCTCAGCTAGGCATAGTGGCACGTGCCTGTAGTCCAACCTACTAGGGAGGCTGAGGCAGAAGGATCGCCTGAGCCCAGGAGTTCAAGGCCAGCCTGGGCAACATAGCAGGACCTGGTCTCTTTTTTAAAAGGATGTAAAATTACCTTCAGGCTATATCTATATATGAAGCATAAATGAATTTTGTGTCTAGACCTGGGTCTCATCCCCAAGATATCTCATACATATGCAAATAGTACTCTAAAATCTAAAAATACCTGAAATCTGAAATATTTCTGGTCCCAAGCATTTTGGACATGGCATACTCAACCTGTTGAATTACCTGTCTATTCCATTTTGGAATCTGATCATCCATCCTGTTAATCTACATTGTTACGCTTAAAATAAAAGAATTTTAGAGCTGGAAGAAACTAGAGCTTCTATTCTAATGTAATACCAAAGCTTAAATAAGGAACTCTCATCATTGTGCTAACTTCTAATGACTTTCTGTTAACTTTGTTCTGCTTTCTCTATTCTTACTGGCATGAATCACTGTGGTGGAGAACACAAATTTCTCAACTATGAGTCGAAAACAGATCAGAAAATGGATGGAAAGTGTTAAGGTTTTTCATGGGATGTTGACCGTTTCTAAATTCTTAAATAACTTTTATTGAGTTTATCCAAGGTCATATGGCTTTTTGCCTGTAACTGAGACTAGAAATCTTTTGTTTACAGTGACTGAGTTTTCAAAGAAAACTGGAGACTATCCCAGTCTCTCTGCCACAGATATCCAAGTGCTGGCACTCACCTACCAGTTGGAAGCAGAGTTTGTTGGGGTGTCTCACCTAAAACAAGAACCAGAAAAGGTAAATTAAGAGGGTTGGGTTTTTTTAAACCTTACGGAAACTATCTGCTCTACAAAAGTAGAGGGAATGGTGTGATGAGGCCAGTAATCCCCATCATTCCACCTCCACAATTACCATCTCACAGCTGGTCTGTTTTCGTCTATACTGACCCACTGTCCCGTCCCGTAAGGACTCTAAAAAAATAACCTCAAAGCCATTATTACACCTACACAAAATTAGTAATCTCTAATATCATCAAATATCCAATCAGTGTTCACAATTCCCAATTATTTTATAAATTTTATTAAGAGTTTGTTTGGGTCAGAATGCAAATAAGGTTCATCCATTACAATTAGCAGATGTGTCTCTGTGGGTTCTTCGGAAGGGTTATTCAAATTTGAAAAATGCAAAAAAAGTAAAAATCTATATATTTATTTATTGATTTAGAGACAGGGTCTCACTCTGTTGCCTGGCTAGAGTGCAGTGGCATCATCATAGCTCTTTGCAACCTCGGACTCATCCTGGCTTCAAGCGATTCTCCTACCTCAGACTCATAAAGTGCTAGGATTACAGGCGTGAACCACCACGCCCGGCCTGTATTCTTTTTTTTGTAATAGAATTCCTTCTGAAAATTAAAAAAGAAGGAACACTAAGTGCTTGCAACTTTTTTCAACCCTTGCTACCTTCAAAACTCTGGGTTCCTATTGTGCTTTTAGGGACTTACCCACCTTGGCTAGACTGAAGAGACTGATGGATTTGTGCCTGGGTCCCATTAGCTGTTTCTAGGCCAGAGGATTTTGGAAGCCAGATAATTAACCTAGTAATAATTCATTTCAAATAGTGTTAACAAAGAATTACTTGATCTCCTTTGCCTACAGTTTTGTCATCAAAACTATGGTGGGCTTACATTCTTGTACCACTCGGAACTACCCTCACTTTTTTCCAACCAGGTTTAGAGTCCTCTAATCCAAAAAGTATAAAATTCTATTTTTTTTTTTCCCAAGATGCATCTCAATAAAAAGTATAAAATTCTAAAATGCAGACTTTTGCGTGTTGTCAGAGTAGTAAACGGAATAATTTTATATAAGCTTTGACTCTGTGACCGTCTGAACCTAGGGTACCTGGAAGTTGGTTTTCCATTTGGCACCCATCGGTCCATGATTTCTAAAAACTGCCCTTTCCTGCCTCCTTTTTGGCAAGAGTTAGTTTGTATCAAAAGCTTTAAAACAGGCCGGGCGCGGTGGCTCACGCCTGTAATCCTAGCACTCTGGGAGGCTGAGGCGGGTGGATTGCTCAAGGTCACGAGTTTGAGACCAGCCTGAGCAAGAGCGAGACCCCGTCTCTACTAAAAAAATAGAAAGAAATTATCTGGCCAACTAAAAATATATATATATAGAAAAAATTAGCCGGGCATGGTGGCGCATGCCTGTAGTCCCAGCTACTCGGGAGGCTGAGGCAGTAGGATCGCTTAAGCCCGGGAGTTTGAGGTTGCTGTGAGCTAGGCTGATGCCACGGCACTCACTCTAGCCCAGGCAACGGAGTGAGACTCTGTCTCAAAAAAAAAAAAAAGCTTTAAAACGGCATATCCTTAGACCCAGCAGTTCCACTCTTAGGCATTTATCCTAATGAAATAACCAAAAATACTTCCAGGTTTTACAGATAGTAATGTTCATGACAGCTATATGTATAATGGCAAAAAACAAATATCTGAAGTGGTTATTTAGTAGCATTGGGATGACTGAGTTTATATATGTATTTTTTTATATTTTCCAATTTTTCTGAACATTGCATATCTTTGATTTCAGTAATCAGGGGAAAATGTTTTTTGTTTTTTAAATTACCCTTTCATGCTGAATTTTCAAACTATGTTTCCTTGCTCAGAGCTGTCACTTTTTTTTTTTTTTTTTTTTTTTAAGGTTAAAGTGACCTCATCAATTCAGCACCCAGAAACTCCTCTGCACATTTCTGGTTTCCATCTGCCCTCCAAGGTAATTTTTTAGACAAGCCGGGCTCTTTTCTGCTACATGTCACGTCTCTCTAAGTTATGTGTTTACAGTGAACCAAATTTACCGGGACGAATATCATAGTTTGTCCTGCCCTGTCTCATCTGACTTCTGTGTCACATATGATTTCATTTGTAACCCTCTCAGTTTCGGGTTTTTATTATTTCTTTTAATCTCAGCCTAAACCTCCAAAAGACACGGTAGAAAAAGGACACCCGGCCAGTGAGCCCGAGGACCTAGAATTCAATTCCTTCACATTCTGGAGAAACCCGCTGCCTAATATCGATCGGGAACTGCAGGAGCTGCTGGTAAGGGACTGACTTCTGATCTGATGGCAACACGGTAGCATCTCCCCGCCGCTCCTGTGGGCCTGGAGTTTGTGAATTCTCTTGGTGTTTCAGATTGACAGAAGTGAAGACGTTCCAAGTGAGGAGGAGGAGGAAGAAAATGGGCTTGAAGAGAGAAAAGGCGAAGACAGCGATGACGATGACGACGGGGGCGGGTGGATAACCCCCAGCAACATCAAGCAGATCCAGCAGGAGCTGGAGCAGTGCGATGTCCCCAAGGATGTTCGGGTCGGCTGCGTGACTACAGACTTCGCCATGCAGGTGGGTGGGGCAGGCAGGGGCTGGTCATGGGCTTTACGTCACCCACGACATCGGCATGGCCCTCCAGAGGTTTAGGATGTGTGCAGAGCTGTTGTTGTGTGATATTTCTTTCCTGGCCGTAGAAACTATTCTCTTTGGCAATTTTCAGTTTTGCTTCGAGGCTAGACAATCATATGATATGGTAACAAGATTTATATGGTATATTAAGAGTTTAATGTTTATTATTCATGATCTGTTGGTACTTTTCTTTCAGTGTATATAACATTCTATGCTCAATTAGGTACTTGGAGAAGTTAGAGAGTTTCCAGCCCAGAAATGAATATATTCACCCCTGAACCCCTGACAAAATAAACGTTTCTGTCGAGAGAGATTGCTAATGACGGGTCTTGTGAAATGATGGGCACAGGCCCCAGGACTGGGGATTAGAAAGAAAGCTGGGTCCTTGTCCTCACTGAAATCTCTTGAGAGGATCCCAAGGTGACTTTCCTTAGCAAAAGCCAAGGATTGTGGGCCAAAGCGAGGTTGGTGATGTTCCCTTAACTGTGATTACAGAAATGAACGTTAAAAGAAGACTTAGTTCAGTTCTTTAACTTGTTGGTTGTAGAACGTTCTGCTGCAGATGGGGCTGCACGTGCTGGCAGTGAATGGCATGCTGATCCGCGAGGCCCGGAGCTACATCTTGCGCTGCCATGGCTGCTTCAGGTACACGGCTGATACTCTGCACCCGGTGCCCCTCTGGAACACTCTGTCGCCCTGGCTAGAGTGCAGTGGCGTCATCACAGCTCACTGCAACCTCAAACTCCTGGGCTCAAGCAATCCTCCTAACTCAGCCTCCCAAGTAGCTGGGACTACAGGCATGTGCCACCATGCCCAGCTAACTTCAGTTTTTTTGTGGAGGTAGGGTCCCTCTTGCTCAGGCTAGTCTTGAACTCCTGAACCCAAGCAATCCTCCCAGCTCGGCTTCCCTGAGTGTGAGGATTACGGACATGAGCCACTGCACCCAGCCTCCTACAGGCTTCTTGAAAGAGAGCCCTGCGTTATATTATACATGTTTTCTTCTTCTTCATCATTGCTGTGCAGCCCAGGTTATGCCTCTACCTGGGTACTGAGACCCCCAGGACAAGGTTGCCTGTGACCTCCCACCTTATCTCAGCAGCATTGGGTTAAGGACCTGGGTTCTGGAGCAAAGAACCTTCATTCTTTAAAGATACTTACTGAAATGTTTATGCACGGAATGATGTCTGGGATTTGCTTTGATGTAACGCACAGTGGAAGGAGTGGGTGGGCGTAGAGATGAAACAAGATTGGCCATGAATTGATAGTTGTTGAAGCCATCAGTTGAAGACGTGGTGATTCATTGTGTTCTGCTGTCTGCGTTATGGTGGAAATTTCCTAATTACAAAAAAAAAGTAAATTCTGGATGTAGAGTACATGGGTTCAAATCCAGATTCTATCTTTTGCCTGTGTCATTTTATAAAAGTTGGTTAACTTCTCTGTGCTTCCCATTCTTCTTAAATAAAATGGAGAAGGTGGTTGTGAGGAAGTAGGAAGATAAATCCTAAGAAGGACTTAGTGCAGTGTCTGGCACATAGGAAGCCAGGAGTTCCTTTTGGGTGAACTGTTACCATGTTCACTGCTCTCTTCTCTCCATTTCTTTCCTGACTCTTGAATTGGTCCTTCTCATGGTGGGCGCTGGTGTTCTGTGGGGAGGCCTCTGGTTGGAGTGGAAGAGACTGTACCACAGCCTTGCTGGTGAAGTGTGGCCCTGGGGACTGGTACTGGGGTACTGCAGACTCGGTCTGCATTTGGTGGCCATCGTGTGGATCGTCTGGTGGAGCCGTTATTGGGGAGGGCTGTGTGGAACATGCATGAAGCATCCAGGTGTCGCTCGCTGGGTACCCGGAGCTGTTGCACTGAGGGTGGAGTTGCCTGGGTGGACCCTTGTTCCCCTGAAGGCTTAAAAATAGCCAGTCACTCACGCCACCATCCTCTGCAGCTCTGCGGGTGACTTAATTAGCCACTCAGAGCTGCCAGTGCATTCTTCTGAATCTTAATGTCATTTTCCTGTTTCAGGCTCATGTGACAGTAAAGCTTCTGGCTTCATAGTATTTCATTTTCCCCATTGTCCTTTTATACAGAAGCCCTAAGTTCCCAAATTAACATGCATTCATAGAAACACCTGGAAATGTTCTCCATTCTTGAGTGGTTGGCCCCAGTGACTGCACGGTTTTTTGTACAGAATAATTAGTTCTAGCACCTGCTTAGAGGTACTTAGTTCACGCGTAGGAGACTCGCAGATGAGGATTTGGCTTCTCCAGCCGCTCTACACAGCTCGTCTCCTGGCTGTTGGGAGAGGACGGAGGACCCCTGCAGGACAGGAACCAGGGCCACCGTCTGGTCCTTGATAGTAGCAGCTTTTTGCTGCGTGGGGTCCACCGTGGGGGCTTGAGCGGGTAGGAGAGAGGCAAGGCCTCGGGGTCTGCCCTCAAAGCCCACGCTCAGTGCAGCCGCGGCAGGTTTTATCGTGTTTCCTGTGTGATTCATTAGTACGTTCTTGCCACCCACAGAGCCACCTCCTGGTTTAACATGCCAGCTGACATTTGGGGACAAGGTAGATCTGTAATAATACGCTCCTTGAGAAAGTGCAGTGATGTTGAGAGCATTGATTCTGGAGCCACTGCCTCGGTATGTCTGGCACATCTGAGCTGTGTGACCTTGAGCAAGCTGCCTCAACTTGCCTCGGTTTCCCTATCTGTAAAATGGAGACAGTTCCAATCTCACCAGACTGCGGAGATATTAAACGTGTAGAATAGTGCCTGGCCGTGTTCAGTAAGAGTTCATCACTGTTTAATAATTAACAACATCCTGCTCATTTCTCCCTCTTGCTTATTTGCTCCTTGTATTACCTTCTCCGCCAGAGGACGGCAGCAGCAGTTTGTTACATTTTGGGGATGAGGCCGGCGACCTTCGTTTCTGTGACGGGTGTGGCGTGGCTCAGCCTTTCTTGGTTTCTTCTTGTTTCCTTCTCAGAGGCCTGTGGCTCGCCTTGCGTTCTGGGGAAGGGGTTGCCACCTGTGGCTCCAACAGTAAGCATGTCCACTGTGTCTTCCAGGACGACATCTGACATGGGCCGAGTGTTCTGTTCACATTGTGGGAACAAGACCCTGAAGAAAGTGTCCGTGACCGTCAGCGACGATGGCACCCTGCACATGCACTTTTCCCGCAACCCCAAGGTGCTGAATCCTCGAGGCCTCCGGGTAAGTAGCGCGTCGCCCATTCCCCTGACAACGCCACAATTGATACGAACGGAGAGGGCAAAAACCTAGTTGTGTCTGCAAGGGGGGGTATTGAAAGCCGGTGACTTGGGTACAAGGCAGACAGCGAGAGTGTACTACAAAGCCTCCTTGTGAGTTTCCTGAGCTCGTGATCCCATGAGAAGTGACCGCTAATGGCCGGCAGTAAATACTCAGAACCACATGTGGGGTGTCACGAAGAGGGACATCATTTGGAATGTGGTGGAGGTGAGATTTGTGCAGGAGCTGAAGGTTGGGCAGGATCCCCGGAAGCTCCACAAACCGGAGGGGAAGGGGTGTGAACCTCAGCCCGGAAGAGAGGCGGGCGCTGGACGCACAGCAGTTGGGGGTTTGTTCCAAGGAATTGAGAGAGAAGGATTGAGGGACATGTGAGTGGCACTGGTTTCCCCAAGCCGCATATGGGCCACAAATGCATGAGAAGAGGTTTTTAACTTTTGTATTTTGAAATAATTTTCAGTTGATAGAAAAATTGCAAAAAATAGTACAAAGAATTCCTATTTACCCTTCAGCTGGCTTTCCCAATGTTAATCTTTTTTTTTTTTTTTTTTTTGAGACTGTCTTACTCTGTCACCCTGGACAGAATGCAGTGGCATCATCCTAGCTTGCTGCAACCTCAAACTCCTGGGCTCAAGCGATCCTCCTGCCTCAGCCGCCCAAGTAGCTGGGACTTTAGGCACACGCCACCACACCTGGCTAATTTTTCTATTTTTACTAGAGATGAGGTCTCGCTCTTGCTCAAGCTGGTCTCAAACTCCTCACCTTAAGTGATCCTCCCCCTCGGCCTCCCAGAGTGCTAGGATTACAGGTGTGAGCCACCGTGCCCAGCGGTCACTATCATTATTTGGAGATTCAAATCGTTGTGTGCTTGGCCAGTGGGAGCCCCTTCAAGCCAGCTCTTGTGTCCTTTTGACATGTCCTGGTTATTTGAACACTTTTCTTATTTTCTGGCAACAGCAAGATGCTCCTAGACTCAGCCTTCTCCTGCCCCTCCCCTAGAATCAGCCATTTCTCTTAGGAGCTCTGGCTCTTTTTTATGGGGAATGTTTTTTAGAAGCAAAAATCTGGGCACTGGGTGTGCTCACTGTCCTAGAGTGTCATTACTTCTTGGCCGTCAGTGGACAAAGGTAGGAAATACATACATGTGTGTAAATACACACTTGAATATTTTGTATTTCTGTATCTGTGTTAAAAACCATGAGTTTATACCCTCAGTTTCAGCCCGACACCAGAGTGCATCCTAGCCTACCCTCTTCCCACATTCATAACACCCTCAAGGCTATTTCCCTTAATACTTATTTGCTCGGCCCGGAATGTACGTTGTCATTTCAGATTTGCTAACCCATACCACTTGAAAGCAGTACCCGCTTATCAGAGTTCTATGTCTGTACTTAATTCATTTTTGTCCTTAGCTGAAGGTATAGTCAAAATACCGTGTTTGAGGCCAGGCGCCGTGGCTCACGCCTGTAATCCTAGCACTCTGGGAGGCCGAGGCGGGCGGATTGCTCGAGGTCAGGAGTTCGAGACCAGCCTGAGCAAGAGCGAGACCCCGTCTCTACTAACAATAGAAAGAAATTATCTGGCCAACTAAAAATACATATAGAAAAATTAGCTGGGCATGGTGGCTCATGCCTGTAGTCCCAGCTACCCGGGAGGCTGAGGCAGGAGGATTGCTTGAGCCCAGGAGTTCGAGGTTGCTGTGAGCTAGGCTGATGCCACGGCACTCACTCTAGCCCGGGCAACAGAGTGAGACTCTGTCTTGGGGGAAAAAAAAAAAAAATACCGTGTTTGGTTTCTCACCTGTGAGTTGAGCTGAGAATCAAGCGGGAGGAGCGTGTCACACACTTGGCATGCAGCAGGCAGGAAATTACTGTCCGTTGTTGCCATCTGCTATGACCGTGGATCCCTGCTCTTCTAACAGCCTTTTCCTCATCTTTGCAGTACTCACTTCCTGCTCCCAAAGGCGGCAAATACGCCGTCAACCCCCATCTCACCGAGGATCAGCGCTTCCCTCAGCTGCGACTCTCCCGAAAGGCCAGGCAGAAAACCAACGTGTTCGCCCCCGACTACATAGCCGGGGTCTCTCCCTTCGCAGAGAACGACATCTCCAGCCGCTCAGCTACCCTGCAGGTCCGGGACAGCGCCCTGGGAGCTGGCAGGAGACGCTTAAATCCCAATGCTTCCAGAAAGAAGTTTGTGAAGAAAAGGTGAGGTGCGAACTCCGGCAGGCAAACCGGATCGCTGTTGTGGCTGCTGAGTAGCTCTGCTGTCCCATTCCCATCTGTGTTGTCTCCAGAACCTTCTGGATGGAAACATCAGGCCAGCTTCACAGTGCTGCCTCGTGACTTGCCATGTGTTCGATTGGATTTGTGGTGACAATGGGCCGTCCCTTGGCCTGTGAGCATCCAGAGAACCGGGACTCCTGCCATGTGAAGGGGAATTCGATGAAAACAGAAGGGACAATGCCCTGGAGCAAGCCTTCAGCCTTTAAAGAAAGGAATTTCCAAATAATATTTTTCTAATAAATGTGGTTGCAAGCTTCTGTGTCTGTCCAAATTTCTGGGGCTTAGGTACTATGAGGACTAACACACTATTATGCCAAAGGATCAAGCATTTAGATTTTATCTTTTTGCCAGAAAATACAATAAATATGTTACAATAAAACTAAGAACTATCTTTTTTTTTTTTTTTTTACCTCTTTTTACCTCTTTTTAAAAAAAAAAGTTTCCATCATTGAAGAAAGTTCAGTTTAGGGAACCTCCCTTAGAGTCGTTCACCTAAATTCCCCCATAGGTAGCATTTTGCCTCATCTGCTTTTGCTCTTTCTGCACACTCATTGACACACGCCTACACAAAGAGCGGGTCTCCTAGGAAAAGGATGTTCTTTTGCATAGCCACGGTACCATTATCAAATTCAGGAAATTTAACATCACTACTTACTATTATCTGATGCATAATCAGGCACTGGAAATCACTCCATACCAGTTCATAGGGATTTTCCTTATTCTTTTTTCAGCTGCCTACTACTGTATTGTGAAAAGCTACCAAGTATCAAGCACTTAACCATGATACAAGCTGTATGCTAAGTACCTAATCTGTATTAGCACATTTAATCCACAGAATGTCATTACAGGGTAAGACTGCTGGAAATAACAGCAGTCCAGAGCTGTAAGAGGTTAAATGACTTGCCCAAAGCGATGGCTTGTGGAATGATCAGGCCAAGATTTTAACTTCGTGCATTTGTGCCTACAAGCAACAAATGTGCCAGTGGAGACGGTGGAAAGCATGCTGAACACTCTTCCTCTCATCCTTGTCTTGGCGAAACTCCTGCTTTTGGGTGCCATGAGATAGGGTGACACCCACTTAGAGGCCAGGGTGCTACAGGAGAGGTAAGTAGTGGTCAGCCTGGGATGTGTCCACACGTGCCCTCTGTGTGTTACGTGGGACATATAGAAAGGCAGGGGGTGACAGAACAAATTCCCAGCTTTGTTAAGTCACTGTTTCTCTTACGTTTGATTCAAATTCAGAAATAAAACATATCAGGTAACATAAATGTCTGGGTTGCAAAGAAACATCAAAAACACTCTTGGATTAAGGTAGGTAGCGAATTGGCATGCTTTTAGAGATGTTCATGCCCCTAGAGTGAAGGAATGAGAAAGGTGATGGACTGTCCATGACAGGTCCCTTGTAGAATTGTAGCTGAATCCAGCTGTACAATAAGGATTTTCCTGAATGCTCCTCTGGAAATCCAGTGGCGTAACAGAAGCAAGGGATGGAAATCCTACCAGGGCAACCCTTCCCAGCCCCAATAGGGCGCCATTCTCTTCTACTGGTTACGGCCAAAAGAATGCCCACAGGAAAGGCCAAGGGCAGGGCTTTTCACCTAACTACCCTCATTTCTCATGTCTGAATTCCTTCCCCTTCTCTCTTACTTCCCAGTCTCACCCAGTTCCGTTCCATTCATGAGGCCACAAAACTTTACGACTGGTCAGGTTTTGGCCAACAATCCACATGTAAGTAAAAAAAAGTCATGGCAATTATATGGTTTAAAAAACATTTTACTAAATCATCTTGAAGTACTAAGAAATTTTAGGTAGGGTACGGTGGCTCACGCCTGTAATCCTAGCACTTGGGAGGCCAAGGTGGGAGGATCACTTGAGCTCAGGAGTTCAAGACCAGCCTGAGCAAGAGTGAGACCCTGTGTCTACTACAGAAATAGAAAAATTAGCCGGGCACGGTGGCATGCGCCTGAAATCTCAGCTACTCCGGAGGCTGAGGCAGGAGAATCATTTGAGCCCCAGGAGTTTGAGGTTGCTGTGAGCTATAATGACGCCACAGCACTCTAGCCTAGGTAACAGAGCAAGACCGTATCTCAAAAACAAAAACACTAAGAAATTTTAATCTTACAGTCCTGCTATTTTAAAACAAAAACTATGGCATTATTTTCCTTTCTGATTTATCCAAGTACATTTTTTCAGAAATAGAACGATAAATCATAAAAATAGTTAAATTTCTTTTTATTGAGCAAGTCCTAAATTTTAAAATGAAATGTCAGCAGCCACTCACTTCTCCACTAATTTCCATCCATTTCTTTTTTTGGGAGGTGGGGTGGGGAAGAGTCTCGCTTTGTTGCCTGGGCTAGAGTGAGTGCTGTTATGTCAGCCTAGCTCACAGCAACCTCAAACTCCTGGGCTCAAGCAATCCTCCTGCCTCAGCCTCCCGAGTAGCTGGGACTACAGGTGCATGCCACCATGCCCAGCTAATTTTTCTACTTTTAGTAGAGACGAGGGTCTCGCTCTTGCTCAGGCTGGTCTTGAACTCCTAAGCTCAAGCGATCCTCCCACCTTGGCCTCCCAGAGTGCTAGGATTATAGGCGTGAGCCCCTGTGCCCGGCCTCCCTCCATTTCTAATCAAATTTGTTTCCTTTAAGCACAAGCAAGTCTTTAAGATAAACTTTTTTTTTTTTTCTTTTTGAGACAGAGTCTCGCTTTGTTGCCCAGGCTAGAGTGTGTGCCATGGCGTCAGCCTAGCTCACAGCAACCTCAAACTCCCGGGCTTAAGCGATCCTTCTGCCTCAGCCTCCCGAGTAGCTGGGACTACAGCCATGCGCCACCATGCCCGGCTAATTTTTTCTATATATATTTTTAGTTGGCCAGATAATTTCTTTCTATTTTTTAGTAGAGACGGGGTCTCGCTCTTGCTCAGGCTGGTCTCGAACTCCTGACCTCGAGCGATCCACCCGCCTCGGCCTCCCAGAGTGCTAGGATTACAGGCGTGAGCCACCGCGCCCGGCCTAAGATAAACTTAAATGTTATTTCTTACATTTCTTACTTTCCTGGCTTACGGAATAATAGCACACCACTGTACTACTATGTCTCACTGTAGCTGTCCTGAACTTAAGCCACAGAAGAGGCAGTAGAGTATGGCAAGGAAGAAAAGACACGCCTGGAGGCCAAGAGTGGATTCAGGCCCCTGAACCAGCTGTCACCCTGGGGAAAACCTTTTAACTTCTCCCAGGCTCATTTTTTCTCCTCTGCAGAAAGGGGGTATCACAACTATTTCACAGCATTGCAGTGAGAAGTAGATAAAATCAGGAAGGCACTGCTAACTGTGAAATACTTACTACATGAGTGTTAATGTGCTTAAGTGTTCATTCCCCACTAAAGGATTAGTGTAGACTGTCTCTTACACAAAATGCATTCCAAACCTTTGGAACATCTCCCTTCCTTGCTTGATTTGCTGTGTGTACGTATAGACAGGCCCTTCTATGTATCTGAGCTCGCAGTGAAGAATGCCTTTTCTTCTACTTTCCGCCTCCCATAGGCTCTGGAGAATACCTTTAAAAGATAAGGCAGATATGTCACCTCTCTGCTTAAAACCCTCCAAGCCAGGCACGGTGGTGTGCACCTGGAGTCCCAGCTGCTCAGGAGGCTGAGGTGGGAAGCTCTTGTGAAGCCAGGAGTTCAAGATCAGCCTGGGCAATACAGTGAGACCCCTGTCTCAAAAAGCAAAAACCTTCCAAAGGCTTCCCTTTTTATTCAGAACAAGAACCAAACTCTTGTCTTGTTCTACAAGACCCTGTATCAGGAGTTGGTAAACTTTTTCTATAAAGGGCCAGAATAATTATTTTTGGCTTTCTGGACCAGCTAGTCTATGTCACCACTACCTAACTCTGCCACTGTAGCACAGTGGCAACTCCAGATAATACATAAATGGAAGATTCATGGTGACACAGCTATTTAAGTATTCCAATAAAACTATAAAAACGGGCAGTAGAGCAGATTTGGCACGAGCTGTACCAAATCCTGCACTACTGATCTGGCCACTACTGATCAAATCCTGCACTACTGATCTGGGAGATTTGAAGTCTGGGGGCCTAGATTCATCCGAAGATTCATTCACTTACTCGGTGGTTGATCGATGGCTGTAGATCGAGACCTTAGCTGGAGCCGTCAACCATAGCACTTACAAGTGGCTTTTTCCTGTAGCTTGGGCATCCTCGCAGCATGGCGGCAGGTCCTGACTCTACACAGAGTCCTATCACTTTATGTGACCTAAAGTTGGAAGTCAAGCAGCACCACTTCTGCTGCATTCTGTGGCTTGAGAACGGTACAAAATCCTGCCCACGTTAAAGGGAAGGGGAATTAAATTCCACATTTCCATGGGAGAAGTGTCAAGGCCTTGGAAGAGCAGATGAAATTGAAAATACTGCTGATGCAATTTTTGGAAAAGTCATACGGCTGCATGGCCCATCTCTCACTGTTAGAATGCCAGCTCCTTGAGGACAGAGGCTTTGTTCACTAATCATACTCCATGGCTAACTAGAGAGAATTTCCAGAAGGAAGAGGTGGACCCCAGAAATCTGCTTGAGTTAAACAGCTGGGAGTCCAGGGAGGCTGAGCTGAGTAGACTCTGTGGACAGAGCACTGGGCAGGAGAGAGCATGGTGCAGGGAGGGGACGCTCTGTAGGACTGTGGGGGCCCCTAGAGCCTTCAGCCAAGTGCCAATCAGCACCGTGAGGTGCTCCCAGAGGCTGGGGAAACACCCCCAAAAAGCAGAGGAAGTAATCCCCAGAGCTCACACAAGGCCAGGAACAGTTCTTGTTCCCACAAACCAGAATAGAAAACGTCACGATCCACAGGCATCAGGTAGCGCGATCAGGACCGGGACACTATTATCTCCACACTAAAGGCTGCCCTGGCCCTGGCCAACAAAGTAAGCCTCAAAAGGACCCTGCTCACAATTCAATGACCAGGACTAGTCCTGTGGTCCCACCCAACCACATGGGGCCAAAAAATGCCATCCTACAATGTCTGGAAGTCCAGGTGCTGGAAATACTTGGTGAATAGCATGAGTGATGACCACAATTGGAGAGGTGTGCATACGTGGCTTTGAAATTAACTTGTGGGCAGGAAGGTTGTGATAAAGGCAGTTGTAAGTGCAGGCATAGCAAACTGTTGACCCCAGCTTTTCAGTCCACAGGACTACAAGTTGTGAAAGGTTAGGGCCTTCTCAAAGATCACCTTCTGGCACCTGGTGCCACTGCGCAGGAGGGAGATGCCCCCTGACATCTGTAGCACTGGGCGGCAGGGTTAATTTGCACTGATTAGGAATGAGCCAAGGCAAACAAAATGCTGGGAAGGATAAGAGCCCCCCAAGAACAGAGGACCAGAGAACCTCATCAAGAAGATAAGAAGAGACCTCCGGAGTGTATTCCAGGAACACAGGAAATCAGAAACTCCCTGATTATGTCAACAACGGCCATAATTGCAAGAGACCAACAATCCACACGTCCCCAACCCCGTTCACTTAAGTCTATTCCTTCAGACCACCCATCTATTTCTCTCCCTGGCAAAGGAGCAGAGCTTATACTAGAATGGCGTCCGTATTGTTAACACGCAACCCCCAGGGAGCTTTGTTTTTACATATGCCAAGACAGAGCTTGCCTTAACACCAAAGGACACAAATACAAGTCCTCTGTCCTATGTGTGACCCGCATACGAGAACAAATAACAAAAAGGAAAATTTTGTTTAATAAAGGTATAGTAAAAAGATGCCAGTCTGCTTGCTCCCACCAGCGCCCCCAAATTAAATCATCTATACAGGAATGACTGCATAGAAATAAATGAATTGTTTTATATTGTGTAGACATATTTAAACATAAGGATAACCTTTAAACTCCCAAAAATCCAAATTTCTAGCTCACAATTGTTTTAATTAAATGCGACAGATAATGGATATTA
>CM052442.1:123892023-123921323 GCA_028533085.1 Varecia variegata
AAATGATAGAAGCATTCAGGCAAAAGTGGGATCTAGCAGATGATGGGATCAGAGGATTCAATAATAAATCATGGCCGGAAGCCCATGAGGTGATGTGGCTTGATAGCTCACCCAACGGGGTGCTTTCTACCCAGTGGCAATGGAACAACCTAATCAGGTCTTTTCAGGGAATTTAAGAGACATTTAAAAGAGAGCCAGGAAAGAATGGTGGAGAAATCACGAAAAACAGAAAATGCTATACATAAATGCTATGGGAGCAGTATTCATTCTGATTTGTCCCATCAATGGGCCAGGCACTCCTAGGCACTGGGGACACAGCAGTGAACAAAACAAAGTACCTGCCCTGATGGAGTTTGTGTTCTCATGAAGAACAGTAAATGACAACTGTCAGGTGGTGATAAATGCCAGGAAAAAGAAGCAGATTCTTCCTCATCTTAACAACTAGAATCTCTTCTTCCAAAATATCTTTTGGGTTTTGGGGCCTGACTTAGATCGGGAAGAATCTACAAAGAGTATTTGGGGCAGGAGTGGGGAGTAGGAAGGGTAAAATCAGAATTGGGCTTCAGACATGTTATGTTTGAGGTGTCTTTTAAGATAGCTAGGTGTCCAGAAGGCAGTTGGATACTAGGAGTCTGGAGTCAACGGGAATTTATGGCCACAGATACACATTTGGGAATCTTCAACATATAGATGGTATTTAAAACAATGAGACTGGATGAGATCACATAGGAGTTGAGTTATGATAGAGAAGAGATTTGATGATTGACCTCTGGGGCTCTCCAGTGTTAGGTAAAGATGAGAGTGAAAAGGAGTGTGGTGTCCTGAAAGCCAAGTGAAGAAAATGTTTCAAGGAGAGAGTGATCCAGGGTATCAAATACTGCTGAGAAACCAAGTAAGATGAAGCCTGGGAATTGATCACTGGACTTGGCCATGTGGGGGTCATTCATTGGTGATTTTAACAAGCACTATTTCAGTAGAGTGGTGTGATGAAAGCCTGATTAGACTGAGTTCAAGAAAGAACAGGAGAGGAAGTAGAAATAGTGTGGAGGGGGACGTATGATCACAGAAAATTATTTATATGATTTTTTAAAGAGATATTACAACAAATTTCTTTACCAATGGAAGTGATTCAGAGAGAAAAACTTTTGATGCTGAGTGGGATATATCTTTGAAAAAACAAAATGGCTATGGTTTGAGTGTTTGTCCCCCTCCAAAACTCATGTTGAAATTTAATCCCCAGTGTGGCAATATTGAGAGGTTAGGCCTTTAAGAGGTTGATTGGATCTGTGTCCTCATGAATAGATTACTCTATTCATGGGGTAATGGGTTAACAGATTAATGAGTTTTTTGGTTTTTTTTGAGACAGAGTCTCGCTCTGTTGCCCGGGCTAGAGTGAGTGCCGTGGCGTCAGCCTAGCTCACAGCAACCTCAAACTCCTGGGCTTAAGCAATCCTACTGCCTCAGGCTCCCGAGTAGCTGGGACTACAGGCATGCGCCACCATGCCCGGCTAATTTTTTTTTTTCTATATATTTTTAGTTGGCCAGATAATTTCTTTCTATTTTTAGTAGAGACGGGGTATCGCTCTTGCTCAGGCTGGTCTCAAACTCCTGACCTCGAGCAATCCACCCGCCTCAGCCTCCCAAGTGCTAGGATTACAGGCGTGAGCCATCGCGCCCGGCCTGTATTTAACTCTTGTAACAACCTTACAAGGTGGCTTCTATTATTGTTTCCACTTTATAGAAAAGGAAATTGAGGAATGGAGGTTACACACTAGGCAAACTCAAGAGCCCATGCTTTTATATACTATATGATACTGCCTCAGTAGAAGCAGAGACAATGGTGGCACCATGAAATGGAACATGAGTAGCAACCTTTTTCTGAGAGTAAGATCGTTACTGTTGCTATTGAGAAACTATAGTTGCCTTTTTATTTCCAGAGTCCCTATTGTGTCCTGAGCAGGGATAAATGATGTTCCAGTTCTCTTCTATGCTTACTGCTGAGAATCCTTCTGTTCCTTACAAGATGACAGAGTAGGGCTCTTACCAGCTTGCAGTAAAACAGGACAAATACCTCCCTTATTCAGGACACTGTCCAACTATGTAACTGGAGATTCCATCAGTTTTTCTGGCAGCCCCATCACCATTGTAGTCCTATCTTCAGATGAGTGTTTTGCCCAGAGATGCTGTTTTTCTGGACCAAAGCATATATAATTTGATGTTTATACTAAATACTTATTAAATTTCATTTGGTTATTACTCCTTTTCAGTGCTGTTGAAGTCAATAAATACCAAAAGACAACTTTTAAACATATTATATTTAGAACAATGGCAGCATTGTTAAACTATACATATGGCCTCTTAAGTGACAACTCATTTAGAGGTATATATTTGGATATGTTAAAAATTGTCATTCCTTCATAGAATCAACACATACTGTCTATCTTTGATAAGAAGGCATAAGCATACTGTCTAAAGCAGTGTCTCTTAAGCTTGTTATTTATATAACATATTTATGATATATACATATTACCTATAATAGTATTTATTTGGTATTTTTCTTTAATTTGACTCACTTTTTACTCCTTAGTCTAGTAGGTGGACACATTATGTTTTTTCTAATGAACATTAAAAACACTTATGCATGTAATTTTAAAAATAATGTTTACAATGTTTATCCATGTATCACCTGAAATCATTTTGAGTACCACTACTGGTTATATGTATTACACTCTGGTAAACACTAACTTAGAGATGTGGAAGTAACTACCAAAAGAATAAAAAGAGATTGCCTCTGGGTGTGGGACTGAGGTGGGGGGGAGACTTGGTTTTCATCAAAAGCACCTCATGTGTATGTATTGCTTTATAAACAAGAAATATTTAAATTAAGCAAAAATAACAAAAATTCTGTAACCCTAAATCACTTGTACTCTCCCTGGCGAAATGGTAGGCACAAAATAACTACTTAAAAAATATTTCTATATTTCATACCTCTTCCCTAATGATTTTATAATTTCAGCCACATACTCATGTTGCTCAAAATTGTCCATCAAGTACATGAATTCATTCACAAAGTTTGAGGAAAAAAGACAGTTACCCACTGCAAAATGAAAACTTTCAATGTTTTATTTTTGACTGCAGCTGTTTACAGAAATATAGTTGCGAGTATACAAATGTTCCAATAGAAGCAAAATATCTTTTTAATATTTAACAAGTTATCACAGATAGCTAAAAACATAGATGCAAATGAAATTCCCCCAGAGAACAAACTCAAAATATCTGGTATCAGTGCTCTGAAATCCCCACTATGAAAGCCATATACACAAAAATGTAACCTTTATATCATTACAGGACAATGGAAGAAGGCAGTTCAGTGGTTGATCAGTGTGCTTGAGCAAATAAAATAAAATAAAAATTTAAATGGCAGAATGGTAGCTAAACCACTTGAGAACAGGTTAATGAAGTATGTGTGGTATACTTATTAAAAGACTAAGTAAAATAAGTGAATGAAACTCAGTAAAAGTTGCCAAAAAATTAGCAACTACTTGGAGCTTATCCATTAGAAGTAAGGGAACAAGGTGAGCAGATACATTCATTAGATCAAAAGAAATTAGCTCAAGTTCATTGGAATCAATCTGTAACTATCAAAGTCACCAGTCACTTCAGTGCAGGACAGTTCTTTCTTAGACACAGAAGTTTGATTCCAAATCCACTCAAACATCTGAGATCTTGTGTGTGTGTGTGTGTGTGTGTGTGTGTGTGTGTATGTTTGTTGTCCTGAGGTTCATCAGCTAAAATAATAATAAGCAATCCCTACAAAATATTTCCAACTGGGCAAGTGACTTCTGGAAAAGAGAGGGAGGGAGGGAGAGAGAATGCGAATGAGCAAGCAGGGTGATATGGTTAAACATGTAAGTTTTAAAGGAGAGCTCACAAATTGGAGTTGAACAGAATTGTGGTAGAATGCCTTGGGTACAGGAATATGTGCAGTTAAGTGGGGAAGAAAGAAAAAGAAATAAGAAAGGAGGAATGTTAACTACAGCATTTCCCAACAGTTTGCCTATGTATTTGCCAGCACCAAAGTTTTTAGAGTAAGCCACTTAACATTTCCACTGCTAGTATTAAGGAAAGATAGCAGTGGTGATTTTTATAAAGTGAGTATACATTTATTTTTATTCTGAAATGTAAATTTTTCTTTCATAAGTTAACTAATTGGTGATTTGTAAACAATGGGAGGAAGATTAGAACAATAATAGAGGTACTAAATTGCACAGGAGATTAAAGTGAATGAATAAATCTACTTATCTTGTGGTTAGTTTATATTTACCACGATACATAAAATTGAGAAAGGAGAAATGCCCAAATTATATAATGCATTATCTTGTTTAATATTTATTTTAGTAAATAATTCTTGTCTGTAGCATAAGCTCAAGGACAGCTATATCTCTATTGCATTAGTTCTTATACAAAGCAAGATACTTTTAAAGAACTTTTACCTATTAAAAAAAGAAATTAAATAAGGTGCTATGTTGACCTGGCCAGCCATCTTGTTTACTATTTCAGATACAAATATAAGTACAAGGAATGATAATTTTGTTCTGAGAGTTGGTCTAGCCAGAGCAAAACTGTGGTCTGCTGGTAAAGTATGAGGCAATGAAAAGAAATCTTGTATTACACTGCCCAAAATGTACCCATTTTATGGATAAACAGGAGACTTTAGCACCCGTCAATTATATTGGCTACTTAAATGTCATGACAATTAAAATAAATATAGAACACTGTACCTACATATTTAAATGTCATTTCATGTAAACTTTTTAGTAAGTGGTAGGAAAATGCCAAACTAAGTTAACTGAATTATCAATAACTAGACTGTGTATGTACATAAAATATACTATATTTCTATAGGCAGTACTGAGAATTATCATTGACAATAAATGATTAACCAGGTTAAGCTGAATTTACATAAAGAATAATGTATAACTGTATCTGAGTGGGGGAAAAAAAAAACCTTTCTAGATCTCTCTAGATATAGTTTATATCAGTGATTCTTAAACTTTAGTGTGCATCAGAATCACCTGGAGGGCTTGTTAAAATACAGATTGCTGGGCCCCACTCCAGAGTTTCTGATTCAGTATGTGTGAGATGGGGCCCAAGAATTTGCATTTCTGACTAGTTCCCAGGTGATACTAATGCTAGCTGGTGGACTGAGGATTATACTTTGAGAACCACTGATTTGCACATACTACACATATAGAAAATGATATACTGTAATGTTCTTATATACATGAAACAAAATATATAGAAAGAAGGCTGGTTTTAATGCACTCTCAAACATAAATTAGCAAGCTGAATACTGTAATGTTTCTAAAATGATTTGTTAAAAGTGTAATCATTTCCCCTTATAGAGTCTTCAGTTCTACTATATGGTCATTTTAGAAACTATCCACATAACTCATACTAAGTTGGCTATCCAAAAGAAAATGGGACATAATATTCTAAATAGCTAAGATGTATTCATTAAGCAGGAATCATCTCTATACAGCATTCTTGGCTTCTTTGGAATGATTAAAGTGCATAATATCAATAGGGTATTAAGAATATTGCATAAAGGTTTGCAGTCTTCAGTGCCACTAACAGTCACAAAAATACCTGCATGGGGAAAGTAGCTCTATCCCAAAAGTACTACTATCCTGACCTGTTGCTCATGGCCCTTTCTTCAAGCACCACCATTGTGTTAAGGAGCAAAATAGAGGCAAAATTAACAAAAACTAGGGCACTAAATCCAACTGTATCTGTTTGAAAGGAATTATTATCTTAAGTCTACAGGGACTCAGATCTAACTTCTACCTCATTTCCTTTGACACTTTTTTCCCTAGGCAAATTAACTGAGGTTCTGATAAGTACACTAAAATGAACAACTTTGCCCTGTCTAGTCAAAAAAAAATTGACATTACCTGGACTCACTTAAACTATGCTTTAGTAGGGATTTATATTCATCTAAGATCAGAGAAAATGCTTTAAACAATTCCTTGATGAAATTTACACACAGTTGTGTGCAAGAAGTCTCAAAGACAGTAAAATTCTCATTAGCATTAAGATAAGACCTATCACTAATTGGTTGAGAGGAAGAAAAATTTAGAGTTAATTGATATAAAGCCTAAATAGTATAATTCTGTAATCTTTTACCCTCCCCAAAGAAACAATTCTAAAAATGTGTCCTTTCTATTATTCTTAAGCCAAAGGGATTTATGAAGTTGTTTCTTATCATGATCAAGAAATGGAGAAAAGAATGGCTAAATGGAAAAAGTGAAGGTTGGGACCTGTTAAAACCATTTGTTTGTATGTTTTTGGCAATAGTGAAAAATAAAATTATAAGAAGGGAGCACTATTATGGTAAAAAGGCACTTTTCCATAAGCATTTAATCTAGATATAAAATATTAATTTAAAAAATTTCCTGAAAGAGAAAAGTGGAGTAGAGTAAAAACAGAACTTTATTAATAAAAGAGGCTAGAATGGCATAAAATTAAATGATGACTGAAGAAGTAATTAGAACACTGGGACCATCCACAAATGATACTGTAGATATTATTCTGATAGTTACTACATTATGAACATTATCTCTACAATATAGCTCTACTGACACAAACAAGGCAGAGAAAACCTCTTTTTAATACGTGTTACAAGATTCTACTAACCCATTTACTAGGGTACATACTCTGAGTTATTTTTCTAATTTATCTCCTGAACTACAGTCTCTCCATACCGAGTTCCTACTTAGAACCAAAGGCATGCAGATGTAAGACAGCTGTCTTGGTTAGAGATGAAGCCTATGGTGACAAAGCAGAGTAAGGCTAACAGATCTCATACAATTTTCAATTAATTAAAAAAAATAGGAAACATATTAGAACAGAAAATTTCATCAGAAAAATGAAAAATTCTTAGATTACTACTCCAAATGAAAATTTAGAACCATGTTAAATTTGAGATTTTAATTATTAAATAATTTTATTCTGATTGTTATTTGTTGATGTATCTAACAGATTTCACTTTTCCAAAACAAGCATTTATAATGGCTTAAATGGTCAAAAAGAATTATTATCTTAGTCCTGGAGGGACTCAGACACCACTTCTTTCTCATTTCCTTTGACACTATTTTTCTTAGGTAGATTAGCTGAGGTTGTGACGGGCAGGAAATCCACTAAAATGAAATTCCAACTACATCTAATATACTACAAAAAAAAAAAGCAAGGATGGATGGATGGAAGGAAGGAAGGAGAGAGGGAAGGAGGAAAAAAGGAAGATCTTTCATTAATACTGCTAATATAATAAACAAAGCCCTTTTAAACAACCTTTTCTAGGGGCACTGGGTAAAACAGATTTGCATTGGCTAAATAACAGAATGATACTCTAATCATAAAGGTAACATGATAAAGCTCAGAGGCAAAATATGACTTCTAATTATCTTCTCCCATGTTGGTGTGGATATAATAATGGAATGACAATAAGGAATAAAACAAACATACACACACACACACACACACACACACACAAGCTCCAAGCATTAATGTGAGTTGTTGAAAGCAAGAACAACTGAATGTAACAATATAAAGAAATAAAATGTGGTTCACAGTTTATTTAGGTCCTTCTGCCATAAATAAATTTAATAAATTGTTGTTTCCATGGTCTTTGCTGGCTCACTGAGTCTCTCCTATATGTAGCTATAACTTGTAACAGTAACCAGGAAACTGCATTATTAGCACAAGTATCAACCACTGAGCTTCAATAAGAAGACAAATACTCTTTGTAACCAAATCATATATTCAGAATGTTGTACTTAACATTGACCTTTAGGGGTAAGGAACATTTAACAATGTAAAAAAAAAAATCTATTATTACTGAATAAGAATATGGTAGCATAGCACAGCCCTTGTATAAATAACCACAAAATTTATGAGAATAAAAATTGGGTTTTCTGCCTCCATCCAATCCAACCATTACAGTTCAGGTGTATGTTCTGTTCTAAACTTAGGTATTATAAAACAGAAAATTGGTCCCAGTGACTTGGCATTGCCAATCAGCATTTTATAATGACAAACCTCTTGCTAAACCACAGAAATCAGCACACAAGCCAGTCTTCTTGCCACCACTTCACCCATAGTGCAGTATTAACAATCATTCTAATTAGAACCTGGTGAACAAAAATAGACTTCTTGAGTCTCCTATGATTTTTCTTAGAAAAAAAATTCAGAAAAAAAACACTTAAATTTTTTAATGTCTATTTTTTCTTTTTATACCTGCTGGGTTTGCTTTGTCTGACATTACAGTCAATCCTGCTCTAGGGTTAGAGTTTTATATTTTAAAACTGAAGCACTGGATTGTGTAGCTGATCCTTCTCACAACCTGAACTATATTGGGTAATTTTTCCCGATAGGGGCCGAGGGAGAAGAGATATACTGAGGAAAATACTTTTGGTTCAAAGAATTTATAAAGTAGCTCTGGATATTACAAGATGGGGAAAATGTTATTAAAATTACAAACATGATTTTTTTTAGTGTCTTTATAAATAAAAGGCGTAAGATACAGAAAGCCAATTAATAATAACAATAACAATAAAATATTAAATATATAGTGAGCAAAGAATGAATGGCTCATTCTTGTGAAACACCATTTGACACAACCGCCTCAACGGGTTTCCTTACTCTAACATTTTGCTGAGTGAAAGATCCAGCAAACACACAGTAAGCTGCCTTTAGCCCACTAATAACACCAAGGAACTGCCTGATGGAATGGCCACAGATGAACAGGTCATTTGTTTCAAAAGATACTTAAATACTCAATAAAGACATAACAAACCCCCCCCTCACTGTTATCAGACGCCACGTTGTGGTAGAACATCAGACAAACTCACAAATTTACCACAAAAATGTGTGGCAAAAAAGAATAGTTTATATATATGTATATATATAAATTTCTATATTTATGCCAATGTACTCACTCAGTACAAATAGCAAAATAGTATACCATTTCCTAAATACAAAATATAGCTTTCCAAAAAAATGAAACACACATTAGATATAAACCATCCAAAACTTGAACGATTGAAAACTGTATTCAAAATTAAATGACCCAGAGTAGGTCTCTTTCTGAAAAGTTCCCTTCATATCGGCAAGAAGCCTGTACTACTGAAAACGTAATTCAATGCCTCTCAATCAGAGAGAGAAAGAAAGAAAGGGTTGGGGTGGAGGGAAGTATACATAAGAAGAAAGAAAAAAACAAAATAGAAGAGCACATTCAAAGAACAAAGACCATCACAAAAAGAGGGAAAAATCTGGCTGTACAAACAAAACCAACACCACAATTCCACACAGTTCAACTGAATGTATAGGATAGAAAAAAAAAAAAATTGAACAGAAAAGTAGCCTTCAACAACAATTTACAGGCTATTTTTTGTACACTTAACAAATAAATGAAATAGACAAGAACACCAAAACATTATACCAACACACTGAAGTCACATAAATGTTGGCCTTATATTGCATTGACAGCTCTCCACATGCCAAAAGGAAAATGAGACATAAGCACATGTCCAGACACAGGTGGTAGTGAGAAGCAGGCATCCCATGGGTGGCAAGAACACCCAAACTGTATAACTAATGCTACAACTGTAAGTTCTGGAGTGTGTTATTTTGTTCTGTATAGATGTAACACAGTTAATTCTTCATTTTAAGTCAATTATACGACCCTGTAAAGCCTAAGGCTTGTGGAAACCATCAGGTAAGTGACCAAGTAAAGCACTGAGGTGACAAGTGAATTTATACTCACTGCAGCTCAGGGAGAAGTAATGTTTCAAGAAGTTTTAGTTTGTCTTTCTTTTTTTTCCAATTAAAATTTACACTGTTTTCTAATTAGAGGGAAAAATTTGAAGACTTCGGAACAGCACCGTTCACGGGGAAAAAATATATTGTTTCTCAGGAATCAACTCCCAATAATTCCCAAAAGAGTACTTCCTGTCCTGTGCTGCAGGATTGCTTGGTCACCCTAAAATGGCCTTTTCCTTTAAGTTGCTACAGGGTCACAAAGCCAGTAGTATATTAATACTTGTCTAAAATAAAGTGAAAAAGAGGTGGAAAATAATATAGATGCATATAAAAAGGGAATACCAGCCTAAGACTGGGTTAAGAAGAAAAGAGACTCAAATCATTCTGTCAGTTTTAAACTACTGTAGGAGAATATCAGAACATAATTCACCATATATTATCCCCTTCATTTTTTTATAGAGCAAGATAAGTATTTTTCTATGCACAGTTATGGCTAAACCCCTTAGTAGAAACACAGAGAATTAACAACTCTCTGAAAAATAAAATCAATAGCATTCCAGCTGTCCCCAGTTTTGTGTGTTGTCTGCCTTTGTGTTAAATCAAGAGTCCTCTTATCTGCATAGTTCTTAAGACAGCTTATTTCTCAGAATGTTACCCCTTCAGTTTCTCCATAAAAACTGAAAAAAGATTCCTTCACTTTGGCCAACAGCTGTGCTTTTTTATAGTGAAAAAAATCACAGCCTTAGTTACTGAATTTTGCTTTTTCAAAAGCCATTGCTTGACTAAAACAATGCAGAAAAAAAATGAAGAACAAAAGTAAACATGACAAATATTATTTTCTAATAGCAATAATAACTGAGTGGTCCAGCCTTGAAATTAAACTTTACTTTTAAAGAAATCACACCTAAGAAAATAGCAACAATTAATTCTGTCAGCTGGAAACTCAAACTGGTTCTCAGTCATCACTGTTATTAGGAATATAAAATATGAACATGTTATCATTGATGGCTAATCACTGCAACAGATAGCATAGGTGTGCTCTTTTGCAGTCAGAGTAAAATCTATCCATTTACTCAAATACAGTTTTTCATATTTTGTTTTGTTTTTAAAGTAACAGTTCAGTAATCCTCATGGAACCGTAAGATCTCAGGACATCTTGGAATCAGGATTTTCTTCATGGAATTTCTAAAAAAAGGAAGAAGTTTAATACAACTCACAAGGGAGGGAAAACATTTATAAAGTTTCTGTCACCCTGAATGATCCTAAAGTATATTACGGTACTGTAAATGAAACTTTATCATATTTGTTCTTCCATGGACTTTTCTGACTCAATATTTATTTCTTTTTCTTTCTTTCTTTCTTTCTTTTTTTTTTTTGAGACAGAGTCTCACTCTGTTGCCCGGGCTAGAGTGCCATGGCGTCAGCCTAGCTCACAGCAATCTCAAACTCCTGGGCTCAAGCAATCCTACTGCCTCAGCCTCCCGAGTAGCTAGGACTACAGGCATGCGCCACCATGTCCAGCTGATTTTTTCTCTCTATATTTGTAGTTGTCCAGCTAATTTCTTTCTGCTTTTTTAGTAGAGACGGGGTCTTGCTCTTGCTCAGGCTGGTCTTGAACTCCTGAGCTCAAACAATCTGCCCGCCTTGGCCTCCCAGAGTTTTAGGATTACAGGCGTGAGCCACCGTGCCCGGCCATAATATTTATTTCTTGAAGAAGGGAGAAATGAGACATGATCATATCCAATATATAGTACAAAAGAAACACGTTCTGCACATTCATCAGATGTTCTGTTAGTCCAAGGCAAAGACACGTAGAGCCAGAAGCAATGCCCAATATAGGTTATCTTTTATGTGAAATGCTTGGGATCAGAAGTGTTTCCAATTTCAGATTTTGGAACATGTGCATATACATAATGAGATATTTATGGAAGGGGACCCAAGTCTAAACACTAAATCCATTTATGTTTCAGGTACACCTAAAAAGATAAAACACAGCTAAAGGGGGCTGGGAGGGATGCTAAATAAGGAGCTGTACACCTGGGTTTTAACTGTGATCCATCACATGAGGTCAGGTGTGGACTCTTCCACTTTCGGTGTCATGCTGGCACTCAAAAAAATTTCAGATTTTGGAGCATTTCAGATTTTGGATTTTCAAACTAGGGATGCTCACCCTTATTAACAATATGACCATGAGTGATCACTCAGAGTAATTTATTCAGAGTAAAAAAGTACCATCTTATGAGGAAGAAATATTTTAAAAGATTAGAAACTGAACTGCTATTACTTAACCCAAATCTTTAAAAAGCATAAAATTTGATGCCTTTCAATAAGAACCCAAAAAATACTTACATATTCAGTTAAAAGGAACCAGTCAGGTTGTTCCCTTGGTTTTGCAATGAAACAAGCAAATCAATCTTTTCGATGTTCTGGTTGGTATTTATAGAGGATGCCAGTGGAGGATTCTCTGACATTTGCTGAGAAAGAAGTGTTGTCACAGGTGGCTGGCCCTCATTTTGTGGTTGGCCTGGCTGACTTATGGCCATCAACTGATCTGGCAATGTAGCTGGTCCAGAGGTTAAAAGCTGACTACAGTCTGCAAAGACATTGAAAATAGAAGATATCTTATTAGTAAAGATTCATGAGAAGACATTTATTAGTTGCTGGGGGAAATTCATTACTGTGTTCACCCAGTATATTATTAAAAGTGAGATACCTGATAGTCCAAGAAAAAGGTATTCACAGAATGATTCTGAAATTCATCTTAGGTTTCCTCTTAGTATATAAAAATACATTTTTGCTTAGATATCATTAAGTCCTATATCATTTTCTTGGTATATATATTAAAGATGGGTTTCTACTTCACATTTTTATACATTACCATATTCCATTCTCTCAATATCCTTTTCAAGTATGTGATATTATCACCATTTTAGATGTGAAGATTGAGGTCTACGAAAGTCAATTTGTACAAGATCTCATAATCTATAAATTGTAGACTTCTAACTACAATCTGTGCTCTTAAAATGATTGTACTTTGCTTCCTTCTGGTAATAATAATTTGACCATTTCAATGAAGTAATGAGAAATTAGAAAGAAGTTCTTACTATTTTGAATGCCAAATAAGAACATTCCTGAAGTCTGCTGAGATGAGCCTGGAGAATTCTGTAGTTGGTTCATTGCACCTCCTGCAGAGTTGTGAAACAAAGTAGCCTGTGGTTGAGGTGAAGATGTGGCTCCCTGGATTCCAGGCATGTTGTTCTGAGGGGAATAAAGAGGAGACTGTTGCATGTCTTGTTGGTTTATACCGGTCTGCAATGCAGACATGGACGCTGGAGAGAGGAAGAGTGTTACTTGTTGATCTTGAGAATTAGGTGACCCTTGTACCAACTGAATCTGAGGAGAGCTATGGAACAAGGAGGTCTGTGATGATTCAGACTGGGGAGGACCTGGGTTCTGAAGTGAGGAAACTGTGGACTGATTCTGAAATTGCATGGGCTGCTGCTCTTGATTCATTGGGGTCATATTACTTTGTTGGTGAAAAATTGACTGGTTCTGCTGCTCCTGATTAGCCATTGGATTTTGATTTGGGTTGAATATCATGTTTGGTGGTGGTTGCTTCTGAGACGCCATTGTAGCCATGGTATTCTGATTACCGAATAAAATGCTCTGCTGTTGTTGCTGCTGTTGCTGCTGCTGCTGTTGTTGCTGTTGCTGCTGCTCCTGGGATGGAGAGTTACTCTGCATAGCAACTATTGAGTGCTGTGACTGGAAAATTGTTCCTTGTTGGTTTTGAGGAATTGGATTAGGTGGAAGGGAGCCCAGGGACACCTGAGGCTGAAATAAACCTTGCTGGGAGGGTTGTGCTTGTTCTTGGGAAAGCATTGGGGTCTGGATATGTGATATTGGAGCTTGCTGCTGGAAAGCAGCTTGCTGTTCAGGGTTTGACGTTGACTGAAGTGGAGAAATTGAGTTCTGTGATGCAAAAAATGAAATCTGTTCTTCTTGGGCCACTGTATTAGTCTGAAGATTATTCATAGGACTCTGGGAAAGAAATATGTTGGTTGACTGCTGGTCTTGAGGAACTGAAGAGCCCTGTAACACAGCAATGGTACTTTGAGAGTGAAACATTGGAGGCTGCATTTGTTCAGAGGAGGTTGTAGAAGTCTGACTGTGGACAATAGGATTTGGATTATGAAAAATAGAACCTTGCGTTTCCTGGGAAAGGTTCTGAGCATCGGCAATGGGATTTTGAGGATGAAAAAGCTGAGCCTGTGAATGAGAAGACTGCTGCAAAAAATTCCCAGATTGAAGTGACATCATCTCATTACCTTGCTGGAATAAACCATTGCCTTGTTGCTGGGTAGTACTATTCTGAACACTCATCATACTTTTTGTAGATGAAAAAAGGTTAACTTGAGGTTGATTGTCCCCACTATGTTGCATCTGGACCATGGTCTGAAAGACACTGTTCTGAATCTGTTTTGCTTGTGCTCCAGTTTCTTCTCCATCTCCTGAACTTGATGTCTGAAACATAGTAGTCCCAGGGGTCCCAACCTGCTGTGTGGTGGTTGTAGAAGTTTCATTTCCAGAAACTGCAGGAGGAGAAGAAAACAATTCACATTGCATTTGCATGTCCTCACTGGTAGATAATGCACTCATCATGTGAGAAGTCTGCTGGTAAACTGGTGATTGTTGAAGATTTCCATTTGCTGAAGCAGATGAAGGGAATAACTCTGATTGAATCTGGGCAGCTGCCTGGCAGATACTCTGCTGCATCTCCATCACCATTGCAGCTGATGATTCCATCACTTGCTGTTGTTGCTGTTGCTGTTGTTGACTAGACAATGTGTTTTCAGTCTGTGGATGAACACTTTCAGCTCTTCCAGGTATTAAATTATCTGGTCTGGTATGGACTGTTGGCTCTGTTGAGGAAAACATTCCAGGGCTTACACTATTTTGAATTTGACTGACTTGTTGAAAAATGTCTGCGCTAAGCTGTTCCTGAACATTTTCATTACCATCTGGAGCAGAAAATAAAACTGAAGATAACTGTTGTTGTGCCTCTAAAACTTGTTGGACCAAGTCAACACTCCCACTGCTGCCACTAGCAGTACTGCCTGTAAAGCTTCCTGCTTGCAACTGCTGAATAGTATTCTGTAGCTGACTCACACTACTTGGTGATGGAAAAATATTTGATGAAATCTGCTGCTGCAAAGTCTGTGCTTGTTCTTGTAGTGGTGACTGCTGCTGTTGCTGTGACGCCTCAGTCAGTTGTGACAAATTAACCACTGTGCCATCTGACTGTAATACCTCTCTAGATTGAGATTCTCTGGTCTGGAACTGTGTGGCCTGCTGCAGCAGCGCATCGCTGTTGGGCAGCTGACTAGAAGCAGAAACTGCTGGAAAGGTACCAGGCTGTGAGATGTCTTGTGTTTGGATAGTTGTTAGGGTCTCTGGGTTGTACACCTTGGGCTGAATCTGCTGCTGATTTTCATTTTCAGAAGGTAAGTGGGAAGATGATGGTGATGAAAAAGAACCATTTCCAGCTATGTTAGAGATATTTTCTAACGTTTGCTGAGTTGATCCAACTGCCTTTGTAGTCTAAAAAATAAAAACCCCCAAATAACATGAATATATAAAAACATTAAATAAGCTCATAAGATACTTCAAAAATTATTATTGTTCTAAAAGTATAGACAGGACCAATTTTCCACTCTGTTATCATTTAGAGAACGGGAGCAAGACTATGAGTCTGCGTGGTAACAAGATGTATGACTGTCATCAGGATGTATCTTTTTAAAGTACTATAATCAAAGATAATCAAACAAGGAAGTAGAATAGTAATCAGTTATTGATATGCTTTGACAAATAAGAGCAGATCAAAATATCTCCATCTTGTGGCTTATCATTAACATTATAGGGAGGGAAACAAGTAAAAAAGGGAGGGGAGTTATGGGAAAAGACTTGGGGGGAAAAGGCTCTAATTCTGAAAATGCTAAAATTAGTACTTTCATTAACACCCACATCCCACAGGTCTAGCAACATATTATGAATAATTCCTCCCTTGTTAAAATGTATATTGGCGGTCACTTTGTGTGCAATTTTGCTGACATATAAAGCATTCACTCTGAAAAGCAAAATTTATTGAGTGCATCCAAAGCATTAAAAAAAAGTCAAAGGAATAGGAAAAGTAAAATATAGCAATTTTTATATGTAAAGTTAAGAGTTGGGGCACTAGTCAATATAGCTTACCTTAAAAATAGGGGAAGATCTTTTTTCTGCTGTTACTTCCATTGGAGTAACATCTTCACTCTTAATCATACTGCTTGATATGAGTGGAGTGATCAGAGCATTAGGAAGGATATTTACCTTATCTAAGTTACATCCAGTAGTTTTCATTGCTGTATACACAAAAAGGAAAGAAAAGTTTAAAATCACAAAAATTACCAACTATTTCATTCTATAATTTGTTGACTACAGGCTATGATTTAAATGTATGTATTTTTTTTGTAGAGATGGGGTCTCACTATATTGTGCAGCTTGTATCGAACTCCTGGTCTCAAGCAATCCTCCTGCCTTGGTCTCCCAAAGTGCTGGGATTACAGGTGTGAGATACCATGCTTGGCTCTAAATGTCTATTTTTTGATGCTATGATGGTAGCATGAGGTACAAAACTAGTTTATCAGTTTTGTATCTGCCACTGCCAGGCTAGGTGCAGTGGCTCATGATATGTTAATGCTTAAGTCTGCCATTTTATTTGTTTCCTGTTTGTTTCCTCTGTTTCTCTCTCTCTCTTTTTTTTTCTTATCTTCCTGTGGGTTATCTGAACATATTTTAGGATTTACTTCTACTGCCTCTGACTATACCACTTCATACAGTTTTCTTAGTGGTTGCTCTAGGTATTGCAATATATAGGTAATTTATTGGTATTTATGTTTTACAACTTCATATGAAGCATTGAAATCTTACTTTGATTCAGATCCCTTTACCCTCTTCCACTTTTGTTTTCTTCCCCCTACTTTTATAACAGTCTCAAGTATTTCCTCTACATTAAGTACCACAATAAGATGTTATAATGTTTGCTTCAACAATAAAATATGATTTAAGAAACTCATGGGGATTGTCTATTATATTTAATCCCTACTTTTATTCACTCCATTGTTATTCTTTCCCTTCTGAAATCCCAAGCCTCCTTTTGTTACCATTTTCTTTCTGTTTGAAGAGCTTCTTCTAGATACTCTTTTTTTTAAAGCTTTATTTTATTTTTGACTTACATGTAGTATTTGTACATATTACTGGGGAGAACATAATGTTTTGATACATGCATACATTGTGTAATGATCAAATCAGGGTAACAAGCATATCCATCACCTTAAAAATTTGTCACTCCTTTGTGGTACAAATATTAAAAATCCTCTCTTCCAGCTATTTTTAAATATACATTATTGTTAACTACAGTCACTGTGCTGTGGCAATACAATTCCAGAACTTATTCCTCCTATCTAACAGTAACATTGTACCTATTGACCAATCTCTCCATCTCCCCTTCCCTAACACCATTCCCCCAGTCTCTGGTAGCCACTATTCTACCCTCAACTTCTATGAGATCAATTCTTTTAGATTCCACATACGAGTGAGATCATGCAGTATTTGTCTTTCTGTGTCTGGCTTAATTCACTTAACATAATGTCCTCCAGGTTCATCCATGTTGTTGCAAATGACATGATTTCACCCTTTTTATGGCCGAATAGTATTCCATTGTATATATTTGCACATTTTCTTTATCTAGTCACCTGTTGATGGACACTTAGGTTCCATTCCAGATCTCACCTATTGTGAATAGAGCTACTTTAAACATGGGATGTAGATATCTCTTTGATACACTGATTTCATTTCCTTTGATATACACCCAGATTTTTTGGACAAGATTGCAAAGCACAGACAACAGAAGTAAAAATAGACAAATGGGATTACATCAAATTAAAAAGCTTCTACACGGCAAAGGAAACAATCAACAGAGTCAAAAGCAACCTACAGACTGGGAGAATATATTTGCAAAGTATACATCTTATAAGAGATTAATATCTAAAATATATAAGAAATGCAACTCAATAGTAAGAAAACAAATAACCCAATGAAAAAAATACGCAAAAGACCTAACAGACTTTTCTTATAAGAAGACATACAAATGGCCAACAGATATATGCAAAAGTATGCTGGGCATGGTGGGTCACACCTGTAATCCCAGCGCTTTGGGAGACTGATGTGGGAGGACTGTTTGAGGCCGGGAGTTTGAGACTAGCCTGGGCAACATAGTGAGACTCTGTGTCTACAAAAAATAAAAAAATTAGCCAGGTGTGGTAGTGTGTGCCTGTAGTTCTGCTACTTGGGAGGTTGAGCCCAGGAGTTTGAGGTTACAGTGAGCTATGATTGCACCACTGCACTTCCGCCTGGGTGACAGAGCCAGACCTTGTCTCTAGGGGGAAAAAAAAAAGCTCAACATCACTAAACACAAGGGAAAAGCAAATCAAACCACAATGAGATATCAGTTCATGCCTGTTAGAATGGCCATTATCAAAAAGACAAAAACGTAAGTGTTGGCAAGATTGTGAAGAAAAGTAACCCTTACACACTATTAGTGAGAACGTAAATTAGTACAGCTATTATGGGAAACAGTATGGAGGTTTCTCAAAAAATTAAAAATGAAACTACCACATGATCCAGTAACCTAACTGCTGGGTATACATCTGAAGGAAATGAAATCAGTGTATCGAAGAGACATCTGCACACCCATGTTTATCACAGCACTATTCACAATACCTAAGATATGGAATCAATCTTTTAGATAGTCTTTAAGGGTAGGTCTGCTGATAACAAATTATTTTAGTTTTCCTTCACGTGAGAATATCTTTCCTGAAAGATAGTTTTGCCAGATATAGAATTGTGGTTGACAGTTCCTTTCTTTTAATACTTGAAAAATACTGTGCCACTTCCTTTTGGCTTCCATGGTTCTAAATGAGAAATACACTATCATTAGAATTTATTTCCCCCTATAGATACTATGTCATTTCTCTCTGTGGGCAGATTGCTTTTAAGATTTCTTGTCTTTAGTTTTCCTAAGATTAAAATCATGATATGTCTTGGTGTGGATTTCTTTAGGTTTATCCTATTTGTGGTTTGCTCACCTTCTTGAATCTGTAGGTTTATGTCTCTCACCAAATTTAGGAAGTTTTCTGCCATTAATTCTTAAAATAGAGACATACCTTAAAAATCTTGTGGGTTCAGTTCCAGACCACTGCAATAAATATCGCAATAAAGCGAGTCACAAGAATTTTTTGGTTCACAGTGCACATAAAAGTTATGCTAGTACTATATCCATACAATAATGTATACAACTTAATTAAAAATATTTTATTGCTAAAAAATGCTAACGATCTAAGCTTTGTTGCCCGGGCTGGAGTGAGTGCCGTGGCATCAGCCTAGCTCACAGCAACCTCAAACTCCTGGGCTTAAGCGATCCTTCTGCCTCAGCCTCCCAAGTAGCTGGGACTACAGGCATGTGCCACCATGCCCGGCTAATTTTTTTTCTATGTATTTTTAGTTGGCCAGATAATGCCTTTCTATTTTTAGTACAGACGGGGTCTCGCTGTTGCTCAGGCTGGTCTTGAACTCCTGAGCTCAAACAATCCACCCGCCTCGGCCTTCCAGAGTGCTAGGATTACAGGCGTGAGCCATCGCACCCGGGCCATTTCTAGTTTTTAATTTAAAGTGAGAGATGTGCGACTCTTCCTTTCACTTGAATACTTAGAGGCCACTGTAGGGTTATTGATTGGCTTAATTTCAACATTGTTGTGCCTCAGGGAATAGGGAGACCCAAGGAGATGGAGGAATGGCCAGTTGGTGGAGCAATAAGAACACACAGAATTTATGGATTAAGTTCGCCATCTCATACGAGTATAGTTTGTGGCATTGCAAAACAATCAAAATATTAACATAAAAGATCACTGATCACAGATCACCATAACAAATATAATAATGAAAAAGTTTGAAATATTGTGACCAAAATTTGGCACAGAGACACAAAGTGAGCACATGCTGCTGGAAAAATGGCACCCATAGACTTGCTTGATGCAGGGTTGCCACAAATCTTTAATTTGTAAAAAATACAATATTTGCAAAGCACAGTAAAGTGAAGTACAATAACATGAGCTATGCCTGTACTTTTTATCAGCTTCATATTCTTTATCCTTTCCTTCTGGAATTCCAATGATATGAACATTAGATTATTTTCTATTGTCCCACAGATCCCTGGCGATCTGTTCTTTTTTTTTTTTTTTTTTGAGACAGGGTCTTACTCTGTCATCTGGGCTAGATAGAAGGCTTCTTTGTTTCCTTTTTTTAAGTTCTCGGTCTCTCTCTTTTTTTTCTTTTTTTGAGTTAGGGTCTTGCTCTGTCACCTGGGCTAGAGTAGTGTGGCATCATCATAGCTCACTGCAACCTCAAACTCCTGGGCTCAAGCGATTCTCCTGCCTTAGCCTCCCGAGTAGCTGGGTGTGCACCACCATGCTTGGCTAATTCTTCTATTTTTTTTGTAGAGGCAGGGTCTTACTCCTACTCAGGCTGGTCTAGAACCCTGGCCTCAAGTGATCCTCCCGTCTCAACCTCCCAAAGTGCCAGGATTACAGGCATGAGCCACCATGCCCAGCCCCATTCAGTTCTTTTTATAACTTCCCTTTCTTTGCTGAGATCTTCTATTGTTTTATTTCTTTCAAAGGAATTTGTAATTACTTGTTGAAGTAATTTTATGGATGGCTTCTTTAAATAACCACCATAATAGTTCCAACATCTGATTCATCTTAGTATTGATATCAGTTGATTTTCTTTTCTCATTCAAGTTGTGATTTTCCTGGTTCTTAGTATGACAAGTGATCTTTTTATTATTTCTTGGACATTTTGGATATTAGGTGATTCTTTATTCTATTTAAATCTTAATACATGTAGTTACCCTGTTTAACCTGTGTAGGTTCTAGTCTACTTTTGTGTACTGTAGTTTTAATGACAGTTTAATTTTCTGAGCCCTATTCTGGTCTGATTTGTTACCCTGGCTCTTCTTCAGCTGCACCTGGATTCCTGCTGCTGCCTTCATGAGAAGAAGGTATTTCTCTGGGCTACCTGATATCATTAGGTGGAGGTGAAGGATGCTGGATCTGCAGGATGGAAAGCATTTCTCCTGGTAGGTTCTCTGGTCTCCTGTTGCCAATGGGGTTCCCATTTTATTACAGTTGGTGCTTTTAGAAGCAGAGAAGCACCTATGTGAGCTGCCTTCTACCACTGGGTGAAAGGTTGGGAGACCCCAGGCCTGGTTTACCTTCTGCATCTGGGTTGCCTTCTGTCATTGGGTGGAAGGTTAGAAGATGCTTGGCCTATATTCTTCTCTCTTGGGAAGAGGGTTAGGAGCTGCTAGGTCTGGGTCTCTGTCTCTCTCTCTGCTGTTGGGGGGAGGATATGGAAATACTGGGCTTGCTGGGTGCTGCCAGCGCAGGCAGAGAATCTGCCTGCTGTCACCTGGTGTAGGGTGGGGAATGGGTTGGCCCTCCAAATTCCAACATGGCCATTTTTGCAGATAGATCAATCTTCTGCTACTGGCATATATGTGGCCCATGGGCAGATCAGGCCCACTGCTGCTGGCAGATATAGGTTACAGGGTGGGTTGGCTCTCCCTGGTTCTGCTGTTGCTGCAGGAATGGGTGGGGCATAGATTGGCCCCTAAACTCCACTGGTGGCCAGCTGCTGCCACCTGATAAGATCATCCCATTAAGTCTCTGCTGGACTTTCCCTTTCTTAGTCCTTTGGCCAAAGACAGCAGGCTTTTCTTGCTTTTTTATTCATTTATTTTTTGTGTATGCCTGTTGGCAGTTTTGGGCTACAGGACTCTCAGGTGCCCAATTTGGGAAAAGTGGGAGATAAAACGAAAATCCAAGAAACTCACTGTGGTGTCATTCTTTTAAGTTCTGAGGTTCCTAGCCAGGACACCTTCTTCTTTTCATATTTCAAAGTCCTTTTATGATTTTTGAATTATTTCCAAGCTATTTAGTAGTATTTAGAGGAGAGGAGCAGGGAAAAGTGAGACTATACTACTTTGTCCCAGAACCCACAACTGTATTTTTTTTTTTTTTTTTTTTTTGAGACAGAGTCTCACTCTGTTGCCTGGGCTAGAGTGCCATGGCGTCAGCCTAGCTCACAGCAACCTCAAACTCCTGGGCTCGAGCAATCCTCCTGCCTCAGCCTCCCGAGTAGCTGGGACTACAGGCATGTGCCACCAGGCCCAGCTAATTTTTTCTGTATATATTTTTAGTTGTCCAGCTAATTTCTTTCTATTTTTACTAGAGACAGGGTCTCACTCTTGCTCAGGCTGGTCTCAAATTCCTGACCTTGAGCGATCCTCCTGTCTTAGCCTCCCGGAGTGCTAGGATTACAGGCGTGAGCCACTGCGCCCGGCCCCACAACTGTATTTTAATGGGCCTTTAAGCAATATTAAATGGCTTGAGAGAAAGCAACTTATCTTTTCTTCCTACATTTTCGATATGTATTTATTGAGCCCCTACAATGTTTCAGGCATTGTTCTAGGTTCTGGAGATCCAGTGATGAATAAGATGGGTAAAGTCTCTACTACTTGAAAATTACATTCTAGTGAGGGAAGAAAAAATTGCAAACAAGTAAAATTTTAATACTGGGGAATTAAAAAACAAAAAACTCCTCCTCTCCAACATATACTAAAAATTATGTTTATATGCCAAATGAAGGAAAATATCAAGTTGAAAAACAAGTTTGCATTCAGTTAAGTTAAACAAATATTTATTTTACAATATGGAAGATACCCTCCCTAAGTGTTGTAAGTATATAAGGGAAAACAAAATACTAAGGTTTGCTAGAGAAAACATACAGGATCACCTACTTACAATTTTTAAGAAGAATCAAATTGGTACCTTTCATGGCCTCTTCAAAAGAGCAAGGTCTTGCTGGACTGGATATTTCCTTCTTCACATTTACATTCAAAGTACCAGCTACTGCTATTTAAAAAAAAAAGATAAATGTATTTATTTAAATTTATTCACCCTAACAAAATTTGTACTTTAAAAACTTTAATTGGAATATTTTGTCACAAAGCATCACTAAATTACTTGTTTAGCAGAAATTCTAGGTTGAGATGAGTTTTCATAACCAGCAGTCTATTCTTTAAATTCACTGATCTCCAAGTGGGCAGAGCATGTGATCACTTACCAAAACAAGAACAGAACAATTTTTATAAAGCCTTCTTATAACACTATACATGTTGATGATATCAGATGAACAGAAGATTGATTGATATAAGAATATCAATCATTTAAAACTTATCAAATATACTGGAAACTAGCAAGAAAAAAATTCACTCATTCGCCTATATAAATGATTTAGTAAAAAATACTGATTCAGAAGCATTAGTCAATTAATGTTTGAGCTAAATTAAAATAAGTATGAACATACTGAATCTTTAATATTATGATTACTATTTTTGTAATACTTTGAAAAAAATCTTTGCTAGTATTAATGGAAAATTGCTAGGCTCCTGTATCTAGTCATATCAATTATATCTACTATGACAAGTTTATATTTAATGAGCCTACAAATAGAGATCTAAATGAGTACTAAATGATAAAGCAAATAAATGGATTCTTGCTTCAAATGACTATATGTTAATTTTATTTAAATACATTTGAATTTCTATTTTTCAATGTATTTATTTTAATTCACTTATGTGTCAAATGATAGTTGTAACTAAGTGAATAGAGACAAAATTGTACACATCTTCTCCTAAGAATAAAGTAAATTAATTTACCTTAGTATGTGGCACGGTAGATCCAACAAATGATTTATACACAATTGAATGGAAAAGAAATCCATATACAATTTTTATGCATGACATTAATTCTAACAATTACAGATTTTAAAATAGAAACTAATCCTTGAAAAAATTTTAAATTTCTACTTTTGAATCAAAGTAATTTGTTTTTATAGCATCAAAAAATGATATAGGTATTATATGTCCATTTCTTATAGAAATCACCACTGCAGAGTCACAGCAAATAATGTCTAATTTTTATGTCTCAGTAAATTTAAGCAAAAATATTAAAGATGCTTTAGTGCTGAAGCAAAGCTTCACTGACTAACTAGCATTAAAGATTTTATGACTATGCAAAGTATCTAAGTGCCTGACAGCATATACATAAGATATATGACTTGGACAGTATAGCTCCACAGGGTGTTAGAAGGGCTGTGTCTGGCAGAGTGTGCAGAGGCAGGATAAGTCTTTGCCCTGACACTACCTTTAGCTCATGTACCAAGTACCCAGGATCCTAAATTTTCTGTATAACTATCCTAGATCATATGAGTACTCTTAGGCCTATTGGGTAGACAGAGCTTAGAAGCACTGGCTAGGGTATCAAGACCCTCCAAGTATAGGATGGAGACACAAGTGGGAAAAGAAGGGTGGCAAGCCAAGGATCCTCTTTCCCCATGCTGCCATATTCCATCTTGGAATCCTAAAGCAGTCAAAAATTCTAAATTTAAATCTGGCCTTCCAGGTTGTTATGAAGGTATTTTGGTCAAAATAGGAGTGTAGGAAGTATTTTATTTAGTAATTTGTTAGTTTTATTTATAACTTTTAAATATTTAGACAAATGGTATTAACGGTCACCACTTCTACTCTGACTTGAGAATACTAGGGTGGGCCTAGTTTTAGCTGCTATAAGGATACACTATGGAGTATTTAAATATTTAACCATAGTCCCTAAATGAATTGCAAAAGCTATTAGTTTGTTATACAGAGATAGGGCAAATTTTCTGTGCCCAAGATTTCCTGAAATCATATTCTCTCTCATGAATACCTCAAAAAATTATCACATTTTATAAAATCCAAAAAAGTGAAATTGTGGGAAGATTCTTTAATTAGTTATGTCATAAATGCAGAAACTGAGGCATTAGATCTTATGAAGTATGCATACCCCATATTTACTCAAACAAGATTTTCTAAGAGTGATTGCTATCTATGATATACAAAATATATGGGGGAAAACTTGAAAGAACAAACATATGGTAATGATTACCCAAGAATGGCCGAAATTAGGCAATTATATAGCCTTTAAAGCAGAATATTTTAAAGCTGCTTTATTTGGCAAATTTATCAAAGGAAAGTTTCTAATAATCACCATTTATCACTGAGAAATGAGGATTCTTAGTGCTGATACTAAGTACTTGAAAGTCTTAAAGTTCTCTATAACTGATCAATAAAAACAAACAAACAACAAAATCTCAGTATTTTTAGGACAGCCAAAACTTTAAGCCTATTCCTTGACGTACATCCCCCTTTTCTTCCCACACAAGTGATACAGAAGCCCATCAGGAAACAAATTCTTACATATTAATTATACCATCTTTTTCCCCACATTTACACAAGCTCCTGCGCAATATTCAATGTCAATATTTACTAACTGCAGTTACTAAAATGCTTCAACTATCATTATTTTAAATTGAATTTGCTTGGATTTTTGAGGCCTTCCTAGAAAGAAAACAATCAAATATTTGGTCTTTGAGTGTAAACCAATCTTCTTTCTCCTATTTTTGTTGAAGACAGAATATTATTTCTAAACTTTGCCTTTTCAGTCCAAAGTTTTTACTCATGATTTTTTACTGTGAGACAAAAACCAAGAGGTATTTTGTTAGTGGTATACTGTGGCACACTTTTATAGCAAACTAGAGGAAAATAACCAATGTTGCAAAATTTAGTCATGATTAAAAACAAAGAGAATAGATAAATAAGGTGACCGAAAGTAATTACCAAGACTAGTTCTAACTCTGTCCTAGCTACTGTATCCCTCACTTTTTGATGCCAGGGCTTTCTTTCCCTGCCACCTTTCTTCACTTTCCACCTCACTGGATCCTCAACTATTTGGGAATAACATATCAATAAACTAGAACTAGAAATGGAAAAACTGCTAATTCTGAAGTACTCCTGAGACAGGAATGAACTGAACTAATGGTAACCATGGCAGACACCAAGCCTAGGTCAAACGGGAACATGCAAAGTGTTTCCATTTCCAAAATGTTCTCCTACTTTTGCCAGGAGAAGGCTTTTTTCTTCTTCAGGCAACTAAATGAATGTAGGCAAATAATTCATGAAATACTTGATAGCCAGACACCTTCTAAACTTTTAACATTTCAGATGGTCTTGTTCCTTCAATTTCTAAAATATCTTATTTCACCTAACTGCTTAAAATTCTATTTTAAGCCGGGCGCGGTGGCTCACGCCTGTAATCCTAGCACTTGGGAGGCCGAGGCGGGCGGATCGTTTGAGCTCAGGAGTTCGAGACCAGCCTGAGCAAGAGCGAGACCCCGTCTCTACTAAAAATAGAAAGAAATGATCCGGCCAACTAAAAACATATATAGAAAAAATTAGCCAGGCATGGTGACATGTGCCTGTAGTCCCAGCTACTTGGGAGGCTGAGGCAGAAGGATCGCTTGAGCCCAGGAGTTTGAGGTTGCTGTGAGCTAGGCTGACGCCACGGCACTCACTCTAGCCCGGGCAACAAAGTGAGACTCTGTCTCAAAAAAAAAAAAAAAAAAAAAAAAAAAAATTATATTTTAAATATTTATTTACCACCAATCTTTGATAATTTTTATTTTACCATTTACCATTCCAGGCTTTTGTCTTACCTCTCTCAAAATGCATCCTATCAACCAGCCAAACTAAACCATTAGCCATTTCCCAAAGTTGTCACTTTCACCTGTCTGCATATAAGAGGTACTCAATGAATGGTAACTCTTGGTAAGGTCTTGGTAAGGAGTAATCTGCAAGATAGCTTAAGAGAGTCTGACTTCATAGCATTCCTGGCATTTATTATTAGAGTATAAGGTAGAAATGATTCCCTTAATTTAAGAGTAAAAGCAGTATTTGTGGTGGCTGTCTTCTTAGGAAATAATTCCATCTCTAAAAGAAACAAGCATCAACCCATTGATACCAGCAACCTATTTTTTTGGTTGGCTTGGTCATCTTCATATCCTTCCAAAGAACTAGAAATTAATTATTCATTTTAGTTCAGAATTTCTTCTGTTGACTTACCTGGGTCTGGAGTATAAGTGAATGGTTGAACATCATGAGATCTTCCAGCATTAGTCACTACATATATTCCCACTGATACAGGCAAAGTTATATGTTGGTCATGATAGGGGGGAACCTTCACAATAAGATGATTCTAATGTAAAGAAAAGTATAAGAGTCAGAAAAGCAGTATTTAAATTAAAAAAATTTAATTAAGTTTAAGTACATTTCCTATTAGCTGTTAAGTTTTGAAAATCTGATTAGAAAAAGAATAGGTTCACAGGCATTAGGACATTAATCTTAAAATTGCTTGTAAGGTAAAGTCCAAATGGCTTACAATGGCTTACATGGTCCCTGTCCTGTCAACTTTATATCATTCCCACTCTCCCCTTAGCACACTATACTCTAGCCACACTGACCTTCTCGTCTGTTCTTCTAAGATACTAAACTCAGTTTTACCTCAGAATCTCTATACTTGCTATTCTCTCCAACTATAATATTCTTTCTTTACCTCCTCAAATGGCAAGTTCCTTACCTGTTTTCAGGTCTTAAACAAAGGTCACCTCCTCAGAGAAGTCTTCCCTGACCACCCTATTTAAAGTAATACCCCTCCCCAACCTGACTACATAATCTTGTTTATTTCCATTACAACACTATCACTACCTAAAATTACCCTAATTTTTGTCTCTCTCCAACCACCAAGAATCTAAGCTCCATGAGGATCTAGGCTGTTTTATTCTTCACTCTACCTTCCCTCTTAAGAACAGTACCCTACACAAAATACACACAAATACATTTGTTGAATAAAAGAATGAATAAATTATGAGGAAAAAATATGCCCACAAACAGCAAAGTCACTTATCATACGTTCTGCACAACTTCAATGTGAGATGTACTACCCAATGCAGTTCACTACTTCCTAACCACTTAATTCTCATTTAAAGTCAAATAGGGTTCAGTTTATTCAAATCTCAGTAAATGAAGGATATTTTTAGTCAGAATATTGACAGAAGCATCCTTATAAGAAAAGGGCAGAGTTCATAAATGTTTCACCAGTATTTATTTAAGGGGACTACATCTTAGAGGACAACATAAATCACATTTGACTATTTTTCTTCTTCATTAGATTATAGTACTGGAAAGGAACATTGGGGGTGGAGATTATTATGTTTTTTCACTAATGATCTGATATTAGGAGGCCAAAACTGACAGCTGAGGGTAAAGTAAATTTGATGACATTTTTAAAATTTACTTAGACTGTAGTTGGTTGACTCAGTTGAACAGAACATGGGACAAATGAGATCAATGCCAAGATTTCAATTTCTGAGCAGTTAATTTGTTTCTGAGCCATCTTAAAACACACTCTCTGAAATAAAGTCATATTATAAATAAAGAATTAGCTTCTAATTTATGGCATTAACAGAATGCCTCCTAAGTTAGCGATCTCAAAAAAGCCACATACTTTAAAACCAGGTGGAAAAACATGCACAAATGTGCGTACATCCAGTTATTCAGGGGGGAATCTTAAAGCACACAAGCTCATCAAAAATGAACTAGCACTGATACAACTTCTAAGAAACAAGTTTCTGAATCTTGTCTACCTTTGTTTTTATTCTATTGTTCAGACACTATGACTATGTCACAGAACCAGGCTACCTACAGTTAAGGAGATGGTTGAATGGCTAGCTTGTGAAGTATCCTTCCACTTTTAAAATTATTTGGTTAACTCTATAATTGAAATTATTCTTCTGAATAACAACTTATTTCTTGGTAATTAGAAACAGAATTCGTATCTAAAAATCAGACGCATATTTTATCAAAATATTATACACATATATATACTTTTACTCCACTTGCTTTAGAAAGCATATTTAAGCAAAATTAATTTGAAACCTTTTTTTTTTTTTTGAGACAGAGTCTCGCTTTGTTGCCCGGGCTAGAGTGAGTGCCGTGGCGTCAGCCTAGCTCACAGCAACCTCAAACTCCTGGGCTTAAGCGATCCTACTGCCTCAGCCTCCCGAGTAGCTGGGACTACAGCCATGTGCCACCATGCCCGGCTAATTTTTTGTATATATGTATGTATATATATTTTAGTTGGCCAGATAATTTCTTTCTATTTTTAGTAGAGACGGGGTCTCACTCTTGCTCAGGCTGGTCTCAAACTCCTGACCTCGAGCGATCCACCCGCCTCAGCCTCCCAGAGTGCTAGGATTACAGGCGTGAGCCACCGCGCCTGGCCTGAAACCTTTTAAAAAATCAAATGAACCTATTTTGCTATGAATTCTTCATATTTTCTTCAATCTGAATCTAGAAATTCCTGATTTGAATTAAAAAATAGGTAAATTTT
>CM052442.1:123921823-123938090 GCA_028533085.1 Varecia variegata
GTGGCTCACACCTGTAATCCTAACACTTTGGGAAGCCAAGGTGGGAGGATTGCCTGAGCCCAGGAATTCAAGACCAGCCTGAGCAAGAGCAAGACCCCATCTCTACAAAAAATGGAAAACTTAGCCAAGTGTGGTGGTACACACCTGTAGTCCCAGCTATTGGGGAGGCTGAGGCAGGAGTATTGCTTGAGCCCAGGAGTTTGAGGTTGTGGTGAGCCATTGCACTCTAGCCTGGGTGACAGAGCGAAACTCTATGTCAAAAAAACAATTTTTTTTTTAAGAATTAATTCTGATGTTCTCCAGACATTTTCATGCTTAATTCTTTTTTGTTAGACTTCTGCTAATAAAATTTACTGTTACTCTTATATTAGGAAATTCCCTTAATAGTCACACTCAAGCAGGCCCTTTAAAAAGAGAAGAAATGGACAGTGGTAACCAATTGCTGAGCATGTAATCAGAGAAATCCATCCAATAATCAGTCCTTACTCTGTTTTTTATTCTGTCATAAAGGAGGGATTTATTTATTTTATAGCTCATGGATTTGAACTGCCACTTCCAGCTTCTGGAGACTCAGTGGTTAACTTGTTTATCTTCTACAACCCAGCCGGTTCCAAATCAAACCTTATTCTTTATTCTCCTAGATTTTATAACCAATCATAGTGATGGTACCAGTTCCATTTTGCCTCCAATTCAGTTGGTTATATATTTTTTCCATTTATTTCTCATTTTATAATTGATATCTGGAATAATCAGCAGCTCTTTTCTCATTTATTTTCTCATATTTTTATTCCAGGATTTGCCTCTGAAGCAGGGAGTGTCTGCATTAAAAATGACCTGTAGTTCTCTGCTTCATAGGTTAGAAACTTATTTTAATATTTTGTGGCTAAGCACAGTCCCACTTTTCAAATTCTATAATGAATTATTTAATTGGCATTGAATGTGGACCACCAGCATATATTTCATATTGGGGTTTTCTTTATTACTTTAAATGATTAAAATTCGATAGAACGTCCAGCTGAGGCAATAAATGCTTATTCTTGCTTTACAGCTTAAAACATTAAATTAGATTTTTAAAAAATCTATCAATTATAAGACAAGTAAAATAATGCTATTTGGGCATTTTTTAAAATTGCATTTCTTAGGCCTTATATTGCTCGAAGCATTTATATTCTAAAACTTAACCAAATTCTGACTATTCATCTTGGGGAAAAACAATCAGTTCACAAATCACATTTTCAATGGGACTGCTAGCCAGCATAGGTGAAAATATGTATAGTGTATTTACTCTTGAATTGTACACTGCAGATGCTTCTTCAGCTCCCTCCTCTTCCTCCATGGGCGGTGCTTGCAGCTCCTTTACCACCTCTTCCAGCCCTACCATTTATTCTACCTCAGTCACCGACAGCAAGGCTATGCAAGTGGAGAGCTGCTCCTCAGCCGTGGGGGTAAGTAACAGAGGGGTAAGTGAAAAGCAGTTCACCAGTAACACAGTTCAGCAGCATCCATCAACACCGAAGAGGCACACAGTCTTGTACATCTCACCACCACCTGAGGACTTGCTGGATAACAGTCGGATGTCCTGCCAGGATGAGGGGTGTGGATTGGAATCTGAGCAGAGCTGCAGTATGTGGATGGAGGATTCCCCCTCCAACTTCAGTAACATGAGCACCAGTTCCTACAATGATAACACTGAGGTACCTCGTAAATCACGAAAACGAAATCCAAAGCAGAGGCCGGGGGTCAAACGACGAGATTGTGAAGAATCTAATATGGATATATTTGATGCCGACAGTGCCAAAGCACCTCACTATGTGCTTTCTCAGCTTACCACGGACAACAAAGGCAACTCAAAAGCAGGAAATGGGTTGGTATTCACATTTTTTAAAGTTCTATCACCATTATGCAAAACGAAAAAAAAAATCATTCCCAACTTTTCTTAATTGCTCAGCTCAAGTTTGCATATAAAGCAAAGATACGAATTTTATCATTGAAATACATGAAAATTTTAACTTAAAATTACCAAATTTTACTAGAGAAAAAATAAAATAACAATAAATATCTTATTAAGAGTATGGTTAGGTAGTAGAAAATGAAAATAATATGTTTTGAATACATTTCAAATGAACTTATGTTTTAAAAGAATTTAAAAATATTTTACTCATAGAAATAACTAGCAATGTAATGGCTCTAGCTAAAACAACTCAAAATGGTCACCAAGAGCTATATTCTCTTCCACATTATTTCTTCGTATGCTTCATCTCATTACAATTTTGAGAGGATTTTGAGTTTATTTTTGTCTTTTCTCTTTATTTGATGAGAAAAAGAAAAGACTAAGTGGATAGTTGGTTCTCATCATTTAGGTTCACATATTTTCAGCTTTTTTTTTTTTGGATACATTGGTTGTGCCAATTCAAGATTTTTTTTTTAATCACTTTTTTTTCTGTGATTCTGGGTTACTTATTTGGAGGGTGATGAACAGGACATGTTTGAGTGTTCTTTCATCTCTGCCAGTTCGTACTGCTCACTAAATATATTTCCATAACTACATTACAGAATATTCATTGCTATAATATAGACTAGTATGACTTATTTTTTAACTTTTAATTTCTTTAGTACTTCTATTGTAATGTTTAATTGCTAGACTTTTATTTATTTTTTTTGGAGACAGGATCTCTCTCTGCTGCCCAGGCTTGAGCGCAGTGGTGTCATCATGGCTCACTGCAGCCTCCAACTGCTGAGCTCAAGTGATCCTCCTGCCTCAGCCTCCCGAGTAGCTGGGCCTACAGGCACGCAGTACCACACATGGCTAATTCTTTTATTTTTTGTAGAGACAGGGTCTTGCTCTTGCCCAGGCTTAAACCCCTGGGCTCAAGCAATCTTTCCAAGTTGGACTGCCAAAGTACATGAGTGAGCCCCCACCTGACCAATTACTAGACTTTTTAGTTAGATTTTCCTACAGTATATTCAACATAGCTTGTTAAAATTTAACTCACTGGATTTAGAGAATGACTTTTTTGGGAGGAAGGGTATGATCCTTTAGTTGACCCAGTATCACTTATAATTTCAGATGATCACAAAAAGTAGTCATGAAGCTTTAGATTGGTTTACTACTTGATGACATCATTGATCTTTTTTAAGTTAAAGAGCTGTTTGAATATTATAGAGAATATTCTTAATGTATATTAAACTTGTCCTTAAACTTTCCCTCAGTACATTTTTAAAATAACATCTACTACTTAAGCAATAATTATACTACTTTCTTTACTACTTTCATTTAAAATTCCTTTGGGGTAGTATAGTTAAATAAAAATGTGTATTTAAATGCTGGTCAGTTTTAGAAAGTCCAGATTAGGAAATCACCTAGAAGAAAACAAAGTATACCATTTCCTAAAATGTTGCCATTTAACAAAGTCAGGAACTCCGGAACATAATATTTGTAGAACGATTACATATAAAATAAAGCATAATGAAAACCACAGGTAAATACTTAATTGTGACTAGTAGCACAGACCTAAAAGGTTCATGAATATTGTTAAATACACATATATGTTTATTTGGGCTTCAATGGGGAAAGTCTTTTATAAAGTTCTAGAAGAGAGATTTTCATCTTTATATTCAAGTAGATGTTGAAGGTTCAAATTAAGAACAAATAAAATTTTGACATAGGGGATAATCAATACAGTGATTTGCAATAGCTAATTAAAGAGATATCTTCACTACATCTTTTCTGCTTCTACTTTTGTAGATAGATGCATCTTATGAGCTTACCTAGGGAAAGTATAATGACATTGGTCAAAACAAAATCTTTCATGAAATAATTCATGGAGCAGAAACTCTATTAAGCAGCAAAGGAAATGCCCAGCTTCTTACTTAGGTAATGAAAAAACATTTGACACTAGTATATGGAAATGATAGAAGTAGTTTAAAATTTGATTTTATAAAAATTATACTGAGGAAGGGATGAAACCACATGTAAATATATAGAAAAATTAGTCTTAAAAACAATTTTTCAGAGCATCTCAAGCTAAAAGCCTGTGTTCTTCAACAATGAGAAAGATGTCAGAAACACGAAAGAAATTTTAAAATGTTTTGAGAGTTAAGATGTATAGCCTTAGATTTAATGTGCTATAAATTTGCAATTTATATAATGCTAAGTATTTTTAAAATGTACTTTCAAATATGTGTACAGCAGTTGATTGATCTTCAAGATACCCACATAGAAATATTGATAGTCTATGGATGAAAATACCATTTTTATATAACTAAAATTTTAGAGTTTATTTTTTTAATTTTAAAAAAAACAACTTAGTATTTAAATATTCCTAGCCACATCATTCTTAAATTCTTCAACTAAATAACCTGAGGATCAGTTACCCCGTGTGCTCTTCTAGATATTTCTACAAGTTAAGACATGATGTTATCTGAATGTGAAACCTATTTTAGGCATTTTGTAGTGAAAATTATTTTTGTGACATAGGCAACCAGAAGGATTAGAAGGATTGTGCAGCACAAAGAAATTAGAATGTTATTTTAAAACTTCTGAATAGACTATGCTATGACAGTAGATTTCACCTTTTAGTTGTCATTTAGAAGCAAAATCCCCTATAACTAACTGCTACTTTCTGTTTTTTTATTAAGCCATCATGCCTTAAACATTTATGATTTGAATGACTACTTTTGTAAGAATTAGTTGATGTTTTTATGGTTTTACATGTCTGTAGTTCTAAATATATATGTATTCCATTTTTACATTTAAACTTGGAGAATAAAAATAGTTTTAAGGACTTTTTAAAGTATCATTTTAGAAATTGTTTTATTACGCATACTATTCTTTTTTTTTTTTTTTTTTGAGACAGAGTCTCACTTTTGTTGCCTGGGCTAGAGTGAGTGAGTGCCTTGGCGTCAGCCTAACTCACAGCAACCTCAAACTCCTGGGCTCAAGCGATCCTTCTGCCTCAGCCTCCCGAGTAGCTGGGACTACAGGCATGCACCACCATGCCCGGCTAATTTTTTCTATATATATTTTTAGTTGGCCAGATAATTTCTTTCTATTTTTAGTAGAGACGGTGTCTCGCTCTTGTTCAGGCTGGTCTTGAACTCCTGACCTTGAGGGATCCACCCGCCTTGGCCTCCCAGAGTGCTAGGATTACAGACATGAGCCACCGCGCCCGGCCACATACTATTCTTCTTTAAGCTGTAATATGTATACTTTGTCAACTCACTCAACAGGTCTTCATCCCAAGTGAGATATTTTATTTTACTGGAATAGTAAAACTCATTTTCATTTATTTTTACCCTTACCAGTATTAGCACGACTAGCATAAATGAACATAAAAACATATCTCATCAAGTTAATTGATATGCAATACAAATTTTCCTTATATTTCAAACTAAAGTTCATAAAATTAATAGATATGAATTATAAATATTTGAAAAATACAACAAAATAACCCATAATGTTACTCAGTACAACTGTTATTACCATTTTACTGTATTTTCTGTTAGTCCCTTTGTATTTGGGGAATGTTTTTACATAGTTTCTATAAATGCATATTTTTGCTTTGATTTTAAGATGAGTATAAAACAGAATATCATTATAGAATTTCATGTGTGAGGATCTGCACACTATTCAGAATTCAGACCAAATGTTTGAATTTCTACCCAGAATCATGAAAAGAAAAACAGAGTTTATTGCCCATTGTTCCAGCTTCAACTTGATACTTTTGTTCATAGACTTTATTCTTCCAGGCCCTTTTAAATGACTTACACAGGTAATCTTTGACTTTATTATGTCAAACTTACATGAATGGTATTCCTTGTCCAGTTAGGACCTTTCTCATCCCACTATTTTAGAAGCTCTTTTTTACCTCTCTTTTCCTTTCTTTGTCCCTTCTTTTCTTTGCCTTCATCTACAAACATTTCTTCAGCACCTGTTATGTTTCAGGAACTGCACAGGTTCAGGGAATATGAAAATAATTAATCACAGTACTTGCCCTGAGAACTTTTCTCTTATCCAGTCTGTTTTCCTGCGTTCCTATGCCAGTTCCATTCCTTCTGCCCCTTTCCTACCTATGGGGTTCAACCCAGTCCCCACTTCCATTAAGAGTCCTGCCTTTGCATGCTCTCTCTTTCTTTCTCTTTTTTTTTTATGATTGAAACAACAATTTGGTTACAGCTGGAGTAGTAAACGTTAGAGCCAGGTTTAAGGCTGCTTAACTCCTCTGTGTTTGAAGTCATACTATTCCTCCTGGGACCTGGTTGCTTTTGGAGGAGATTTTGTGCACAATCCTCCTGTTCCTGGATCTTCGGTGTGAGTCTAAATTTAGGACTAGGAAAGTCACAGAGAAGACTTTGTAGGCCCTGACACTATTTCAAAATGTACATGAATAATTTGGTTTTTTTTTGTTTTTTTTTTTTGAGACAGAGTCTCTGTTGCCTAGGCTAGAGTGCCGTGGCGTCAGCCTAGCTCACAGCAACCTCAATCTCCTGGGCTCAAGCAATCCTACTGCCTCAGCCTCCCGAGTAGCTGGGACTATAGGCATGCGCCACCATGCCTGGCTAATTTTTTCTATATATTTTTAGTTGTCCAGCTAATTTTCTATTTTTAGTAGAGACGGGGTCTCGCTCTTGCTCAGGGTGGGAATAATTTTAAATCTGTTGCATATTGCTCAAAAGAAAACTAACAGTGTTGTTTTTTTACTTATTTTTATTACATATTTGCAGTGCTTCAGCTGTTTTACAGCTTAAATGTGCTAGCCTGAAGTCCTAACCACCATTTGGGATATTGTTTCCCTATGAACATACATTGCATGTAGGAAATGCATTAAAAATAAATAAATGTTAGCAACACAACTTAAAAAAATAAGTTAGGTTGCTGGTGCAGTAAAGCCTAGGTTGTAAAATTTTTATTGAGGGCTTTAATTATTTAATATAATCACAAATAAAAATACTCTAAAAAATCACACTTCTGGGAATGATTGTTTAGAATAAAGCTAATTTCCCAATAAAAATGGAATCACTGATCTTTTATTATAATTTTCTCCAATTTGATTTGCTGAGAAAGGTATTCAAAATAATATGCTGCATACACTGTCATTTGTTTTTTTGGGCCTGGGAGTGATTTGTTCTCCCCACTTTTTTTCCTTTGCTTTGCAAATCTGATGAGAAAATAATAGTAGTTAATCTAATAGCTTTTATATAAGACTCACATATATATGTAATTTTTAAATTTTATTTTGGCTGAAGTGCAATGTGAAAGGTTATAGTGACATTATTCTTTCCTGTTATTCTCAGTTTATTGCACTTAATCTTCCTCCCTTCCTCTTACCACTCATATGCATTCTTTCTCTTCCTGTCCAACTTTGTTTTATTTTTGCATCATAGAGTTAAATTTTGTTACAAAACTTGTGAAGATATTTTGCTTATGAAATGTATCTTCCTTTAGGCAGTATTTTATTTTGCTAGTAAGCTAAGCAGTTGTTTTTTAATGTTATTGCCTATTTGGTTTCTTCCTTTATCTTAGATAGCTTTTGTAGAAAACTCTTTTTGATACTTTCTCCATGTTGTGCTTTGATTTCTCAGAACATTAGAAAACCAAAAAGGAACTGGAGTTAAGAAGAGCCCTATGTTGTGTGGACAATATCCTGTAAAAAGTGAGGGAAAGGAGCTGAAGATAGTTGTACAACCTGAGACCCAGCACCGAGCTCGGTACCTGACTGAGGGCAGCCGTGGCTCAGTAAAAGATAGAACACAGCAAGGCTTTCCTACAGTGAAGGTAATTATTTGGTAATACATAAAGAATTTTCTCCAATTTTACTTATTTTGTTTTTAATCAGCAAAAGCTGCCTAAAACAGAAGGATAGAATTACTAGCTATATACAGTAGAAAAGATAGTAAAAGTCTGACTGGACCATAAGGCAAATATTGTTACTTTCATGTCATTTAAATTTTAGTTTAAATGAAAGAGGAGATGAGAATATGTTCTGAAAAGTAAAATATCTGCAAGTTATGAATTTTCTTACCCCATATTTGATATTTGAATTAGATTCATCCCAAACTTTAAGAAGAAATTTTAAAGTGAATTCCAGAAATATAGTAGAAATTATTAAGGACTTTGAAAATAAGGTTTCTGAGATGGTTAATCAGGACTCTTAGAAAAGAATTGATACTTAAGTCTTCAGTTTATGAAACAGGATATCAGTTGAGTCTTAATCTTTTCAGAACTCAAACTAAAAGTAAAAAAGGGGCCAAAATTTCAGCACCTGGGATATTTTGTTATAAAGACTATTTCTTTTTGAAAACAAACCAAAAAAAATTGGGATGGGGGATGTTTAACAAGTGTCCGTATCCCCTGCAAAACACTAAACGGAGGAATTTTGGCTAGTCATATGGCAGATTCTTACTAAATATAGTGTGTGTAAACATGTTAGTTGTACAATATTTTAAGATTGGAGTACAATAGTTCAAGATTGGAGCACAGTTGGACTGCCTTTCATTTATACTTGAATGAAATTATGACTGAAACTCAGAATCAGGCAACTTGCTTGTGACCATTTTTAAGGTTGGGTAATAGTCATAATACTCACATGTACAATATCATTTCTACCCCTCTTTACTACCCACCACCCCAGCCCACCCCATTCCCTCAAACCCAGGACAAGTAACAGACAAGTGAGAAATTTAAGATATGCTTTATGTAAATATTTGTCTAGCCAGACATTTTGATAGTTTGGAGTAACCTAATTGCCCTGACTTAAATTTATGCTTTTTTCTAAGTACTTATCTAATTAGAAGTACTGTTACATTAATTGTCTGACTATGATAGGGAATGAATTGACCTTAAAAGTTTATTTATTTATTCATTCAACAAATATTGCATCCCTCCATGTTCAGGCACTGTTCTCGGTACTGCTGACTAACAGTTTGACTAGTTTGTTTATTTGCTTGCTTATTTGCCTCATTATGTTATCATTTTGCAAAGATATAGCTACACTGGGATAGAAAAAGATGTGTGAGTTTTTAAACACTTTAATATACATTGTATAATTTATCTTGTGATTTTCTGCATTTTCTGTTAGCAGCTTCAATGTTTAACTATAAACCTCATCAAGAATCAGAATTGGAAACATTTGTTCCCAAATGCTGTTTTAAATATTTATTTATTCTTCAGCACACAAATTATAATTTAATTTATGAAGGTTTGCTAAAGTCCTGTGATTATCCGTAGATCTTGGTTTGAACTAGTAGTTTTCATACGGTAATGTTTTGGCCTGGGATTTCATGATGTTATGTGTGTGCATCTAGTCTATGAAAATGAGCTTTATTTCCGTATTATTCATACAGCTGCACACTTCAGACACTTTTCTACTCACGTAGAAAATTTAGTGTAAAATACAGCATGATCTCATTTGAAGATGATACCACTAACACAGTTTTGTGAATTTTTCCATTAAGTTATGGTGGTAGTTGTTCAATAACTCACATGCTGCCTAAGGGACTGTGTATTCATTCTCATCTGCTTGTACAAATAAATTATAAATGATAATTTATCATCTAACATATAAATTTTTAATTAAAGTGTGGTTATTGCAGAATTAAAACTAAGGTTTTCTGCATAAACTTAGCCTATTTTCCTTTATGAAAATGTTTTACCTCTATTTTTCTTGAGGATTTAACTGTTTAAAAATGTAATCCAGTTAAAAATATAAGATTTGGTCTTAAATATTTGATTTTACAGTTAGATTATTTGAAATGCTAATTAGTGTTTCTGCCGCATGTTTTCTGGTTTCAGCTGGAAGGCCATAATGAACCAGTAGTATTGCAGGTGTTTGTGGGCAATGACTCTGGTCGAGTAAAACCACATGGATTTTATCAGGCCTGCAGAGTAACTGGACGAAATACAACTCCTTGCAAAGAAGTAGACATTGAAGGCACTACTGTTATCGAAGTTGGCCTTGATCCTAGCAACAACATGACACTGGCGTAAGTACTTAGAAGAATTTTTTCATTATTATATACTATACTCTTGTGGTGGGCAGGAAGATTTTTTGGTTTCTAGTGCATAAAAGATTTTGAATATTTTATTAAAATGTTTTAAATATTACAAATAAAAAAAGACATTACTACAGAACTGTAATGGTTTAAAATTAACTCTTTTATCCTTTGCTAAAGAATTTCCGTGGTGAAAGGCAGAGAAATGAAAGCCAGGTGGAATGCTGGCTTTTAGGAAAATTACAAAGACTGACTTATTGGGATTTATAATATTAACATTGAAATTGAAATTATAGTTTGATTTGTATTCCTAAATTCCAGTTTATTAATGTTCTTTAGAAACTTTTCAACAGCAACTGTGAAGTGCTTTGCCCCATCCTGATGTGAAAAGCATACTGCTGGTCTAAATTCACCTTCTGTTTTTATTTTCCTGTATTTAAAATAATTAATGTCTTTAGACTTTGTATTATTTATCTTATACATTTTCACTGCCTGAAAAAATATTTGAAGTGTTAATGATTTAATTTTTTAAAATTATTTTTCCTTAACTCTTTTGTGAATGGCCTTTATTTGTAAAATTGAACCATAACAGCAGGATGTATAGTGGTATAGGTTAGACCTATTATTTGTATATTGGATAGCTGCTGAAGACTTTTACTCAGGCCGGGCGAGTGGCTCACGCCTGTAATCCTAGCACTCTGGGAGGCTGAGGTGAGTGGATCGTTTGAGCTCAGGAGTTTGAGACCAGCCTGAGCAAGAGCAAGACCTCATCTCATTTTTCTACTAAAAATAGAAAGAAATTAGCTGGACAACTAAAAATATATAGAAAAAATTAGCCAGGCATGGTGGCGCATGCCTGTAGTCCCAGCTACTTGGGAAGCTGAGGTAGAAGGATTGCTTGAGCCCAGGAGTTTGAGGTTGCTGTGAGCTAGGCTGACACCATGGCACTCTACCCTGGGCAACAAAGTGAGACTCTGTCTCAAAAAAAAAAAAAAAAAAAAAAAAAAAGACTTTACTCAGTTTTCAGTTTCCTTTTGAAAACCATTTGGAATAGATTGATAAAAGGTTAATTGGAAAAGGGGAATTTTGAGAAATATTTAGTAAAGATTTATTTTTTTATCTTGTAACTTTTAAAAATTATTAAAATAAATGTATATAATGGAGGAGGAAAGGAAGGGATCTACTGATTATAAAAATAGTACTTATGCTTTATAAGAAAGTTGAAAACAGAGTAAAAAAAGAGCTAAAAACGTGCCTTTTAAGAACCAACTTCTCAGAAATAACCATTTTAATGTTTATCTTCCCAGCCTTTTTTGGACAAAATTGAGAAAATACTGTACCCATTGTTTTGTAATCTACTTTTTACTTAACATGCCATCAGCATTTTCCCATATCATATTGTAAATGTTACAGTATACTTTTTAATGGCTGTATACTATTCCGTCCCTTTGGGGACACTTACTAATTGTTTTAGAAGTAAAATTTATTCCCTCTATTTTATTATCTAAATTAGCTGTAAAAAGAAAGAGGCTAGGCCGGGCGCGGTGGCTCACGCCTGTAATCCTAGCACTCTGGGAGGCCGAGGCAGGTGGATCACTCGAGGTCAGGAGTTCAAGACCAGCCTGAACAAGAGCGAGACCCCGTCTCTACTAAAAATAGAAAGAAATTATCTGGCCAACTAAAATATATATAGAAAAAATTAGCTGGGCATGGTGGTGCATGCCTGTAGTCCCAGCTACTCGGGAGGCTGAGGCAGTAGGATCGCTTAAGCCCAGGAGTTTGAGGTTGCTGTGAGCTAGGCTGACGCCATGGCACTCCCTCTAGCCTGGGCAACAGAGTGAGACTCTGTCTCAAAAAAAAAAAAAAAAAAAAAAAGAAAGAGGCTAAATTTATTTTTTTTTAAACTAGAAAAAGTCTCTTCTAAGCCATACTTATGTTCAGATTTTATAATAGTGCCTTTTTTTTTTTTTACTATTTTTTTGTTATTATCATAAACAAAAGGGTGACGACATCAGGAACAATGAATGTATAGTTTACCCTTTTGTATCTTTTGAATTTGGAACTTTATGACTGTATTACATATTCAAATAATAAGCAAATTTTTTTTAAAAAAGAAACTTGTTGATAAAGAACATTGTACTATTTTACAACAAAATGTTACTTTGTATATTTTTTTCTGTGTTAGGGTGGACTGCGTAGGGATATTAAAACTGAGGAATGCTGATGTTGAAGCCAGAATAGGAATTGCTGGTTCCAAGAAAAAAAGCACTCGTGCCAGATTGGTTTTTCGAGTTAATATCATGAGGAAAGATGGCTCCACTTTGACACTGCAAACACCCTCTTCTCCAATTTTGTGTAGTAAGTAAGAAAATATGGAGATACTAAATTATGGAGGTTTTTTTTCATTTTCTACTAATCTTTCAGACATCTCTAAATTAGATATTTCACATACTCCAGCTTGTGATCATGCAAAATTTGAAGTATTTTCAAAGCAGTAGTCACATTTTCTAGAGTAAACTAAAGATGAGTAATTGGGGTAAAATTCAAAGGTGTGTAGCATTCTGTAGTTGCCTCTTATCATCATATACTGATTTAAAAAGTAAAGTAAATTGCAAAGCTAGAGGATTTTCCAAGCATCCTCACTGTGTGATAAATAGCTGTGGTCCTAACTCTGTTTTGTGTTAGAACATAAGAGTAAGGAGAACTTTGCAAAGAACAGCATGATGGAAGTTTTGATTATAAATTATGTATTATAGTATAGTTGGAAAGTGGGAAATGAAATTCTTACTGTTTACCTTGGAATAGAAAGAAAATGACATGTGCATGCATGCATTTGTTTTAAATCCAATTGTGTTATCATCTGTGACTCACCTAATTGTAGTTGCTAATGATTATTATTACAAGTAATAAAAAGGAAAAAGTTTCCCTTTATTACATCTCTTAAGATTTTTATTATGAATTATTTTCTTTGGCACTGCTTGTTTATAATCTATACCTGAATTTAAAAAAGCAAAAAAGAATTTTTCCATTCAGTTGAATTTCTTCTGTGGTTGCTGAGGCTATTATGATCTTGCTATTCCTTGGATAGTTACAAAGCCTTTGTTATTTAATTGTAGCTTAGTTATGTCAAATTACTCATCCTTTGTAAATCATATTTTTCCCTTTTAATTCATATCAGGAATTTTTATAGCTAAACATTAGCTTAGCAAGCATTCCAATTTTAAAAGGAAAGTACTAGAAATATCTTTCTGATCTCAAGAGAGCTCGTGTGGATTTTTCTGTTCTTCATTATTATGAAAAATTTGTTTTTATACTAGTATTTCCTTAGAGAATTTTCTAGGTAATATTTACTTACAAATAAACTGTTTTTAAAGTTTATAGATTCCATGTCCGTTCTGTCACCTTCGGATAGGGGCAGAATGAATAATCTGTAGATGGTTTATTGAATTGTAAAGCTTTTCTAATTAGGGTGCTCCATTTCTTAATTTTTTTATAATATGCTCCAACTTGAATATTATTAGGATGGAGTTCCAATTTTTGTGGGGCATATGTGGTTCTTCTTTTACATGATCTAATACCTGAGCATGACCATAGCCACTTTCTGAAGGCCAGAGTCAGGAGGTACCTTAGCAGGGACTGGAAAATGGTTCAGATCATATTGCTTTAGTAGGGACTGGGAAATGGTTGCCCACTTTATTTGTTTGTTCCTTCCTTCATTAATCTGTTCATTCATTTCCTCATCTGCTATTTGATTAAGGTACTGATAAAGTATGAATATATCCAGCTAAACATGGTAGAAAATACAAAAGAAGTAGAAAATAAAAAAGAAATAGAAATGTGATTTTCTAATAATTTTCATCTGCAATTATTATCATTTGTTCATTATCACCATTAATGATAGTATGTGTCTGTATTGCAAATGAGTATATCTCCCTAGGAAGCTGTTTCTGGGATGGATATGATATATGATGAATATGATAGCCCTAAGAAGCAGCAACATACAGTGGAAGGCATATTTAGCTAATAATAAAAGCTACCAAGTTTTTAACTCTGGCTATGTGCCTGGGATTGTATTTACTACTTTATAAGCATTGTATCATTTAATCATCACCTTTATATGGATTCCATTCTACAGTTGATGAAAATGAGACTTAGATTAAATAACTTCCTCAAGATCACATGGGTAGTAAATAGCAAAACCAAGATTCAAACAAAGCCTCTACTTTTAGCTACTATGCTATATTGCCACCATAATCACTTAAATTAGTGTTGAAACCAAGTTTGAACAATCCACTTCATCCTTGTCATGGCTTCTGGGTGATTAGAACTATGGTTACAATGTGAAATTATTGTTTAGAGAACTGTTTCCTCTACCAAGGAGATTTATATTCTGTAATTTAGACTTGTTATGATTTTAGAAAGTAGATCTTAATTTATATAAGGGGATTTTACTGAATATTTATGTTGTCCCTATTATTTCCTTTAGAAGATGCTGTTTATTATGAAAATGTAGGATATATCTTTTATTCCTTTAATTAATTACTTTTTTATTCCTTTAGTTAATTAATTCCTTAACTAATCTTGCCCATCTGCTTAGAGAAACTTAGATAAACATGGGCAATACCTCCTTTAAAAGAAAAGATACCTTTGCAGTGATGGTTCCTATGTCTCTTTTAAAAGAGAAAGTGTTAGAATAATTAATATGCAAATAAGCTTACATAATAAAGACTTTTCATATTTATTTTTACTATTTTCATAGAATTTCATGTAAAATTAGGTTTTTCTTAAAACATTAATAGCTGAAAATGTTTCTAATAGTAATTTCTATGAATATTCAAGATTTAATCATTTAGGGAAGAATCTAAGCCTCTTGATCTGCGTATTCCTAATGGGTCAATGATTTACTTTTTTAAAAATCCATCATTCTGTGTTCAAAATGTTAATATAATTTTAGTTGATCTTCATAGGTTTTCAGCAACTATACTGGTCAGAGGTCTGTAATTGGTCAGTTAATTTTGCTTTATTTAACTGGCAACAAAATGAACGATTTTAAGTTTTCTAAAATTACTTTTTAATGGTTTTTGCTTAAGCGTTAGACTAGATAAACAGGAAAAGATTTTAGCTTTAATATTACTTTTCATAGTAGTACCTTATCTCTATGTTGTACACTAAGGTTTAGAAAGTGGTTTCATGTATGTTGAGGTCAAATAAATATTCCCCTTGGAATTAGAGTTAGACACTTAAGAGTCTGAGAAATTGAGATGAAAATACCAACTTTACTACTGATAAAACTATTAGAGAATAGGACTGGCTTCTTCAGTGTGTAATTAGATATTCCAGTCCACCCAGTCAAAGCAGCCTTCACACAATTGCAGGCCTCTTACCACCTGGCAAAGAACAGTCTAATGTATGCTTTGTGCTGATAGGCAAATGCAGAAGAGGGGAGGGGAAAAAGGCCGGGCTAATCATGCCCAACCCCTGCTTTTTCAGTTCCCCAGTAGATAAGTCATTCCTCCTCCTTAGTGAGTATTGTTCTAATGGAGTTTCCCACTAATAATATACTACCTTATCCCATTTGGCCCTGATAAAAACTCTGTGATGTTAATAGAATAGAAATGATTAGTTTTACTTTTTATATAATGGGAGAAGGAATAAATCTTGTTTATTAAAGGTGGGACGTGACAGATGAAAGACATATCTGATTTTATTTGCCCATTGTTTTGAGCTGGTGTCTACTATAGAACATAGGAAGGATTTTATTTTGATGGATTGTAACATAATAGTGGATATACTTCTTGTCCTATACTGTATAATTTATTAGTAGGATATTGGCACTATAGGCATTTAATTGCTTATTTTCAATTTATATATAATCAGATTCATACTTTCTGTCTCTTAGATGTCAGTTTTTTTCTTTTATAACAGCTTTACTGAGAATATAATTCACATACCATGAAATTCAGCCTTTTAAATTGTACAGTTAAGTGGTTTTTAGTATATTCACAAAGTTGTGCACCCATCACCATTATATAATTTTAGAATATTTTTTTTTATTTATTATAGTTTATTATGGGGGTACAACATTCTGGTTAAGTATATTGCCCATGCCCCTCCCAACCCCCCCTGAGTCTGAGCTTCAAGAGTGTCCATTCCCCCAACAGTGCACATCGCACTCATCATGTAGGTATACACCCATCCCCTCCCCCACCCCCAACACCCCGAGTCAGATCTTCAAGCATGTCCATTCCCCTGACAGTGCGCATCGCACTCATCATGT
>CM052442.1:123938590-123951366 GCA_028533085.1 Varecia variegata
TCCTCCGTCTGTTCCAACTATTGGCCAAAATAAAACTAAATTTTTGCATGTATATGAGCCTATGTTCTTCATTTGCTGAGAAATACAAGTATGCAGCATGCAATATTTGCAATGGAACACACAAAGCATGCAGCATGAATGCTGTGAACTTGTATTTCTGCAAAGCGGCTTTCTTTCACCCACTCTTTTTGAATCTAAGTATCATGTGCATGAGAATGCAGAGGATGAACGTCTCAGGGATCCCCAAAGTACAGGTGAAAGTGATCATGAACTAAAAAGCAAGTTATGTGCTATTTATATATTTAATATGCAAAATATAACCTAGCATTGCTCTTTGAGTAAAAAATAATTTTATCCTGCAAATCTTATCAAAACCATTATGATTACAAAATCCAAGTGATATAGTCATACATAAGTGTCTGTTCTGGGACAGGTATTCCAAACTGTGGTATTATACTGTATATAAAATTAAATATCCTACACATTTTCCTTGGACATCTAACACACAATAGCTGCATTTTATCTGTAGTTTCCTGGTTATACTTATTAAATAAAAAAGTTCATTATCACAAAAATATGAAACTGAAAATATTAACTCTGTCAAAAGACAGCAGTTAAGCATCTTTTAATTGAAAAATAATATTACTTTTTAAAGGTGTACTCAGTTTGGTCTCAAAATTACAAAGACTCTACTCTTTCCCTTTTTTTTTTTTTTTTTTGAGACAGTCTCACTCTGTCACCCCAGGTAGAGTGCAGTGGCATCATCATAGCTTACTGCAACCTCAAACTCCTCAGCTCAAGTGATCCTCCTGCCTCAGCCTCCTGAGTAGCTGGGACTATAGGTGAGCACCACAATGCCCGGCTAATTTTTCTATTTTTAGTAGAGACAAAGTCTCGGTCTTGCTCAGGCTGGTCTTGAACTCCTGAGCTCAAGCAATCCTCCCGCCTCAGCTTCCTAGAGTGCTGGGATTACAGGTGTGAGCCACTGCGCCTGGCCAATTCTGCTTATTTTAAGACAAATGAGATAATTTTTTTAAGCTACAAAATTCTTTACAATGCTATCACTGCTGCTCTGATTATGATAATGGTATATAAAATCTTTCACATGAAAATGTTACACTCTGGTTAGCAGGAGATCACCTTAAGTACATTAATTATGTTAGATAAGGTGGTAAAGTGCAAAATAAGAAATGTGGGCCCCTTCAGAGCACTGACAATACCTTTCTCACCTTGGAATCTCATAACACCTACCACAGTGCCCTGAATAAAATAAAATTCAAATTTTTAACTAAATTGATTTATGGGAAGCCAAAAATTTTATATATATATTGAGTTCTATTAAAATCAAACTGGCAAATAAATCTAGGTTGAAAAAAGAAAGGATTTACTACTCAAAGTGCTTAGAATATATATTATTACAATAGCATTATCTGATACAGGGAAAATACTGTTTAGAGGTAACTATTTGCCATTTCTACAAAGAGCGTTTTAATAACTTTCCTTAAACTATAAACAAGCCAAATTACCTACATATATTAATCTATAAATTTATTACTCCATTAAAATATAAATACATAAAAGTAATGTTATCAAAAACATTCTAGATTTCTAAACACTAATTCATCATTTCCAAGCATTTCCAGAAAAGCACTAAAGAATATTCTTGGGAATATTGTAAATTTACTTAAAATATTTATAAAGACCTTTCAGTCACTATATCACTAAATAAAATATCAAGAAACAACTTAATTGACATTCCACAGAACTAAAGTACTAACGCAATCCTGCTTCATCTATACATTCTTTTTTATTTGTAAGTTCCCGCAAAATGTTAACTACTCTCTTCCCTACTTTTTTGGTGCTGAGCCTCTATTTTATCTGTTAGGAATATAGAGACTATGTTTAATTGCTACATATTAAAAATACAGAAACTTTAACATAAAAATGTTTTAATAACTCCTTTTATTTCCTCATTGAACAATTATAACGTATTTCTACTTTATAACTGTAATTTTATTTCTTCCTTCAATCTCTTACCAATCCTTCATAAACCTGGAAGTTTTTCTTAAATTTTTTCTTATAATTATTCTCTCATCTAAGTGAATATATTGACTTTTTTCTGTTATGAAAGAATTATCTATGAACCTAGTTTAATTTATATGGAAGAATTTTATTTTTTTACAGCATTTTCTGTGACTACAGAGAGCATAGCAAATCAAAGGGAAAATTAAAATCATAGATCATTCTACAATTTACTAATGGAAATTTACAATCTCAGAATAGATTAATTTAAAAATTTAAAAGTGAAGGGAGTATCCTATCTACAGTGTCCTATATTTAAGTCTAATACTTCCACTATTCGCAGTAGCCAATTACCACATCAAATGTCAGTAAAGATGGTAAATTTGAATTGTACATATGGCCTCTTTTAAGAGGGTAAATTTGAATTATATATATGGCCTCTTTTAAGAATTGATAGAATCACCAAGGTTCACTATGAATATTCAAAGTAGTTGGGAAAAGAAATTGGCAGATAATATCTACATGGAATACATGGATCTACCGTATTTGCAAGTATTATTAATTTGATGAGAAAGAAGAAAATGGATTTTAAATGGTACCACATAGAGAAACCCATGTAGATTTTACATACTCCTTGCTTCAGTTATATATATATATATTTTTTGAGACAGAGTCTCCCTTTGTTGCCCAGGCTAGAGTGAGTGCCATGGCATCAGCCTAGCTCACAGCAACCTCAAACTCCTGGGCTCAAGCGATCCTACTGCCTCAGCCTCCCAAGTAGCTGGGACTACAGGCATGCGCCACCATGCCCGGCTAATTTTTTTTCTATATATATTTTTAGTTGGCCAGATCATTTCTTTCTATTTTTAGTAGAGACAGTATCTCGCTCTTGCTCAGGCTGGTCTCGAACTCCTGACCTTGTGCAATCCACCCGCCTCGGCCTCCCAGAGTGCTAGGATTACAGGCGTGAGCCACCGCGCCCAGCCTAATTATATTTTAAAATTAAGAACTATTATTTCTATTATTTGTCTAATAGAAATTATTTTAACTACCATAATATTTTAGTTCTTATAATACCATAAAATAGATGATACTTTATATAGAACTAACCAAACTTATAGAAAGCTTTGAAATTAGAAACATTCTTTAAAATCCTCAAAAGGAACAAATACCTTTCACTAATTTAAAATATATGACAGAAATAGCATTTAGCTAAGCTTCCAAAATCAAAATCTGATCCCTAGCATTTAAATATGCACATATGTTTTATAATTTTTCAACACCTGTGCAAAATCAATTGAAACAAAAGCCATAAAATTTTGCAAGTGTGCTAAGTGAACCAATAGTGGAACAAAGGAGTAAAATATTGACTGTTCAGAAAACCAACACAGCATATTCAGAAACAATTCCTGATCCAAAACACATATTCTTCAACCTTATTCTTTTTTTTTTTTTTTTTTTCTGAGACAGAGTCTTACTCTGTTGCCTGGGCTAGAGTGCCATAGCATCAGCCTAGCTCACAGCAACCTCAAACTCCTGGGCTCAAGCGATCCTACTGCCTCAGCCTCCCGAGTAGCTGGGACTACAGGCATGCGCCACTATGCCTGGCTAATTTTTTTTATATATATATATTTTTAGTTGTCCAGCTAATTTCTTTCTATTTTTTTTTTTTTTTTTTTTTTAGTAGAGACGGGGTCTCGCTCTTGCTCAGGCTGGTCTCGAACTCCTGAGCTCAAACAATCCACTCGCCTCAGCCTCCCAGAGTGCTAGGATTACAGGCGTGAGCCACCACGTCCGGCCCTATTTTTAAGTATTATATTTTTCTTAGTGTAACAATGACTTCAACTCTAAACATCTTGTCTGATAAAAGTCATCAGATACAAGGACCTATTTTCAAATGAAATAAGAAAGATATTCAGAGAAAAAATTGTAAGGCCAACATTCATGTCGCCAAGAGACTGAAATATCTAGAACACACAAAGTGGCTGCAAACCTGCTTCGTCAACACCTTACATGCCAACCTTCATTTTCTACTTTTCTTCTTCTTCTTCTTATAATATTAATGTAAAGTTTAAAACTTTACAAAAGGTTTAGTTTCAATCAGTATCAATCCACTATTTAGAAACAAAAAAAGAAAGGAAGGAAGGAGGAAAGAAAGAAAGAAAGAAAGAAAGACTTATGAAGAAGTCTGAAAACGAGACCGACCTATACCCTGGGTGAGATTGGATGGGTTAAGTGTCTCTGGCACTATTTGTCTTCACTATTGACAGACACTGTCACACAACCCACCACACGATGCCTGTCTCTGAATGGCGAAGCTAGAATGCAAGTTAAGTGTATTAATAGAAAAAACAACTAGCATCCCAGCATATAAAATAAGCAATCCAGATTACTTATAAAAAACCCAAAAAACAAAAATTGTAGGGTTGATCATTTAATTTACATATTTAAAACAGTTTCAATTTCCCATTTGTACTTTTCCCTCCCAACATAAGTTTACATGCTAAAATAAGCAATGTTTTAAATAAACTTTAAAAATTAAATTGTTAGCATCCAAATAAATGCATGTGGGGAAATTTCTGATCCAAAGATTTTAACTCATATTCACCAATTTGTTCTCCTGTTTACAAATGCAATCTAATCCACAAGTCAGAATGGTCTCTTTCAGGTGTTTTCTAGGCTGTTCCCTTACCCAAAATCTCTTAAAGAGTAGAAGAAGATATGTTTTGAATGGATACACTCAAGCTGTAAGAAATACCTGTATTTCAGCAACAAAAGAATCCTTTCATTTTTCAGAACATACTGACTCCCACTTACTTCCTTATCCTCCCCTTAAAAAAACACCAATTTCTACTTTTGAATTAGATATGCTACTGTGTATAAAACATCTGATCCTGGTTGGAAGAGAACAGAAAGAAAAAAATGAAAATAAAATTCAAAAACTGAATTTTATAAAGAAAAGACTTCTTTTTAAACCTTACTAATAAATGCAGTTAGAAACTCATGTGGGAGGGAGGTCAATGGTTACTGAATAATCATTAATTGTCAGGTTTATTAGGTATTTTACATGTTAATCTTCATAAGAACCTTAAGAAGAAGCTGGTAGTATTGTCTGATTAATTACAGGGGTAATATTATTAGAAACTTTTTTTTTTTTTTTTGAGACAGAGTCTCACTCTGTTGCTCAGGCTAGAGTGCCGTGGCATCAGCCTAGCTCACAGCAACCTCAAACTTCTGGGCTCAAGCAATCCTACTGCCTCAGTCTCCCGAGTAGCTGGAACTACAGGCATGCGCCACCATGCCCAGCTAATTTTTTCTATATTTTTTTAGTTGTCCAGCTAATTTCTTACTATTTTTTAGCAGAGACAGGGTCTCACTCTTGCTCAGGCTGGTCTCGAACTCCTGAGCTCAAACGATCCACCCGCCTCGGCCTCCCAGAGTGCTAGGATTACAGGCGTGAGCTACCGCGCCCAACCTATTATTGGAAATTTACTTCACTCTCCCAAGAGTCTGTCTATATGATAGAAATGATATGACAGCAATCAGATTCAAATTAGGTCTTTATGATCCCCAAATCCACATTAATCTCATATGTGAGAAAAATTAGCAGAAACAAATAAAACTATGTACACTTCTGCGTATTAATTTCTTAGGTAAAATTGTATAAAACACATAAAAATAGAAATTGTATCTATCTTATGTAAGTATTTAGCCTATGAATGATTGAGAATCTGTGAACAGTTTTAAAATGCTGTTCTATAAACAGGTAATATAAAAATGTACTTATTCACCAGAAACTGACTAAATCATACTAGTTTACAAAAGTTATTGCTAAAAATTAAGAGGATGATAAAAGGGAAATATTTAAGGAATAAAGCAATAAAAGACCAAGTTTACTTTTTGTAAATGACAATTTATAATGTGGATAGTTTCTTGAATTAGCAGTTGTTTCTGAATTAATGATTATAGCAAGTTTGCTTATACTTTTCATTCTAATAATGCAAAATTTAGAATAAGCCTATCTATACATATATATACTATCTATCTGTATAAGTTTATGTATTTGGATTTAATTTCAGTATAATAAAATAGAAGGAAGAACAGAGATTTTTAAACCTACTTGCAACATGTTTATAACTAGAATCTGACTTCCTTCTGGAAGTGGTTCCAGTTTTCTAGGAAAAGTAAGAATGACCATATGGAATAGCGAAGATCAATTCACAACATTTTAGCTCACAACAATATATAGGTGAGTTACCGTTCTTGTTAATAGGCTTCAGGTTCAATTTCATAAATGGTATACTACATTAAGTAGCAAAAATTCTGAAATACGTTAATTCCATTAATCTAGGAGTGCAAAGGCAAATTTGGTCCTCAAATTTAGTTAACTCAAGAAAATCCAAATTACGTAACTGTAAATATTTTCTAATGCAAGCCAATAAATTATAATAAATTCAAGGGGATATAAAATTCTGTTACTGTGAATCACTTTTATTAAGAATTAATATGCTTCTAGAAGTCATATTCCCATTTTGCAGATCCTACACTTACACAGAAGAGGTATAGCTTTTTCATCTCAATAGCCTATACACTGCCTAGTCCAGGATCTTGTGTTTCCCTAATTGAAGTGAAAGCACACAATGCCAAATTCTCTAAAGTACAACGGCAAGGAGTAAAGAACTAAGACAACTAAGATTCCTGTAGGAAAGAAGAAAGGTAACTTTGTGGCTGGAATGATTGAGATATGATGATATGCAAATTGTCTAACAGAATTCCTATCACATAGTGGGAACCCAAAAATGGTAACATGTTTTTCTTACCTCATTTTTTGTATAGCTTTGTTGTTATAGATGGTATAGAAATTCCTATTTTTCTTGTTTTTTTTTTTTTTTTTTGAGACAGGGTCTTGCTCTGTAGCCCAGGCTGGAGTGCAGTAGAGTAATCATAGCTCACTATAACCTCAAATTCCTGGGCTGAAGTGATCCACTTCAGCCTCCCAAGTAGCTGGGACTACAGGCACAGGCCACCACACTCACATAATATTTTTAAAAATTTTTGTAGAGATGGGATCTTGCTGTGTTGCTTAGGCTGGTCTTGAACTCCTGGCCTCAAGCAATCCTCCTGCCTCAGCCTCCCAAAGTGCTGGGATCACAGGCATAAGCTACCACACCTGGCCTCCTATGATTTTAATTTAGGTAATTAAGAGATCTGGAATGAATTAAAACATAGCAGTTCTTTGATTATAGGTCATTAACTTAGTTCTCTAGTGTCCTCTGCTACAGTGTAAATAGCACTCAATTAAGTTCTTTCAACTGGGTAGAAAATACCTGTTACACACTTGAGATATATTAATTGCCATGGCATAGAATTCAAAGCACTTTCAGTAATGCCCTTCCAAAAGAAAAGTTTATTGCATGTATCACTTAATGTGAATTTATGAACTTAAATTATGGCCCTAAAAACCTACAGTGATCCAGTAAGTGGAGATATTCAACAGAAATTTCTATTGTGCATGCTTTATGACCATATATTATCTATACATGTTACAATTGCTAAAAGGTATTAGTGTTACTGAGACTATGTTACTTCTGAAAGGAATATTAATATATAATTATTGAAAGTAAAAAATCAACTTTGTGAAAATAAACAAAAAAGAATTATTAACTAGTTATTAGGATTCTCTGGTTGACTATAAAACCCTAAGTTTGATTAATTTAATGTTTAGTTCAGAATTAGAATAAAAAATTTCAAAGAAACTTGAAATAGTCCCCTTAGCAAAATATCACATTTTGATATAAACTAATAAACATATCATATCCCCAAATGAAGACAAGCAGAGGATAGAACAAGAATATAATCTGATTTCTTTTTTTTCTTTTTTTTTTCTTTTTTTTTTTTTGTTTTTTACTCCTTTTCCCATTCAGTTTGTTGCTATAATATAATCTGATTTCTTAAAGTCTAAAGTTTATTGTTTACTTCCATGAAAGACTTCCCATTTTAAATAAATTAAGGAATCTAAGGATAAAAACCATAAACATATAAGTAGATTAAAAATAGTACTTGACTGAACAGCATGTGAATTATGTCTCAATAAAGCTGTTATTAAAAAAATAAGAAACTTTCCATATCTTTTTTTTATTTTTTATTTATTCTTGAGACAGACTCTTGCTCTGTTGCCCGGGCTAGGCTGCATCAGCCTAGTTCACAGCAACCTCAAACTCCTGGGCTCAAGTGATCCTCCTGCCTCAGCCTCCCAGAGTGCTAGGATTACAGGCATGAGCCACTGCACCTGGCCTTATATCTCTTTTTAAAAGCCCCAAATTCTGGTATAACTGTTTGTTTTATTTAATTCTTCTAAATAATACCTACATTTTAGTTCTTTATAACCTATAACCTATAAGATTCTCAAAAAAAAAAACATAAACAAAAACAAAAGAATCCTTTCCTGATGCACTTTTTTTCTTGATCAACTCCTTATTTTGCCAAAATATACCATTAGTTCATTTGGATAACCTTTTTGTTTTAGGAACGTGGCCTCTGTCTTAACTACTGAGAACCTAAAATACTGTTCAGGAAGTTTATATTGAACTTCAAACTCTTAACTATCTTTCCACTGGGACAAAAACAGAATTCTTGGCCAGGTGCGATGGCTCACCCCTGTAACCCCAGCACTTTGGGAGGCTAAGGTGGGAGGATCTCTTGAGGCCAGAAGTTCAAGACCACCCTGGCAACATAGCAAGACCTCATCTCTACAAAAAATAAAAAACTTAACTGAGTGTGATGGTGCATTGTCTGTAGTCCCAGCTATTCAGAGGCTGAGGCAGGAGGACTGCTTGAGCTCAGGAGTTTGAGGAATGATCACACCGCTGCACTCCAGCCTGGGTGACAAACTGAGTGAGGCTCTGCCTCTAAAAAATAAAAACAACTAAAAAATTGAAAAGTTAAAAAAACAAAATTCTTAAAAATGGGGAGAACAAATAGTTGGTGACTCTTAATTTCACCTCCCAGATTCTGACACGTGGCCCCATGAAGGGGAGTGGAATTGTAAGTAAGCTCCTCTTCCTTGACCCCACCCTAGGATTCATAGGATAAAGGGATGTTATTTGATGGAGTGCACAAAAATGTGAATAGTGTAGAAGCAGAAAAATGGTTCAGAGAGACTCTTTTACCCAACATTCTGGATTGTGGATTAGCAGCACCATATCAACTTATTCTTTCAGTAATATGTGAGGAGAAAACAAAAATCTAGATTGGTGAATCTGAGAAACACATTTTAAATATTTAAATAACAAAGAATGTCTGTGAATACCCATATGCCCAGCCTCTAAATTTTAAAATTTAAATTGATTTAAAATTCGTGAAACACAAACCTTTATGGCAGAACTAGAAGTCTGTTTCCACCAGGCCCTCATACCTGATAGCAGCCAATCCAGCTCCTTCAATACTCTGAAGAATTAACTACATCAAGAGTCATCATTTTTATACATTTCATTTATTTTTTAAATGCTATAGATTTTTTAAAAACTCATACAAGTCTAAATTAACGTGCCTTTGCCTAGACATCTAGTCTTTTGGCTAGAAAAACATTGAGTAACTTGGTAATATACTTCAAATCTCTCTCTTTGACAATTACATTGCCAAAGATATTGATATGTCAAATAAAAATGTTACAAAATATTACTCTAATGATATATACTAACTGATTTCCCTACAATAATTCTGTAATTTAAACTCTTTTATCTGTAATGGTAAGTAAGGTATAAAGTATAAAGGACTCTTTCTTCCAGTAAGACATTAGAATCCTAGAATAAATTATGTTGCTTATTAAAAGTAAACTGATGTACAAAAAAAATTACAAATGACTTGGTTTTAGATCATAGAAACTTTCTGTGTGTGACTATAAGAAAACTAACGCAATTCTCCTTATTCTCTTCACCATCTTTACAATGTCATTTATTTCAAGACAGTAAGAATGTATTACTTCAGAATAATTCCTTTGATTCAATCTCTTATTTTCATCATTTTTTAACTCATCATTTCCAATCTAACGTAACTGGAGAGGATTTTATCATGTATATGGTGGGGGTGGGGAGATGCAGTGACCCAAATTTAAGAACTTTTAATATTTATATATAAGATTTTCTTACAAGGCTTAAGTTGGACTAAAAGGTGAAAAAAAGAAAAAGAAAAAAGAAAGATTTTCTGAAATTGAGTTTGATATTGCTTAACAAGAAGACTTATTCTTTTTCTAAACCTAGCTAACATTTTTTTTAGCTTTTAAAAAGGAACTGGATTTACTGTCAACAGATGTTAAAAAGCACAGAAGAAACAGACTTTTAGTTCTATACAGATTCAACTTGTCTTTAAAAAACAATCTCAAAAGATACAAAAGAAATCAGTTAGTCAATTTTTACCTGTGGATTTAAAGTGAAATATTTCATAAAATTATTTTATCTTTCTCATATTTTATTATCTGATACAATTTTTAAACTAGATTTAAAACTTAAAATTCCAAAAAAATAATCAGAGCCATTTTAGCATCCCAGTGGATGGATATATAGTGAACCAGGTCATCCTATCAATTTGATTATTAAAAATTCACTAATTCACAATTAAATCCACAGAAACTGTTAGAAAATACCTGGCAACACATGAACAGTGAGCACAGCTGGTAAGTTTCTTTGCCATATTTGAAGTTTTCCTGCCTTCAACCAGGAACGCTTCATAATGCACTATATGGCTCAGGAAACATTGGTATACAAGGCTAATGGTACATAAGTTAATGCATATGAGAAAACCGTCTGAAGTTATATTATAGTACCAATATTCTCATTTAAATCATAATCTTCCACTTCACCGTTGTCTTTTTGAAATTAAAAAAATTCCCCTAAAACAATGCTCTGATGAACTTTAAATTCCGTTTTAAAAGACGAGAGGTATTGTATTGGGCAAGAAACCTTTAATTAGATAAACCTCAGGAAAAAAAATAAGTGCAAACACACTTAGCAGTCAATAAACCCAACTAAAAAAAAAATTACAGTTGGGCAAATAAATATTACAGAAAGCATTCATTTCTGTCTATCTTTTATTCTAATTCAAAATAAAAATTTTAACCAATAAAGTATATGATTTGAGAGCTCAGTAAAAATTAAATTTGATAAATTTCAAACATTATTGTTTGTACTTTTTCATTGACATAATATCTTTATATAAATATTATATTCAAATCATCCATTACTTTCAATGAATTTAAGATAAGTATGAAAAGTCACATATATTTTTAAATGTAGGAAAAAGTTGACAGTAACATGCTACAAACGTAAAAGAAACTTGAGTGCTTTAGTCCTTTTTCAGATCATATAAAATACTTTTTCCTTTGAACAAATCTGTAAAAATAATTGTCAAATAGAAACTCAAATATAATTTTCTATCCGCAGCTTGGTATTTAACTTTTTTATGTGCAGTCAACAAAAAACTTAAAACTTATTCCCATACTTAAAAAGAAGGTCCATTTTAGAAGATGGCACTTACAGATGTACCAATGTGAAATTTTAAGAAATAGCATCAAGAAAATTATATTGAAAAAATTTGAGGCTAAAAGTATATAGTTGAAAACCTCTTTTAAAAACCCTCAAATCACACTCCTTTTAATATGAATGTTGCCAGCACTGTTCATGTTGGCCAGATTTCAAGTTGGCCCTTAGTTTTCTTTAATAAAAGTAAAATGAAATGCATACCAGCAGCAACTACAGCTGGAGGAGGCGAGCCTGCCTCACCACCACTTGTCTGACTCATTGATGCTACAGATGTTTCTCTAGATGGAGGTAACTGTAACTCCTTTGGGAGAAGATCATAGACAGATTCTGTGGGGGGAAGGAGAGGAGAAAAAAATTTTAAAAGGAAATAGTCAACAACCTAATTATATGTGCACAAAATGAGTATGTCTTCTTATGAGGAAAACTATATTATTCACAAAAATTAGTCCTATATAATTAATGTTGTAAAGAGGTATTAGCAAATTTTTTTTTATTATATAATTTTATTCAACTGAAGAATGAATTTTCCATTAGTTTTGCTGTTTTCTTCTTGGCTTTATTCCTTATCTTCAAGATAGTCTCTAGAAAAAGTCATTAAAATTTCAAACTGGATAAAACTGGATAAAATAGAAGAAATGTCAAATAACCTAAGATTGTCCAATATCTTCCTTTGCAATAGTACAAGCATAACTTACCATCCTTTATATATCAGATAGCAATATACTAGTGTATATCGGCTTTAAATTGCCTTCTCCAATTAGTCCATTAGTCTAGTCCTGCTCTTTTACCCAACACCCTTTAGCAAATATTTTAATTCAATACTATGATAATTCATTTTTCCCTCCTAAAGAAATTAAAAAAGGAATGTCATGGCCCAAGGAAATACTCTCTGAGGCATCTCTAACCGTGAAAAGGCACAAGAATAGGATACTCTTAAATCAGAAAGCATAAATGCCTCTATTAGGTTACCATTACTTCTATATGCCAGATTAAAGAATCCCATATCTTTTAAAAGTATTTTATAATATTTTAATTGTCCATAAAATTAGATGTATATGTACCACTTAAAAAATCATTTGTAGTTAATAAATTATATGGTTTTTGAACACAAGTAATTCTCAAAATATCCTCTAAAGGTAGTAGAACCAATGTTGGAAGGAACTTCAAAAGGCCAATTAAAAGTATATGTCTATTTCAAAGCATATGTCTATTGCAAAA
>CM052442.1:123951466-123968164 GCA_028533085.1 Varecia variegata
TATATTTTAGTTGGCCAGATAATTTCTTTCTATTTTTAGTAGGGTCTCGCTCTTGTTCAGGCTGGTCTCGAACTCCTGACCTTGAGCGATCCACCCGCCTCAGCCTCCCAGAGTGCTAGGATTACAGGCGTGAGCCACCTCGCCCGGCCACTATAAGACATTTTATCCTTGGTAACAGACAATACTTTCAGTTAACTGCTTACTGAATTCATAAATACTGTGATCCTCCTAGTTAATCACTGAAGTATGTATCCTAACTTTGATGTTGATAGGGCTAAGGAAGGTCATGAAAGAAAGCTAAAATTAGAAGTTGTACTCTTAAATGATCTTCATTCACAGTAAATAATAAACTTAGAAGTTTCTTTTGAAAAACTCTATTACCTAACACTTGAAATGTTCATCCTCAAAGCATTTGGCAAATTTGGCATCTGTCTGAATATGATATACCCTGACCGAAAATTTTCAGCTTGTTAAAATGTTGCTAAAAGTCTTAAGAAAATTACTTCCATCTTCTGAACAATATGGGGGAATGGAGATAGGGAGAATCTAATTAAAACACAAATGCCATTATCACCAAATAGTCATTTTAATACAACTATCTTTCTCAATCCATGTTGAAAACAAGAGTTCCTTAGATATAAAAGATTTCTGTCCAAACAAAAAGGAAATTTGAAAATAAAACATAGCTAAGATAAAGGGATCTACAAAAATACATTTATGATTTATGTCACAGAAAAAAAACTTTTCCTAGCAATAAACCAGTCACTAAAAGCACTTCACCAGTTAGGACTGTTTCTCCATTTCTCCAATTATTAAAATAAATCAATGAAATCAAAACAAAATCTTGTAGACTGAAACACTTCACCTTTCCCAAAGAAGGGTAAAAAGTTGAGTCTCTGTTAGAGGTATAAAAGCACTATTACTAAACAGTACATTGGAAAGTAACTAAAAACAGAATGTGTTACATTCTAGCCCTCTCCAAATTCTGCCCCCTAAAACACAAGTAAAATGCAAGGTCAACTGGAAAGTGTAGGGAGCATGGATTTCCTCATCAAAGGTGTATTCTGATTAAACGACTCAAGCGTCAGGAAACTTAAGAAGTCCTGCCAGAAGTTTTATCTCATCTATCCAAAAGAAGTAGCAGTTAACACAGTCGATACCAGCACAGGCTTTTATTTCAGACAGAACTGGGTTGGTTTTGCAATTTTAAATAACCTCTCTAAGACTTAAATCTTCATTTAAACTCTTCTTTTACCCTGATAGTTTAAAGATATTCCCTCCAAGCTATAACTGTACAACCTGACCACATACACTAGCCTTTCTCTTAAATCTGCTTCCCATCAGATACCTAAAGATTAAAAGAATATAAATTATGCTATTAATGCTATTGTCATTCAGTCCTAAATTCAATCTAAATTAAATGCTTTTACAGTCTCCATTAGCCAACGAAGGAGCTCCTGAACAAGTGCACAGGTACCTTAAATCTATGAAAATGACAGTCCTAAATAAGTGCCAGATATTTCATGTTATGCCACAATATCTATGTTTCTTTTGCTGTCTTTTAAATCAGTTCAGATAGATAAGGGAGGAATGAAACTCTAGGTTTACACACACAGAATAAAGAAAGAGAATGGGAAATCCACAATGGAAAGGCTGCTTCTGAGGAAAGACTTCCTTAAAAACAAAAGAAAAATTACTTTTAGATTAAGAGGGGGAGGAGAGAATGGGTATAAGATTTCTTTTGGGGGTGATAAAAATGTTCTGAAATTAGTTAACAGTCATGGTTACACAACTCTGTATATATACTAACAACCATTGAATTGTATCATTTAAATGGGTGCACTTTATGGTATGTAAATTATATGTCAATAAAAGTATTTTTTAGAAAAGGGAGAAAGAAGAGAAATAGAACAAACATGAGTGAGATTTACAAAAGAGCAAACAGGGTATCTAACAATATTCCTGATAAACTACATGGACAAAAATATCTCTTCAAATAGCTTCTATATGAAAAGCAAAATTATGAAGAGGGCCAAGCTGCAAACTAATTTGTTAAGGCTCTTGTACTGGAGGATCAGGAAAATGCTGCAGGCATAATTACCCTAAATTCAATAAAATATGTGGTAAAAATCTTTAAAAGTTCTTGTCACCAAGATGAGGAAACATAACTTTATAAAATAGATGATTTCTAAGCAACAGCACCCACAAATGTATAGGTTCAACCTGGAAGGAGATGGTTATTATACCAATTACTTGAACAAAGATATTGAATTTGCAAATGATGGGCGTAAGAGGGGTATACTGTGTCATACTGCATCACAAATCACGAAAGACTGGAATATCTACCCAAAAGAATAAGGTGAAATTTAATAAGGATTAATGTAACAGCTGGTAAAAACTGCTCTTATGTAATGCACTTACATGTACTCACTCTCTTTCCCTTTTTTTTAATTTAATATAGAAGTGATTTTACTTTTGTTTTCTGAGGAATTCTTTCCTCAGTGTACCAAGATGAGGGTGATTGTTTCTCATATATTTTTTCTATTAATGCTAATAATTTGTGTAATATGTGTAATCAATTCACATAATGCTTCATTATGAATTTTATTTGATCAAAGTCCCAATATAAGCATATTGCTTATGTACCCATTTAGTAGAATTAGGGTAAATGTGTGATATAATAACTCTATTAATGCAAGTTATTAATATGAATATGTGAGAAAAGAAGTTAGGCAAAAAGGGAAGCAGGCTCAGAAAATCAAGAATTAGTCTTATGGTGGTACATAGGTCAGAACCTAGGGCAACTGGAAGGAGGAAATGATGGAATGAAATCATGATTTTCAGACTGAAAAGAAACTAATGCTTCCCAAAGTAGGGTGGAAAGGCAAACAACGTAAAAATGGGCTGACTGGCTGGTTTGTTTGCTTGGTCATTCTGGAAACTCTGATTGATCCATTTATGTCACTGATTATTTCTGGGTTAATTCAACCCTTTATTCTTCAACACTGTCTATAAGGAGGTGGAAGAATTTCACTATAGTGCATCAAGCTCAGAGTAGACAGAAATCCTATCCTGAGATGAAGGACAGTGAGAGAAAAGAGAAAAATTGGTAACTTAATAGTGCAACTTATTTTTTATTCTTCTCAGTTGGGCACTCTGTGCCCCAACTACTGATCTCCCAAATCCCAGTCTTCTTCTCCTTCATTCTGTTACTGCTTGTTCCAGGAAGAGATGAAAAGATCTCAAATCCCATACTTCCTCACTTTCCCCCAGAAGAGAGCAGGGAGTAAACAGCTGAGAAAAAGACATGTTTTTCTTGCTCTCTCTCAGCAAAATAACAACATTAATAACACAACTACAGCTACCATTCATTGAGCATTCTGGGGAGCCAGGTACTGTGCAAAACTTCTTCCATATTTTTTTCTCATTTAATTTTAAAACAATCCTATGAGGTAGGTTTCACCAATAAACAATGCAAGACTTGTATTATAATAAAAAGAAAAAATAAAAATGTGTGATAAAACAAAAGAAAATGATAAAGTTTAGGACAGTGGTTTCCTTTGATGGGAGATGAGGAGATAGGACAAAGGAGGAACAGAAATAAGTTGGGCTATGCTGGGGGTGGTGGCTCATGCTTGTAATCTCAGCACTCTGGGAGGCTGAGGTGGGAGGATCACTTGAGTGATCAGGAGTTCAAGATCAGCCTGAACAAGAGCGAAAACCCATCTCTACTAAAAATAGAAAAAATTAGCTGGGCATGGTGGGGCACACCTGTAGTCCCAGCTACTTGGGAGGCTGAGGCAGAAGGATCCCTTGAGCTCAGGAGTTTTGAGGTTGCTGCAAGCTAGGCACTCTAGCCAGGGCAACAGAAGGCAAAAAAAAAAAAAAAAGTTGAGCTGTATAGTGGGTTCGTGGGTATTCTTTTTATTAATACTAAAATATATAATCAAATGAAATAAATGAATACAATAAAATTAGGGCTATATATGGATAGTGTATAGCCTCACAGAGTTGCTATAAGGCTTAAATAAGATGCTCTGTTAAAGAGGACTCTGTAAGCTATTATTCCTTTTTGTAATTTTCATCCCCACTTCACCTTTGTTAACATGAGAGCTGGCATTTGGTACTCAATTGCTTTGAGGTCAGACAGTAAAGACCAAAATTGTTACAGAGCCTATCTACTTTATGACTTTTCTCAAGACTATCTTATTTACTTTTATTAATAGGTAATAAAGTTGTATACAGCTAATACAACTAATATCTGCTCAGAACAGACATTAGTTACTCAAATAATGAATGGTTCCTAATAATCAGATGCAAACACTATAATGCTGAAAAATCCATTTGTAAACATTTTTATCTTGCTTTAAATATTAGATTTTACCTTTTGTTAAAAAATTCTAAACATGAAGCTACTCTAGGCATCTGAAAGAGTTAAAAAAAAAAAAACTTTCCAAAAATTTGGAACTAATTGCCTTACTCTTGCATCTCTCCATTATTTCAATAAGCTGGTAAATCCCAACGCTATGGTTTTAAGTCAGACACTCTAAAACAAAGTGCCTGGCATATCCAGCGTGCCAACATAGTTCTGCATTACAGAGAGACAGCATTCATTTTGTTAAAAACACTTTAGGCTTGACAGTTATCATACTTGGCATCTCCACTGGAAAAAATGTACTGGTTGCAGGTCCACTGGATATTTGGTTTCTACAAGATTACGGAGTCCAAGAATAACTGGTAGGTGATGCTCTGTTTTAAATTTTTTTTCTCAATTTCTAAGTTTAAGCCAATTTACTAGTCTGCTGTCACATATTCACTTATATTCATATCGCTTCCTCCAGATTGTATTCTATTATTGTTTTCCTAAAACAATCTAGTGTTCCAAGGTAATTTTAAGTAATAAACAGTTTAGGGAATAAGAAAACTAACTTTAGTTCCACAGACATTTTAATATAGCATACCATAGGCTGGGCACAGTGGGTCATGCCTGTAATCATAGCAGTTTGGAAGTTTGAGACCAGCCTGGGCAACTTTGTGAGACCTCATCTCTACAAAATGTGAAAAAATTAGCCAGGCATGGTGGTATGCACCTGTAGTTCCAGCTACTCAGGAGGTTGAGGCAGGAGGATCGCTTGAGCCCAAGCGTTTGGGGTTGTAGTGAGCTATGATTGCACCACTGCACTCCAGACTGGGTGACAGAGTGAGACCCTGACTCAAAAAAAAATATATATATATATATATGTACACACACACATATATCTCTCTATATATTTTTGCACTAGGTATTACTTTTCACTTAAACACTTCATAATTATTTTCTTAATAACTTCTTAGCTTCATTATTTTCTAAATAACTTCTTACAAAGACAGAATGGAATATATATACTAGTCATCTTATTGTGATTATCTATATTTTTAATTTCTTTGTGTTATTTTCTGAAGAAATTACTTATGTTTGCCCTAGAAGGAACAAAACTCTCCAGTCATAGAGAATCCATGTATCATTGAGTGAAACATTTATGATCTTATTTTTAATTTTCAGAGATCTTACAAGAGTACTTCTGCAATAGAGCTTTAAGACCTGTGGAGTCAGGACAGAGTCGAAGAATGGTGAGGAGGGCTCAGAGCAGGGTGTTCAGAACTTAAGCAGAACGAGCAGGGCATAAAGGAGGAGCAGGTGGTAGGGAGAAGAGATATTCCAGGGGCAGAATCCAAGCAACATGACGAAAGTGTCTGTGTAGGACAGCCTAGTGTGTCAGAGCCCCTGTAGGGTGAAGAATATGTCTGTGCAGGAGGAATGGCTCAGCTTGGGATGTTGGAGCCCAAGGAAGTGGGATGAGGAGAGCATCCACACAAGAAGGAAGATTGATATACAGGGGGAAAGTCCAGTACAGGAGGTTGGAACCCAAGCAGAGTGAGAATCTGCATATGGGTGGATTGCCCAGCCCAGGGAGTAAAAGCCTGAGCAGAATGAGGAGGGTATGTGCAGGAGGAAGCAGGGATAATCCACGATAGGATGTCAGAGCCAGAGCAGGGTAAGGAGGGTGTCTATACAGGAGGCATCCAACAGAGGGTATCAAGACCTAAGCAGTAAGGAGGATATCCACATGGAAGGACTGCCTAAGGCTGGGTATCAAAGGTTACCCTGCAGGTATGAAGAATGTGCCCACTTGAGAGGAGTGGGGGAGCCCAGCACAGGGAGTTCTAATCCAAGAAGGTCCAGGAGGGCATTCATGTGAGACCATGGAGCCTGAACAGGAAAAGGAGGGCATCTATGTACAAGGGCTGCTTAGTTTGGGAAAGTCAGAGACTAACCAGGGAGAAGAGGACATTTCCACGGATGGGCAGCCCACCATAGGGTGTTGGAGTTCATATGGGGTAAGGAAGACATCCACAGGGGTCAGGGGAGCAGGAGCAAAGTGCAGCTTTAGGCAGAGTTTCAAAATCCTAGCAGGAGAGGAAGACAGCAGTCTATCTGCCTAGCTGGGCTGTCCAATGTGGGAAGTAAGAACCCAAGTAGAGTGAGGAGGGTGTCCACAAGTGAGCAGGAGGACAACTCTGGGTATCTAGAGCATCCACGTAGGTGGCAAGATGTGGGAGTCCCAGTTGGGTAATTAGGGTATTAATGTGTCAGAAAGAGGGAAGTGGTGGCAATGGAAAATTGGTTATACAAAGGGATATTGATCAAACAAGTAAATATATTAAAATTAAAGGAAATCAAGTTTCTTACTGTCAAACAAGGGCATTACAAACATAGAAAGAGATAAAAGGATAAGAAACCCTATGGTATTGCATTGCAATTGGAGATAGCGGTGTGAACTCCTGACAGTCAGTATGTATAGACAGAAAAATTCAGACATAAATGTATGTGTCCATGTATACAAATATACATATATTCCCTAGCTCTGTCCTCTGAAAGGTCCTAGGAGCAGCAACACCTCAAAAGCAGGCTCATGCAAAATGAATACAACAAGTAGCCATATTTTGGTTAGGCTACAATAGCCCAAGGAACTATTTCAGATTGAAGGAAACTAAAGAGACAGGACAACTAAATGGATATAATTCTAAACTGGATCCTTTTGCTATAAAGGACGTTACTGGGACAATTTACAAAACCTGAATGGGATCTAAGGATGAGATGGAAAAAATGTACTGATGTTAATTGTTTTTATTTTGGTAGTTATATTGTGATTTATGTAAGATAATTTCCTTATTTGTTGGAAATATTACAGTATTCAGAGGTGATAGGGCATCATGTCAGCAACTAACTCTTAAATGATTCAGAAAAAAAGAAAAAAGTACTTTCCACTATACTCACAATTCTTTTATAAGTTCAAGATTATTCCAAAAAGTACATAAAGGTACATGTTTCATTAAAAATTTAATAGTTAATTACTAAGGATTCCAAAAATTCATCTGTTACTGGTATTAGATAGTTTTACTTTTTAAAATTTCAATTTACAAAGAAATTAATATATCAAAGGAAACAAACTTATTTCATGTCTTCATGTTTGATTATCTGGCCATCAAAAAACAATCTACATTGTTCTCCTTCCCACTTTTGCCACAGTTTCCTCTTAAAATCAATCAATCAAACAAAACCAAATACTTTGGTAGAGAAAGGTAGTAGAGTCTTGGTTAAAAAATACATGATCAGTTAACTCTTGATCATATTTACTTGTTTGACATCTTATTTGTCACACTCACAGACTCAGTATTTTTGGCTATGCCATCTCATCTTCACTATCACCTTCAACTTGATAGAACGGTAATTAAACATTCACTCAACAATTATTTAGCTCCTATACTGAACTGGGGACACAAATATAAGAGAAAATCACTCTTAAGATCACAGTCTAGAGAAAATAAAATGAGTCAAGTTTAAAGTAATGCGGCATGTGTTTTAGTAAAAGTATGGAATGTTACGCAACTGGAGAAGAAGGAACCCTTAACGTTATCTGTGGAGGATCAGAGAGGGCTTCACAGAGGATTTGATACCTAAAGTCAATCTTAAATACTGAAATAAGTAGTTAGCAGACAGATTTGGAAAAAGGGAGGAGAAACTGTAAAAGCAAACATGAACAAAAAGAGTTATTTTATTTCAGTTTTTCAAGTAATTAAATTAGAACATGGGAGTTCCAAGGAATAACTCAAGATGAAGCTATTAAAGGGAGAGAGAGGACAGATTATGGAAGTCCTTGTAATATCATGCTAAGCAGTAAAGATTTTATTCCTCAGCACATAGGGAGCCTTTGAAAGTTTCACGCAAAGAAATGATAAGCTCAGACTTATATTTGAGGAAGATCATCCTACCAGGTATACATAGAATAGATTAGGTCCTAGAGGTAGAGATGAATAAGAAGGTTTTTGCAATAATAGCCTAAGCAAGAAATACTGAAGTCCTGAACCAAGGAAGCACCAGTGAGTATGGTGAATAGGATATGAATTTAAAGATGTTTAGGAAACGGATAATTTGAATTGGATGACTGGCTGAAGAAGGACAGGGAGGGAAAAGAAAAATAAAAGAGTTCCAAGTAGTTCATAGGAATTCTGGCTTGGGAAAATTGATGGAAGGTGGTACCACTTCCCATGATACAGAATATGGGAGTTAAAAGTAAATCTGGAAACATGAGAATTCAGGTTTTTTTTTTTATTATTATTTTTTATTTTTCAGAGACAGGATCTCACTATGCTGCCCAGACTGGTCTCCAACTCCCGGGCTCAAGCAATCCTCCTGCCTCGGCCTCCCAAAGTTCTGGGATTATAGGCATGATTTACCAAACCCGGCCTTGAGAATTCAGTTTTTTTTTTTTGAGACAGAGTCTCACTCTGTTGCCTGGGCTAGAGTGAGTGCCGTGGCATCAGCCTAGCTCACAGCAACCTCACACTCCTGGGTTCAAGCGATCCTACTGCCTAAGCCTCCCGAGTAGCTGGGACTACAGGCATGTGCCACCATGCCCGGCTAATTTTTTCTGTATATATTTTTAGTTGGCCAGATAATTTCTTTCTATTTTTTTAGTAGAGACGGGGTCTCGCTCTTGCTCAGGCTGGTCTCGAACTCCTGACCTTGAGCGATCCACCCGCCTCGGGCTCCCAGAGTGCTAGGATTATAGGCGTGAGCCACCGCGCCCGGCCGAGAATTCAGTTTTAAATGATAAATCTGAGGTGCTGATGGGACATCCAAATGAATACATCAACAGGAGAGAGGTCTAGCAAATCACACTGCTGGGCACACTACCTCCTTTACTTTTTTTAAATACCAAATCTGTCCTAGAACTAGATTAATTTATTTAGAGTTATTCCTTGCTTTTAAAAATACAGACATGTAAGAAATAAAAATTAAGCTTGCTCACAATCTCACCACTAAACAATAAAAACACTAATATATTTATGCCTCCTTTCCATATTTTTCTATGCAAATTTTTAAAAATTTGAATAATGTAAATAAACTTAATATCAAACATTTCACTGAATATAACATATTAATTTCCCATATGTACCATTTCTTTGACACCCCTCAGATTGTTACACATAATCTTTATGTCTATTTCCTATTTCTCCAATTGAGCTGAAAATCCTTCATGGGCAGAAACTATGTCATGTCTTCTTTGAATAGACAATCAATGTTTGTTGATAAAGTAATCAAAATATTAAGGAAAGCTACTGGGCAATAATTCTAAGTTATAAAATAAGCTTCAGGAAAATTTCTAACATTCATATTATTTCAGAGACACTGCTAATAAATACAAGAGGTAATAAATAAATATATCAGCAGTGAAGAAGCAACACTGTACTTGCTATAGAATGAAATAAGAGGTTTTCTACTCTGGCTGGCGCAAAGAAGCCTCATATCCAGCCCTTTGTGAGCTCTGGGCATTGTTCCCTCTAATCCTCTCAGGCAGTTTATTCCCCAGCCTTTATTCCCCATATGCACCCAATGATCACTACTCAACTAAACACTCGAAGGAGATCCTCTACAGATCTCCCTTCTCTCCAGTACTCTAGCCATCTTGGTACTCTAGTACTGTGCCCGGAGACTTCTAGCTCTACCACCTCAACTTAAGGAGACTGCTGGGCTCTGCATGGGTTCTCCCTTTCTGCACCATAACCAGGGAACTTTCTCCACCAGCCAGAGCACTTGTAGGGCTCATCTCATTTGTTTTCTCTCTCATGGATCATTTTTCTTCATTGCCTGATGTTAAATGTAAAGAGAACAATTGTTTCATACATTTTATCTGGCTTTTTAGTTGTTTCAGGCAAGAATGTAAATCTAGTCTCTCTGTGAATATACCTTGGCTGAAAGGAGAAGTTATTCTATTGTAATTTTAACCCCATCAATATGTTCTTTGCTCAGAAAGGATGAAGAATTAACATTACTATGTTCTACTTGACAATTTCTAATAGATTTGAAGAATTTTCAGATTATTTAATTTAATATTCAATAAAATATTGTATGTGCCCCAGGAAACAAACATTGATCCCTGGTGGTCTAGTGGTTAGGATTTGGCAAAAAAAAACAACAGCAAAAAGCCAAAAAACAAAAGCAAAACAAAAAAACATTAGGTTAAGACCTTTCAAGCTTATAAAAATGAGTCTTAATCTTGTACAAGTACAAAAATACTCCATACATACACAACTGTATTCTTTATACTCCAGGCACAAAGGAGAATTTAAAAAGAAATTCAAAGATACAGTAGTTCCTGCCCTCAGAGAACTGAAAATCTAGCTGGAATAAGGATATATATGTGTATGTATATATATATTCTTATTATATATTATATTAATATAATACATCCTATATTATATTGCTATGTATACACATGTACATATATACATATATGTACACATACACATATATGAAACATTTAAAGAATAAAAATAGGCTGTACAATATTGACAATGATTATAATTAAAGACCAGAGACAGGAAGCCAGGGTTTTGAGTAATCAATAAGACTCTTTGAAAAGGCACCATTTGAATCAGATTTAGTAATATAGCCAGCACAAACCTATCACACAGTGATCAATGGCAATAAGCAAATATAGACTCGGATACTTTCTAAAACCTAGTTTTGACTGTTCATAGCACCAGTAATGAAAACTAGGCTATTAAAATGTATGATTATGTGGCAGGAGAGCTATAAAATAACAGAACCAATTAAATATTTGTTGAGTAATCCTAGCACTTGGGAGGCCGAGGTGGGCGGATCCTTTGAGCTCAGGAGTTCGAGACCAGCCTGAGCAAGAGCGAGACCCCGTCTCTACTAAAAATAGAAAGAAATTATTCGGCCAACTCAAAATATATAGAAAAAATTAGCCGGGCATGGTGGCGCATGCCTGTAGTCCCAGCTACTCGGGAGGCTGAGGCAGTAGGATTGCTTGAGCCCAAGAGTTTGAGGTTGCTGTGAGCCAGGAGGATGCCACGGCACTCTAGCCTGGGCAACAGAGCGAGACTCTGTCTCAAAAAAAAAAAAAAAAATTTGTTGAATGACTATTTATGAGTGCCTACTTTATGACCCTGCAGCCTTACCTTTCTCCATTCTCCTCTTTCCTTACACATTTTCATCAAGATACAACGATTTTTCAAATCTTCAGCCATTACTACCTTATCTTTATTTCTTTGCAAATGCCATTGTTTCTACCTGAAACCTCTGCCTGTGACCTTCTCACAACCTCTATCAACTGTTACTTCTTCCCATAAGCTTTTCCTGACCACTCCAAATTTTTTGTTTGTTTTCTTAGAGATGGGGGTCTCACTCTGTTATTCAGGCTGGAATGCAGTGGTGTAATCAAAGCTCAGTGTCATCTTGAACTCCTGGGCTCAAGCTATCCTCCTGCCTCAGCTTCCCAAGTACTAGTACTACAGGTATGAGTGACTACACCTGGCCAATATATATATATATTTTTTTTTGTTGTTGTTAGAGACAGGGTCTCACTATGTAGCCAGGCTGGTCTCAAACTCCAGGCCTCAAGCAAGATTCCCACCTGGGCCTCCCAAAGTGCTGGGATTACAGGCATGAGCCACCCAGCCCAGCCCACTCCAATCTTAGTTAGCTATCTCTCCTATGTATTTCCCTACCAGAATACTTCTCACACATTGTTTGACAATTGCCAGTTTACTTAGACTATTTCCTCTTACACATCATGAGGGTAGTGGCTGTGTCAGTTTCATTCACACTGTCTCCTCAGCAATAATTGTACAATGTCTGACACAAATAGGCAATCATTTGTTAAGTACGTGAATGAAGAAGGAAATATACTCTGTGGGAATATATAAAGTTGCTGACAGACCATATAAAGAAAAAGAGGCAGGTGTATCAGAATGGGGAAAAAAAGCCAGGAAAGAAGCTAGAAAAAACAAGAGTCAAAGGAAAGCCTGGAGAGTATAGTGTCAAAAAAAGAATAGAGTCTTGGGAGCAGACTGACAAAAGTGAAAATGTCTCATTTAGTTCAAGTAAGGAAGAACTTGAAAGAAAGCATTTATTTGTCGTGGCAAAAGGTTCTTTTTTTTTTTTTTTTGAGATAGAGTCTTGCTCTGTGGGCCAGATTACAGTGCTGAGGCATTAGCCTAGCTCACAGCAATCTCAAACTCCTGGGTTCAAATGATCCTCCTGCCTCAGTCTCCCAAGTAGCTGGGACTACAGGTGTAAGCCACCATACCCGGCTAATTTTTTCTATGTTTAGTACAGAACGGGTCTCACTCTTGCTCAGGCTGGTCTTGAACTCCTGACCTCAAGCGATCTTCCCACTTTGGCCTCCCAGAATGCTAGGATTACAAGTGTGAGCCACCGCACCAAAAGGTACTTCTTGATACTTTTGCCAAAGAAGTTATCAAGGGAGTGATGGGGACAGAAGCCAGAGGCAAAGAGCTGAAGTCTAAATGGAAGTGAGAAAGTAAATGCAAGGTAAGGCATAATACAGACTACTATTCCACAAAGTCTTTACAAAGAAAAGGAAAAAGATACTTAAGGAGACAGAGCCATAAAGGGTTTATTTTATTGTGTGGAAGAAGAAATTGCATAGGCTGTACAGTATAAAGAAAATGGCCAGTAACGAGGAAAAGCTTGAAGATCCGAGAGAGCATACAGAAGAAGTTTAATTTTTAAAAAATGTCATCAGATTTGACAATTATGAAATCATAAGTGAATTTCCTAGAGAATGCACACTAAACAAAGGGTTAAGGGACAATTGGATGAAGAAAATGAGATTAGCATAGTAATGAATACAGGCTGAGTTTCCCAAATATGAAAATCTGAAATGTGAAATGCTCTAAAATCTAAAACTTTTTGAGTACTGACATGACACTCAAATGAAATGCTCACTAGAACATTTTGCATTTCAGATTTTCCAGTTTGGAATTTAGGTTTAATGCAAATATTCCAAAGTTTTCAAAAAATCCAAAATCTGAAAGACTTCTGGTACCAAGCATTTCAGATAAGAGATATTCACCCTGTATATGCAGTTTTTCTAGAGCACTGTTATAGGATTACACTACCAAAATGAATTAGTTTTCTAATGTTCTTTTTAAGTACCAGGGCCCTTTTTGAAATTATATCAAATATAGAGGTACCTCTACAGAAATTATACTTAAAAGCAGTTTGACTACTACTAGTATGAAGAAAACAAATACATGAAAGGGAATAATGAAAAAGGAGAGTAGGAAAATATAAAAGAAAGAAAAAGTATGTCACAGAAACAAGGCAGGAGAATGAAGCTGCCACAGAAAAGAGATTGGGAATTGCTTCCACTGACATGAGAGAAGAGGAAAAGAGAGAATGAGAAGACCAAAATAAATTTTCAAGATGAAGAGGTAAAAAAGATGAGAAACTTCAATGGGATAGATTTACTGTGCTCTAGATGAGAATTCAATTATTTCTATTTGCCAGTGGTCTAGAAGCAGATGTTTAAAAGGCATTTAAGAAATCCTTCTTTACCCATTAATGTTTAAAGGACCAATTATATCATATGAAAGAATTAAGGGATTAAGACTCAGAGGATAAAAGTTTTAGTACTAGAGGTTGTCAATATTATTAAACGAATGTACATAAATTCTCATTTGGCTTGATCAGAAAGTCAAAATCATAACCATACATAGCAGATGATTAGTAGGCACTTCAAATATTATTGTAATGTCTTTTTGTGCATGAACGGGCATTAGGCAAAATGGAGAAAGTCACAAGCTTCCTTAGAAATGTCTACAATCATACAAAGCAGCTGATCCTTGTATATCAATGGTTTACTGTTTTCAATAAATAAGAGGTAGGTAGCATGTCGTAATGAAAGAGCAAAGCTGAACTGGGCTTTCATTATAGTTCTATCACTTATTTTTTGTGTGACCTTGGGAAGTTACTTACCACAGTAAGTCTCAGTTGTCTCATTTATAATATGGTGGTAATACCTATCTACCTTATAGAATTGCGAGCACTGCAACACACCTAAAACTATTATTAATATATTAATTGTAACTACTAACATAAATGAAAGCCTTAATTCCTGCCCTCAAAATCATATGCAATGAAGAGGTGTTACTGAGATATTCCATAGGCATTATTTCTTTTATTAGAAAGGCAATCAGGTAAATACCTCATGCTTAATTTTACTTCAAAATACACAGCTTTCCTTTCTACAGGTCTTGTACTTTCTACAGTATCTACCTGGACTGCAGAAGTGGTCCATTTAGCCTGCACAGTGTTTTAAAACATTTTGAATTAGTTGTTCCTATTTAAAAATCAAATTTACGTAAAAGTTCCAGACCTTTGGCTTCTCTTCATAAACCACAGGATCTGGCAATACTAAATCTATATTCCCACAAGGAAAACTGGAGCTGACCCTTTTTAGTGTGCTCTCCAGATACCAAAAGCACCATTTGGCCAATTTCACAGATCTGTATTACACTGTGCCTTACAGGGATCTGAGTTTTCAATCCCTGCACTAGGAGTTTCAAGATTGAGGTCTTTTTATAGAATAGGAGAGGAAGACAAAAGGTGAGTCTTTCCTGAAGAAATCTTGCAAGAGCTTAAAAACTGGAACAGCAATTGGTCTCAACTTTCTTGATCATACATCCCTCTCCAGAAGCAATTTAATGAGAAAGAATCTGCCTACAATAGCCAAGGCTGGTAAGTACCTATCTTTCAGAGGGTAAAATAAAGATGCAGTACAAAAAGACTTCCTATTGAAAGAAAAAAGGGAATAGACTTTCAGAGAACTTAACAATCAGGCTCTTCAAGAGTTTACTTAGTCTATGTCCTCATTTTACAGATATAAAAACTGAAGACCAGAGATTTAGAAATTGCCCAAAATCAGATAGTTGATAGCAAAATCGGAATTAGAAAGAAGTTTCTGAAAATCAAACAGTTCAATTAACATTTACTAAGCACCAAGTCGTGTGTAAGGCTCCATGCAAAATGCTAAAATATAAATATACACGGTTGTACTCTTTACAATATACTACTTTTCCATTTTATTTTTTTATTAATATTTTTACAGAATTTTAAAGACTACAATAAATGCCACTTTCCTTAAACAACAAAAACACCAAAACTCCAACTTCTTATACTCAAAAGAATTGAAAGTTGATACTCAAATACTGGTATACACATGTTTAAACATGTGAACGGCAGCACTATTTACAATAGCCAAAAGGTAGAAACAACCCAAATGTCCACCAATGGATATGGATTAATGTGCAAACAAACTGTGGTATCCATACCATGGAATAGTATTCACTTATAAAAATAAATGAAGTATTAATACATGCTATGAGGTGGATAAACCTCAAGACATTATATACTAAGTGAAAGAAGCCACACCAAAAAAAAGGTCACATATTATATGATTTCACTTTATGAAATATAATAGGTAAATCCACAGTGATAGAATACAGATTAGTGGATGCCAGCAGCTGGGGGCGGAGCAGGGGAATCAGGTGGAGAATGGAGATGGGTACAGGATTTCCCTTTTGGGGTAATGAAAATGTTTTGGATTTAGATAAATAGGTAGAGGCACAACACTGTGAATTGTTTACTTTAAAATGGTTGATTTATGTAAAGTAGAGCTGAATAAAAATTTTTAAAAACATAATTCCTTACTTGAACACCAGGTGGAATATGCCACCTAATTCAATGGGATCACTCTTCCCACCAGGAAAGAAAATCCACTTGAGTACCTACTAGGGACCAAGTGCAACGCCAGACACTTTAAATATACATTATATCAGCAAATCTCACCCAACCAGGAGAGATAAATTTATCATAGTAGGGACGAGCAGGGAGTCTGGGTGTGTATGTGGTTCTGGTACCAAACAGTTTCAACTTGAGGCTCAACTCCACTGCTTGATACTATGTATCCCTGGACAAGTTGCTTTTAGGTTGTTTTACTCTCTGTAAAATAGAAGTAATGATGGTATCTACACTTTATGTGGTTGTTCTGAGGATTAAATGTGGTAATCCAAGAATCCACTGAACCAGGCTCTTAGGAAGAATTAAACAAATGTCAGCTATTAAAATTAATTATATAATTAAGTATAATTAATATAATATTAATGTTGTTGGAAATTTGTAACTGGTAGGTCTCTCCACCACCAAAAGCTGCTGCACATAGTAATACTGATGTGCAAATTGTTCAAATCTCAAGTTCTTTTTTTTAGAATATATATGAAGGAAACAATAATTTTAGAATTATATATATATATATATATATA
>CM052442.1:123975334-123985382 GCA_028533085.1 Varecia variegata
ATCTCACTCTTGCTCAGGCTGGTCTCGAACTCCTGACCTCGAGCGATCCACCCGCCTCGGCCTCCCAGAGTGCTAGGATTACAGGCATGAGCCACCGCGCCCGGCCAGAATACCTTATTTTCTTTTTAAAGAAAACCTAACTCTACCATTGACTAACAGTGTCAAATTGGGCAAGTCACTTCATTTGGGATTTGAACTTTATTACCAATAAGATGTGGGTGATAATTGTACGTCCTAGGTGTCAAAAAGATTAAATAACATATATTGAAGTTCTCTACAGAACTGTGAGCAAAGCATAGAATACTAGTGTACTATCTACTTGCCCACTCTCCTATAATCTAATCTTACCTTAATTACAGATTTAGAATTATAATACATTATAATTAATTATATTTATGATATAATTATAATTTTGAGACTGTCTCAAAAATATATGTTAAATAATTCTAACATAATATAATAATAAATAAATAATAATAATAAAACCATGCTAGTTTTGCTGTCACATCTCAAACTGCAAAATTTACAGCCAATGTGTAATAAGTGCTTAGTTAAGATGAAAAAGGCATTAAATGTGTGGGAGGAAGACATGAACAGAAAACACGTTCCAACTGATGGCAACATGCTGCACCAGAAGACTTAACCAAGGGATCCTCTGAAATGAGTGATGACAGCCATTTACCACAAGTAAGGGATGGTTACACCAATTCAGGAATAGCGAAGGTCAACAGCAGCCTAATGCTACGTTATGATGTCTATGTCATTCACCTCACTGCATCTTATCACGTAGGCATTGTATCATCTCACATCATCACAAGAAGGGTGAATTCAGTACAATAAGATATTTTGAGAGAGACTACATTCATATAACTTTTATTACAGTATATTGTTATAATTGTTGTATGTATTATCAGCTATTATTAATCTCCTACTGTGCCTAATTTATAAATTAAATTTTATCATATGTATGTATGTATAGGAAAAAACATAGTAGTCATGTTCCACATAACTTTTAGTCAACAATAGACCACATATATGATGGTAGTCTCATAAGATTATAATGGAGCATATATAGAAATCTGATATATGGCACCTAGTATTGGCATTGCAGATCAAGGAGGAGGAAATGACTGATATTCAGTAATGGTACTGGGATATTTGATTTTCCACATGAAAAATATATTTAGGCTGGGTGTAGTAGCTCACACCTGTAATTCCAGTTCTTTAGGAGGCTGAGGCGGGAGGATTGCTTCAGGCCAGAGTTTGACACCAGTCTGGGCAACATAGTGAGACCCCTATATTTCTACAAAAAAATTAATTCAAAAATTAGCCAGGTGTAGTGGTGCACACCTGTGGTCCCAGCCACTGGGGAGGCTGAGGCAGAAGGATCACTTGAGCTCCGCAGTTCAGGCTGCAATGAGCTATGACTGCACCAGTGCACTCCAGCGGTGACAGAGTGACACTCTGTCTCAAAAACAAACAAACAAATATATATGTGTTAATTATAAATAGAATTATTTAACATATATATTTTTGAGACAGTCTCAAAATTATAATTATATTATAAATATAATTAATTATAATGTATAATTCTAAATCTGTAATTAATCATAGAAGTTATAATTGATTACCTATTATAAATTAAAATCAATATACAACAGTGTAGGCCGGGCGCGGTGGCTCACGCCTGTAATCCTAGCACTCTGGGAGGCCGAGGCGGGTGGATCGCTAGAGGTCAGGAGTTCGAGACCAGCCTGAGCAAGAGCGAGACCCCGTCTCTACTAAAAAATAGAAAGAAAATTATCTGGCCAACTAAAATATATATATACAAAAAATTAGCCGGGCATGGTGGCGCATGCCTGTAGTCCCAGCTACTCGGGAGGCTGAGGCAGAAGGATCGCTTAAGCCCACGAGTTTGAGGTTGCTGTGAGCTAGGCTGACGCCACGGCACTCACTCTAGCCGGGCAACAAAGCAAGACTCTGTCTCAAAAAACAAACAAACAAACAAAAAAAAATATATATATATACAACAGTGGTCCCATAAGATTATAATGGAGCTGAAAAATTCCTATCTCCTAGTGAGGTAGTACCACAATGATATACAAACATCATTACCATTGTGTTACAACTGCCTACAGTATTCAGTACAGTAACGTACTGCGCAGGTTTGTAGCCTAGGAGCAACAGGCTATACCATATAGCCTAAGTGTGTAGGAGGCTATATCATCTAGGTTTGTGTAAGTATACTCTATGATGCTGGCAAGATGAAATCGCCTAACAATGCGTTTCTCAGAATGTATCCCTGTTGTTAAGCAATGCATGACTACACATATGGGGTTTGGTACTATCCTCGGTTTCAGGCATCCACTAGAGGGTCTTTGGAACATATGCCCATTGGATAAGGGAAGACTACTGTATACTAGAAACAGAATAGTCCAATTCCAGCTCTTAGCAGTTTCAACTAACAAGTAGCAGATTTTCCTGAACCTATTAAAAAGTAGTCAAGTGCTAACAGGTTAATAAACAACCAGTGTGTGTGGGAGTGTAAATTCAGCCCATTAATAGCTACAACTGAAAACAGCATCTGGGGAAAAAATGGTTCCATAATAACACGAAAATGGGTTAACATACAAACTTTATATTCAAGAATTCTGGGCCGGGCACGGTGGCTCACGCCTGTAATCCTAGCACTTGGGAGGCCGAGGCGGGCGGATTGTTTGAGCTCAGGAGTTCGAGACCAGCCTGGGCAAGAGCAAGACCCCGTCTCTACTAAAAATAGAAAGAAATGATCTGGCCAACTAAAAATATGTATAGAAAAAATTAGCCGGGCATGGTGGCCCATGCCTGTAGTCCCAGCTACTAGGGAGGCTGAGGCAGTAGGATCACTTAAGCCCAGGAGTTTGAGGTTGCTGTGAGCTAGGCTGACGCCACGGCACTCACTCTAGCCCGGGCAACAAAGCGAGACTCTGTCTCAAAAAAAAAAAAAAAAAAAAAGAATTCTGATAAGCTTGTAGTCTTATCCTGCACACAAAATGGCATATTTTCTTCTAATAATAAACTCAAAAATTCATTTTATCATTTTTCCTCCTTCAATTTAATTTGCTTCCTTTTCCTCTCCCCATCCTACACACCAATCAGTTTTAAGATTCCAGTCCTTTTACCTGTATTCTCAAAATTACTTTGTTAAAAACGTAACTGTGCTGCAATACCAGAAGTAAATTAAAGTTATTCACTTAGCAAATGCCATTTCATTTCAGTTTCTGCTTTAGATGTTTCACTATAACATCTAGAAAGAGAAACTCAGCAAAAATCACTGACCAGTAAAAATAAAATTCTAGTTTGTTGGTTAATTCCTGTATTCACATTTAGTAATATAAAATATAAAATTTTCTATTTTTAAATATATAAAATATTCAAAACACATCACAAACCTAAATGAATAAAATTAGTTTATTCATTTTTGGCACTAATGTAAACAACTGGGAAAATATGTACTTAATTAAATGGGGCATTTTCATGATGCTTAACAAAAAAAATAAAATTGCTAATCATTTTTGAATTTTAAAAAGGATTAAATTTCTAAATTATCCAGACAGGAACCATTCTTATATTCATGTCTCTTTGCTCAACTTCAAACTCCCAAGCATAAGCCCTACTATACTCTATTCACAATTTTCAGAAATTAATCTAAAGGAACATTTTAAAGAAATCAATCACTGAATAGTATAGGTAGATTAGCACAGTTAATTCAGCTTTAGGTGAATTAGCTTTATGAATTCATCACACGTTATGCTAGAATTAAGACATAGTGCTATTGAGAAGACACTTACGATAATTTTACCACAAGTACCTTAGTAAACATCTAACACTGAGGTTGACAAAGAGGTAGCCTCGCACAACTTATGAAATTATTGACAACTAAAATTTATTTATATCAATGATAAATTCTTTAGAAAAAGGCCGGGCGCGGTGGCTCACGCCTGTAATCCTAGCACTCTGGGAGGCTGAGGCGGGTGGATTGCTCGAGGTCAGGAGTTCGAGACCAGCCTAGGAAAGAGCGAGACCCCGTCTCTACTAAAAATAGAAAGAAATTATCTGGTCAACTAAAAGTTTATATAGAAAAAATTAGCCGGGCGTGGTGGCGCATGCCTGTAGTCCCAGCTACTTGGGAGGCTGAGGCAGAAGGATTGCTTAACCCCAGGAGTTTGAGGTTGCTGTGAGCTAGGCTGACGCCACGGCATTCACTCTAGCCTGGGCAACAAGCAAGACTCTGTCTCAAAAAAAAAAAAAAAAAAAAAAATTCTTTAGAAAAGAGAATCATAGAATTTCAAAAATTTCAAGTAATAAATTAACCTTTTATATTTCAATAGCTGAAGATTTTCAGATTTTGTAATATATTGATCAAACATATTTGCCTGTAAAGGATATATCTACATCCCTTAGTTCTATACCAAAGTATTAATATCTTTTATCTTTTTAACTAGAATATGTTTTTAAGAAGGCTAAAATGAGGGGAATGATCAAAAGATGATAAAACTATCAACTTCATAAATATTAATGCCCCTTAAAACTTTACATTAGTAACATCAAAAATAAAAACTCTGCTTTAATCTTAATCCTGTAATTCATAATCCTATAAACTAGTTAAGATTTGTGATCTCCAGATTTTGAAATGATCACAAGCTTATAGATACTATAATAATTTTGGCCAAAAAAATAATCAGTGACAACTAAGTTTCACATATCATCCATAGGAAAACAATTATCATTTTCCTTTTTAGGATTAAAGCATATAAAGTAGAACAGGAAACTAATATATAAAAACATTTATTAATATAAAGCATATTTTCACAGTCTCCTCTTTTTTGTAATAAGCATAACAAACTATAATTTTATTATAATCTGAAAAAACTGCTTTCAATTTTTGAAAAATTTTCTATTAAAAGTATCTTGAGGGGTCAGGCATGGTGGCTCATGCCTGTAATCCTAGCACTCTGGGAGGCTGAGGCAGGTTGATCGTTTGAGCTCAGGAGTTCGAGACCAGCCTGAACAAGAGCAAGACCCTGTCTCTACTAAAAATAGAAAGAAATTAGCTGGACAACTAAAAATATATAGAAAAAATTAGCCAGGCATGGTGGCGCATGCCTGTAGTCCCAGCTACTTGGGAGACTGAGGCAGAAGGATTGCTTGAGCCCAGGAGTTTGAGGTTGCTGTGAGCCAGGCTGACGCTAGCCCAGGCAACACAGTGAGACTCTGTCTTGGAAACAAACAAAAATATCTTGAGGACCCAAAAAGAATGACTTATCCTGAAAAATCAACTTCAAATAAATATTCAACTTTTCCTTAAAATATGCAGAACAAGTCAGAGATTCACATTTAAATAATGTTTAAAGGCACTAGCATAATGTAAAAAATTATTTCATAGAAATTTCATAACCTTGTCAAATAAAGAGGAAATGAGAATAAAAGGATAAAAAGAAATATAACAAAATGTAAAAATGATAATTATAGGTTTCCTAACTACAAATTCTACACGTTTCCCCCTACTACACAGTTTCCACTGCAAATCAGACACAACAGGAAGTAATTTTTCCATTGAAGTCAGCCTGGAACCAACTATACCTAAGCTTTTCCGCTTCATCTTCATCCTCAGAATAAGAAAACTGAGCTTTAAAAACCAGACACACTAGACAGTACAATCTTTAGTAAAGAGATGGCTGGTGGTATTAGCTGCTCTTGCCCTGGCACAAATTTTTGTTTTCATCCCAAAGAAACTTTGGCACTGTTTTTCTTCCTACAATCAAAAAAATCAAGAAACTACCCAAAGGAAAATGGCCACAAACACAGAAGGACAAAAAGATCAACATTTGATGTTTATTCCGCTTTATTTAAAATATATTTTCTACTTTTTCTTTGGGTCTAATGATCTTAGAACAGTTTTCATGGGAGACAATTTTTCCATGGACCAGGGAGGGGAGGGAGATGGTCTGGGGATGATTCAAGCGTATTACATGTATTATGTACTTTATTTCTATTATTATTACACTGTAATATATAATGAAATAATTATACAACTCACCATAGGTTGCAGACCCCTGTTTTAGAATAAAAGTATGTTTTTAACCCCTTCCAAAATAAAAATGACACTTAGAAACTATATTCTAACAATCATAATACCAACTTATATGGTTTATGCTAGGCATAATTTTCAGCTCTTTACTTATATGAACTCATTTAACTCTCACAATCCTAAGATGTAGGCTCTATTATCAACTGCATTTTACAGATGAGGAAACTGAGGCACAGAGAGGTCAATTAATTTACCTAAGCTGTCACACAGTAAATGAACAAAAGAGTCAGAATATGAACCCAGGCAGTCTTGCTCCAAGGTCCACATCCTTAACAACTACACACACTGCCCTCTCCCTGTTAACATATCATCATGGGAGAGAATATGGTGAATAAATAGGTAAGAAGAAAGTTTTTTTCAAATTGCCTTAATATTTTTATATTTTATATGACCAGAGCACAAAAATACTGCTGTTGAACAAAAACACTAGCCCCACAAAGTGGGATGTTAAGTGTTCCTACGTGGTTGGGCATTAGACCTTGGAACTGGAGCTGCTCTAAAGCAAAGAACAGGGTCCCCTAACATAACTTCTGTGTGACCCTCATTTCAATGAAAAGACTGAATGGGGCAACAGAGAGCAATTACGTAAGCACATTTTACAGAACTCACCATTGAGGCAATGAGAGACTCAATGTTTTTTCATCCATGACAAAGGCCCAAAGGTAGCCATTTATAAAATACGTTCAGCAAAACTAAAAAATGATTACATGGGACAAGTCTTCTTATCCTGAACAACCAAACTGTGAAGCTAAGGGGGTAAAAAAGACAGAAAAAGATAAAGAACACAACCTGAAATTTATATAACACCAAATTTAAAACATAATTTGGTTTAAACCACCTTTAGAACTTATTTTCTCCCTATAATCAACTAAGCTGAGACAAAGTAACTGTGAATGACAATTTTCCATTATTTACAAATTGAAATTCAACTGAGTTTATTTTAACAATATAAAGAAATAGAACTGCTCTGTATTATAAAACACCTCTATTCAAAAAATCCTGAACTTTGACTGACGTAGTTTTTTAATAACATTATAAATACTCAAACCTAAAATTATTAGGAGACCACTTTGTTGTATACCATAGCAAAATTGCCTTGAAACAAGATCTGTCAATTTACTGATTCACTGATTCATTCTGAATACTAGTTTTTAGTCACCTGGTGCTTAGCACTCATTAAAATTTGTACTGAGAAGACCTACAAATGCCAAAGTAAAGAGTTCTTTAGATGCCTGGGGTGGAAGACAAAATATACAGAGAAGGAATAGGGAAACAAAGTTGTAAGGAACTTATAATTCAAGAAAAATAACTTCCTGCTGTTTAGGAAAAAAAATGAGGCCTTCTCTTTTTTAATTCCTGGGTTTGGAATTCAACAGCCTTAACTTGAAGACTCAAAGTGATGTGAAATCATCCTGAGGTAAACTTCTGCAACCTGAAGTTTCTATTCAACCTTAGCTAAATACAAAAATTAGGGTTATTTCTTTTTACTCTGTCTATTCCTAACTGTTTTAACTGCTAATAAACTTTTTTTACCTTCTTATTTTTATCAAATTTTATCCTTTGAGTTGAGGTTTTATCTACATTTAAAGATTTTAGCAATCAAAATGTGATGTGCTTATCTTAGTATATAATGCATCCACAACTGGAAGGCTAAAATGGTATTTTTCTCATAGGACACACCATCCAGTTCCTTTATGAAGAGCTATAAATCCATGATCTCTGAAATATGCAGTTAATGGACAAGGTAGATGAACAATATGCTACTAAAAAGGAAGTAGGAAAAGGGGTGAGTCCTACACTGAGAAGGACACTCCATGTAATGCTCTTTCTTTGCTCCAAAACTAGACAGTAGTAAATATTCAAATAGTTCTACATAGAAGAGGGCCTAGAATCTTTTCTTCACCAACTTCTCTGTAATTTGGCATTTCCAAATGGAGGACTCTCTTTTTTAGGCAATATTATAGATTCCAATCTAAAATGATTTTTCCAAAAGAATTTCTCTCTCATAGTTCACTTTTTCCATTTCATTTCACTCATACAATAAAGGACTGCTAAATTTTACTTCTATTTTTTATTTTTTTCTATTTATTTGTTTGTTTATTTATTTTTTGAGACAGGGTCTTGCTCTGTTGCCCAAGTTAGAGTGCAGTGACTCCATCATAGCTCACTGCAACCTCCCACTCCTGGGCTCAAGAGATCCTTCTGCCTCAACCTCCCAAGTAGCTGGGACTAAAGGTGTGTGCCACCACACTCAGCTAATTTTTCTATTTTTGGTAGAGATGGGGGTCTTGCTATGTTGCTCAGGCTGGTCTCGAACTCCTGGCCTCCAGCAATCCTCCCACCTCAGCCTCCCAAAGTGCCAGATTATAGGCATGAGCCCCTGTGCCTGGCCTCATTTCTAAGTATATTTGATTTGGGAGACTCTAAAACACAGTTTGCTTCTATGCTGGCTGATAGTTGACGTTTCTGATAAGTGGCCTAGCAAGTTGAAGAAGTACTTCCTAGTATAGACAAATAAGAAAACAGCACACTTCTAAATTTAAAGGGAAATGCACTTTTAGGTTTACGTAAAAATCAGTAAACAATTACATGTGGTGAGAACACAATTACTCAGTAGCTATCTTTCTGGCTCTAGGTTACCTTTCTATTTGTAGGATTAGCAATCATCTGTCTTCTGAAGCTTGCCACCCTAAGCTGACCATCATAATTCCACCAAATGAGTATAGGCAACCCTGATAAGAGACCTCATCTTAAGTATTCTTAGGAGTAAGTTGGTTTCTAAATTAAGGGGAAATATTAAGCTTATAGACCAGTCAGGTTATCCATCAGGAAATTATTACTTGGTAAAAGCACAAGTCATTTTATAAGAATTACTGTAAATTACCAAAGTGCCTAATTTAAACTTAACACACAGTTTATTCATTCATAAAATCTACTTGTGCACAGCTAATATGCATTTTACCAGTAAACAAACTAGTAAATAGGCTAAGATTAATTTAACTTTAATAAACAGTCACATTCTTTTTCTCTCATTTATTCTCAAACTTAAAACTTCAGCTGTGGCAATAATGTAAGAAAATATTATTCTTTTAAAAACACAGTTTTTTAGTAGTTGAGGAACATAAGTGAAATTAAAGAAAAATAAATTAAGTACTTCAATGTTCACACAAAACAAATACTAAACTACCTAACAGTGCCTCTTAACCAGGCCTTCTGATGAATATAATTATACCTAGATTTAATCTAGCAGTTATCCAAGGTCCTCATTAACCCCTATCAATGTCTAATTAATAATACAAATACAAAGAGAACACCTTCTTGAGACTTAGTAGGGTTTCTAGTTTCCATAACTACACAAGTATATCTCACTTCACTAATGCAGTTTTTCTTCTTCCTGGCTCATTGCCATAATTCTGTGACATTTATTGGAAAACTGCAATCCTCTTGCTACTATTAAATATAAACATTTGCTTTCCAGCAATCAACAAAATGAATCAACCATGCATATTAATAGTCAAAAAGTTTTCCACCAGCCTGAGCAAGAGCGAGACCCGTCTCTACTAAAAATAGAAACAAATTATCTGGCCAACTAAAATATATATAGAAAAAATTAGCCGGGCATGGTGGCACATGCCTGTAGTCCCAGCTACTCCGGAGGCTGAGGCAGTAGGATCGCTTAAGCCCAGGAGTTTGAGGTTGCTGTGAGCTAGGCTGATGCCACGGCACTCACTCTAGCCCGGGCAACAAAGCGAGACTCTGTCTTAAAAAAAAAAAAAAAAAAAAAAGTTTTCCAATCTGAACGAGGTTAATATGTCTACTTCATGAATTTTCACAAAGTCATCTGTAGTCTAGTCTCCCTTGTCAAAATTTAGTTTTTTTGTTTTTTTTTTAATTCTTTTTTTTTTTTTTTTTTTTTTA
>CM052442.1:123992336-124012666 GCA_028533085.1 Varecia variegata
AAAAAAAAAAATAAAAAAATAAAAAATAAATCATAACTCAATTAAAAAATGGGCAAAATTAACAACAATGTATTATATTCTTGAAAATTACTAAGAGAACAGATTGTAAGTGTTATCACCACAAAAAATAAGTATGTGAGTTAATGCATATGTTAATTAGCTCAGGTAAGCCATTCCACAATGTATAGGTATTTCAAAACATCATGTTGTACAAGATAAATAGATTTTTGTCATTTTAAAAAAATTTTAAATACCATCAAAAATGGGCAAAAGCCTTGACTAGACATTTTTCCAAAGAAGATATACTAATGGCCAATAATGAGCATGAAAAGACGTTCAACATCATTAATCATTAGGGAAATTAACTCAAAACCACAAGAGATACCACTTCATATCCACTAAGATGGCTACTGTCAAAAAAGACAGATAATAACGAGTATTGGCAAAGACGTGGAAAAATCAGAACCCTTATATTTTACTGATGAAAGTGAAAAAATGGTGCAGCCACCATGAAAGCAGTTTGGCACCAGTACCTCAAAAAGTTAAATATAGGGTTATAACACAACCCAGCAATCCTAGGTGTATAAATATGAAAGAGAAATGAAAACATCTGTCTACACAAAAACTTGTATGTGAATGTTCACAGCAGCATTGTTGATAATAGTTAAAAGGTGGCAACAACTCAAATATCAATTAATGAATGCATAAATAAAATGTGGTATATCCATATAATGAAATCTTATTCAGCGATTATAAGGAATATAAAAAGGAGTGAATTACTAAGAGATTCAACTGATTTTTTTTAAAAAAAGGAATAAATTACTGATATATACTACAACATGGATGAATCCTGAAAACATGCTAAGTGAAACAACCCAGTAACAAAAGACCACATATTATATGATTCCTTGTATATGAAATGTCTAGAATAGGCAAATATGTAGAGACAGAAAGGTAAACAGTGGTTGCCAGGGTCTAAGGAAGAAGCGAACAGATAGTGACTGCTTAATGGGTAAGGGAGTTTCTTTTTGAGATGATAAAAAAATGTTCTAGGCCGGGTGCGGTGGCTCACGCCTGTAATCCTAGCACTCTGGGAGGCCGAGGCGGGGGGATTGTTTGAGCTCAGGAGTTTGAGACCAGCCTGAGCAAGAGCAAGACCCCGTCTCTACTAAAAATAGAAAGAAATCATATGGACAGCTAAAAATATATAGGGAAAAATTAGCCGGGCATGGTAGTGCATGCCTGTAGTCCCAGCTACTTGGGAGGCTGAGGCAGAAGATCGCTTGAGTGCAGGAGTCTGAAGTTGCTGTGAGCTAGGCTGACGCCACGGCACTCTAGCCTGGGCAACAGAGTGAGACTCCGTCTCAAAAAAAAAAAAAAAAAAAATGTTCTAGAATTAGATAGTGGTGATGGTTGCACAACACTGTGAATATAATAAAAACCATTGAATTGTATATTTTAAAATAGTTAAAATAATGAACTTTACATTATATGAATTTTTTCTCAGTTTTTGAAAAAGACTATCAGGAACCAGGTTTTAAGAATTTGGAGTTCAGCCTAAAGCCCATGTATACCATTAAAGAATTTTTAAGCAAGTGATAGATTTGGATTTGTATTTTAGAAAGATAAAGCCTGCAAAACATTGTGCTATGAACGCCTAAACTTTAATATATAAATTTAGCAACATCTGATTTAGGTGTTCAGAAGTGTATGCTAATAAAATCCTGGTTCCTTGCTACATTCTAAGTATGTTTGCTAAGTAATTTCCCTCTGGGTAAGTATTTTTATTTTATCTACTTAACAGCACTTATATAGTACTTACTATGTGTCAAGAACTATTCCAAGTGCTTTAGAAATACTAACTCATCTAATCCTCATAACACATCTGTAAGTCTATTATCTTCATTTTACAGAAGAACTGAGTCACAGAAAGGTTAAGTAACTTGCCTAAAATCACACAGCAAGTCGGTAATATACGTTTTTGAAATGAGTTTATATTCACAAGCCTGATAAATATGTGGGACTCTGGATCTGCCTATTATCAATCATCTTTATCAATTTTAATTTCTAAAAAAAGCACTTTGTTTTTCAATTCAATTAAGTGTGCATTAAATTTTTTTTTGTGCAGAGCTTAGTGTTTATGCTATCTACTCTGGTGAAGTTTAGGTAAAAAGCACTTTCAAGAAAGCTTTTATTTACAGTACTTTACATAGTGAATGTTTTATTTATATTTACTGTAATAGGGCAGTAATTTAGTTAACTAGTGACATTCTATACTTCAACTACTTCATTACCCAGTTTTTTCTAAAGCAATGAGTTTTTTTAAGAAATTAAGTAATCACTAGCACTCTGGGAGGCTGAGGCAGGAGGATCGCTTGACCTCAGGACTTCTAAGACCAGTCTGAGCAAGAGCGAGACCTGTCTGTACTAAAAATAGAAAGATTAGCTGGGCCTCGTGGCAGGCAGCTGAAATCTCAGATACTTGGGAGGCTGAGGCAAGAGGATGGCTTAAGCCCAGGAGTTTGAGGTTGCAGTCAGTTACAATGATGCTACTGCACTCTACCCAGGGTGACAGGGCAAGACTCTGTTGAAAGAAAGAAAAGAAAGGGAAGGAAGGGAAGGAAGGGAAAGGGAGGGAGGAAAAGAAGCGAGGGAGGGAGGGAGGGAGGGAGGAAGGAATCACTTTATCCAAAGCATCTATAATTCAAATAGTATACATAAATCTTCATCCTTACTCAATATTATAGGCAAATATAAACTAAGAAAAGTTCTTTAAAAATAATTATAGAATTGAATCTATGTTTATATTTTCCATTCATTCACTCTACATTAGCCTAATATTTGAGAGCTGCAGTCTCCAAACCCCAGGCCATAATGGACCAATCAGTACAGGTCCATGGCCTGTTAGGAACCAGGCCACACAGCAGAAAGTGAGTGGCAGTGAGCGAGTGAAGCTTCATCTGTATTAATATGTACAGCTGCTCCCCATGGCTAGCACCACTGCCTGAGCTCCACCTTCTGCCACATCAGCAGTGGCATTAGATTCTCATAGGAACTTGAACCCTACTATAAAGTGCACATGCAAGGGATCTAGGTTGCACGCTCCTTATGAGAATCTAATGCCTGATGATCTGAGGTGGTGATGTAGTGCTGGGGAGTGGCTACAAATACAGATTATCATTAGCAGAGAGGTTTGACTGCGCAATAAATGAAATGCACTTGAATCATCCTGAAACCAACCCCTACCCCAGTCCATGGAAAAATTATCTTCCATGAAACAGGTTCCTGGTGCCAAAAAGATTGGAGACCACTATTCTAGAGAATGATTTAATAACAAAACAATAAATAATATAGAAAAAAGTCTTAGAGTTCACAATATAATTTTACAAAAACTTATTCAAGTGAAAAAAAATTTTTTATTGAGACAGGGTCTTGCTGTCTCATGGGCTAGAGTACAGTGGCATCATAATAGCTCACTGCAATCTCCAACTCCTGGGCTCAAGCAATCCTCCTGCCTCATCCTCCCAAGTACCTGGGACTATAGGTGTGCACTACCATGCCCAGCTAATTTTTCTATTTTTTGTACAGATGGGGTCTCACTCTTGCTCAGGCTAGTCTCGAACTTCTGGCCTCAAACAATCCTCCCACTTCGACCTCCAAAGTGCTAGGATTACAGATGTAAGCCACCAAGCACAGCCTCAAGTAAAATTTTTATAGTGTTTCTAAAGTTCTTATAGCTGTCTATTATCTAAGTGCTTATAAGTTGAATATTTATATTTGAGAACATTAATTTATCATTAATTCCACTTTCTAGTCGTATTTTTCCACGTAAAATCTTTGTTTCAGAATGAAAACTCAACAAGTAAGTAGTTACTTAAAAACTGGAAAGAGGAGAAACATTAACAAATTCTCTAAGACTTCTAATTACAACTCCACTGTGAAGAACAGCTACTTGTTAGCTTATGCCTATGTTTGGCTTATGGTCATTGCCATAAGACACACTTAAACACAATTGTGTTTTATTGACTTACCCAGATGACTGTAATGAAAACTTTAATTCCAACAAATAATCAGAGTATATGTGTAATCAGACCTCCATCAAAAACATTTAAGTGTTCTATTAGATTGCTAATAAAAGCATTTTAATGTCTAACATCCAAACTAGCCACATAGAATATAGTATATATGATTACTGGGCAAATTTGAACTTTATTCAAAACTTGTATTTACAACACATAAACACAAGATAGTACTCATTTGTAAGGGATCAAAAGCTAATATTCTGTTTTTACCTTTATGCTTGACTACAGAAACTATTTATCAGAGTATGGTCATCCCTCAGTATCAAGGAAGATTGGTTCCAGGACCTCCTGCAGATACCAAAATCTGCAGATGCTCAAGTCCCTGATATAAAATGGTGTAGTACTATTTGCATATAACCTATACACATCCTTGTGTATACTTTAAATCACCTTTGGGTTACTTATACCTAATAAAATGTAAATGCTATGTAAATAGTTGTTTATTGTTTACGGAATAATGACAAGAAAAAAAAGTCTGTACATGTTCAGCACAGCTGCAAACTTTTTAAAAAATATTTTCAATCTGTGGTTGGTTGAATCCAAGGTTGCAGAACTCTTGGAACTGGAGGGCTAACTGTAGTAAGTGTACAACCTCTACGCTCTTCAACTCTTTAAAATGTAAACTATTTTAGGCCGGGCGCGGTGGCTCATGCCTGTAATCCTAGTACTCTGGGAGGCCGAGGTGGGAGGATCGCTCAAGGTCAGGAGTTCAAGACCAGCTTGAACAAGAGCGAGACCCCCGTCTCTACTAAAAATAGAAAGAAATGATTTGGCCAACTAAAAATATATATAGAAAAAATTAGCCGGGCATGGTGGCGCATGCTTGTAGTCCCAGCTACTCGGGAGGCTGAGGCAGGAGGATCGCTTGAGCCCAGTTTGAGGTTGCTGTGAGCTAGGCTTACGCCACGGCACTCACTCTAGCCCAGGCAACAAAGCGAGACTCTGTCTCGAAAAAAAAAAAAAAAAAAAAGTAAACTATTTTATAAAAAAATTTTAAACTTCTAAACTACAATTTACAATTATCAAGTATAGGTTCAAACTATATGCTCTGGTATATTGTGCATGTAAGTATTTCCCTATTAACAAACTTCATTAACTTCATTCTCTAATCTAAATTGAATTACTAAACCCTTTAAAACTCTGTGTTATCACTGTTTATTCATATAGGCTCTTCTAATAAACTATAAGCAACGTGAGCCAGGATCTATGTGAAAATTCATCTTAAGTGAATGAATAATTAACAGTATTATGGCTAAGTCACCTCTACTTGCACATAAACATCAAAAATCAATCCCCGTGGCCAGGCGTGGTGGCTCACACCTGTAATCCTAGCACTCTGGGAGCCCGAGGCGGGCGGATCATTTGAGTTCAGGAGTTCGAGACCAGCCTGAGCAAGAGCAAGACGCTGTCTCTACTGAAAAAAATGAAAAGAAATTAGCTGGACAACTAAAAAAAAAAAAATATATATATATATATATATATACACATATATATAAATTAGCCAGGCATGGTGGCGCATGCCTGTAGTCCCAGTTACTTGGGAGGCTGAGGCAGTAGGATCGGTTGAGCCCAGGAGTTTGAGGTTGCTGTGAGCTAGGCTGACCCCATGGCTCTCTAGCCCGGGCAACAGAGTGAGACTCTGTCTCAAAAAAAAAAAAAAAAAAAATCAATCCTTGTAAAATCTACATTTGGCTGTGTTATAGAATAAGAATATATAAAAGAACAAAAAATGTAATACCCTTATATTCATTTTTTAAAATGCTTTGTTCCCTTTTAGAAGGTTATGGTGGTTGAACAACAAAAGGTAAAGAGAAAAGAGTACATACTGTATAAATTCATTTATATGAAATTCTTAAAAGGCAAAACTAAGCTATGGTAATGAAAAGCAGATCAGTAGTTACCCAGGGCTGGAGTGGGCAGGAGTAACTACAAAGGAACAAGAAGTAGTTTTTCTGAATGACTGAAATGCTCTACAACTTGACTATGGTGATTATACTTAAAAAAATAAATAAAAACTCATGGAACATTTAAAATGGGTGCACTTCTGTACCTCTATAAAGATCTGTCTTTAAAAAGAGGTGAAATAGAGAAAGAATACAAGAAGTAATAACAGAACCAACAAATATAGAGAATATCATAGGTGGAAGGGGTAGATAAAAAAGAAAGCGGAAAGGAGAACCAAAATAAATGAATACAGCTCTATGCAGAGTATCACTATTCATACAGCATTTTATAATTTCCAAAGTCCTCCAACACATTTCAGTTGTTTTCTTCGTAACTCTTAAGTAAGCGCTGATAATAATGTCTCTGCTGAAGAAAAGGAGTGCTTTTGCAATTTCTCACAGGGTCTCAGTGCCAAACTAGAACCCAGATCTTCTATATTCCTAACACAGAACTTTCAGGAAGTTAAGGAAACAAAGACCAACCATGCGAAGAAACAGAACTAACTCCTGAGGCACCTATTACTCCTATTAGTACTGTTTCTTCTGTTGCTCATCTCTTCTCAAGTTTACTTTGTCTCTGAAATATACCAACAGAAATAGGGAGCGATGACTTCCATGCTTCCATAGATCTATTGCCAAAGAAATCAAGAGGCCAAGGCACCTCTATTTCTAACGTAATTCTCCTTAGGTGTTGTCTTCTGCTTTTCCTACTTTTCACTTGAGTCCCATCATCAGCCAAAACAGAGGTGTTTCGACCACCCATCTGTTTCAGCTAACTCTTAAAGATACTCACCAAAGCCAGGCAATGATTTGCTAATTTTGAGTGTTAAAATCTTCCCCCAAAGGGTCATACCCATACTCTTTACTGATATGTGTGGCATACAGAATTCCTCTCATTATTTTATGGAAGGGGCTTAGCTAAAGAATCCAACATAAAGTACTCTTTTTATACCATCTGAACAGTGGCATAGTCCCATTAGGGCTCAAAGCGTAAATGCCAATTATCAAATGTTTTTACTGTAGAAGAGTCAGTATAAGCTCACAACTCTGGGGTAAAACTGTTGAAGTTCAAAGTCCGGCCTCATCCACTAGGTAAGTGACCTTGGGAAAATTAATGAATCCCTCTGTATGCTCATTTATGAAATAGGGATACTGGTACTACATCATAGAATTTTTCAGACAATTAAATGTGAAGAATATCTTTAAAATACTGGTACACATAAATTGCTTGACACATAAATTGGCAAAAAAGGTTTTCAATTATTATCAATTCTAAATTTACTATTCTTTCTTCTAACTACTAACATTATTTCTTTTGATAAATGTCCTACAAACACTTCTGTAAGTAGATTTTTAAAAATTAAAACTAATTTTATAAGGAAGAGCATAATCAACAACTTAGCTCACTATTAGAAACTTTTTCTGTTCTTGTTTCATCTTCAACACTAAATACCAAATTTAATAAAGAACTAATCGCAATGTTTTCTGAATGAGAAAGAAGTGATAAATATTCATGGCTGGCAAGCAATAAGTATCACTACCTATTTATCAAGTAAATACTAAAAATAGAAGAGAAAATATCTATTTTTTAAAAATTACGAATAAATGAAAGTAACTGAAATCTCATGTAACACATCTTTAGTTCAAATCATCATAAATGTAGATCTTTTATCATAACATCAGGTTTTATTTATATTTGAAAGGTGAACCCATTATTCGTAGTCAATCCATTTAGAAAATTTATATCTTTTCTCTCAAATCCATAATTATAATTAATTAGTCTTATACCTTATCAGTTTTTTATCCTTGACTTTTATTAACAGGAAATAGATGACATATGAATTTTTTTATATAACTTGAAATAAAATCTTAGCAATAGCAAGAAAAGAAATTAACGTAAGTTAATAAGCAACATCTCTATTGAAGAATGACTTTTACCTCTCTAAAGTTAACAGGACTATCCTGTGTCACTAAATAATGAGGCCCAACTGATCTCTCAGATTAATTTAATCTTTTATTTTTTCTAATTACCTGTTGTTATTCTTAATAGAAAATACAACCTGATGAGTCAATTTTTTCATATAAAAAGTGGCTATTTTTTATATATAATACTGATCACAACAGAAAATGCTATTCTGTACTACCACTTGCAAATTTTAGAGGACTACTGGAATCAGAGTTAAGAAACAGTGGAGTCAAGAGTTAATTAAGGTTAGGCTAAGAACCACCTGATTAGAATATGAATTTCTTTCCTTTTCCTGTAATAAATGGTAGAATTCTAGTACTGAATGAAAATAATTAAAACAGAATTTAGGAAGGGACATGAAAAGAGATAGTAGGAAATCAAAGAGAGAGATGGATCTAAAGGCAAGAAGGATGAATTACATATAACTTTTGACATGTTTGAACTTCATTATATCTACAATATTTTTACTTTACTAAGTATGGATCCATAGATTAATAGATACTAAACAGTCAAATAATTTAACAGATTACTTTTAATGTTACATATTTTCAAAAAATCCCATCCAATAAGATAGCTTCATATATATCATCTCAGAGGCATTTATGGTCTAACTACCACACTAACATGGATCCCAGGAAGACAAATAAATCAGGTTTAATGGCAATTCAGAAATATTCCATAAAATCAATAAAACATTCGTATTATTTTTAGGATTTTCATTTGTGAGCTATAAAGTATAATTATGCATGTAAAAATAAAATAAAATAAAATTGCCTCTTAATCTATTTGTCTACTTTCATTTCTATCTTAGTTTTTCATATGGCAAACAATGTATGCAAAATGAATATTTTTCAGTATAGAATGTATAAGAAATAGTGCCTTTTTCCCTGTTGTTGAACTTTTTCCCCTGGTACTTCAAAGAAGAACCCTAGCCTTTGAATTTGAACCTCCCAACTGCAAACCATTTTATTTTTTAAATACAGACAAACCATGTTCTTTAAAAATGACAGGGAAAACAGAATCAAAAAGTGAAAATCTATAGTGTATACTTTTGTCCATGATTTTTTCTATACAAGTTATTTTCAATATAACTACAACAGCATCATTTTTTACCTATTTTAGTAAGACCCACATGTTAATTATGGAGTCATCAGGAACATCATTTTAATGGTTATTATTATCTATTAATTAGCTAGATCCCTTTTCTATTGTCAGGCAATTACCACATTGAATAAAAAGGTGGTAGCAGGAAGGAGAAACATTGTTTGACAGGTAGGTTAAATGCAAACTCAACCGAATGGTAAAGATATTTTGAATCTATTTCTAAAGCTTAATGATACCCAATTGCAGGTTTTCCAACTTTGTTTTCCTAAAAGAACTTAAATTTGGGAAATATATGTTCTATTAATATTAAAAAATTAACAAGTTGTATTATAACAATTACTTAAATTCCCCTCACTTCATGCTGAGTTTTTAATTATTAGATGGAAATCTAGACTACTGATGTAAAGCATGCATACATAAATATTACTAGACACTACTTTATATTATGTACCATAGGGAGTCAGTACAACATAGTAGTTAAGAGCACAGACTCTAAAGTGAGACTATCTGAGTTAGAAGCTTCAACTCAGTAAGGCTGAATGAAGCTTACTAGGTATGTGACTCCGGTTGAGTTACTGCACTTCCCTACGCCTTTGTTTCCTCATCTCTAAAGTAGGATAATAATAGCCATCTCAAAGGGTGGTCAGGAGAATTCAGTGAGTTCATATTTGTAAAGTTCTTGGCACACAGTAAGCACTCTTCAGATGTTTGTTGTTTAAAACTTTTTAATTTAACTAACACTTACTGAGCACTTACTATGTGCTAGGTTAAATGCTTTACATAAATTTGCCTCAAATAATCTTCCCAACAGCATAGGGTAAAAGATAGTATTATTGCCCCCATTTAAAGATGAGAAAAGTGAAGCACAAAAAGATTAAATAATTAGGTCAAGGCCACACAAGTAAATATCAGAACAAGCATTTGTATCCAAGTCTCATAGCATGGCCTATGATTTTAACATTAGATCATAGGATACACTATATACTAGAAGTAGTAGCCTTCTACTATACTGTATCTTGAAAAGAGGGCATAAAAGCCACAAGAGACTTTGCTGAAATAAACTAGAATATGTATTCCTTGGAATAAAATAGAGTATTTTAAAAATTAATGTAAGAAATAAGTCACTATAATACAGAAATATTTATTTATGAAGTAATATGTCTAATATTTGTTTTAAAATAATACAGCTTGGGGGAGAGAAGAAAAGAAACAAAATTAGATTGATAATTGTTAAAGTTTGGTGATGAGTATATGGGGATTCATTATTTTATTCTTTCTACTTTTATGTATTCTTAAAATCTCCCTAACAAAAGGTTAAAAAATAGCAATAGGGTGGCATAGTTAATACTTCATTACACAAGCAAACAATTTTTTATGACATGCTGTATCGAAAATGTAAAAAGGACATGATATACTTGATACACATTTTACATTTTATATATAATCTATAAAAGGGTGGTCTTACTTTAAATAGTTGAGTACCTTCTCAACCACAATGAAATATTAACAGAAGTATTTTGGCACAAACGTGAATATACATACTAAGTGGTTGTCTGCAGTTCCATCAACTCACTAAAAAAATTTTCTTAAATAATAAACATTTTTTTTTTTTCATTTCTTTCTCCTGCCTGATAATCTCTATGACCATGACCACTCTCTGGTTTGTTGCCCAGGAAATGGATGGGTTTGTACAGACAAATATCATTCCACAACATGGTCACAAATTGAACAATATGATTGTAAACCAGAAATCTGCTTCACTAAGAAACATTTCTAAAAATTTCTCACTTCAAACTGTAGTTGTAAAAATATCTTTCTTTCATATTAATACATGTATATGGGCTTCTTATACGTACAAATGTAACCAATAATTAGAGAACTTTTTATATGCTCTATTAAGTATATAAAGCATAAGAGAATCTTTATATGTACTGTTAAGCTAATACTTAAGGAAAAAACTAACATTTATTAAGCTACTCTATACTGGGCACTTTATACACATTAGCTCACTAAACTTAAGAGATAACTACATTTTTATACAAAGAATAGTAAAGTTTAGAGAAGTAAAATCACATGCCCAAGGTCACAGAGCTAATAAGTAGCTAAACTGGTATTCAAACTTAAGCTCAATTACAAAGCCCATTTTTCTCCCACTATATCACACTGCCAGTAAGGGAGGCAAAAATCTATATTCAAGTCAAAATTAAATATTTAGGGCCTTTGTTAAGTGGGCCATAAAATGTTCAAGTTACCGGTTACATAGGTATTTCACAATGGCAGCTTGGCTGTGGGTACAAAGCACTAACTAAAACACAGAAAATACTGTTGCTGCTACTGTGGGACTTTTTTTTAAGTCTCTTAATTTTGGCCTCAGTTTCTCAACTCTATGTTGGGGAGATTAATATCTTTGCTGTCAAATTCCAGAATTACAAGGACTCACAGATGACATATGTGAAATCTCTTCAAAATCTACAAAAACAACACAGAGTATTTTATCTTAAAATGCTAAAAAAAATGCAAAAACAAAGTTTTCTAAAGTAACTGTCAGCTGTTTAAACTATTGTACAGATTCTATTAACATTTGCCAGAATTTTCTAAAACCCTTTTTTTCTAAGTGTAGCTCAATTATCATCTCTATTACTTGGCTTTCCTTATCCTTAAACATAATGCAATCATAATAGCATCAATGCTTTTGTAATAAATAATTAATGTATCATTTTGAAATGTTCAGCATATAAAAGTTCTAAATTCTGAATTTTCAAACTAAGTACGTGTTTGGTGTCACTCTTTTAGTTATATTCATCATCTTAAATGTTTGGGCCTTTTCACATTCAGTTTGTGTGCAAAAAGCTAGAATTAAGATCCGAATTCTAAAGTAGAACACACAACACATAATTTAAAATGATTTTTCAAGGCTTCTCGAAGAAGATACAACAATCAACAAGCACATTAAATGCAACAACAAAATCCACTGAAACATTTAGCTGCTCTAAAAGAAGGATCAGGCTCTTCAGTTGAAAACGACATTGTGTGAGTTTGCAAAGTTTCACACTTTCCCATTTAAACTCCATTTCAGAGAAAGCCTTTGCATACTAACACAATATGCTTTAAAATGGCACTTTGCTGACCTTCCAATAGTCCAGCTCTATGAAAATTCTGTGATGAGTATAACTTCAGAGAATCTGAAAAACACAAAAAGCATTAGGTACTTTTTATGCTGAATGAGGAAAAAAATGCCAAGGATAGCATACATCTCTTATATAACTGCCATGTATTTTAAAGAGCTAAAGCCCATATTCGTGAATATATTCCCTGCAAAAGGAAGGTTGAATTGTCTCTACATTGGTCTCTAAGCTAAACTTAGATTTTCATTAAGTATTTGTTTCATGGAAAATTATCTGATGATTACTGCCCAAATGGTGTTAATGTCTTGACTATTTTTAGCACCCATTTGTAACACATTATTAGCCTTGCTCTAAGAATCATCTCTTGATATTGTCTCTTTCTTCTGACATTCAACATTATAATATTTCTAAACCACTTCAGGTAACGCTGCCCAAAAAACATCCTGCAGGATGGTGACTGCCAACTAAAGTCATCGGAGCAACAATGGCTACAGTTACTAAGTAGGACTCTGTGTACAAACTCAACAGTCAGTCTACAAAGTCCAGTACCTTCCAGAGTTAAACCATGTCACTTTGATTCACTTAAACAATTTAAATACACTAACATGTGAAGCTGAAGTCCTTTTTTTTTTTTTTTTGGAGGAGGTGGAATCAGCAGATGGATACATCAAACCAAAAGCAGAAGGAACGCTGAATTTCTCAGGAAGGGGGTTCACAATGGCACGTTTTTTTAATATGCTGAAATGAATAGTTAACAACCCAGTTATGTCTTTTGCGCCTCCCGTGGTTTAAAAAGTGGTGAAGAGTGCAGTGGGAGTATTTTGATTTTGATGCCCCTTGCACGGGGAACCTGTTCTGACACATTCTTGCGGTGTCTAGTATAGGAATTTAACCTGAGTAGAGATCAGCTGAAGTGTTAATATTTCAGATGCTGGGAATCCCCTGCAGGCGTTAGCCAAAAAGAGTTTTTAAATGAGTATCTCTGTCCAGTGTCCCCTCCCTGCAGTGAGCCTTTGAACAGCAAAAAAGAGAAAATTCTCAAAGGACAGCGTCTGTGCCTGAGCTGGTACCCCTGGGAGAGGTGAGGAATAAAACCAACCCAGAGACAGTACCCCTAGCTTTGTAGAGGAAGAAGTAATTAGAATGCCACAGAGGTGAAAAGAGAAAAAAGAAAATTCGGGCCCTTTCTAGCAATAAGATGACGAGGAAAGGAAGGACGCCTGTTCAAGGGGGGCTGTCCCAACAAGGGGAGGGAGTGGACTAGGCCGGAGGGAGACGGGGGTAGAACGACGGCGCACAAACAAGCTGGAGGGGGAGAAAAATGGTGACCCTGCATCCAGAACCGGCTCCAGGCCACGCCGCCCGCTCAGGGGCAACTTTGCTGGGGAGGAGGGTCCTGGCAAGAGCAGCCGCTGCGCGCCGATCGCGGCGGCCCCAGCTAGGGGCCCAGTCTGGGGTGATCCCCAAGCGGGGGAGGCTGGGGCCCGCCGCTCGCGGAGTGTGGCGGGGCTGGACCGGCCGAGAGCCGCTCTGAGCTATCCGTACCGCAGAGACCCGGGGGCCGACGGAATCTGGGCCCCGAGCGGCTGGGGACTCCGCGGGGCAGGCGACTCCTCGGCTTGCCCTCTCCACCAGACCCCAACCCCATCGGCCTCTCCCCACCCCAGCAAGCGAGGCCACTGGGGTCGGGCTGAGTTGCCCCCCGCCCCGACGGGGACCCCCGGCCTCCCCCGGGCCCGGTCTCCCCGCCCCCACGCCCCACCCCCCAGCCTGACTCACCTCGCGAGTACAGGGACTTGGGCGATTCCAGGTCTAGGTCCGCGCTGAGCAATGAGATGAAGTCCGAGGGCATCGCAACTCGACCCAGCCCGGCCCGGGGGCAGCGGGAGGGGGGAGCGGCGGTGGCGGCGGCACCTCCTCTCCGGGACCGCGGGCACCGAACCGGGGGCGGCGAGGCGAGGGCGGCTGCCGCTGCCTCCTCCTCGAGGGTAGTGACTTCCACCCGGCCGAGGACCGAGGAAACGGCGGCGAGTTGGAGGGGAAACTCCACAAGAATTGATTCCCGGCAAGCCAGGAGAGGGGTTCAGGGCGGGGAAGGGGAGGGGGGGAGAGCCAACGGGTCCTTTTCGTGCTTCTCCTCAGCGAAAACTGACTGACGCCGCCGCCGCCACCGCCGCCGCCGCCGCTGACAGGAATCTGAGCCCCGCCCCCCCCGCAGAGCACTGCGCAGGCGCGGAGGGGGGCGTACCAGAGCGCGGAAGAGCCCGGCGGCCGCCGGAGGGCGGGGAGGCGCTCCCTGGAACAGCATCAACAAGAGCTTCGCTTCCTGCCGCGGCGGCCCGGCTGCTTTCCCGAGTCGGGAAAGGGCCCCGCCGTCAGGGAGGGAGGGAGGCTGGGAGGTGTCCGCACGCTGGGGCCCCGGGGAGGGAAAAGGTATTTGCACCTGCCTGGTGGCGGCGAGCCTGAGGCGGTGGACCTCGCGCCGAGCTGAGCTCAGGAGACAGACCCGGGGGAACCGAAGTGTCTGCGCGAGGAGGGGAAGGACCCCAGGGACGGGCGGCGGCCAGGCTGGGCTGGCTTAGGGTCTCGCAGGGGAATGGAGCTTCATCGCTTGGACAGCCACCAGCCCTTTGGGGTTTTCATAGCAATGTCCACATTGAGCTGGCCAAAGGACTGTCAGACTCGTTTCTTAATTAAGAAATGGCAGACCGTATCTTAAAATTTTTCCTCGAGTTACCGTTTTTAATGACTTTCTCCCCTACCTCGACCTTTGGAGGCTGAACATTTAAAAAAAAAAAACGATCTCTGGGATTGTGTAGGGGTGTCCAGGTTTATTCGGATGGGAGATAGAAGACAATTTAAAAATTGGATCATGTTGATTGATCCACCTGGCTGTTCTAAAGGGAAAAAGAAAAAAAAGCTAACGCTACTCTTCCAGTTTTTCATTTTTTACTTTTGTACTAGGCAGGGATGGAGGAAAAACATATTTAATTAAGTTTTTGCTATTCTGTTCCTGGGGCCAAAAGTTTCCGTTGCAAAAACTTAAAATCTTCACCTACACCGCAGACCGTTTCCTGACTCTCTTAATAGACTTCTGAGAAATTTTTAATCGAGTTATTAAAATATCAATTGGAGTGCAGGGTGTGCATCTTGGGAAATAATTTTAATCTTGTGTGGAATATTGATGCCAGCAGCCACACAGACAAGGTTTTTAAGCTATTCGAGTTGGTTTAGTTTTTTTGTTTTATTTTATCTACAAAGATAGTTACAAATCATAAAAATCAGTCTGTATTTTTCATATATATAATTTATAGAGCCTTTTCCCCATTAATTTGAGCAATTCATCGGGACTTGGAGTGCTGAGGTTGGGGGAAGAAGCTCTCAGCAAAGGAGGCCCTAGTACAGGTGTCTTTGGGGTGGGGCCCTTTCCAAAGCTCCACCTGCAGACCTAGAATTTAAACCTGTGTCATCAGAGCCTATCTATCTTCCCATGTGGACATCTGATTCATGTTGCCCAATTATCTTCACTGAATTCTGTATAGTAATTAATCAACCCTGTGAACATTTTCCTCCTGCCAGAGGTTAAGAAAGCTTTTCAGAGTCACCCCAAGATGGCAAAGCAAAACAGGAAATTACCCTCAAATTTCCATTGCCACTGTATGCTGTTGTAACAAGTCCCAAGGGAAGTCCCTTCATAACTGACAAGAGCCCCACTCATTTGAGAGAGGAAGATTCAAACCTTACATTGCCCAACAGGCCAATGCCTACTGAAATGCTATAGCTTCTGAATTGGAGTAAACACCTGTTGGAAACCTCCCCCATTCATTAGTCACTACATCTTGTAATGGACAGGAAAGTGCAATGCATCAGGCAGAGCCCCAGTACTAAGAAAGTTGAGTGAATCACTCTGAGCATATCCCTTTTCCCCAGATCTATGTGATCATTCAACAGATTTAAGGTATAGGAAATCCCCAGTACTGTTCTGGTCCTAATTAACAAGTCAAGAATTGGCAAGGCCTCTTCCTCTTTCCCTTAGTACTTCTCTGCCCTTTTGTGCCTTTTTTTCCCACTGAGGCTTTGTTGTGTATGTTAATCAGATTTCCCCTGATTAGGTAAGAGCAAAGTGAAGAGGGGTCCACCAAAGTGTGACTTGCCCTAACCTGTGAATTCCCTTAGACTGGAATTCTATGGGCTCAGGCCCTACCCCAGCAGTTCCTTCATTAAGCACTGATTACATCCCGATAAATACTTGAAAATTCAATGCCCTCTCCTTGTCCTTTTATAGAGACAGATTCTTTCAAAAACTGCTTAGATGCATAGTTTTCATGGCCATGCTTTGCATCAGCATAGAGACCTAGATTTTCATTTTGCCCCTCAAATTTCAGTGACTAAAAGCACAAATTAATTCATTAGTAAACAGTGTTTGTTCTACTCAGATCGAAAAATACATTTTGACCTGCATGATATTTAAGGTCATCAAAAATAACTCTCTGATCATTGTGTCTTTAGCAAATTATATGCTACCCTTAGTTCCAATGATATTTCCCTCTGTGGTCATTTATATCTCAGTTGCATCCCCTTTTATTTGATATTTGAAATAATCTAATGATATATTTTTTAAACAATAATCTATACACACTCCTTCATAAAATTTCCTCTGAGCACAATAAAAAAGTAAAACTTTAAGCATGTATTAAATAAAATATGGAAAGTCCCTCTCATTGAAAACTACAATAGGATCATGGAACAAAACATAAAGCAGATTTAGTAGTTTGCAGACTTCTTTTATGTTACTTCCCAATCATATATCACATTCCCTAGTCACTTTATTAAAATTTCACAAGAACTCAGATTCAACTAAAAGACTGTGTATGTAGATTATGCAATAGAAAGGCAGTTTTTATATTGGTGGTGTGTTCTTTAACCCCTCCTGGACCTGTTTCGGCACTTTGTGAATTGTGTAGCTGGATCGACTCTAAAAGAAAGAGGTTCAAATATCAACCACTGAAAAGGAATTAAATAAACTCATACAGAACAGAGGAATGTGTTGTCACAAGATCTACAGAATCTTTGTCATTATAATACAATTAAAGCTGTTAAAATAATTTTAGTCACACACATATTGTAAGGAACCTGCTAAACAAACACAAAATGTGCAAGGAAAATTTCCAGAGCAATTCAAGTAATGGAACAAAAAAAAGTTTAGACCGCAAATATTTTAGCCCTGCCTATTAAGGGAGCAGTCCTTAATAATAACGGAGAATTGATAGTGGTGGGAAATAGCAGTGAGTGCATTTGCGCTGAACTTGTAATCAAATTCTTATTTGATTATGTTTATGTGTCAATTTTCACCCTTAGAACATGTTGTAACAAATATTTCTGGAGGCAAAATTAGTTTCTATACTATTTACAGTCAAGTGTAGAACACTCCCACTCTTTCCATCTTCCAGGGAGTACTTTAATCTTATAATCAAGCATTTCATTCACTTTGATGGAGGCCTTCTGGATTTTATGAGCTGGTCTGAGTTGGAGTTTGTATCTGAAATCCTATAGAGACCGTTACGTTTCTCAAGATTTGGAGTAATTGCACGTCCTGAGATACAGTTCAATCAGCTTGAATCTGGAAGATTTAGTGAGCAGGGAGAAAGGAAGTAAATGCCAGAGGAATTCAAAGGCTGGATTAGGGAGGAGAAATTTTCATGGGAAAATAGAAACCTCAAGCCCATTAAACCAAGAAAGGAAGGAAGATAATGTCTCTAAATCATTCCAAAGCTAGGCAGGTTAAACATATAAAAACTGCAAAGCAAGGCCTTATTCACACTGGCCCTGATACCACCACATCGCATTTGCTACAATGCTCTTTCTACATCTAATCATAGTATTTATTGAGTCTAGTAGCCCCACCTCAGCTCTCTAATATTAGTTTGATCAAGAGTATGAATTAGTAAAGGTTTTACAATCTCCTAATACCCTCTCTCTTAATTCAGGGTGTTTTAACCCAAGGTCCACTGGTTTGCTTCAAGGCAACTGTAATCTTCCTAAACTTATACACACATTTTTACAAGCTTGTACCTATATGCATTTCTTTCCTTGGGACAAAGTTAAAATTTTAGCTTTCATAAGCTTTCTTAAAGAAAGCTCCATAAACCAGAAAAGATGCAAAACCATCCCTCTACATGAAGCTAAAATTCACTCTTCTTTCATTCTATGAATGGGTGCCAGGAACTATGTCAGGTGTAGGAGATACAATGATGTTACAAAGATTAATATAAGAAGTAAACTCAGCCTGACCAGGGAGATGTCTTACAAACAAACACATGCATTGTGATAGGTGCTATGCTAGAAATCTGTGTAGGTACTAGAAATAAATTATCCTTTTGCTTTCTCCATGAGCCCTGAGAGGGGAAGAGGAAGAGATGTTGTCTCACACACCATACTCTTTCTTCTCCTCCCACTATTCCCCACAGCTGATAGCTCTTCACTTCAAATGCAATTTCCTACAGGGATTAAAAGAGGCTAGACAGTTACAGGGCAAAGTCCTGACACGGATGTTTACAATGTGATGCATCACAGCTACTATGTGTTGATGCAAAGATTCCAAGAAATACCTGGGCTTCATTGGACTTTGTCAGCGGATGGTCAAAGAAACACTGACTGTCTTTTTTCAGCTTTGCAGAGGATTATGGCTCAATACTTGGGTTAAGGATGCAATGATAAAATAGTTGAATCGGTCATCCACAACTAAGCCCCAGAATTGAAGGGCTGAGTTGAAGTTATTGGATAAACTAGACTGACTTTAGAAATAACATATACCCAAGAGGCATTTGCTTCACCTGAATAAGGAAATGTAGACTGCTCCAAACACAGGAAGAGACATACAAGGGATCTGTCCATAGGTGTTAGAATCTAATTTTAAAATATGAGATTTAGAGAGAATATTTATTTATTCATTCCATTTCTCCACCTCCAGAAATCTTACTTTACCTTCAAAGTCCAGCTCAGACATCCCTTCCTCTGCAAATTCATCCTGAACCTTTCCAAGCAATATTAATTGTTCTCTCCTCAGGATCCCCATAGCATTTTGTTCAATGTGCTGGGGTAGCAATCATCACAGTGAATTACAGTTCATAGGTCTCTCTCTGACATATTGTGAACACTTGGTTGTACAGTATCCAAGAAAGTAAAAACAAATAAAACACAATCCTTGCCTTAAATAGCTTATAACTGATTGCAAGCACATAGCTTTAGCACCCAGACAGAAAGAAACAAACTCTGTAATAGCCATCTGTTGACATTTTAATAAGAATTTGATATTAGATACAGAGATTAATAGAATGAAAGAAGAAACTGGAAAGGTAAGAAAAGAGCAGATGTGAAAGGTCTTGAACATGATGCCAAGGATTTTGTTCTTTATTCTATGGGCAGTGGGAAGCCATTGGAGATTTTTCAAGAAGGAAATGACCTGACCAGAACTATATTTTAAGAAAGTAACAGAGGCAGCAATGTGGAGAGTAAACTGGTAGCTGAGAGCCTCAAAAGAGAGACCAGCCAAGAGCCAATGAAGCCCTAAAGAGTAGAGCAGGGGAAAAATGGAAAGAAGGAATTGTATATGCAAGAGACATTGTGGAAGTAGAATCAAAAGAACTCAAATTGCTCAAATGTTGAGAGTGAGGAGGAGAGAAAAGTCTGAGAAAGGAGATGTTGGGACAGAGGTTTGAAACATCTACCGGCAGGTTCTTCATCGTTGGAGTCTAATAGCTTAACCCACCAAAAAGTCCTTATGGGAGAAGAAAACTCCTCTAAACATGAATCACCCAAGAGATTTATACTTTGTTAACTGGAAAGGCAAACACTCTAATCAGAAAGGAAATGATCCTAGACTTACTCTTAGTAGGAAATCTAAGTGAACATAACTTGCTGAAACTCAGTGAAAAATTGATAAGAAATAAATGAGCATGCATTTCCAATTTTCACTCCAAATATACTTGAGCATTATTTAAGCCTTTATATGTTCACCTTCACAATAACTAAATGTGGAAGAAGTTCAAGAATTCTAGGCCGGGCGCGGTGGCTCACGCCTGTAATCCTAGCACTCTGGGAGGCCGAGGCG
>CM052442.1:124012766-124051314 GCA_028533085.1 Varecia variegata
TTCTAAAGGCCAACGATTCTTCTGAAAAACACTTGTAGAAAAAAAAGCAGCCATAGTATCTTTAAAGAGGATCAATTTGCAAACCTTTCGTTCATGGAAGACTTGGGTAATAACAGACCTAAGGTTTACTCTGTAAAGCCTGGACCAAGGACCAAAAGCATTTAAAACCCAAGTACTAAACAGGCTGAGGGAACTCTGAACTCAGCCCTGACAGCCTGAACTGAAGTCATAAGGAACAAGTAGATCATCTGCCCTGGATAGCTGTTAGATGAATGCCTTTTTTGAGTGCAAGAGAAATACAAAAAAGAGGGAAATTCAGAAAGAAACATTCAGTAAGAGAATAACAGGAGAGAAAAAGCCTAGGGAGAGTTGTTCCAGTAGGTTTCCCTCCAGAAGCAAAGAGGAAGATGTCATCTGTGTTACTGTTCATGAGCAGGTCAACCCTGAACCCCAGATCAGACTGGTCTTCACTGTTGGGGCCATCTGTAGATATGTTGCCCAGTGAGTTCTAATTTCTTCTAGATAGACTTGGTGTTTTCTTTATTGTACTCACACACCTCAATGGTCAAAAGCTTCCAAGAGAATATTTGATCATTCATGTGATCCAAGGAAGTATCTACTATTTCTCAAGGATGCTACCTGAACCTATTTATGTGAAGTTTATCAAGAGACTATTTGATAAAGCAGAAAGTGAACTGACTCGGAACCCTGAGTCCTAAGTTCTAGTTCTATTTTGGCACCTACTGAGCAGAGGTTGTCCACTTTTGGAACGCCCAGTGGGCACTCATGCTTCTCCTTAGTGTGACTTTCCTCCAGAGACTCTCCTCTGGACTTCATACTGCGTAGGGGAAGGCTGGAGCTGCTAGCACCACCATGCCCCAGAGAGGAAAGAGCCTGAAGTAGACTAATCATGAGGAAGCACAGCCAAGAGATGGGGAGAGAGAAAAACCAGAACCTGAAAAAAATCACTGGAGTCTCTGGAGGAAGCCATGCCTGACTTCAATTATAGAGTTGATAAGTTCCTTATTCCTTATTACTCAAGAGATTGTTTGGAATTGGCTTTTCTGTCACTTTAAAGTGAGAAAGAAAGTCTTAACTTGACATAATCTGCCCAGGTTTATGGAACTTTCTTGGCCTCCATCTCCTTTCTGTGAAATAGGTGGATTAGATCATTTATCAGGCAGGGATTGTGTCTGGCTGCTAATAACAAACACCCGTGGCTTAGAGGTTTTAGTTTTCTTATGTAAGGAGTCTGGAGTTAGGCAATCCAGGGCTAGTCTCGCAGCCCCACAGTGTCGTCAGGCACACAGCTGTTCCCCTCTGCCAGCTTTAGAAGTGGCCCTTGTTCTCACACTCAGAAGATGGCTGTCACCTCTAGGATTCATGTCTGCATCCTAGGCAAGAGGAGGAAGGAAGGGTAAAGGGCAAATGGGACAACTCTGTTCCCTAGAAGACACACACAGTGGCTTTGACTTACATATCATTGGACAGGACTGTATCACATGGTCACCATCTGAAAGGGAGGCTGGAAAATGCACAGATGGGTATAATGATGCTTTGAACAAAATTGGGGGTTAGTTGGCAAGGAAGGTGGGGAGAATAGATGTTGGAGAGACAATTTCAGTATCTGTCACAGAATACATAATAGCAAAGATAACCTCCTTCTGAAATTCTGTCATTCTTGTGTTCTTTCCAGTTTGTTTTACCTAATCATTTCTTAATGAAAAAGAGTTAAATCCTTTATGGAAAGGGAGCACATCTGAAAAATCTAAAGCTTTGGGGAAGTAGAGGTACATCTCATATATGAAATGACAATAAGCACATGTGAGATATCCGATTATAGTCAAAAGCTCTTCATATCTATTATCATTTTCCTGAAACTTTCTTAAACTTTTAAATTCCAAACTTCAGGAAGCTTCTCACAAATTCCAGCTATTCTGGCATCTTCTTTGGTTGAACTAAGTGACCTGGTTTTTCCTTCTCATTTCCAGTCCCTCTCAGATGATTTCATATCCTTATGTTTCATCTCTCCAACTAAATTGTAAACTTGTCAAGAGCAGAGCCCAACACTTAGCACAATGTTGGATTTGTAGTGAGCAATCAATAATGTTTGAGCAATGAATGAATGAAGGAATAATAGAAATCTGAGTTTCTATTTCTTTTCTCTCCCCAGAACTCTGCCCTCAATACATGCTTGTTAACTGACGCCTCTCAGAGTCATTACCGAGGCAATTTGTATCCTAGGCAGCCGGCTTTAGAAAGCCCTTTACTTTCTACCCTCAAATCTTCTCCACCATTATATTAATATATTCAACCAGGTCCTAGGAGTCTGTCCTGACCACCTCCCTTTGCCTGTTTCACCTGGGCCCCTGCCCATTTTAACCGATTAAAGGTCTTACCTTCAGGAAATTCCTCCTATGTCTAAATTAAATTTTATACACAGCCATTTCCTCTTCTTTTGCTAAGTTGACAGAACACAGCAGGTAACATGTTTACCAAGGCTTTAGAAAGGCCTGAGTGAGTTTTTTAAAATAAAAAATAAGTTATGTTGGGGTTTGATACTGCAAAAACAATATGCATTTATTGTAAAAATGAAAAATAATAGCTGAAAATAAAAATAAGAAGTTAAGTAATAATTAGTCAAAAACTCATAAGCCACCATATAGAGAATACTCATTTAGTATATATCTTTCTGGAATGTCTCCATGCATATTTTGCATTACATATTACTAAAATTGCCTATGCTATTTATACCATTATCCTGCTTTCTTTTTTTTTCTTTTTTTTTTTTGGGCTGACCAACTGCATATTTTATTAAATGGCTTTGAATAAAAAAAGTGAAATGCTTCATTCTGTTTTTTCAGAAACTAATCAAAAGATTACAGAGTCTTACACGATTTGGAGACACAAAGTGGATGCTGAGCGACTAGAGGTCACTCCAGGTGTGGAATTTTAGAAAGTTAGTCATTGGAGTAAATGGAACAGTGGCTCTGGCAGCAGATACAAAGGAATGATGCTCTGGAGAGGAGGTAGGGACACTCTGCGATCAGCCAGTGGATAGATGAGGGTCCCAGCTGGAGGTGGGATCTTTAATTTGATGGTTTATCTTTCACTGCTTATGCCTCTGTCTTCGTAAATTATCCTGCTTTCTTGACATAACTTTGACCATCACATCAGTTCACATCGATAAATATTCTTAATAATGTGTGGTGGCAGAAGAGTATTTCATTATAGGAAATACCTTAATTTATTTAGCCAATCCCCTGCTTTTGACGTTTAGTTTATTTCCTTTTTTGAAAACTTTTGTAAATACCACTGAGATGAACATCCTTGTAGCTAAATCTGTGCTTATGGTCATTTCTTAATAATTCCCTTTGGATACACTCCTCAATAAGATTTACTTTGATGACCAGTAAGCAGAAGCAATATACATTTCATATGAAATGAGAGAAAGAAAAGCAAGCCCACAGTAGCTCTTTACTATTATTTTGGGACCTAAATTGTGTTTGGCTTGCAGGTTTTGGGGCTTACTCAGCATAACCTAATGCAATGGTTTTAAAATATATTTTTGTGGCACCACACCTGGAAATCTGAACTTCCGGTAGAACACTGCAGAAATGCTGATAGGGAAACTTAAAATCACAAAACATATAACTACATGCTAAATCAGATGCAGCTATCACAGCATCTAGTATAGACAAGCATGAGGTATCCATTTAAGAAAAATACATCAGAGAAAAATTTATAATTGAGAAAGTATAGCCCATTAATGAATTATTTTTCTACTCCAAACTGGAAAAAGGATGACATGATCTGATTTGATGGAGCTCAAAAACCACTAGTGCAGGTAGGAAAAAGCAGAATATTTCATTTTGAGTCTCCACTCTGCCACTTATTAAATACATCAATCTCTTAATCACTCTGAAACCTCAGTCTGTTGCTCTGCAAAATGGATTTAATAATTACCTTTGTCATAGAGAGAAAATGAGCTAAATTATGAGAAAATTCTTTGTAAAGTGTAATACTATCACATGAATGTTACCAGTGGTTGTTATTATAGTTGATGAAGTGTTGAAAAATTCAGGCTTTACTAGTACTGAGTTTGTCACAAAGATCTGACAGCATGAATCCAATCCCAAATAAAAGAATTTAATGATTTGAGAGCACTCTACCAAACCTAACATCAAATAATGATCTTCTAGAAATACATGCTTAAATCAGTCTTCAAAAGGTGAGATTAAAATATTCCCCCCAGTTTTAAAAGTTCTTTTATTCTAAGACTCAGATGGGAGAAGACTCTCATTCTGTGCACTTTTATAGTTGATGTTCAGTAGTTTTTCTTACATGGAAAATTATAGTGACCTGAACTTTAAAAATAAGTGATTTTGCAAAATACAAAAAGTATATATACACTATGATCATAACTGCAAACAAGTTCATGAACAAGGACAAAAGCAACCAAATATAAAAATACTTTGTTATATTTTGTAGCTTTATAGTTTTTTAGGATTTCTATTATGAGTCAGAATACATTATATCAAAATTTTAAATATATAAAGAATAAATAAATTCTCCTATCTTATTTTTTTCTATGTCTTTAAAGTTTATAATTACATGGGCAAATCAATTTAAAGAAATTCATCCCAACTTGAGAGTACTTAAGAGTTCTGTGTCCTTTAATGAGCTTATTCCCACTCAACTTTCAAGATATTTCTAATTAGACAGAAAACATATCATTCTAATCCATCTTTTAGAAAAATAAAACCAATCTTCCTATCCTACCTATCCTGCCTACCCTGATTAGAAACACAAGGTAAACAAATGTCATAGGCGGGGTAGAAAAAACATTGTAAAAGAAGACAAAATTTGTGATCATCTCAATCAATGCAGGAAATAAAGCATTGTCATGATTTAAAATTTTTTAAATGCTAAGCAAAGCAACTAGGAATAAAAGAGAATTTCTTTAACCTAATAAAGGCTTAATTAAGTTTAGCTGCAAATGACCAAAAACAAACAAGAAAAACCCAGAGGCTCAAATTTCTAACTCTTGTGAATATAGGCAATCCCTGCCTCGTATGGCAGCTCCAAGATCATGAAAACCCAACTCCTATTTTGATTTCCTGCAATCATTCCATCTTGTGGGTCAAGATAGCTATTCTACCTCAGCTACCAAGACATATACCAGCCAACAGAAAGGAGGAGGAAAAGAAAAGAGAAGAGCTTGCCTTCCCTTTAAGGACAAGCACCACTTCTAATTATATCTTGCTAGCCAGAGCTTAGAGATATAACCACATCTACTAACTGCAAGGGAGGCTAAAAAAATAGCATGCATTTCAGACAGCTATCTGACCAGTTAAAAATCTAGGACTCCATTACTGTAAGGAGAATAACAACTGATAATGGGAGACAACTCTCTACCAAAAATCTACAGCAAACCTACAGCAAGCATCATAATTCATGGTAAAAATTTGGAAGCATTTCATTAAAATAAGAAACAAGACAAAGATGCTTTCCTCACTTTGCTGCTATTAAACATTATCCTAGAGATTCTAGTCAATGCAATATGAAAAAATAAATAAAAGAGAGGAATAGGGTTGCAAAGTACGAAAGAAAAATCGTTGTCATTTGCAGTTGAAATAATTATTTACATAGGAAGTCCAAGAAAAATATTAAAATAGTCAAGCAACTTGCTGGTAAAGACAAGATCCAAAAATCAATAGTGTCGTTAATTCACTTCTAGGTTTGAGAAACTCTCACTCGTGTGTATAAGATGACATGCATATTGCAACATTATTTGTAATACTAAAAAACTATTACTGAAATACTGAAAATTATTGTAATATTGAAAGTGTGACTAGATATCATCATTTAAGACCCTGGATCCATTGATTCCCCAAAGTTTGACCAGTTTCCCAAAACTCTTTAGTAACACGTCCAAATAATATTCCATCTTAAGCCTGTTTGAGATGATTTTTCTTTCATTTCCAATCTTATTGGGTCCTGATACATCTAGAGACTATCATCAAGTAATCTAAATCCGTACCCAGTTTTTAAAAACAGGAAAAAGGCAACAACAATCGAGCAAAACCTAAATGCCTCAACTCTAGGCCCTAGAGGCTAATTAAACCACAACAACCAACATCTCTGAGGTTTACAATGTACAAACTATTCCGGATAACTCCATTGATCAAAGCACAAAATCAATAATAAAAGAAGTGAAATAAACATAATACTTAAAATACAAGAAAATATTTTATAAATAATATCTTATAAAACTTTATATTCATATAAATCAGCTGAAGGTAAAATTTTTTTCTTTTGTTTAATTTAAAATAGGAAACATTTCAAATATACAGAAAATGGATGGCATATATCCACCATCCAGATTCAACAGATGTCAACATTTTCTATATTTCTTCATTTATTTTCATATTTTTTAGAAAGAAATAAAACAGTATACATAACACTTAAGTCCCATTACCTATCCTTTTTTCCTTTCTGCCTCCTCATAGTAATCACTTTGCTGAACTTGGTATGTGTCATTGCCTGGCTTGTTTTTGTAATTTTGTTACACAGGTATATATCTTAAACTAATACCTAAAGTGCATTCCACATAGAGCATTCTTTCTTTGGGACATTTATGGATGTTAGTGGAAGAAAAGGATTTTGTGGTCAACTATGTTTGGGAAATGTTAAGTTAAAACTCCTTTTACCTTGGACTTTTCTACTTTTGATATTTTGCTATGCACTGTAAACCAAGGGCTAGCTACCATAGATAGGGTTTCCCAAACTGTCATTTGACTACTGACATTTTTTCTGTGAATCCATTTGCAGCCATTAAGATCTTCTAAGCAGGATCAAGTTAAGGAGCAAGGGATAGGGAAGCAATAATAATAATAATAATAATAATAATGACCTTCAGGTACTTCTAGGAAAAAAGCAGATTCAGTTTTTCTATTCTCTCACTCAAGAAATCACTTCTTTGACCTCAGGTCACCAAATATATGTGTGAATTTCTCCCCACCAGCAACCTATTCTCTAGAGGAGTCTTCAGTGGACACCAGCTGGGTGTCCTATAACTCAATTCGATTCCAACACTATCCACCTGGAGATATTGTCACAACCCACAGGTTGAGGGCTCACAAGATTGCTCACAACTTTCCAGTAGCCAATCGCAAGCCCCAGGTGTCCGACCAGCTATAAATCAGGGTTCCCACGACCCCTCCTCAGATTTGATTAATTTGCTAGAGCAGCTCCCAGAATTCAGAGGAACACTTTACTTATACTTACCAGTTTATTATAAAGGACAGTACAAATGATACAGATGAAGGGGCGCAGAGGGCAAGGCATGGTGCACAGAGTTCCCAGGCTCTCCCTGGCGCACCACCCTCTAGGAACCTCCACATGTTCAGCTATCAGGAAGCTCCTGGAACCCAGTCCTTTTGGGTTTTTATGGAGCCTTCATTACATAGGCATGATTGATTAAATCATTGGCCGCTGGTGATCAACTTAACCTTCAGCCCCTCTCCCCTCTCTGGAGGTTGTGGGGGTGGTATTAGGGGGGAAGTCCCAACCCTTTAATCCTCCCTTGGTCTTTTCTGTGACCAGCCCCATCCTGAAGCTACCTACAGGGTAGGTACAAAGACACATCACTTTGAAAATTCCAAGGATTTTAGGAGTTGCGTGCCAGGAAACTGGACGAAGACCAAACATATATTTCACAATGTCACAGTACTATTACTGTTCCCATTTTACACATGGGGGAAACTGAGGTTTTATTTTCCAATCCAGCTCAGGATTCCCCTTGCTTAAGAGGGACGTGAAGATGCAAAACAAGGCCAGGCACAGTGGCTCACACCTGTATTGCTAGCACTCTGGGAGGTTGAGGAGGGAGGATTGTTTGAGCTCAGGAGCGTGAGACCAGCCTGAGCAAGAGTTGAGACCTTGTCTCTACAAAAACCAGAAAAATTAGCCGGGCATGGTGGCGCATGCCTGTAGTCCCAGCTACTTGGGAGGCTGAGGCAGGAGGATTGTGTGAACCCAGGAGTTTGAGGTTGCAGTGAGCTATGATGATGCCACTGCACTCTAACCTGGGTGACAGAGCAAGACTCTGTCTCAAAAAACAAAACAAACAAACACACAAAAAAACCGGGTTTAATATCAGTATACTATACATCTAAACACTATCACTATATATCAAAACAACAGCAAAAAAAAAAACCCAACAATGGGTATAATATCAACATACTATACATCTACACACTATCATACATCAAAACAATAGCTGTAAATAAGAGTAAACTTTTTAAAAACACACTAAAAAGAATATTATATATTGTTTTATATAAAATATATGTATCTGTGTGTGTGTGTGTGTGTGTATACATATGTATTTTTTTTAATGAACTGGAAGGAAAAATTCCAACCTCATGATAGGTGATGGTGGTTAAATTCATCTTTCACTTTATCTGCAATGTTTTGAGGTTTTTTTAGAAAGGAAGAAACAAAACAAAGACTGGTAGCAAATATGACAAAATGTTAATGATTACTTACAGTGCGAATATGGGCTTTTTAAAATTCTTTGTTTTCTGTATTTTTTAAGTTTCTCAAAATAGAAAAGAATTTCTAAAGAAAAAAATGGGAAGGAACTATACCAAAATAGCAATAGTGACCATCCATTTAATCTTCTTTCTGCTTTTCTAAAATTTCCAAAGTTTTTATAATAAGCAAATCTATAATGGGAGGGAAACCACAAAATCATTTTGTTTTGTTCTAAACTTTAGCTTTTAGCAAATTAATCCTAATATCTGGAGGTAGTTAATGTCACTATAGAATCAACACCCCGTACCAAATATCTACAATTAAATAGATGGTGGAAAAGCCCATATTTTTCTAACAATATTCCCCCACCCAGAAAAATGGGTTAAAACTCTCTTCTAAGCTTAGAATCACGTGGACATGAGTCATGGACAAAATGTCAACGTCCATTGTGTCTTTAATTTCTAAGGAATAGAATATATATTTGCCTGCATGTGTGCATATTCTGAAATACTGAATTGTGGTTACTGCCCAAAGACAATTGATACATTGAAAATTAGTAGAAATGAGGTATTTACTGGAACGGGATAGGGTTCCTCTTACAATCTGTTTTGTCTTTCATTGCATTGATATTAACAGTTGCGTAACAGCAGGTGTGAGTGGGTAAAATGACTCTAAATCACAATCACATGGGGGAAGTTAGAAAAATTGTGCATAGCATGGAAACCTTTTTACTTTTGTACCTATCTGAGCAAGCAATGCTTGGGTTTCCAAGTTTAGTGACAGATTTATTTTAATGTAATTGAATAATTGGAGTTTTCCACTGCCAGAAACTTTTACCCACTTCATTACTTAGAGGATTAAAAGAAAATTTGATCTGATGTTTTATAGAGTTTTCTCTTCCCAGGGACCCAGAGAGAGAACAACTGGGAACACATGACCCTGGATGTTATCTGTTTCCGCTGTATCTGACTGAGCACAGTATAGACTAATCATTGCCAAAAGTTTAAAGTCTGCCTATCACCTCTATTGTTCCAGAAGAATTGGGTTTTATGCTGGAGGAAGAACCTTAGGAATCACTGAATCCCTCTCATTTTACAAATTAGGGCAAAATTTTGGCAGAAATAATGAAATTAAACGTATGCATACACTATGAAGTAATTGTACTCTGGAGAGCTAGCCAGGAAAAGCTTAATGGTATGATTTGTATGTGTCCCTCCCAAGTTTCATGTGTTAGAAACTTTATCCCCAAATTAATATGTCGACTGGGGCCTTTGGGAGGTAATTAGGATTTGATAAGGTCATCAGGGTGGGGTCCCCATGACGGGATAGGTGGCTTTATAAGAAGAGGAAAAGAAACCTGAGCATGCACACATACACTTGCCCTCTTGCCATGTGACAACCTTTGCCATGTTATGACAAAGCAAGCACCAAAGCTTCACCAAATGCCAGCACCATGTTCTTGGATTTCCCAGTCTCCAGAATGGTGAGCTAGATAAACATTTTTCTTCACAAATTAACCAGTCTGTGGTATTCTGTCACAACAACAGAAAATGGACTAACACATCTAAGGAGACATACAAAGATGTTCATCACAGTATTGTTTGTAACAGGACAAAAAATTGAAACTACCAAAACATCCGTCAGTAGGGGAACGGCTAATAAAACATAAAATGGTCATACTACAAAGCACTATGCAGTAGACAGAAGGAATGAGCTAGATCTAAGGGGACAGATGTTAAAAACACAGTAAAAGAGCCAAGTTGCAGAACCTGTGAAAAATATATTTATATAAAAACTCATGCAACAAACTATTTTTACATGGGTACAATATATGCGGTATGTGATATGATCCTAAATGTAAAAATCTCCTAAAAGGTCTAGAACTGTGCTGTCCAATACAGTAGCTACTAGTCACATGCGGCTATTTAAATTTAAATTAATTAAAATAGTCATACTAGGCCGGGCACGGTGGCTCACGCCTGTAGTCCTAGCACTCTGGGAAGCGGAGGCAGGAAGATTGCTTGAGCTCAGGAGTTCAAGACCAGCCTGAGCAGGAGCTGAGATCCCGTCTCTACTAAAAACAGACAAAAAAAAAAAAAAAAAAAGTCACACTAGCTACATTTCAAGGGTTCAATAGCCACATGTGCTTAGTAGCTACTGTTTTGAGCTACATAGATATACAAGATTTCTATAATTGCAGGAAGTTCTATTGGACAATACTGGTCTAGAAAAATACATGCCAGATTCATAAAATCATGTAGCTGAGTAGTGGTGAAACCAAAACTGGTGTCAGAAGACCACTACTGAAGTGTTTTTGGCATGAGGGCTTCTTTGGGTCATGGGTGGATGGATGGATGGATGGATGGATGTATTCATTCATTTATAAACTCTTCATTCATTTAAAATCATTTACTTACTATATGTTAAGCCCTGGGTTCAGTCCTTGGGAAACAAAATTCAATCTGATGCCAGCCCAGCCCCAGAGAACAGATCAAGTCGATGTCAGTCATCAACTATGCGCTGAATGCCTTTTCCGTGGCAGACTCTGTGCAAGGCCCAGGATCAGTGGTGAACATAACAGACACAGTCCCTGTCCTTTTGGATCTCACAATCCACAGCAGGGTTTCTCAACACTGTGGACATTTTGGACGACTCATTCTTTCTTCTGGGTGCTCTCCTGTGCACTTTAAGATGTTTAGCAGCGTCCCTGGTCTCTACACACTAAATGCCAAAAACACCCCTCCCCAAGTTGTGACAAACAAAAATGTCTTTGGACATGCCAGATGTCCCCTTGGGGACAAAACTATCACACTGATAACCACAGGGAAAGACAGACATTAATCAAATTATACCAAATTATTTAAATGATGATAAGTGCGCTGACTATTGTGATGGGGATGTGTGGGTTGCTTTGAAAGCATTTACCAGGGGCCTGCCCTAATCTTTAAGGGGTAAATGTGGAAAGCTTCCCTGAGGATGAGTCAATGTTGCCTCCCCTTTTTGCCAAACGTGGACAGAATTTGCCTGCCCTGGACACAATTCTGAATAAACAAGTCAGGGCCGATGGTGCAGGATAAAGGAAGTCAGATGTCAGATTCCTTTAGGAGAGGTAATGTAGGCTGGGTTTTGATGCATAATTATCCATTTCAGATCCTGAAATCTGGAGCTCACTCAACTGGCACTGCTTGGGCAGGCTGCCATGAACTTGAGACTAAACCAGCTAGTAAAAAATGAAGACCAGCTGCAGGTCCTGTCTTCCTCACCAGAAATCTGGAGGGCATAAATAACAGAGCAAAATGAGAATCAGGATTTACCACATTTCTCCTTTCTCGAAGGATTTGGGCAAAATCTCCCTCTGCCTCACTCTAAGCCTTTACAACAAAAATAAATCCTAGTAGAGAGAATTGGAAAAGACCTGTTAGATCACCAAATGCCTCCATCCCCAGGGGCCATGGTAGTCAGGAGTCCCCAGATGCAAGATGTGATCAGATCTTTAACTGTTCCTTAACGAGGCCAAAAGGGACTCCTTGGAGGTATGGCATCTATTTTAATATTTTGAGAATTGTGTTTTAAAAACAGCTTTGCATCCCAATATGACTTCCTCATTTTCTTTCCCCTGAAAAACAGGGAGCCTGAACTGTGAGGGAGGTTCGCTTAGTGCTCTCCTGTCCTACCACTTATTTTATAGACAAGGAGACTAAAGTCCATGGAGAGGAAGTGTCTGGCTCAAAGTTGCACAGCTATTTGTGGCAGAGTCATTCTCAAACTTCTTTATCTCTTTCCCCTACATCTGGGAACAACAAAAGACTACATAACATACATTAATTATATATTTTATATATGTGTATATTATGCAATATGAGGATCCTGGAACAGAAGAAGGATATTAGTGGAAAAACCAGTGAAATCCTAATAAAGTCTGGAGTTTAATTAGTAGTAAGGTACGAATATTGGTTTCTAAGTTTTGACAAATGTTCCATGGTTATGGAAGATGATAACAGTAGTGGAAACTGGGTAAAGGATAGATGGACTATCTGTACTATTTCTGCATCTCTTCTATAAATCTAAAACTATTCCATGGCCGGGCACGGTGGCTCATGCCTATAATCCTAGCACTCTGGGAAGCGGAGGCAGGAGGATTGCTTGAGCTCAGGAGTTTGAGACCAGCCTGAGCAAGAGTGAGACCTCATCTCTACTAAAAATAGAAATATTAGCTGGGCATTGTGGTACGCACCTGTAGTCCCAGCTCCTTGGGAGGCTGAGGCAGGAGGATCACTTAGAGCCCAAGAGTTTGAGGTTGCTGTGAGCTACAATGACGCCACTGCACTTTGGCCCTGGCGACAAAGCAAGATTCTGTCTCCAAAAATAAATAAATAAATAAACAAACTATTCCAAAATAAAAAGATTATTTAAAAAAGAAATAATAAAGGCACATTAGAACAAGTTCAAACAAAACAGAGTTTAAAGAAACAATAACAAAAAGAATTACAGTCCTTCCTTTCTGCCTTGTAATTCTGCACCTAAATTCTAATCACTTTTAATAGCTCAGTGTATCTCTTTCCAGGTATATTCTTTTACATTCATTCAAACACACACTCCCCTAAGTTTTAAAATATTCTATCTCATTTAAGCCCTGAAACAATTATATTAAATGGGCACGATAATCAAATAAGGAAACCGAGGCTCAGAGAGGTTAAGTAACTGGCCCATAGGCACAGCTAGTAAATAGTAAATGTCAGGGACTATGTTCAAAGCAGACTCTACCTAACTGCAAAGGCCATGCTGTTGCCAGGATCCACCAGGCTCTACCCTGAACAAGGGTGTTTAGCTCAAGTGGGAGCCCGCTTTGTGTTCCCCAAGTCACACACTCAGGCAAGGGCTACACCTGCATGGAGAAGTAGGGTCCTCCTTTACTTGGCATGAAGGCTCCCTAGGGACTAGCCCCAGCCCTCTTCCTTGCCTCTATCCTATGCCAAGAGGAAGGTGATGCTGGCCATGGCCACGACTGTTGTAGAAAATAATGAGTGTGATTTGGGATGTATTTCATGTTGCCAGTGGTGCAGGACATGAAGGGAGGTGTATTCTGTAAATAACAGGAAACACAGGAGTATGGAATCACATAGTATATTCTAGAAAGCCCACATTCTGCAGATGACGGTTGCACACTTTGGGTCCTCTGATGTTAACCAACAGCAGAAGATTCAAAGCGCAAAATGTATTCAGCTGTCTTTCTCAAAGCAATGTGCTCCACTTGCTAGGAATGGAATTTTCACACGTTTAAGGTCAAAGTGAAATTTCTGGGAGGGATCTCAGTGAATCACGAAGCCACTCACCACTTGCAGGGGCTCTGAATAGGAGGAAATCAGGACAAGAATATGCTGAGTTTTTCACCACTGGCCTGTGGGCAGTTCAAGGATATTGAGCCCTGGGTGACCTTCCCAACAGAGAAATCACCTTTGGATACATTAGCACAAGCGGCATTCTGAATAATGCCCTGGCAAAATGCACTGGAAGTTTTGCCCCTTAGAAAGGAGGAGACTACACTCTATCTTATTAGCCTTCACTCTGTGCCAAGCCCTGCATTAAACGCTTTTCTGTGCTCTCACTTAATCCTCACACCACTCTGTCAGGAATATATTGCATATTATCATCCCGATTTTATAGACGAGGAAACTGAGCTCAAAGAAGAGCGGTGGGTGTGTTGCCCAAACGTCCATTCCATAACCAGCTAAGACAGGATTCCACACCAAATCCTTCTCATTTGACTCCAAAGCAGATGTTTCTAAATGTTCCAAAGTTACTTTGCAAATAAACTATGTATTTTAATTTCCTAAGTTAAAAACAACAACAGAAAAAAACCAAAATGACTTCTACAGCATATGCTATCACCATACTGTGGTTTATATTCTACGGCTAGATGGTGAAATAAAAACCAACAGTCCTTTCTAGCACTCATAAAAGTTCTGATCACACTTTTCTACACTCAAGGAAAATCTAAATAAATTCATTGTGATACCCAAGATACAGATTCCATATTTCAAGCTTGGTATAATGTGTGTACCTGGTACCTGACTTTCTCTAATATTTGCCCCTCCCACTCTATACTAAATAATCATGATATCAACTAACATAACATAAAGTTTTCTTTCCCAATATTTTATTATGAAAAATTTCAAACATATAGACAAATTGAAGGAATTGTATAGAGAACACTCATATACCACAACCTAGATTCTACCAAGAAAATATTTTCTTTATTCTTTTTAATATGTGCCAGGAATGTCACATGATTATCTCACTTAATCCTTGAAAAAAACTCTTTGGGGGGATGGACATGCTTGAAGTTCTGACGTGGGTGGGGCAAAGGCAATATATGTAACCTAAACATTTGTGCCCCTGTAATATGCTGAAATAAAAAAAATAAAAGATTAGAGGATTAAAAAAAAAACTCTTTGAAGCTGGTATTATTATTACTCCCATTTAATGGTTGAGGAAGTTGAAATTTAAAGACGTGGAGGAACAAACAAGAGTCTACAAAGCCGCTGTTTGTAAAACCACTACTCTAGTTATATTCCCAAAGATGGAGGCCAATTTGAGCTGACTTTAGTGGAATTTGATTAGTTCAGACAATGTTGGTGATTTATTTTCCATATTAGAGAGTTTCTAGGTACAAAATTCAGCAAGAGTCTATGTGCTACTTCTCTACAAAATTCACAAGAAAAAAAAAAAGTCTACATGCTGAGCAGGAAGGGATTTGTTCTTTTGGATTCCACAGATGGGGTATTGGTTTTCTTTATTAAAAAAAGTGTACAGCAGAGATATATGCACAAAGATGTTCATTGTAGTGTTACTTAAAATGGAAAAATTGGAAACAATCTAAACGCCCCAAATTATCATAGAAAAAGTTGATTATGGTATGTTCACAAGATGGCATATGTTACAAGTGTTAAAAATTATCTTTCCTTTGCCTCATAGAAATATTTGTCAATCTAGCATATGGCATATGTGCACGATCCAAATGTAATATGATATTCAGGGAAGTAATTTTGAAGACTTCATATCATGTAAGAAAATGATAGATTGAATATCAGAATCTCAAAGACATAGAACTCCAGGAGAAAAGGATATGATCTTTAAAAAGCACCATCATTTGGAACATGTCTTGTGCGCATTTAGCTCAGTCTCAAAAAGCCTAATATAAGATACGAATAAAAAATCACCAGTGTTGTTCAATGTGCACACATTTATTGGGTGCTTACTATATGCAGACACAGGAGACTCAATGGTGGAGAGAAAATGTTCCTGTCTTTGTGAGCAATGCAGTCTGTACAAGAAGTAATTGTCCTACCTAGTTTCTGGGTAGCATCAAATGACTGATTTAGGAAGGGCTCCTCCATCTGATAATACTAAGAACAGTAGTTGTCATAGGGTGGGGAGCCATGTTCCCCCCGGGGACATTTGGCAATGTCTGCAGACACTTTTGAATGTCACATCTGGGGAATGGGAAGAAGTGCTACAGGCATCTAGTGGATAGAAGTCAGGGATACTAAACACCCTACAATGTACAGAACACGCCCACAACAAAGAATGACCTGCCTCAAATATTAATAATGCTGAGATTTAGACACCGGTACTTAGACTATCGGGATTCTTTCTTGGAAGTTCACAAAATGAGAAATCTTTCGGGGTGTGGGGGACAGATGTTCTATAAGGAGAAGATGGCACCTCTGGGGCCATGTAGGTGCAGGAGGAAAAAGGATTTACCTGGGTGATTATGGAGGTTGTTAGAAAAAACTATGGGTAGAGACAGTACCAATTCCCTGAGAATCCTACTCCAAAAGTTAATTTGTAAATTGCTTCTTTGGCATATCTTGGATCCCCTCCCTGCCTTCCTCCAGAAGGAGACCATATGGTGAAAACAAAATGCTCTGAAGATAAAATCAGAAGATCTGGGTTGAATCCCAACTTTATAATAATGAAAATCACCTTACTTTTCTAAGCCTCAGTTTCCACTTTTGAGAAGCAGGAATAGAAATGCTACCCCTCCCACCACTGAGAAGAGAACCGGTGTTTGAACGTGCTTGGCTCTCTGTAGAGGCTCAAAACTGACTCTGACATTATTACCGTTTGTGTGTTGACAATGTATCATTAAGTGAAAAGAGTGGTTATAAAGCAGTGCATATTGTATGCATCCAATTTGTGTTCAATATAAATATCTGCTGAGAAAATAGACTAGAAGTATTTACATCAAATGACTAACACAAATTGTCTTGGAGTGGAGAGAAACAAAAAACCAAACCAAAGCAAAAACCTTTGGTATTAGATAGTAAATACATATCACTGAAACTCTTAAAAGTTATCTTTTTCAAAAGATAGCTTATGACATGAGAAAATACTTAGGATTCAATTTAAGCAAAGACAAAATCAAGATAGAAATTGTACACACCTGCACTGTTCGATACAGTAGCCACCAACCCCATGTGGCTATAAAGCACTTGAAATGTGCTCAGTGGTGAGTCTGAATTGAGCTGTGCAAGTATGTAAAATAATATCTCATTAGTAATTTTTATACTGATTATATGATAAAATGATAATATTTTGGATATATTGGGTTAAATAAAATATATTATTAAAGTTAATTTCACCTGTTTGTTTTCATTTTTCTTTAATGTGGCTACTGAAACATTTTAAATTACATGGCTCACATCTGTGGTTTGCATAATATTTCTTTTGAATAGTACTGATATAAACATGATAAACTTGACTGTAAACTAAAAAAAAAATGAAGAGAAAAAAGAACACAGTGGAAAACTACCCAACTCATCACTGTGATTAAGTCTAAATGATAGGATTACAGATGACTTTTTCAGCTTCTTTATGCTTTTCTGTTCTTTCAAATGTTCTATGAGGTGCAGATATCTCTGTGATAATCTAGAAAAGGGCAACAGGAGTCTAGAATCTCTCCTGTACTCTGGGCGAAAACTGCTCTGTCTTGAAAAGATTGCATCTTACGGGGACTATTATTTTGTGAATTAAAGAAATGGTGTGCTAGCTGGCTGAACTCTCCTTTGGTCCTGGGTATCAAGGGAAGGTCCAACATTCTGCTCCCTGCTCTCTGGGGGTGGTGGAGGGGGCACGATGGCATCTTCCTCAGGCCTTCCCCACAAAAAGGGAACCGAGGGTGTGAGGAGTATGAGAAGCAGCTCCGTGGATGCTCAGAACATCCCTGGGCAAGGAAGTGAGTCATCCAGTGAGTCAGCCCCGCCGCCCTGCTTTCATTCTTGGTATTGTTCCATGTCGCTGCTCCTCTCTGTCACCATCCTCCCCCCACAACCCCACATCACACGTGTGGCCTTGAGGCGGCCCAGGCAGATCGAAGTGAGAAAGGCTCCCAGGTACTGAACACCTAAAGTGGGTCATCCATGGTGCTGCCTGTGGCCACCCACACGGTCTCCTCTCACTCTCGTCTCAACCCATTCAACATAGGTGTTATTAGGATTCCCATTTTACAGATGAGGAAACTGAGACAGGGAGAGGTTAAGTACCTGGCCAAGGGCTCACAGCGAAGAACAGATTGAGGTGAGATTCAAATTCAGGATGACTCCAAAGCCTGTATACTCCAAAACATGTGTTTCCTAGAGCTTTCATCTAGGTCTTCCCCATACAAGACTGGGAAATAGTTAACTTGTGTCTCCATGCTTCCATTGCCCTAGATTTCAGGTGCCCAGGGTCCTCATGGTCTGCTTGCTCTCTTACAAAGTATGTCTCTGGGAGATCATCTAAGAGTCTGACACCAGACATTCACACCAAAGTATGACTTTAGGCCCATCATTACTCCTTCAGGGAGCATCGGCAGGTGAAATCCTATTCCAATTGTGGGGTGAAAGACTAAAAGGGATTTCTGCCATTGGAAGACACATGGGGGAGAAAGACAGTGTTCTCAGTTCTGCTCCCTCTTGAACCAGACCACAAGCCACCCCCAGCCATCTACTCGGGAGCCAAGTCTTGGCTTCGGTTGATTAGAAGGGTGGGTGGGGCCGAGGCCCAGTAAGCAGATGCTCATGTGATATGGCTGCCACAAGAATGCCACCCCCTCACAGATGCCACCAGCGGAGAGTCACGCAAAGAATTAAGCATTTCCTTTTCTTTTCAACCTTTTTGATATTTTGGTAATTTAATGTTTTTATAGGTAATATATTCACATGGTTCAAAAATTATATACATTTTACACACACACACACACACAAACACAATCTATATTGAAAAGTCTTTCTCCTACCAGGTCCCCTTTTCCCCCACATCCTACCTCACTCCCACAGTCTCTGATGTTATCAGTTTCTTATGTATTTTCAGAGTTTCTTTATACAAATACACGCACACACATGCTCACACCACACTGCCACCCTTGTTTTTATATTAATACGCAAGTTTCAGGCACTTTTTACAAAGGGAAAAATGCCGGACGGGAGAACACGTCACTGCTAACACTTCGGTGAAAAGGAGTCTATAGGTATTTTCTTCCTGGGGACACTAGCTTGGCCCTTGTCCTTTGTTTTTGCATTTTCTAAGTCAGGTTCAATGAGCCATAACTTACATACAGTAAAATTCACCCTTTTTAGTGGACAGTTCTGCAAGTTTTGACAAATGCACACAGAAACGTAGCCACTATCACAATCAAGATACAGAACAGTACTACCCCCCTACCCCCTTAATTCTTTCATGCCACCCCCAGTCCCTAGCAATCACTGGTATGTTTTCTGTCCTTATAGCTTTGCCTTTTCTAGGATGTCTTTTGTAAATGGAATCATACATGATTCCACAAAAATGTGAAATCTTTAATGTCTGGCTTTTCTCACTTAGCACAGTGCATTTGAGATTCATCCCTGTTGTGTATGCTGCATGTACCAATAGCCTGTTTCTCATTACTGTTGATTTGTATTCCATTGTATGGATGTACCACAGTCTGTGTACCTGTACATCAGTTGAAGGACCTTTGAGTTGTTTGCAGTTTGGGGCTACAAACATTCACATACAAGTTTCTGTGGGAACAGACATTTTCTTTTGGGTGAATACATAGGAGTGGGATTGCTATGTCGTATGAAGGGTATCAGCTCCATTTCTTTTCTTTCCTTTCTTCCTTCCTTCCTTCCTTTCTTTCTCTTTCCTTTCCTTCTTTCCTTCCTTCCTTTCTTTATTTGTCTTGCTCTGTCTCCTGGGCTAGAGTGCAGTGACGTCATCATAGATCAGAGCAACCTCAAATTCCTGGGCTCAAGCAATCCTCCTGCCTCGGCCTCCCGAGTGGCTGGGACTACAAGCATGCACCACCATACCTGGCTAATTTTTATAGAGATGGGGTCTCACTCTTGCTCAGGCTGGTCTCAAACTCTTGGCCTCAAGGGATCCTCCTGCCAAGGCCTCCCAAAGTGCTAGGATTTCAGGCATGAGCCACCGCACCTGGCCTCATTTCATTTTTAATCTTTACAATAACCCCGTGACCTGGTCTCGTGAACCTTATCCCCAGAGAAGAAGTCTAAGGGCAAGAGAGGTTCCGTGGTCTGCCTCCCCACATCACTCAGCAGATAAATGGCAGATATGGGATTTGAACTCAGAGCCAACAGAAAAAACCTCCTGCTGGGAACTATGATGTGATACTGTCATCCTGCCACTCTGTTCTAAGATGTCAAAGACGGCTAAGTGTAAGGGCTAAAGGTATTAATAAAACACAAACCTCACTTTCTCATTTTGGCTCCCTTACAAGAATTTAGACCTGTGGTGGAAGAAATACTAGCAAGGGGCCCCTCTAGGCTAGTGGCACGCTCTGCTGCTTTCAGCCTAGCAGCTTTCCAAAAGGGAATGATTCTTAATGTTTATGAGTGGGTATGGAATGTGCTCTTAAAGTTTATAGTTCATTTAACATGCATCGTCTCATCAGAGAACAACTTCACACAGGAGGTGGACCTGTCTCTCCCTGCAACCCACCCACAGAGCCACTGACACCTGGTGAGCTGCATGCAAAAAAAAAAAAAAAACCCTATTTGTGACCCTTATTCTGTCACTGGGTTCCGAGCTGCACACTCTTCCCCTTGTGCAATGACAACCTGGAAATTCCATACACCCTCCTGGCACGCCTGGATTGGCAGGGTGGTGGCCTGGAAAGGGCACGGGCTTGGGACACCAGTCCTTCCCTTGGGAGTTTGTGGGGAATTAGGAGGGCAATATGAGTGCCCAGTGGGGGGCCTGGCACCCCGGAGATAGGCAGCAAATGTTGGTCCTCTTCACTTTCCTTAATAGAGGAGTCAAGTAGACCTTGCAGGTTAGACTCCACCACCAATGTGCTAGGTACCTCAAGCAACCCATCTCCCCACTCCGTGCTTTAGGTTTCCACATTCATAAAGTGAAGCAAATCCAAGTTCACTATATGGAATGTAATTATAAATGTAGACTTTCTTTCAGCTGAAAGAGGAGGGATTAAAGGAAAAACTCCATAATCTCCTGGCTACACAGAGGGCCCTGCCTTCCCCAAGCAGAGATGAAATTTTATAACTATAGGGAAGTTATCAGAAGCAGCTGGAAGAAGCCTAAATCTTATTGATCACACAAGGCCAGACCCACATGCGGAGGTGAGGGAACGTTTCATTGGGTCATAGAATAAACAGATTCTCTGCCTCACACCTGTAGGAGTTTATGAGTCTCTATAAAGTAGGAATAACAAATGCACCTGCCTCAGCTTGTGGGGATGAGGACCTGGAGGGGATAGATACCTCAGTGGGGTGAAATGAGACCATGTGTGTGAGCCAGAGGTCTCCCATAAATTCCATTTGGCCTACACATAGGGTAACCAACTCATCCTGACTGGCAGTGAAAGTCCCGCATCCCAGGAAACAGCTTAGTCCTGAGCAAACTGGGACAGTTTGGTCGCCCTACCTACTAGGTCATGTTTGAAAGTTGAATTCATAGCCAATGTTCACAATTTGGAAGATTTCACATTAAATATTTCAGATGTTCAGAATGTCTTAAGAACTGGGGGACCTGGCAACTCTGTGTCCACATTTGCACACGGAAACAATGTGCTGGGGCTGAGTGGGAGCAGCTTCTCCCCAGAGGGATCAAGCACTCGCCACTTTGCCGCAGTCCCCACTCCTTTCTCGTCTTACACCTACCCATTCACTTCACTCCATTGCCTGCCTGGCCCTTGTAGCATTGGAGTTTACAACCCTTGATGTAAATTCACTCTAACCTTTGAAGAGCTTAAAAATTTAAGAGCTGAAACTTTTAAAAGCTGCCCTTAGGTTGTTCCTTTTCAAATGGTCCAAGATAGGAACATTTTAGTGGCTACAAATACCATCAATTCTCCTACTAGTGTTTATTAAAAAACAAAGGAAGGTAAACAGTAAGAATCTACATTGTTTGCCATAAAACTTAAAGGATTGTCGTTGTTTAATGGAAAAGAAAAATCAAACTCAGCTGGTTTCCTCCTGAATTGACCCTCAAGCACAAATTCTAGTTGCAAGTGACAGAAACTGAATCCAAATAATTTAAGGAGAAAGAAAGAAATTGATTTAATGACTTCTGTAATCAAATTACAGACCAGAGGGAGTGGATATCTGGATCTAGGGTCAAATGGATTCAGAGACTCTGTGCTCTGCTCGAGCCAGAACTGTGTTCCAGCTTCTTTCTGCAAATCTGCTCCACGCTCTCAGGCCAGCTTCCCCACAGCGAGAGGGAAATGAGCAAAGGCAGCTCTGAGCTCACCTCCTTACTATATGAAACCCAAAAGAGGGGGAAACAATCTTGGGGAGAGGGAATATTCTCTTTTCTACCATTTGGAAAAATCCTAGGGAAGAATTTCTGGCTTAGTTTCTATTCCTGTTTCCAGGCCAACCGGGGTCTGTTCCCAGAAGAAAGGAGGGATGGGTGTTACGGAGGCCCAAATCATAACCACCAACAGGTTGTGATTGTGGGTTTTAGTGAGCTCTCATGTCCTCCAGGTTGGAAGCTCCTCTCTGCAGTCTAGTTTTTTTGGTACCAATTATAGTAATCATACTTGCTTATTATGTGCCAGATATGATTTTAATTGTTTTGCATATTAAATGTATATGCATAAATGCACATTATCTCATTTAATCTCTTCAATGACCCCCTAAGGGAGTTTATTATCCCTGTTTTACAAATTGGGAAAGTAAGGCACAAAGTAGTTAAGTAGTTGAGACACTTGCCCAAGTGGCAGGCCTGGGCTGTGAACCCAGGTAGTCTGGCCACAAATCAAACAGCCCAGTCATATCACAGCTGCCTATCTGACAGAGCTATATACTAGATTGTAAAAGATTTGTCATAAATACCTGCTTCCTGGCCGTGTTCAAAGGTGTGACTACTAATGGTGTGGCTTTCCATCTGTGAGTGTGGGTGGGGGACTGGGTGAGAGGTCCCCCAGATTCCTGCCATGCTTGCTGCCCGTGCTGGGAAAGCCGGCTTTGATCTGGAGCCACCCACCACAGTGCTATCTGTTTATCTAGCCTCCACCAGGCACCTTGGCTCAGACTCTCCTGTTGCCGCCTTTTTGCTTCTCACCAAATCTGCATCCAGTGACCCGAGCCCTGCATTACTAATCAGAAAAATCACGTCTGATTTTTTGTTTTGTGTTCCTGGTCCAGACTGTTCCTAACAGAATACAAATAGCAACATGTTCGTTGATTGTCTGGACTTCAGGGGACTTTGATTCAATTGAACGAATGTGTATTGAGTTTCTACTCTGAGCCTTACTATGTGGCCAGGGGTTATAGCAATAAATGAAAAACAGACTCTGCCCTAAAAAAATTAGGCTACATTTTTTTTTTTAAAGTACTTGTCTCTAAACTGCTCCACTCTGGAGTAGGCAAAAGCCTTCCTGATGTTCTGGGTCCCTTCAGTTTCTCGGCTCTTCCAATTCCTCCTAAAGGCTGCTGCTGGTCTAACTGCTTTAGAATGCTGCTTTCATCGACAGCTGGGATGTCTTTTTTTCTTCCTAGGACTAAATCAGACCTTTAACTCAGGCCCAATGAATTCTTCTCCTTTCACCACCTCCAACCAAGTGAAGTGATTTGCTCCCTACATTGTTAACCTGTAGGAATTAATCTTGTCTATTATTGTGTCCTGGGGTCTACACACCTTTTTTGGAAATGTTTTTGGTAGGTTTAAGCAGCCATGTTTTAATCACATGATTTGCCTCCTGGCCACAGTTGATTGGTTCTGAGTGATCACCTGACCCAAGGGTGCCCATCCATAAGCTGAACTGAGCCAATCAGCTTAGTCCTTGAGATTCTGACTTTAATAAGAGTTAGAGAGTGCATGAGGATGGCTGGCTCTGGAGTAGGAGGGTATTGTGATGTTACGGTGCCAAGCCTGCACCAGGTAAAATCCTAATAAGAGAGAAGCCAAAGAATGAAGTCTACAAAGAGAAACGGGGAAAAGTAAGAGACTATCCAGGAAGCATTACTGTGAAAGAGGAAGGAAGGAGGGGCGATGCCTGATTTCCCTGGTCGAGCCCCATTGTGTCCCTTTTGAACGCCACTTTTTAGCTTTGGATGTCTGGTATACCTTTCAATAAACTCTCAATTCATTTGCACAAGTTTGATATGACCTTAGTTTTTTGCAACTGAACTGACTAGAACATCAAAATATTCTGTCCATACCACCATGATGACAGTTATTACAATAAAGGACAGATATTCTGCCGACCTCCAATGGATCAGGATGTCTTTTAATTCATCTTTCTATCTCCACTACTTTCACTTGCCTCTGTGCCCAGCACATGGACTGCACACAATAAAAGCTTGATGAAAAAAGGAAGGAATGTTCATCTCCTCTAAATGTCTCTGCATGGCTTTGCAGCTTTCCCCCATCTGGCCCTGTATCTAACCTCATTACCCACTACTCCTCACTACACACCCTCCACTGTGGTTAGACCAGTCTCACCAAGGCATCCGGCTCACCTCTCTGGGCCTCATGCTGGAATGCCCTCCTTCCTCTTCTTCACCTATTTATACTTTTATTATCAGCTCCCTCTTTCTTCATTCATCCTTCAAATATTTACTGAATGCCCACTATGGGTGGGGCATTATGCCAAATGCCAGGCTACCGTGCAGAACAAAAGAGATGAGCTTTCTGTGTCCACGTTGCTTATTGTCTTAAAAACCTTCCCCATGAAGCCTTCTCCAACAATCGCCCCCCATCTCCCACTCATCTTCTTCTTCTCTTACCCCGTGTAAGACTGATTCTTAGGAACTCACACCACCATTTGTTAGCAGTTTCTCTTTAGTTTTTTTTGCCCACCAAGCCTTCTCCTGCTAACTGGATTTTATGTGTCTTGAGGGCTGGAGCCTAAGTTTTGTACTTTTTCTATTTATATTTATGTGGCTCCGCACTGGGGACCCAGTGGGCACCTAAAAAATAACTCTTCACTGCCTTCTTGCTTGATTGAAAGTGTCTCCTGCCCTCCCGGCCTGGAAAATGGAAGGACAGAGAGGTATTTGTCTGTCTTTGCAATCCCAGGAATAAACATCAGCCTGGGTTTCAGCTGATCCCAATAACCCTGGCCATAAAGCAGCATCTAAATCCAGGGTAGAGACGAACAAATACAAGTTTTATTTGTTCTGTTTCATCCCGGGTGCTCTGGGGGAGGGCTTCACAGACCTCCTCACCACAAACCCACGCTAACAAACAAGAAGCTATTTCTCTGGCAGCCTCTTGTACAGGGTCCTTTACCTTAGTAGTCAACTCCCTTGTCTTCAGCACTTCTGAAAGACACCTTTCAGCTCCCTGCATCTTTACTGGGTGGGAGGGAAAGAAAAAATAGGGGCACTAGATTGCATTCTCTCCCCAGACATAAGCAAAGGTGGTTCATCCCAGACCGAGCCCAGCAAAACCTCACCGCAGAATTTCTCTGCATAAAGAAAGTGCCTTTTTGAAACACAAAGTTGCTCTTTCAACTCAGGAAGGGAAAAAATAATCCAGCAACCAACCCCAAACCTGCACTTGGCCAAAATCCTGAGGTTGATGGCAGGATCGAAGTGAATCATTTCTCTTTGCTCTGATTGCATCAGCGACAGGCAGCTGGGAGCAGCTTGGCCCCCAGAAGAGGCCTCATTCCATGTTTGTGCCTAAGTCTGATTCCCTTTTTTTCTTGTAAGCAGGGCCATCTCAACTAATGCAAGATGGGAATTGTGTTCAACCCAGGTGGTTGAGTCCAAGAACCAACAGTTCTGAGGCAGAAGCTGTTGTACCCATTAGGGGTTGTGCCTCTTAAGTCTAAACCAGCTCTAGATCTCTGTCACCTGTTTGAGAGTTTCTAGGATGCCTGTGACATGAAGCCTTAGCTCATAGGTATCCTAAGTTCCACACGGTGATAACAATGACTACTTTTTGAGCAAAGTCTTCCTGAGTACCCTGCCCTTACCTGGATGTTATTTATGTGGTATTTCACTGGATTCTTAAAATATATACACATACACACACACACACAGCCACACCCACACACATACACAACCCTATGAGGTAGGTGCTATGATTATCTCCATTTTATAGATATGGAAACTGAGGCCCAGAAAAGTTAGGTGGCTTGTCCACAGCTGGTAAGTGCCTGAGCTAGGACTTGGACCTAAGCCAGCTGACTCCAAAACCCACATTTTTTTTTTTGTTTTGAGACAGGGTCTCACTCTGTCACCTAGGGTAGAGTGTAGTGGCATAATCGTAGCTCACTGCCACTTGAAACTCCTGGGCTCTAGCAATCCTTGCTCAGCCTCCCAAATGGCTGGGACTACAGGCACACACCACCACACCCTACTAGTTTTTCTATTTTTAGTATAGACGGAGTCTCACTCTTGCTCAGGCTGGTCTGGAACTCCTGAGTTCAAGTGATCCTCCTGCCTCGGCCTCCCAGAGTACTAGGATGAGAGGTGTGAGCCCATACTCTAAATCACTATGCTAATGGGTCTTTCTTCTCACCTTTCCAATGACTTCCCATTCTCCAAAGACTGAAGAAAATTCCACTCCCTTCCATATTTCTGCAGCCCACTCTGAGCCCTCCCTTATCTGACTTATTTCTTCTTGCCTATTAGCACCTTCTGGGCCATTCTGAAATAATCATTCCTTCATGCAATAAATATTGAGCAAATATTGAGGTATGCCAGGCACTGTTCTGGGAGACTCAGCTGTGAACAAAACAGACAAAAATCCTTGCCCTCATGGGATTTGCTTTCTAGTGGAGGGATACAGACACTGAAGAATACAAACACATAAAATTCATACATATCACATGATAATAAGTGCTAAATTAAGAAATAAGGCAGAGCAAGGAGATAGGGAATGTGTGAGAAAAGGCACAGTTTTAGACAGGGTGGCCAGAGCAGGCCTTACTCCAAAGGTGATACCAGAATTAAGAGCAGAGGGAGGTGAGAGTGAGCCATGGAGGGGGAAGGGCATTTGAAATAGAGGGAACAGCAATTGCAAAGGCACGGAGGCAGGAGCATGCCTGGTGTGTTCAAGGAACGGCAAGGCGGCCAGTGTGGTTGGAGTTGGACAAGTGAGGGCAAGAATAGTCTAGGCCGGGCGCGGTGGCTCACGCCTGTAATCCTAGCACTCTGGGAGGCCGAGGCGGGAGGATCGCTCAAGGTCAGGAGTTCGAGACGAGCCTGAGCAAGAGTGAGACCCCGTCTCTACTAAAAATAGAAAGAAATTATCTGGCCAACTAAAATATATATACAAAAAATTAGCCGAGCATGGTGGCGCATGCCTGTAGTCCCAGCTACTCGGGAGGCTGAGGCAGGAGGATCGCTTGAGCCCAGGAGTTTGAGGTTGCTGTGAGCTAGGCTGACGCCACGGCACTCACTCTAGCCCGGGCAACAAAGTGAGACTCTGTCTCAAAAAAAAAAGAATAGTCCAGAACAGGGTGAGAGTGGTGAGGAGAGGAGGCCAGACTCTGTGGAGCCCTGTGGGCCCAGCCGAACAGACTGTGTTGGTATTTATTCTGGGTGGAAGAGGCAGCCATTAGAGGATTGTGATGGACTTTTGTGGGGGCAGAAAGGTGTGATGCCTTTCCTCACCCATCATCCTCAACTGGCTGACACTCCTAGAAGGAAAGACAGGTTAACAAGGGAAAAGCATAACAAATCTATTTAATTAAAGTTTGACATGATACAGGAAACTTCAGAAATGAAGACCCAAAGATCCAGGGAAAACTGTCCATTTTTATACTGACATTCAATGAAGAACGGACAGCCGTGCAGAAGTTCGACTGGAAAAAAGGACTATGATCTGACGGTAACAGACTGAGAGGGAAACCCAGCAGGGCCCGTCTGTTCAGATTCCTCTTGGCCTCTCTGTACAGCATTCCTTCCTCCGGGTACAGGGCAGGACCCCTCTGGAACAAGGGTCTTATGACCTACTATCAGACAAGGTAGGTCAGAATTTCTTTATGGCCAGATCCTGCACAGAAAGGCAAGGGAAGGTTAGAGTAATATTTCTATGTTTTATGGCTTGCTTTGGGGGAGAGGGGCTCTAGTTTTATGACCTGCCTTGGGGAAAGAGGAATTATGGTTTTTACGTCACACTTGAGTGGAGAAAGAGGGGCAGGAGACAGGGGGCAAGAGAAAGTTACAGAGAGACTTTGATTCTGAGGCTGCTTCTGAGGGCTTCCAATCTCCTGTCGTTCAAACTACTCAGCAGCCCAAAGCACCATACTTTGGGGTCTCCTTTTCTGAGCCCCAATATTTGCATTTTAACAGTATCACTCTGTCGCGGTGACAGCAGGCTGAGGAGGGACAAGGTTGGGAGGCTGTTGATAACACAAGTGAGAAATGATGGTGGCTTGGATGGAGGGAGTGAAGGTGGCGAGAGTATTCAGATTTCAGTATTTTGAAGTTAAGTCAACAGGATTTCCTGACAGTTTGGAGGTGGGAGGTGAGAGAAAGGGAGAAGCTGGGAATGATACCCAGGTTTTTGGCCTGAGTGTCTGGAAGAATGGAGTTGCCATTTACTGAGATAACCGTGGGAGGGAACAGGTTTGGAGGACAGTTATCAGGAGCTCACTGTTGGACGTGGTGCATCTCAGATGCCTACTGGAGACCTAGATGGAGATGAGTAGGTGCCCAATAAACAATTCTAGAGTTCAGGGGAGAGATCTGGCAGGAAACACAAATGTGGAAGTCATTAGCACATAGATGGTATTTTTTTAAGCCACAAAATTGTATGAAATCATCACGGGAGTGAAAGCAGTTTGAGAAGAGAAATCTAAGGACCATGCCTTGGGGCACTACGACTATGAGTGGCCAAAGAGAAGAGGAGGAAGTGGCCAGTAGGAGAAGACCAAGAAAAAACGGAGCGGTAAGAAGAAATTCAGAAGAATGTTTCAAGGAAGAGGGAAAGATTAATTGTGTCAAATGCTTCTGATTGGTCAAGGAACAAGAGGACTGAAACTTAACCCATCGGATAAAATAAGAAATGCTTAGTAAAATAGTTCCCTTGCTTAGTTTAGATGTGTGTATTCATCTAGACTTCTCAGCCAATTACAAGCCTGGGAAGGGCAGGAATTTTGTCCCAGAGTTCTGTCCCCTACTCCCCTTGCACCACCATGCCTCTCTTCCCTCCTCCCCTACACCCTCACCCCCTACCCCAACCCCTAGACACCTCCACTCTGGCTTTGCTGAGATCTGAGGGTTGACTTACCAACCAAGGGACTCTGGAGCCTGAGCTGCAGCACCAGAACAATGTCTTAGGCGAGTCACTGCTTCCCAGATTTGGCAAAGAGAATAAGCTGCCACCACCCCTTTAAAGCAAAGAGTATGGAAAGGATAAATTGGGGGTGGTAGAAGGGGAAGATGTGGCCACCTATGTAAAGGGAAGACAAATTTTGCTTTTAAAAAATGCCTGGAGCAATTTTTTGTTGTTGTTCTAAAGAAGCAAAGGAATTTATCTTGGGGCTGCATGGTTCCTTGGTTTAGGTCACTAATGAGCGTTTTCTAGTTGGATCCATCCTGCAGCCTAGACTAGGGTAGACGTTGAGAACTAAATTCCTCTGCACTGAGTCTTTTCTTTCCTTGGCAGGTGAGGGAGACAGGCGTGTCAGAGCCTGGGAACTGGGAGAAGAGAGATAGGAGAAAGATGGCTGGCAAAAAAATTCCCAGGGGTGGGGCCGGGCTGAGGAACCTGTTTTAAGAGAAGTGAGGGCTAACATTATTTTTTTTTATATTGAAGTATCTAATAGATAATACAGAAATGTGCACCACATGATGAATTTGCACAAACTGGGCACATCCATATGACCAGCACTCAAGTCAAGCAAGATGACATCACCAGCACCCAAGGAGCCCTGATGTTCTCTCCCGTCACGACTCTGCCCAAGGGCAGTCACTATCCTGACTTTGAACAGCATGGACTAGTTTTGCCTGTTTTTATACCTTATACAGATGAGTCTGGCCTTTTAGCGTCTGGCTTCTTTCACTCAACATTACATTTGTGAGATTCACCCACACTGTTGCAGACAGTCATAGATCTTTCATTCTCAATATTGTACACTCTTCCATTATATGATTATAACACAATGTAGCCCTTCTATTGTTGATGGACATGTAAGTTGTTTCCATTTGGGGACCATTACAGATGGTGCTGCTATGAACATATTTAGACATGTCTAACACATTCAATTCCTACCCCAACCGTTTATTTTGAAATTTTTCAAACATACAGAAATAACCGTACAGTGAACATCTACCTATGAACCACTCATATTCTAAATTAAAATTTTATTATATTTGCTTTATTGTTTATCCATCTTATACCCATCCATCATCTTTTTTTTTTCATGCATTTCAAAGTAAATTGTACACAGAGGTACACTTTACCCCCAAACATTTCAGTATCATTGACAAAAGTTGAATGTTTACTTATGGGTTTTCCTTTGAGGGAAAACTTATACAAAGTGAAATGCACGTATGTTAACTGTACCATTCAATGATTTTGAGAACTGCATGCACCTAGGTAACCTATATGCCTATCAAAATATAAAATATTATCATCCAGAAAGTTCCCTCATGCACCTATCCAATTTCCCCCACAACCATTGTGTTCTCATTTTGTTCACCATAGATCAATTTTGCCAAATTTAGAACTTGATAAATGCAGTCATACAAGATGCAGTCTCTTGTCAAAGGCCTCTCTCACTCAGCATGTTTTTGAAACTCATGTATGGTGTTGCATGAATAACTAGTTTGTCCCTTTTTATTGCTGAGTAGTGTACCCTTGTATGAATATACCATAATTTGTTTATCCATCATCCTGTTGACTGACATCTGGGATGTTTCCAGTTTTGGGCCTTATGAAGAAAAATGCTATTAACATTTTTATACTAGCTTTTTTGTGGACACATGCTTTCATTTTTCTGGGGTAAACACCTGGGGCTGAAATTGCTGTGTCATAAGTGTATGTTTAGTTTTACATGAAACTCCCAGACCTTTATTTCAGAGTAGTGTGATTTTACACTCCCACCAACAATACAGAAAAGTTATTACTGTTCAACATCCTTGCCAACATTTGGTGTTATCAGTCTTTTTAATTTATGCTATTCTCGTGGGTGTGCAGTGGTTTAATCTGATAACTAATGATGTCAAGCACTGTTTCAAGTGCTGACTGACCATTCATATATCTTCCTTGTGAAGTGTCTGTCTGAATTCTTGCCATTTCTTATTAGATTGCTTGTCTTTTTGCTATTGAGTTACAGGAGTTCTAAGTCCCAAATACCAATCCTTTGACAGATAAATGCTTTCTTTACAAATAATGTCTCCCAGTCTATGGCTTGCCTATTCATTTTCTTGAATGTCTAAAAAAAATCTTTGCTTACCACCAAGTGATGAAGATATTCTCCTAAGTTTTCTTATAGAAGGTTTATAGTTTTAGCTTTTACATTTAGGTCTATGATCAATCTCAAATTAATTTTTGTGCATTGATTCTTTGTTTGTTTGTTTGTTTTAGAGACAGTGTCTCACTCTGTCACCCAGACTGGAGTGCAGTGGTGCAATGATAGCTCACTGTAGCCTTGAACTCCTCAGCCTCCCAAGTAGTTAGGACTACAGGTGTGTGCCACCATATCCAGCTGAGTATTCTATATTTCTTTTAGAGACAGGGTTGTCAAGACTGGTCTCAAAGTCCTGGCCTCAAGCAATCCTCCTGCCTTGGCCTCTCAAAGTGCTAGGATTATAGGTGTGAGCCACCACACCTGGCTGTGTTTTTGTGTATAATATAAGGTAAAGTTTAAGAGTTTGTTTTTTTTAATATAGACATCCAGTTGTTCCAGCATCATTTGTTGAAAAGATTTTCATTTTTGTATTGGCACTTTGGTCAAAAATTAAATGACCACATAAGTGAATTCTACACTATTTCCATTAACCTATTTGTCAGTCTTTATGATAGAATCACATTTTCTTGAATACTGTAACTTTACAGTAAGTCTTCAAGTCAGATAGTATAAGTCCTTCTAATTTTCTTCTTTTTTTCTTTCCAAATTGCTTTGGATAGTCTAGGTCCTCCAAATAAATTTTTAAAATCATTTTATCATTTTTAAAATGAAAGCAGGAGAAGATAGAGATGATGCGAATTATCCTAAGGTTTATGGGATGAGGCTGAAGCCCCTTATTAGCATGTTGCATGTAACCTCAGCAACGTGGAGCATGGGAAAAAGTTTAGTTCAATTTGGCAAGTATTATTAAGTGCTTAATGTGTACTTTCAGACATCTTCCTTTTCAACCAAAGAATGGGAGGACTCTACAGGAAGACCCCCACCCACCGCCACCACCACCATCATTGGGTCTATGGGGTCTGCTGACTCTGTGATACCACCTGGAAAAGTTGCTTACCAGCCAGATGCTGCCAGATGCTGCCAGATGCTCCCCTATGAACAGGTGGACATTTTAAAACAGAGAGAGTTGAAAAAAGCTTCCTCTCACCATCTGATGCCAGGGAAAGACAACTTTTCCTGAGACACGTGTTGCTCAGGTCACCAGAGCCAGGCACGTTTGGGGCAGGTGGTATGAGGTGCTTCTAGATTTCCCTAGGAAGGAGTCATGCAGATCTGCAGGCCAGAACTAGGGTAAGTCAAGTGCAAAATTTAAGGGGATGCCAAAAAACTCAATAATCAAGGTAAATAGTATTTTAATGCAATACTTTTAAAAAAAACAAAGTTAATGCAAAAACAACCTTTTCTTTTTTCAAAAAAAAACCCTTGATGAACAAAATATTGAACTTTTAAACAAGACAGACTGACTCTGCATTCTCACAACTCACATCACTTGCCTCCCCCTAATCCTAGCCCTGCTGGATCCTCCCTTTACTTAAAATGTTGGTGTTTTATTCATCGTGGATTTTTTTGCATTGATTTTGATTTTTTAAAATATTGCATAAAAATGACACTTATCTTGATTGCTCAGGTTTTGGACACACCTTAAAATTTACACTTGCTTCACCCTAGTCCCAGCCTGGAACATCAGTATGGGCCTCTTTAAAATCTTCCCTGCGGCTGGGCGTGGTGGCGAACACCTATAATCCTAGCACTTTGGGAGGCTGAGGTGGCAGGATAGTTTGTGGCCAGGAGTTTCAGACCAGCCTGAGCAAGAGTGAGACCCTGTCTCTACAAAAATTAGGAAAACTAGCCGGCATCGTGGTGAGCACCTGTAGTCCCAGCTACTCGGGAGGCTGAGGCAGTTGGATCACTTGAGCCCAGGAGTTGGAGGTGGCGGTGACTTATGATGGGGCCACTGCTCTCTAGCCTGGCCTATGAGCGAGACCCTGTCTCAAAAAAAAAAAAAAAGAAAAATAAATCTTCCCTGCCATACCCCCATGCCCACCAAAAGAAATCCCCCTGGCATACTTTGATGATAGCAAGGCATTTTTTCATACATAAAAATAACACGTTTGCTGGTGACACTAGTTAGCTACAGTCCTCCGCTCTACCAGCTGAGCTATCGAAGGGACATGCACTGGTGACACTAATAACAACCAAGTGAGGGATTTGGGTGAGTTCCTGGCATAGTTCACTTAACAGTTTTATACCTAGGAATTCTAACAGACTTCTGGATCCCAGTGTAAAAATTCATCAGTTAAAACAATCCTAAATTTCCTCATTTCAACATAAAAGACTACAAATGAGGTTGAGAAATGTAAGAAATTTGAGTATATTTTGTTATGTTTGTTATAATGCATATTAAGTATTTGCTATGTATTTAAGGCTGCAAGTGGATGGATAATTAAATCTCAGATCTGATACTTTGTGGCAGAAGATGGCCAGCACTGGTACCATTCATGAGACATTTCATCCTTTTCATTCAGTCCCTCTGTGTGTCAGCAGAGGCAACATGAAAACACAGTGAGAACTCTAGATTGAAAATCTCAGTTATAACATATATTACCCATATCAATTTGAGCAAGTCACTAAATATCCTTGGGTCTCACTTTCCTCATCTGTAAAATGGGACTACAATGTACCATGTAATTTAAAAAACAAAAGGAAAAACTTTAATTTCCTCCTCCTTTATTTATGCTAAATAATTACAGGTGATCTGATTATCCGTGGTCTCTAAAATTATAAAAGTTAACTCTGAAAAATAAAAAATAATTTCTAAAGAACATTTTGAAAGAGAAGATAGGAATAAGTGGAAGCAGATTCTATTTTTTAAATAATAATTATAAAACCTTTTGGAGGCCCACATATTGATATGCTTATGCCAGATGGGAGACAAAGACCATTTCTAATCTGTAACTCCAGAGAGTTCTGAATAAACACTCTGGGCTAAAACATCAATGATCTGGGTTGATTTAAAAAAAAAAAAAAAAATCCGAGTTTAACACTTGAGCTAAAGCTTCAGCAGGTCAAGACTGCTCTTGACAATGGCTGTAATTCTTAGAGGACGGAGGCATCACGCTGTCACTAGGACTTAGTTAGGAATCCAGGCTATATTATTAATTTCCTATCCAAAGGGAATGAAATCTTGGGATTATAATTTGTCATTATGATTGTACAACATTTGATAGGTTAGAATTATTCTTTCATTATTTTGGTAAATCATTTCCTTTTGCTCCTCAATTTCAATTCTAGCGGTTCCTGTCTACCTTGTAGCCAGGTAAGTCTCTTAGGACCTTCTCTAAGCACCCCGGCAAAAGAGACATTAATATCTTAATCAAAAAGAACAGGAACTGGCCGGGCGCGGTGGCTCACGCCTGTAATCCTAGCACTCTGGGAGGCCGAGGCGGGTGGATCGCTCGAGGTCAGGAGTTCGAGATCAGCCTGAGCAAGAGTGAGACCCCTTCTCTACTAAAAATAGAAAGAAATTATCTGGCCAACTAAAATATATATATATACAAAAAAAAAAAATAGCCAGGCATGGTGGCGCATGCCTGTAGTCCCAGCTACTCGGGAGGCTGAGGCAGTAGGATCGCTTAAGCCCAGGTGTTTGAGGTTGCTGTGAGCTAGGCTGACGCCACGGCACTCTAGCCCGGGCAACAAAGCGAGACTCTGTCTCAAAAAAAAAAAACAAAAAAAAAAAGCAGGAACTAAGCCCCTAAGAGGTCCCCAAGATAGTTTGTCTCTTTTTAATTGGTAAATAACAACTTTATTGATATATATTATATACCATACAATTTACCGATTTAAAGGGTACAATTCAATGGCTCTTAGTCTATTTTCAGAGTCAGGCCACCACCACCACAATCAATTTTAGAACATTTTTATCACCACTTCAAAGAGAAACCCTATACCCTTTAGCAGTCACCCCTCATTCTCCTATGCCCACCTCCAGCCCTAGGCAACCACAAATCTCTTTTCTGTCTCTATGTATTTCCCTATTCTGGACATTACACAGAAGTGGAGCCATGCATTATATGGTCTTTTATGATTGGCTTCTATCACTTGGCATAATGTTTTCAAAGTTCATCCATGTTGTAACATGTATCAAAACTAAATTCCTGTTTATGACTGAATAGTATTACATTGTACAGATATCCATTTCCTTTATCCACTCATCAGGTGATAGATATTTGGGTTGTGTTCACTTTTTGGCCATTGTGAATAATGTTGCTAAGAACAGTAGGTTATAAGTTTTTTTTTATTTTTTTATTTATTTATTTTTTTTGAGACAGAGTCTCGCTCTGTTGCCCGGGCTAGAGTGAGTGCCGTGGCATCAGCCTAGCTCACAGCAACCTCAAACTCCTGGGCTTAAGCGATCCTACTGCCTCAGCCTTCCGAGTAGCTGGGACTACAGGCATGCGCCACCATGCCTGGCTAATTTTTTTCTATATATATTTTTTAGTTGGCCAGATAATTTGTTTCTATTTTTTAGTAGAGACGGGGGTCTCGCTCTTGCTCAGGCTGGTCTCGAACTCCTGACCTCGAGCAATCCACCCACCCCTCGGCCTCCAAGAGTGCTAGGATTACAGGCGTGAGCCACCACGCCTGGCCAGGTTATAAGTTTTGATGTAGACATATGGTTTCATTTTTCTTGGGCATATACACCCAGGAGTGGAATTGCTGAGTCATACGCCTCTTTACACTTTTTAACAGAATAATGTGTTAATTACCTATTGCTGTGTAGAGAATTATCTCAAAATTTCATGGCTTAAAATAACAATACATCTTACCTCTCACGGTTTCTGGGAGTCAGGTTATTTGGGAGCACCTCCAGGTCTCTCATGAAGGTGTAGTCAGATGCTGCTCAGGGCGGCCATGATCTGATGACATGGTCAGAGCTGGAAGATCCATTTCAAAGGTGACTCACGCACATGGCTGCCTAGTTAGTGCTGGTTATCAGCTGGGGGCCTCAGTTCCTCTCCACAGGGCTGCCTGAGTGTGCCCAAAGTATCTGGCTTCCTCTGAAACAAGCTAGCCAAGAGACCAAAGTGGAAGCTGTGTTATCTTTTATGATTAAACCTCAGAAGTCACATCTTGTCATTGTCACCATATTACATTGTTCACCTAGGCCAGCCCTGATTCATGTGGGAGGGACTACAGGAAGGAGTGACACCGGGGGAGGCTGGCTACCACAAATAGGTTGACTTCAAAGCTCTATTCTGTTGTTCCTGAAGAGATAATCCAAATTTATAGACCTCAGGCAGGAGGTTAAAAAATACGTGTCAAAGTTGGTTGGATCCTGATAGCACTGTGGTTTGCTTCCTCTTCCTGGTGAATTTAACAACCTGCAGTGGAGCTTCCTAACTCTTCTGCTGGGAAATTTGAGAAGAAAGAAAACCATAGTGCACTACATAATAGAAATAAGGTTTTAAAAACTCCAAGGCTACTCAGGCAGAATAGAGAGTCTAAAAGTAAAAATGAAAAAAAAATAAAAAAATAAATAAAAAAAATAAAAACTCCAAGGCTACATCCTGCTCTTGTATGAACACACCCTGGAAGAGCCACCCCTTTGTCTACCTACATGAGCAAAAACCTTCCTGGAATGTCATTTGGGTTATTTAATCCAGTAGTCAAATCCACTTTCTCTCCTGGCAAATCAGCAAGTTACTTATTAAGCATCTACTGTGTACCCAAGAGCAAATCCCAGGATCATTTGAGACTAGTGTAGATAGATAAGCCAAAAATGCCCAGGCATGACCAAAATAGACTGTTGTCAAACCCACCTGTCCTGAGGCTTCAAAGGCAAGGAACTGAAAAGGATTTGTTTCTTTCTTTCTTTTTTTTTTTTTTGAGTTAACATTTAGAGAAGTCACAGCCACAAGAATGCTCTCAGATTTATTTTCATTTAGAAAATAACAAGGACACAAAAAACAAAGAGAGATTGAGAAATGATTCTAGATTAAAGAAGACCAAAGGCACCTGACAACAGGATATAATGCTTATCCTGGATTAGATCCTGGACTGGGAAAAAATAGCTGTAAAACACATGATTAGAAATTGGTGAGATTGGAATATGAACTGTAGATTAGATCATAGTATTGGATCAATGTTAACTTTCTGAAATTTTATAGTTATATTGTGGTTATATAATAAAATAAAACATATTTTTTCTTAGTAAATACACACTAAAGTAATAAGGGTAAGTGTGTCTACAACTTAACCTTCAAGTTGTTTAGGGGAAAAGTCTATATATACACACACAACTGTGTGTTGGGGGAGGGAGAGAGAGAGAGAGAACAAATGGAGCAAAATGTTAATTAATGACTCTGAGTGAAAGGTATACAGGAACTCCTTATACTAATACATTTGCTGCTTTTCTGTAAATCTGAAATTCCTTCAAAATAAAAAATTTTTAAAAAGAAAACTCCTGAGGGTCTCCTGTCAAGCATGGTGTCATCGCTCCTTCATAGAAGAGGTAGAGATCAGATGGCTGCCAACAATCCAAATAACCAAGCTGCCACTGTGTCTAGGGTGCTGGAGGTGACAACTGTCTGAGTTAATAACATCTCCTGGCAGCTGTTAGGAACCCCAGTGTTACCAAAACTTTGCACTGTCCTTGTGACCCCACAGTCAGCCCGTGACAGCAGCAGTCTCCACTTGTTCCATCCCAACCTCTAGTCTGGGGACATCTCAGTGACTCCTCCAGGAGGTCCCAGGCTGGGTAGTGGCCCCGCCCACCCTCTTGCTCCTCAAGACTTGAGTACCACCTTCTGCTGAGTTGGGCCCTGGGCCAGAAGGCAGAAACGTCTCCCTTTCCCTTCAGATCAGAGGTGGCCTGGCCAGAAAGCCATGATACAAAAATCCCCCAAGTTTCCCAGAACATCTCAGAGCTATGCAGTTAACCCAAAGCCTTTGAGCTGGTCCATAGTAAGAAAACCCCTCCCCATGATGCCACACAATCTCGGATGTCAAGACACATGCCCTGATTCCTATTTCACCAGATAGGGAAGGGGCGGGTGACAGCTCCACTGACATAAGAAACAGAGCCTCTGATCAGGGCTCAGAGAACACCCAAGTTTAACAAATTGGCCCTTTGGCCTTCAGAACTCACTCAAAATGAACTCTACAAAATAGTTGCAATGCCAG
>CM052442.1:124051814-124067402 GCA_028533085.1 Varecia variegata
TAAGTTTGCCCTTTTAAAATATACAGTTCAGTGTTTTTTAGTATATTCACAAACTTGTGAGACGATCACCACTATCTGATTCCAGAACATTTTCATTGCTTCAAAAAGGAATCCCATAGCCCTTAGCAGTCCCTGCCTATTTTTCCCTTCCCCCAGTCCCTGGCAACCACTCATCTACTTCCTGTCTCTGAATTCTGGACATTTCATTTAAGTGGACTCACGTGGTTTTCTGTGTCTGGCTTCTTTTCTGTAGCATCATGATTGCAAGACTCACTCATGTTGTAGCATGGGTCAGTACTTCGTTCCTTTCTACAGCCAAATAATATTCCAGTGTATGGATACAACACATTTGGTTTATCCATCCATCAATTGATGGACATTTGGGTTGTTTCCACCTTTTGGCTATTATGAATAATGCTGCTATGAACATTGGTGTACGAGTTTTTGTGTGAACATGTTTTCAGTTCTCCTGGGTACATACCGAGGCATGGACTTGCTGGGCTACATGGTAGCTCTACATTTAACTTTTTGAGAAAGGACACTGTGTTTTAAAACTCTGTGTTTCCCACAGAACTACACAGTACTTTGTCCTGTGGTTTCAGGTATTGGCATCTACATGGAAAAGAACCCAAACTGACAAGGATATAGAGCAAAAGAAGTCAGAAACACTGTGGGTCCACTCCAAGCTATACAACCAGGAGATACTCTTGCATGTATACACCAGGCGATGCAAACAAGAATGCTCATAGTAGTGTTGCTGGCCAAAAATTGGCAATAACCCAACATCCATTAACAATAGACTGGAGAAATACATTGTGAACAGTACGTCAAAGAAAATAAATGAACCACAGTTACACATAACAGCATAGATAGAACAAACATGGTGTAGAAAGAAACAAGTAACAAAAGAATACGCACATTGTGATTTCATTTATATACAGTTCCAAAACAAGCAACACTAAATCATGTGGCTTAAGGTTGCATATATAGGTGGGAAAACTATTAAAAATTATTATAACAAAAAACAGGATATCGGTTACCTCTGGTGGGGAGAGAGGGAGACGTGTCAGGGAGGAGCACAGGAAGGTCTTCTGGGCTGTAGCCAGTTTTCTAGTTCTTGTCCTGGGTGATGGATACATTGGGGTTTATTTTGAATTATTTGTAACTGTATATGGGTACTGACCTACTTATATACCCTATTCTGAAAGTTTTTATTTCACAATTCAAAGAATCGGCAGAACAGAACCCAGGTCTAGGTGTCAGGAGACCTGGATCCCAGATGGGGTTTACCGCTAAAGAGCTGTGTGACATAAGACAAGTTATTTCATCTCTCTGCCTCAACTTTCTTATCTCTGAAATGGGGATTCAGCTGGTCCGAGTGTAGTGGTGTTTACAACTAATGGATCACAACCAGTTACAGATTTCTTTGTTCCTTCTCCACTCCCACTGCTTCACTTGACCAGCCTAAAAAAATAAAATAAAATGGGGATTAATAATAACTGCCACTTATTCAAGGCTTACTATTCCTAGGCACCATGCAAAGTGCTTTTACATACGCTGTCACTAGTCATTATATGTCTCTTGGGCACGAGAAACACATAACTGAAGCCGGCTTAAGCAAAAAGTATTATAAGGAGAAAGAAATGGGCTGCAGGACCTAAGGGCAGAGTGCACAGACCCTGGGGGCTCCATCTCCTATTGCTGCATTTCTGTCTGCAACTGATGAATTCTCTTCTCTTGCTGTAGACGGCTGTCTTTGCATCCCAGTGCACATGCGAGAAAATGACCACCCACAACTCCTAGGTTTATATATTCTGCATTCAAGACACCAGTTAGACTGAGCCTGGGATTTCTCAGTGCAAATGACAAAGTTCCTTGGAGAAGGGATTCTCACTGCTCTAGTTTGGATCGAGTGTCCACCTCTGATCCAACAAACTGCAGCAAAGGGGCAAAGTCACATCATGCAAAATGAGTAGTAGGGACACACATTGAGAAACTCAACAGGGAATATGTTGGTTGGTACTCAACCCTGGAACTCTCATTCTATAGAGATGTATAGTCTAAGGGGACAGTTCCTAGAACAGACAACCCAATATCAACTGTTATTTGATCTAGTCTTTATCACAGCCCAATGAGATAATGTCCATATCCCCATTTTACAGATAAAGAGACAGAATCAGATGAGGCCCAAGGTTCCTTGACAGTGACACGATGGACATTTTGGGCTAAACAATTCTTTGTTGTGGATGGATGTCACGTGCCTTGTAGGATGGTTAGCAGCAGCCCTGCCCTCTACCCGCTAGACACCAATGACATCCCTCCAGTTGCAACAAACAAAAATGTCTCCAGACTTTGCCAATGTCCTCTGGGATTGAGAACCACTGAAACAGGTTCAGTAAATTGTGTAATTCCATTCTCCTAGTAAGTCAAAGCCGGGATTCAATCCCAGGTCGCCTGACTCTAAAGCCTGTTCTCTTAGTCATTGACTCTCTTATCATAATATCTAACTTACCTCAAAAGGTTGTAATGAAGATGTAAATGTGAAAGCACCATGGTTAGGTGGAAGATAAATGTATTATTATGTTTCCACCTTCTTCTTGTAAGCTATGAATCTAGGTGACTGCTTAGCAGGACAGGGCCCTACATCTCTAAAGAATTGGAATTCCATGGGCCAGACCACCAACCTACCATATTCTCCATTTAGTTTCATGATGTGACACCGCTCCAAAGCTGCTTCCTTGTGAGGATTGATATTCCCAGGTTCCTGCCTCCATACATCCCACTCCACTCTCTAAGGTATGATTTATGGTAACTTTCCTTAGCTGAGTTTCCTCTAGCAGAGCCAGGTCTTTCTCCAGATAATTTGGTCCCCAAAGCCCATTCTTCTCCTTCCACCAACAGCTAAGCATGTTATGTCTCTTCCTCCATGAACTATAGGTCTCAAGGCCGGGCGCAGTGGCTCACACCTGTAATCCTAGCACTCTGGGAGGCCGAGGCGGGTGGATCACTTGAGGTCAGGAGTTCGAGAACTATAGGTCTCAGTAACTTGGGCTGCATGAGGCTCATAGTTGCTTTCTTCCAAACCCAGTGGTTTTCTTGGAGTTTTCCTCCCATAACTACAACCTCTCAGACTGTTGCTCCTCCATGGACCAACTCCAATCTGTTAGTTTTTATTCTGGTTTTTAATATTAATATTAATCATGACTGGATTCTAAAAATGATGAAGCCCTTCATTTGCAAGGCTTTGAGGCCCTTCCATTCAAACCAAAAGGGGAAATATTTTGGCTGAGATAAGAATGAGTTGGCCACACACTGGTGACATGAGAGTTTTACCATCAGCTTCTGGGGAGTTTATTAAAGAAAGCATATCCTATCGCTTCGTTTGGCTGCCTAATAAATAACCAACATGCTACCCATATCCTTCCAGACAAGGTATAACGAGTTTGTTTGGAGGCTGGTTACAATATTATATTTTTAAAATAAGCTTCTAAAATTGAAATAGAACTTACATGCAGAAAAGTACACAAAATCATAAGTGTACAGTTCATATCCTAAAGTAAACACACTCATGTCACCACCCCCAGATCAAGACATTACTGGCGTGCCAGAAGCCCCTCTCAGGCCCCCTCCCAGTCACCGTCCCCACCCTCTCCCTAAAGGCAACCACTATAATTTTAATCTCATGACCTCCATATTTTTATATATCTGATGGCCCAGATAATTATCTCTGGAGGCCAGAGTTAATCAGAAGCCAGGAGGATTGTTTCCCCATGAGTCATTCCTCGTAAGAATAGTTTATCAGTGAGGATGCTTCCAGCTGCAAGTAATAGAAACCTCAACGCAAATGGCTTAAACAATTAAGAAAATTTATGATCTTCGCTTCAGTGGAAGTCCTACCGTAGGGCAAGCTTCAGGGTTAACAGAAGTTTACAGCTTGAGTCAACAAAGACTCCTGTTCTTTCTAGCTCTTCACTTGGTGTTTGCTTCATCCTCAGGCTGGTCGCAGGATGGCCTTAGCGGTTCTTTCTCGTGACTCTCTCTTTGGAGAGGAAATTTCTCCTGGAGGTCCGTCGGCAGACAGCCACTCACATTCCACTGGTAAGAACTGGATCACACGTCCAACCCGGGGCCTGGGGTTACCCCAGTTGACTTAGACTTATCATCTGGGGTGGGATGGACGTTGAGAAGTCCACTCCAAAGCTCCCCACGGAAAGCCATGGAATCAAATGGGAAATGTCTGATTTTATGTATAAACATGCTTTATATGGCTAAATGGTAACGAGGGTTATAAACACTGGGGATGTGTGGCTGAACACGCTGTCGGAGATTCAGAGTTAGAGGGAAGTAAGTAACTCTCTGCGAGGAAAGAATAAATTGATCATGGCAAAATAAACACAGCAGCCCTCGCCCCTTCTCTCCCCCCTCTGAATGCCAACTATCCCTCCTCTCTGAATTGCCTCTTTAGGCACTAAGTCATACACATATTTTTGAAAGTTATTGGGATAGTGTCTGTTACCAGTTATGTTAAGCACAGGACATAATGTTTCAGTATACACTTAGGACAAATCCTAGCTCTTTACAAACCACATGGCAGCACGCAGCGCACCTGGGGACATGCCACTTAAATGCTGCCAGGTGTGTGAGCCATGGCTCCTCAAAAGACTCCAGGGTCCTTCACTTACCTGGACAACAGCCAATAGCCACTCAGTTCCCCTAGATGTTTCAACATTCTCACGTTAAAATCACATTTTTTTCCGAAGAATATAATAGAGAGTCATGTATATGGATATATGTATTAAAACTCATTTTCTTAAGGTAGTTGGAAATGTAACATGTTTACATGCCTTTTGTCAATGTGCTAGTCACATATCATTAGAACACTGGAGGAATATTTGTTGGAGGAATCTGTCACTGAAGGTCTGGGTAGGTAAGCTGTGATCATTAGTGAAAAGCAATCAAAATATTGATAGATATAATAGTGCTGTTTTTGTGTTAAATGGTAGAATGTATATATTCATGGATGATAGGACAAATAGCAGGTAGGTTTCATAGATTAGGCCTCACACTATATATGTATATAATATTTTATATATATATATGTGCATGTGTGCCAATATTTAAAAATAAGTCTTTAATCATTCACAGTGGAATAATACGCAACTGATATTATTCTCTGCACCAAAAAGAATGGATAAATACAATGATAATTCCAACTGAAGAGTAAAAAATCCAGCATATCCTTGAGAAAAATATTTACCACAAGACTGACATTCCTGAGGAATTTTTTTCTTACAAATGTTGTAATATTTTAATTGTACCATATTTATAAGATAATGTATCAGCACAAATGTGATAAAAATGATAATATGTATTATGTACAGTTCTAATATGATAAAGTACATCAATAACACACTTGATCTCAATGGGCTTAAACCTCCCCAAGTTTCAGAAAATTTATTCTTTTGTACAAAGTGAAAATATGATATCCTGCAATCATCAATCATTTTAGTTGTTCTTACAGTATCCAACTGCCATTTGATATCCTATGGATGTTTAAATTTTCATTCTTGTTAGGATTCCAGGTCTTTCTTAAGAATAACATAGGAGTCATATACATCTTATTATCCATTCTAACATCAACTGCAAATGTATCTTTTATTTACAACCTAATACTACCCCACTTTGCTTTTTCAGCCTTTTTGAAAGAAGTTGAATATTTCATGATGTCAAGACCCAATACAGTCAAGGATCCTCTAATGCAGATCCTAAATGTTATGAAGAAGCGTCTGCTCTATAAAGGTCAGATCAAGGTTGTAGAGATTTTAAGAGGAATGTTCTTTCCCTACCCTACCAGCAGAGGGCACATTTTCCACTTCTGTTTTGTTATAACTACCCCAACCAAGCAATCCCATGTATTCTGGGCATCTACCGTGTGCGGGGCGTTGCACTGGGTACGGTGATGGAACATAAAGTAAGTATACTGCCCCATCCCTGCCCTCAAAGAGACTCCAGTCTAGTTAGAAAGACTAACACACAAATTATTCAGGTGCCAAAGAATGAAACGGCATGAGTGTGACAGGCACTCAGAGAAGGGAGAATTCAGTTGAAGCTCATGGGAGTGATTTGAGGTTTCATGGAGAAAGTGAGACTTGCGCTGGACTTTGGAGTCTGGGTAGGACTCAGCAAGGCCAACGTGGGAAATGTGCTGCCTGTCTGCTGTGAACACTCTTCATGCCCACGGCAGGCATTGCTAATCAATGCCAAGGTGGCTCCACTTCCTACTGGGCTCAGAGCCAACCCAGTGCTCTGGGCAACCCAGACCAAATCACTGGAACCAGAACTCATCATGAAACCCATTTGGTGGTAGGGATGGGGTGGGAGTGGGTGTTGGTTATCGGCTCATGGAAAAGAACTCCCCAGGTAGGAAGGAGCAAGGTGGAAGTAGAAGACGGTACAAGTGGCTGGCTGAGAGCAGGTTGTCTAGGTAATCAAATCTGATAGGTAGTATTGAGTCAAATCATAGAGGATATTGAAAACTAGGCAGTTCTCAAATAAAAAATGTATTTAATAAAGAATAACTTGGGCCGGGCGCAGTGGCTCACGCCTGTAATCCTAGCACTCTGGGAGGCCAAGGCGGGTGGATGGCTCAAGGTCAGGAGTTCGAGACCAGCCTGAGCAAGAGCGAGACCCCGTCTCTACTAAAAATAGAAAGAAATTATCTGGCCAACTAAAAATATATAGAGAAAAAATTAGCCAGGCATGGTGGCGCATGCCTGTAGTCCCAGCTACTCAGGAGGCTGAGGCAGGAGGATCGCTTAAACCCAGGAGTTTGAGGTTGCTGTGAGCTAGGCTGACACCAGGGCACTCACTCTAGCCCGGGCAACAAACCGAGACTCTGTCTCAAAAAAAAAAAAAAAAAAAAAGAATAGCTTGGAAGGAATATGCATAGCAAATAGGGAAAATGATACGGGTGCATCGGTTTAAAACAAATCTCATTTAGAAAAAACCCAAACCTCTGAATAGCCTTAAGAGTGATAATTCTCACGAACAAGGGATTTCTTAAGTCACCGGATTGGGTTCTTTTGAAAAGGATTATACTAACAAAATGACTTCTACTTTATAAGTGCATAAGAAGAGATACACCAGCATTGGATCTGAGAGATTATCGGCAAAAATATCCAATTCTGCAGTGAAACAGGCCCCCTTAGATCCTGCTGGTGGGACTGTAAATTGTGCCTCTCTTAGAAAGTGACTCGGAAAGTGGTCTAGAGCCTTAACAACATGCATGTCCTTTGACCCAGTAATTCCAGAGCAAGAAGTTTATCCTTAGGGAAAAAAGCAAAGAGGCATAGTAAAGGCTTTCTGACAAAGATTTCTTTCCAAGGCTGCTTATAACAAATAGATTGTTAAATGCCAAATAAAATTGCTAAATAATCCCTATACACTAATCTTAGCATTCATTGGTAGGCTTACATTTGTAATTTCTAGAATTCTTATTCTCTGAATGTTACTTTCCTAAAATAGCATAAAATTGTATTCATGGAGACAATATCATCTCTCATCTCTCTTAAAGTTACCAGGTTGGTTTTTTTTCCCCCTTAAGTTCTCTTCTGCGTTGTTTCTTCCTCTGACTTTTTTCTTCCTATTTGTTTTGGTCTCTATCTTTTATGGGAAGGCTTTCCAAAAATGGGTGATAGTCTTTGGCTATCCACTCATGGTTAATTGCGAGGCAAGGCACTAAAAACCTTTTCAGGATGCTTTGCATCAGCAGAGCTAGTAAATTGCAGGATTTCACTGTAGGGTGACCAAGTGGAAGCCTCAAGATGTCAGTATCTGTAGCTCTCTTTTCTTAAACTGGTCAGTGTCTCTAGAGAGGAATCTTCTTACTACCTGCCTGGGGGAGTATAACCTTGGCTGCTGGCGTTCTAGGAGCCAAGGGGTGGGAGGTCTCAGCAATGAGGATGAAATGCCACCCGATGTCCACTTTCAGCTCCATACTCACCACTGCCCTCACATCAAGGTCCTCTCGGGTTCAACTTTTCCCCACTCGTGCAGGGTAGCTGGGACTATAGGAGCACGCCACCATGCCTGCTTTTTTTTTTTTTTTTTTAAGAGAGACTAAGTCTCCCTCTGTTGCCCAGGCTGGTCTCAAACTCCTGGCCTCAAGCAATCCTCCCGCCTCAGCCTCCCAAAGTGCTGGGATTATAGGAGTGAGCCACTGTCCCCAGCCTGTGGATGTTTTTAAGTGAGGAATATTTCTTCTTCCCAGAGATACTGAGACCTGGCAGGGAATACCAAATGAGTTTCTGCCTTATGGGAGTTTAGGTATACTTGGAAAGACAGAACCCTTATAAGGACATTACCAAGGAAAGTGTTTTAAGGTCATTTAAGTTGTAGAGACCACAGTAGTCACGTGCATTTCAGAAACCGAATTTGAACTTAATTTAAGACAAAAGCAAACTGATTGACTCACATAAAATGTCCAGAGGTAGAATGTAGCCTTAAATGAAGGTTAATAGAAATGTTCAAACAGAAATGCACTACTTAGATGATCCAGTTTATGAACAAATTGAGTTATTTCTCCCAAACGTTCTCTAGGACAGACTGTTGGGTACATTCTTGTACCACACTTAAAAACGAAGAGGTAGCGGGCACAATGCTTTGTGTCTTTGTGTCCCAACTACTTGGGAAGCTGAGGAGGGAGGATCACTTGAGCCCAGAAGTTCGAGTCCAGCCTGGGCATCATAGTGAGATCGGGTGTCTTTAAAAAAAAAAAAGAAAAAAAGAAGACGAGCACAGCTGAGGCACCATCTTGTCCTTTATAGAGTAAAACATAAGGCAAAGTAACAGGGGCAAGATGAGGTAGAATGAGAGGTAGGGGAAAAATCAAATCAAAAATGAAAAAAGATTCAAAAGAGAGAAGGGGGTCAGACTGGGAGTCTTGGAAACCCCATTTTCCTGTGCTGTCCCTGGCTTAGCCTCTCCCAATTCTGTCTCTATTTGTCCCTGATTAGATGTCTTAGGTAATTAAATCAGAGCAGGTAGGTTTGTGGGATGATTTGTTTTTACTGTGAACATCATTCTATTCTATAAAATAATCCCACCTCCATTTCTGAAAAACTGGAAAAAAACTAGAAAAAAAAAGGAAACTGAAAGAGCTCCAAAATAAGCTTCTTTAAAGGAAAATGAAACTACCTGCAGTTCTTTGTGTTTCTTTTTTTAAATTTCTTCTCTTTCCAGGTCCACATGGTTCTAAAGTTAACATCACTCTTTCTTTCAGTTGCAGAGATTGGGACCAGGAGCCAATAATAGGAAACTTCCTTGAGACTGGCACTTGTTACACTTAACAAACAGCATTGTATTTGCATTATGTTGCTTTTTTTCTCCAGTGAACTTGAATCATCTTTTCACGATATAACAATTTCAAAAGCTGGAAACCACAGTTTCTAAATCTTATGTTACATGCATAAAATATAAGATTCCATTTCTCATCCTTCCAAGATTCATAGAAATCCATTCAGAAGAGGCTAAAGTTAAGTCAACCAATCAAACATTGCTTCTCATTAAAAACTATATACTTACACATATTTTTCCAGGTTAAATCTTATCCAGGACCCAAGACTAGTGAAGTTACAGACAGATTTCTCATCTCTGCTGCTTCAGGATTTCATCAGTTGTCCTCAATTCTCTACCCTTAATAGGCTGCCTCATCAAAGGTTGTTTCCAGCAACATATTTCAAATCTAAAGTCTCATTAACTGGCTTCAGGGAACTGTTTTGCAAGGGATTCGAGGTTCGTTTAAAGCAGTTGTCTCCACTGCGACAGGCTTAAACCCTGGCTCTCCTCTTAGCAGCTCCATGGCATCAGGCAAGTCAGGTGGCTCTCTGAGCCAGGGGTAAAATTTGGATGCCCCCATCTACCCTGTAAGGATACTGTAAGAGTAAGGATCAGCAATGTTTGTAAACTGCCAAAGACACTGGACGGCACACAGTAGGTGTCATATAAATGACACTATTACAACTGCATCCTCACGGCTCATCTGAAAAGCAACTCTAATCTCTCCTTAACGCTTCCTAAAGGAATTTCGTTTTTAAAATGCTGGTATACATGCGATTAAGCTGAGTGGGCACTGCAATACATAGTCTAGCTATCTAGTTAGCTAATTCATGTTAGATGTATGCTATCAATGACCAGCAGTTTAACAGGTTGTGTGGTGATTTCTTACCTTAAATTTACATAATTGGAATCACAGTCTTCTACCTCAGGCTTTTGTGAATCAAACTGGGATTTGTCAAGCACCTACTGAAATACTCAGGATCAGGAAAAGTGCAGTGACAATGAACGCTTATTAGTCCTGAAGATTATTCATTAGATCCAAACGCTGGTAACGAGAATGGGGCTATCCTTTCCTGTTAGTAATCCTCAATTCCTGTGATAGTGAAACCACCGAGCCCTAATGAACGATCTCTCAACAGTAATCTGATACAATGTTAGAAGGCTATCAGTATGTTTTAAAGGTAATTATAAAAATGGTTTATTTCCCTTGTTTTATTAACACAGTCACTAGAACTTCAATCTCAGTGTTTAATTTTCCCCAACAGTTTAGCCATTTCCAAGAAAAACAATCATTTGAAGACTGGCCTTCCAGATAACAAAACATTATTACTTTGTATTGGCTTCTCTTTTCCAGATAGTTTCAGCAAAAACAGACCCCCAAACCTGTCTAGCTGGTCCCAGCTTCACATACATTAATAGGGCAAAAGCCTTGATTTTTGTATCTCATGATTATAAAATGAGCAACTCACTTCAAGCAAAGAGCTGTGACAACAATGCTGAAGACCCACAGAACTCCCCATCAAGTTAACACTACACACAATGTTAGCACCAGTACAGGTGACTTTCATGCTTTTCAAATTCTTTTCTTCCAGAACACCTGAGGATTACAGAGGCAATACTTCTACTTAAAAGAACACATTAAAAAAAAAAAAAATGTAGTCAGGGCAAGAAAAGGAAAACAGTATCTTTATTGTGTGTAGTTCTAACAAACATTCATTGTGTGCACATTCCAACAGAAAGAGACAAAGATCTTTGTTCAAAATATGCTGAAATAAAATAGGTAAACAAACTCCACTATTGAATACCAAAAGGAATGTTAATATTACTCGATCACAGTTGAGGGTGAAGTAAAAAGAACAGAAGTTAAATACTTGAAATAGTGTTTTGCCCAAATAGCAAATGTTCGGTGCAGGCGTGGGCAAAGAGCAGCTACTAAAACTTATGAGTAAGATGCTGGCTGTAGGGTAGGTAACTTGACAAATACCTCTCTGCTTCTTTGGAGCCTCCTTCCTAGATCACCCCCACAAATTCCAAACTTGGCTCTTTCAGAGCACAACAGCCAAATGTGACTAAACTCCCCATTACTTCTGTGATATTTGGCAACAGAGTGAGATGGTTTTAAAAAAATGATTTCTTGTTGAGACAAGACATGTCTGAATCCATTTCTCCTGAGATAGGAGGCAATGAACATTAATGTTCTGCATTTCAATCTCCTAAAATGGAATTTAACCAGATAGGTATCACTTGACATTTTAAAGCATGAGATACCATAAGTAATGACATACCTGGCCTGCAAAACATTTTTCATTGCACCACATCGGAACTAAATGAGTATAAACTCAACAATGTTCTTATTTCACAACATATGCTTAAAGAACTGCTTAAAGAACTTTATAGGCCCAAATTATAGGTTCCAATGGAGTTTCTTTCGTTTTTGCTTAAGTGGTCACAAGGAGATCTAAAAACAATGTCAACTTTGACCGTGCCACTTTCTTTTTTTTTTTTTTTTCCAAGATGCTGCATCTCAATACTTTCTTATCTTTATAACCGTAAAAGTCATTTGGAAACCAATACCTAAGAGTCAGGGGATAGGAAATTTTGGAAAACAGGCACTAACACCCTCTATTCTGGTGGCACAAAATTCCCCTCATCTGCTCCTTCTGTGTTCACCAGCTATGATGTGTACAATATGGTGTGCAGCAGCAGCTAGTCTTCCTCGGGAATAAACAACCCAGCACCCCAGAGACCAGCTGGCATTGTCCACCAATTGGGACTGGCTCCACTTGCTCTCCTGAGGTGTTTTCACAACCTACTAATGTCAAGACTGTTTCGAGAATTCAAGTCTGCTTCTTAAACAAAACTCCTTTTTGATGGATTTGGCTCGTGTACTGTATTACTTTATTGTTTAGAGAAAACTCTGCAAACTCTTACACAAGATCTACCTTTCACCTGGCTGTTTTTGTAGGCAGCAGAATAATAGTAAATGGACCCAAAAGTGGTTTTTATAATACAAAGTGACATCACATTAGCAGTAGCTTCAAAAGAAGCCCTGGGTACTGGATGGATTTCATGGAAGGTAGTGACAAAATCTGAAAATTTTTTCCCTCTGGCTCTCGGTAAAAACAAGTCTACATATAAACAGGAAAAGAAAACCAATACGAAGTAGAAAAATATACCTTTTCATTGGTGTTTACCCTAAAAATACCAAAAACACCAATTTTACTTACAACTGTAGTTCTTTCACATTTCTCAGAAGCCAGATGTTTTTCATTCAATTTTGGAGACTGCCAACACACTTTTACAATTGATTCAAGTTATCTTCTGGCTTAGTTTTGGCTTGAATGTCCCCTTTCCAGCTACTCACTGCTCCTTTGTTCGTTACTTCTACCCAAATGTACTCCCGGTAATCAAGTAATCGTGCCACTTAATTATTACAGCAATTCTATATCAATCCTTATTCAAGGAACCCTTTCTAGCCTTTAAATGGAGGAGCATCAAGTCATACCACTTTCATTACATAATAAACAAAGACTTTTGTTCAATAAATTGTCTTAAAGTGGCATCTTATAATACATACAAATATTTTCCGAAGATAAAAGTTTTACTAAACCCATATCCCAGATAATAAAAGTCAGCCAGAAATCCCCTAAAATTACTCCAAAATATATTCAAGTGTGTGTGCAAATACAAGGTTAATATTATTTAGATGAATTCTGAATTCATTCAACTGCTAAATCACAGGATACAAGACCTGGGTTGAACTTTTTCTTAAATAGTTTACATGGGCAGACACTGGTTTGCTGGGCAGTTTCCTGTCTCATCAAGTCCCTGGCAGGCTGGAGGGGAGAGAGGAGATACTGAGCAGCATCTATGGTCCTTCCTGAACTAAGATGCTCCCTGCTAGAAATGACAATGGCTCAGAAGCAGATTGGTAATCCCAGAAGGAAGGGGAGAAAAATCACCACAGTTGTCGGCAGAAAACAGACAGTGCTTCCATGGGGGAAAAAATAAAGCCAAATATGCCAGAGAAATCCCTGAACCAAGAAGAAACAGTAACATAATTCTAAATAATAACTTGCTTCTCCAGGAAACACACATCCAAGAAAAAAAACTACCATTTTTTTTTTATTATTCTCAACAGAAAAACAGAACAAAATCACAGGTTGGAGCCGTGGAGGTAAAATACAGATGCAATGGAAAACAGTCTCTTGTCACAATCTTCCACTTTCAAATGCCATTTTATATGGAAGTTATTTTACTGGGGCAAACAAAGGGTCAAATTGGAGTCTCTTACTTTTGTAAAATACGGAATCAAAAACTTGCTAATCAATAAATTAAAAAGATCAAAAATCCCTGGTAGAGTTCTACAGACATAATTATATATTTATATTTTACCAATAAAAGATAGCTAGGGGGAAAAAAGAGTTGGCCAGAAACTGTGCCAAACTAAAGTGAAAGCTTTGGTGCTTTTTCTAAACTCCTATCCTAAAGTAGTATTTTTCAATATTTTTCAAAAGAAAGATTATTCTGAATTTTTCAGGGTTCTAACACTCCAGTTCATCCCCCTTCCTTTCCGTGTCTCTTCCCACCCCCAAGAAATAACAGGGAAACATAGTTTTGTCCAGCACCATTTGGGAGGTGAAGGGGCTGGACTTGGATGGGAAGAGCTACCTGCTATGCTAGCTTGGGAGGGAGGGAGAAGGCCACACAGTTCTTTGTGGTTTTAACAAATACAAACAAGGAACAGATCATTTGGCAGTTATATTTTAAGTAATAAGTACACACCTTTACTTCATAATTAAACCCCTTATGATGAATAATAGAATTAAATCAGAATTTGTTTTAAAAATTTACTTAAAAGAAAAATGGAAAAAGCTTCCACACTAGACTACTGCCCTGTTAAGAATGCCTAATGTGCAAAGTATTGGAAAGTAGGCATTTTTACCAAAAAGCAATGTCACTACAATGTATAAATTGCAATTATGAACAGAAAGTTTTGAAATGTAAGTGGAAACCAGTGCGAAGAGAGTGAACACTGGCAAGGACACAGACTGGTGAGTAGGTGCTCTGGGCGTAAGGCTCTGAAAGATGAAGGACACTGGTCCCAGATCTGAGGTGGATGTCTAACCAACCGTCTTGACTCCAAGGGGGAAGGATACAACTGGCAAGATTCAAAGAGAGGGCATTGTGGCAGCCCCCAAGCAAGTCTCTGGTTTTCACTCCCAAGTGGACATGTTTTCCAGACTTCAGCAAGGCTTCCTCAGGAGGATTTGCTTTCCAATGTGTAGTAGCGATACAGGAAACCTAAGAGAATAGCGCCTACGATGGGGAAAATCCAATATACCCAGCAACTAGAAGTAGGGGAAAAAAAGAAAGAAAGTTGTGAATGTTTTATACCAAATGTTCACTATCTTTCAGCATTCACATGTTAATATTTATATAAGCAAAGAGTCTGGATTTACTTTGGGAAATTTAACTGCTTTTATCATCCAGTACTTGAAAAAAAATACTTGGAGTATTTTTCAAAGTTCAGAAACAGAATGAATAGTATGATTTCAGAAAAGATATACACACATTCCTCCATATATGTTTCTACAAAGACATATAAGTGGTTATTTCTGGGTTATGGGATTATGGATAGTTTCACATTTTCTTATTTGTAACTTTGTTTTTCACATATTCTACAATTAACATCATATAAGTGCCATTTCATGTATGTAAGGAGGTATATATTTTATCCCATTATAAATTTGTAAGCAGTAATATCTAATATGACTATCAGCAATATTCTAGCTGCTTAACATGTATTTAAAAATTTAATCCTCATAAAAGTGCTATAAAATAGGTACTAATATTATACTCATCTCATACATAAGAACTATCCATCTTCTTAATCTCTAGTTAAGTTTGGACACTAATAAGACACACATACACAGAGCATATAGATGGCTCTAACAGAGTTAAGCAAATGACAGTTGGCTTAAAAAATATTGCAAGAGGGCCGGGCGCGGTGGCTCACGCCTGTAATCCTAGCACTCTGGGAGGCCAAGGCGGGTGGATCGCTCAAGGTCAGGAGTTCGAGACCAGCTTGAGCAAGAGCGAGACCCCGTCTCTACTAAAAATAGAAAGAAATGATCTGGCCAACTAAAAATATATATAGAAAAAATTAGCCGGGCATGGTGGCGCATGCCTGTAGTCCCAGCTACTCGGGAGGCTGAGGCAGAAGGATCGCTTGAGCCCAGGAGTTTGAGG
>CM052442.1:124083975-124106324 GCA_028533085.1 Varecia variegata
AAAGAAGCTAGATAGAAGAGTACACCTGTTCTACAGCGTTAGAAATCAAGTTAGAGGCCGGGCGCGGTGGCTCCTGCCTGTAATCCTAGCACTCTGGGAGGCCGAGGCGGGTGGATCGTTTGAGCTCAGGAGTTCGACACCAGCCTGAGCAAGAGCGAGACCCCCGTCTCTACTAAAAATAGAAAGAAATTATATGGACAGCTAAAAATATATATAGAAAAAATTAGCCGGGCATGGTGGCGCATGCCTGTAGTCCCAGCTACTCTGGAGGCTGACGCAGGAGGATTGCTTGAGCCCAGGAGTTTGAGGTTGCTGTGAGCTAGGCTGATGCCATGGCACTCTAGCCCGGGCAACAGAGTGAGACTCTGTCTCAAAAAATATATAAATAAATAAAAATTAAAAAATAAAATAAAAAGTGTAACTTCAAAAAAAAAAAAAAAGAAAGAAAATGGGTCTAATACACCTAACCTACCAAACATCATGGCTTAGCCTAGCCTACTTTAAACATGCTCAGAACACTTATATTAGCCTACAGTTGGACAAAACCATCTAACACAAAGCCTATATAACAAAGTATTGAATATGTCATGTAGATTATTGAATCTGAAAAACAGAATGGTTGTACAGGTACTCAAAGTATGGTTTTTACTGAGTATGTATCACTTACCATCATAAAGCCAAAACATCTTTAGTCAAACCATGGTAAGTTGGGGACCATCTGTAAACTGCTTCAATGTCACCCCTCATCTTAAAACACTTCAGTGGTTTTTTATTACTTTATGGATCAAATCCAAACTAACTACCAGGCTGTGCATGTCCTGGCTCCTGCCTAGCTCTCCTCATTCACTACATTACAGCCAGAGATTCTTTCAGATTCTTTCAGTCCCACTATTTAATAATACACCAAATTCCTGCTTGACTGCAAATGCTGTTGGAATGCTCTTTTCTCTATTCTTCCCAAAGCTAATTCATTCATGCTCATGAGCTCAGTTAAAAGTCATCTTCTCAGAGGCTTTTCCCAGATCACTCTTATTAAAGATCTTCCCCTATTTTTCTTTCTCAACTCCTTTTTTCCTTTATAGAAAGTACTAGAATTTAAAATTATTTCATTTGTTTATGTCTGTTTTCTTTTGTCTCCCCTAGAATAGTAGCTTCAAGAAGGCCGGACGGTATTTATTTTTATACACCACCAGGGCCTAGTCCTATATAGCACTTAACAAATATTTGTTGAATGAAAAAACTTCCCATCTATAAGACAGGTCCTAAAGTAATATTTCTATTTCTGCCGACAGTTACTAAAAAACACATACAAAACTTTAAAATATTGCAATGTGTTATTTTATTAAGTTACTCTTTTGAGGAATGGCAATTTATGCACAGGTCAATAGCTCCCAAATTTTCACTTGTGATACACAGCAAGAAAATAATTTTACATTGCAATCCAGTACACACCATATATATAACGTTATATATAATTAACTGAAAGAAAGTTTTACAAAATCATACTTACTCTTGGTAAGGGAGGTGCATGTTGATATTTTCTAGTCAATATCATAAGATATTGTGACCATTTTCACATGATTTTTCTAAACTATTAAATGGTAGAAAGACAATGATGTGTGTACTATTTTCATTTAGGATTGCAATAAATTAGACCAATAGCACTGATTCCAAAAATGCAAAATTAAACTGTTAGGGAAAACATAATTCAATTATATTACCAATTCGAAATTATCACACACAAACTCCAGTATATCCTAACCACAGTTATTAATCAAAAAAATGGTAATCTATAAACACAGGATATTTTGATTAGAAACCCCTTGCTAAGGAGGAGCCCCAGAGTGATTTCAGATTGGAAAGAGAAGGATTAAAACCAATGTAAATCTTCCCCATCTCATCTAATAGCAACCCAGTTCTTGCAGACCAAAAACTTGGCTGTTATCCTTAACTCCTTTTTCTTTCATTCCCCAAATCCAGAGCACCATTAAATCCTATTGGCTCTACCATCACAACACATCCAAAATCGGACACTTGTCACTACCCTCACTGCCACCATTCTGGTCCAAGCCACCATCTCTTGCTTTAATTACTACAGCAGCCTCCTAACTGGACTCCTCAATTCTGCCCTTGTTCTCCTTCAGTTTTTTCTAAACAGTGCAGTCAGAATGATCCCATTAAACCATTATGTCACATCACGTCACACTTCTGCTCCAATCTTTCCCATCTCAGAACAAAAGCCAAAGTCCTTCTTTTTTTTTTTTTTTTTGAGACAGAGTCTCATTCTGTTGCCTGGGCTAGAGTGCCCTGGCATCAGCCTAGCTCACAGCAACCTCAAACTCCTGGGCTCAAGCAATCCTACTGCCTCAGCCTCCCAGGTAGCTGGGACTACAGGCACGCGCCACGATGCCTGGCTAATTTTTTCTATATTTTAGTTGTTTGGCTAATTTCTTTCTATTTTTTTTTAGTAAAGGCGGGGTCTCGCTCTTGCTCAGGCTGGTCTCGAACTCCTGAGCTCAAGCGATCCTCCCACCTCGGCCTCCCAGAGTGCTAGGATTACAAGCCTGAGCCACTGCGCCTGGCCCAGAGTCCTTCTTAAAACCTGCAAAGCCATACTTGATCTGCCCTCCCCAATCATCTGGATCTCAGCCACTATTTAACCACCATGGCCTCCCTCACTGTTCCCTGAACCACACCAGACATACTCCCATCTCAAGGCCTTTGAACTTGTTTCCTCGGCCAGGAATACTCTTACTGAAGTTATCCACATGGCTAGCTCCTTTACCTGCTCATGGCCTTTACTCTAGTCATCTTCATAAAGCCATCTCTGGTTATCATATCTAAAATTTCAACCCCTCATCCTCGCACCCTCACTGCATACACATCCGTTCCACAGTCCTCTTCCCTGCATTATTTTTTTTCTTACCATTTACCACTAACACAGTATATATATATATATATATATTTTTTTTTTTTTTTAGGGGACAGAGTCTCACTCTGTTGCCCAGGCTAGAGTGAGTGCCATGGCGTCAGCCTAGCTCACAGCAACCTCACACTCCTGGGCTCAAGCGATCCTACTGCCTCAGCCTCCCGAGTAGCTGGGACTACAGGCATGCGCCACCATGCCTGGCTAATTTTTTCTATATATATTTTTAGTTGGCCAGATAATTTGTTTCTATTTTTTAGTAGAGACGGGGTCTCGCTCTTCCTCAGGCTGGTCTCGAACTCCTGACCTTGAGCGATCCACCCGCCTCGGCCTCCCAGAGTGCTAGGATTACAGGCGTGAGCCACCGCGCCCGGCCACACAGTATATATTTTAGTAAATATTTATTTATTCTGCTTATTGTCTTCCTCCTGTAGCGTGTAATCTCCATGAGGGTATAAATGTTTATTCACTACAGTATCCCCAGCACCTAGAATAGTATCTGGTACACAATAAAAGCTTAATAAATATTTGAGTGAGTAAGTGAATGGATGAATAGGCTTGGAATGAACAAGAAAACAGGGATAGCGATTACAGAACAGGTTAAATGAAAATGGCTAACTGCAGGTAAAGACCTATCTATGGCTCAACCTTCACCAGCCTTGGTGCACCAGCGATGTCCATGGCTGTATCAGGATGTGGTAAAACAGGTTAGACAACTATTACTCGAGACTGAATTAATGTTCTCTATAAGCACTGAGTGTTCCTTCCAGGTTCACCATCTATTCTGAATCAATCAAGAAGAAATCTGGGCGAAATGAAACCACAAATGAAGAACACAATTGCCTACCCATTATGAACTATGTTTTAACATGGAACTTATTATGAGGCAAACACCAGAGGATGTAGCTAAGGCTAGAATTTTGAAGTAATGCTACGCAGACAAGAGAAATCAAGGGATGTGTCTAAGCCAGATTCTGCCATTAATCAATTCTATAACCTGAAATCTCTCTAAACCTATTTCTTGTATCCCTGTTAAAATAAGGATCGTTACTATATAAGTCACTCTCAACTAGTTGTTTTGAGGATGAAATAATGGGTAAGTACTTTTAAAAGCATAAAATGCCAAGCACATAAGATGCAAAAAGTTTCTAAATTGAGTTCTTAAATCATAGTCCACTACAAAAATTTACTAAAAACAATGCTCTTTTGAGGAAACTTTAAGTTTTAAAACTTTATAGAATTATGAGTCAGGAGGTAGTGATTTCTCCCTTAGGCCCCAGATTAATAGAAAAAATATTTTACTAGTATATTTGCTTCATAGAAATGGAATAAAAAGAAACTTTTTTCTTAGTTACCATGTCATATTATGCAAATGTTTACAAGGAATTGACCACAAGATTATTAATCTATTACTCTAGATAGGATTGTTCACACACACAAAGAAAAAAAATCAAGGCTTCAAACTAATCTTTAGTGGTTGCATATCACTAGTTGTCTGGGGGTGGGGAAATGACTGCAAAAAAGCAAGAGGGAACTTTGTAGGGTGATGGAATGCTCTACGCCTTAACATGAATGAATATATTTGTCAAAACTCATCAAACTGTACATTTTAAATGAGCACAATTTGTTTTATGTAAATCATACCTCAATAAAGTTGAAGTAAATGACAGTGATTTTCCCCTTCAATTAAAAAAAAAAAATCACTCAGTTGCCCATGATCACAAGGAGAATTTGTGTAACAAGATCTAATACAAGGGCTGGGCGAGGTGGCTCAGGTGGCTCATGCCTGCAATCCTAGCACTCTGGGAGGCCGAGGCAGGAGGATTGCTCAAGGTCAGGAGTTCAAGACCAGCCTGAGCAAGAGCGAGACCCTGTCTCTACTAAAAATAGAAAGAAATGATCTGGACAACTAAAAATATATATAGAAAAAAATTAGCCGGGCATGGTGGCGCATGCCTGTAGTCCCCGCTACTCGGGAGGCTGAGGCAGGAGGATCGCTTGAGCCCAGGAGTTTGAGGTTGCTGTGAGCTAGGCTAACGGCACGGCACTCACTCTAGCCCGAGCAACAGAGCCAGACTCTGTCACAAAAAAAAAAAGAAAAAGAAAAGAAAAGAAAAAAAGATCTAATACAACAGGCTTGAAGATATAAGAAACGGTGACAGAACCTGAGACAGTGGCAAAAAAAAGTCAATTTATGACCTTCTGGCCTCAAGCTCAACTCAAATTAGGAAAAAAAAAAGTAATAGCAGCATAATGGCGGGAGGGAGGGGGAATCCCAGCTTCTCAAGAAAATGAAAATCAAAAATGGTATTACTTAAAAAAGCATACTGGGAAAAGCACAGGTTTGTGCACTTCAGACCTAGGTTTGAATGGATCTAGGCCGTTAAGTGCGTGACCTTGAGCGTTCTCAACCCAAGCCTCAGTTTCCCTTTCTGTAAAATGGAGATAATGATGGCTTAGAGTTTAACCTAACACACAGCAAATGCTCAATACATAAGTAACACACGATTATCATATAAGGTAACAGAATTTGGTGCTGACAGGAAATGCATGCAGACCTAAGGCCCCCCCCCCCGTTTCTCTATCAGAGGGTTGTGGTCCCTTCCGTACGCCTTGTCGCCCTCAGCCAGGCCTCACAGCCTTCTTACACACGCTCCACATGGCTCTTTCACCCTTCACCCCAGCAGCTTCCAGGAGCCTCCCACCTCATTGAGGAAGCGGGTGACATCGTAGACTCGACCGTGGATCACTAGCCATAGTTCCTTCAAGGAGTTGCGCTTCGCCACTTCCTCCAACCGATAGTAGGTGACGGAGGTCTCAACCCCCTGCTCTTTCCCATCGCTGCTGCTAGCTTCCACAGTCGCCATTGGGCCCGAGATACCTCCGCTAACTGGGCTTCCGCAGGTAACTTCCTTAAGGTAGAGCCCGCGCTCAGCCCTCCTCGGCTTCCGTAACCAGGGCCCATAAGGCCTGGGGAGGGTTCCTAGCAACAACCAATCACACTTCCGAATAGTTCCCTGTTAGTTTTCTTTACACCAATGACACGAGGAGTTTCAGTTCCAACGCCCGCCCACTCCTCTCCCGATCCTCGCAATAAAGGTCTGGTTCGAGGTCCAATTAACCAATCAGAGTCATCCAACCCAACCTCGCAAATCAGATACTGTGATTTTGGAACGGCGCCGAATAGAGACGTGTTGACACAGGTCTCCTCAGGAGAGAGTCCTCTTCGCTCGGCCTGTGGACCTGCAGAGTCCTAGAAGAGGGGAGCGAGTGTCCTGTTTCCCACTTCCCTTCCTATCGCTATGGATCCCTCCTGAGTCTCGCAAAGCTCGTTTCCCCCACTTCCTGTGCGGCTTGTATTCCAACCTCAGATTTACAGCTTTGCTTTTCTACCTCCAGGCTGTGATCCGGCAAATCCAGTCTCCGTAAGGCTCAGTTTCCTCACCAGTAAAATGGGCATGATAAGCTCTACCTTACAGAGAGGTTTGCATATATTTAAATGAGAGTCTCTGGAAAGAGCTTGGTGCACAGTAATCGCTACATAAATAATAGCTGCTACTAGAAAGGCAGGGTCACCGGCCCGAGGCCTTAGGACAGCGATTGGGGATAGGGTATAGAGTACCCCAAGTTCCTACCACTACTCAGAATTTTTTGATGATCAGGATCTATCTACACTATTTTCGTTTCTACGAGATCTAAAATAGAATTCACCTCAACTGTCCCCCGCTAGAGGTCCCAGCACTTTGGAATTCCAAATTTGGTTAATATGCAGTGTTGTGAGCTACTTATTTTTAACTGCCATTATGACTGACAGATTGGTCTTCCTGTAATGTCATTTTCATAATGTCAGTCTCGCAGCCTACCATTCAGGACTCTCCACAATCATTCGCAACGTCTTTCACTAATATTTTCCACCATTCCCTTTTATAAGCCTTGAGCACCAGCCCAGACTCCTAAACCTGCTGGTTTTAAACCCACATCCATGGACAGACACCCCAGGTACACCCAGTTAAGATATCCTTTTCCTTCCAACGCCTACTGACCTTTCAAGTCCCTCTTCAGTTTTGCCCTTGTTCTACTGTTCTGAGCTCCATCCTCTTGTAGTACCTAAGCATAAACTATTTTAGGAAACCCACTGTATCTGTAAATGTTAATTTTCCATATTTTACCTCCCTGATTAGACTGAAACTATGAGAGCAATCTCATATGATTCTTAGGATCCTCCACAAACTCTAGATTCAAATCTTTACACTTATTTCAGAGACATTTACTGAATATTTACTGTCACAAGTCCTATGATAGGCTCTGGAAATAAAAGATAACATAAGAAACAAGATCTCTGAAAGAAAAAAAGTTTACCAAATATATATGTTACCAAATATTAGCAAATTACCAAATATTATATATATATAATTTAATGCTGAAATAGAGATTTCTACCATATGCAATGAAACACACCTCTCAACACATATTTGTTAAATGAATAATTCACACTTGACCCTGGTGCATGCCACACCTGAGAAGGCTATGATAAAAATGCAGATTCCCAGCCTCACTTCCAGAGATTCAGGTCCAGTGCTTCCAGGCGTAGAACCAGAAATCAACATTTTTAGCAAATATTTTGGCTGATCCTAATGCAGATCTGCGCGGACAGCTTTGGGAAACACTGAACTGTTTTTGAAACGTATTATTAATAGATATGTCTTTATCTTTCATACAATGAGTTGGTAAAAGTATGCATTTCCTTTGTTACCTCCACCTAGGAAAGTGAGTCCAACTGTGTTTTTTAAAGACCCTGAAAGGTTAGCGTGGGAGAACCTCTCAGCAAATGTGGGGTGGGGGGCGGGGGAGGGGTGACTGGAAAAATATATTTCGAGTACAGCAAAAGCAGGCATACCCTTGGAGTGGCGAGAGATTTCCAAGACTGGGAAGAGGATGGTAGTTGGGATCCCCCCAGTAGCAGGGACCCCACTGGCTTCTTCAAAGGTACCTGCAAGGTGATAGGAATTCAAAGGAGAAAGGCTACATGGTGCATGCAGGAAGACCGGACCCAGCTAGCAGACATACTTGAGTCCCAGTGTGAAGACTGTTAGCTCTGCAACAGATCTCTCAGGCAGTGACCAATGTGGACTGAATATAAACCATCTTCCTGATGGTTTGCACTATGTAAAAAATCCCTGGGAAGGAGGAGAGGAGCACCAGTAAATGACAAAACTGAATTTGTTACCACTGTGTTAAACAGAATGTGTATCAAAGGGTTTTTTAATTATTTAATTTTTTTAGAAATTCAAACAGGTAAGTTGCAAGAAATGATACAATGAACTCTCATACTTTTAACTTAGACTTACCAATTGTTAATATTTTTCAATACTTGATTTCTTCCATATATGCTTTTTTTATTGTTGTTATTGTGCTGAACCATTTCAGACATCATGACTCTTTACCTCCACATAATTCTGCATGTATCCTCTAAGAATGAAAACATATTGTTATATAACTGCAGTATAATTTTAAATCCAGGGAATTTAACATTCATCTAAAACTATTATCTGACATGTTCTCCCTATTATTTTCCAATTATTGCAATAATGTCCTTTGTGGAATTTTGGTGTGTCTGTGTGATCCAGGATCCAATTCAGGATCATGTATTGCATTTATTTATGTCTCTTTAGTCTCCTTTAATCAGGAACATTTCCTCAGCCTTTCTCTTTTTTTCATGGCAAAGAGTATAGCCTCAAATTGAATCTGATACAAAAAAATTATCGCAGCCTGAATGTATTGATTATAACTTCATATTCACAATTTATAGCACGTGTTAGCCAAAAAGTCTGACTTGGAATCCCTGTCCCTGCCACTCACAAACTTGATGACCTTAGCCAGAGTTCTCAGCCTCTTTTATTCCACATGGATACCCACTCATTCCAGCACCATCTGATGAAAACAAAATTCGTTCTTGAATTGTTTTCATGTCTTTGTTGAAAATTGTTTGGTCATATAAGCGTGGGTCTCTTTCTGAACTTTCTATTCTGTTCCAGTGATGTATTTGTCTATCCTTATGCCAATTCTACACTGTCTTGATTATTGTAGCTTTGTAGTAACGCTTTAATCAGGTAATATAAATCCTACAGCTTTGCTCTTGTTTGTTTGTTTGTTTGTTTGTTTGTTTTGAGACAAAGTCTCACTTTGTTGCCCGGGCTAGAGTGAGTGCTGTGGCATCAGCCTAGCTCACAGCAACCTCAAACTCCTGGGCTCAAGCAATCCTCCTGCCTCAGCCTCCCGAGTAGCTGGGACTACAGACATGCGCCACTGTGCCTGGCTAATTTTTTCTATATATATTTTTAGTTGTCCAGCTAATTTCTTTCTATTTTCAGTAGAGACGGGGTCTCACTCTTGCTCAGGCTGGTCTCGAACTCCTTGAGCTCAAACGATCCACCCACCTCGGCCTCTCAGAGTGTTAGGATTACAGGCGTGAGCCACTGCGCCCAGCCAGTTTTTCAAAACTGTTTTTGCTATTCTACATCCTTTGTATTCCGTATAAAATTTAAAATCAGCTTGTTGAGTCAAGTAATCAGGTTAACATCACCTGTGATAAATCACGCTGATAGCATGTACCCATGGTATGATGTGACAAGAAGGGCACTTTGCCCCTGTAGTATTCTCCAAAACCCATAATCACAGTCTAAGCATGAGAAAAACATCAAGCAAACCCAAACTGAGGGACATTCTACAAAATACCTGAGCAATCCTCCTCAAAACTGTCAAGTTCATGAAAATGAAAGGAAAGACTGAGAAATTGTCACAGATTCAAGTAAACTAAGGAGGCATGACAATGACATGAAATGTGGTGTCCTGGATTGGATACTAGAACAGGAGAAAGACACTAGGGAAAAACTAGTGAAATCCAAACAGTAAGGTACTACTGTTTTCTTAATTTTGACAAATGTACCATGGTAATGTAAGATGTTAACATTATGGGAAACTGAGTTAGGGGTATACAGGAACTCATTGTACTGTTTTTGCAACTTTTCTATAAATCTAAAATTGTTCCAGAATAAAAAGGTTATTATTTTTTTAATTAGTCTGTTAATTTCTACAAAAGGGCTTATAGATGAATTTACAGCGAATGGATAACCTTAAGTCTCACAATCCACAAACATGGCACACCTCCCCATTTATTTCAAACTGTTTTAAATTTGTAGTTTTCGGGCTGGGCGTAGTGGCTCATGCCTGTAATCCCATAATCCAAGCACTTTGGGAGGCCAAGGTGGGAGGATCACTTGAGGCCAGGAGTTCGATATCAGCCTGGGCAACATAGTGAGACCCTGTCTCTGCAAAAAATTTAAAAATTGGCTGAGTGTGGGGGCGCACACACCTATAGTCCTAGCTACTTGGGAGGCTCAGACAGGAGGAGCACTTGAGACCAGGAGTTTCAGGCTAGAGTGAGCTATAATCATGCCCCTGCACCCCAACTTGGGTGACAGAGCAAGACCCTGTCTCTAATAAATAAATTTGTAGTTTTCAATATAGAAGTCTTCTACATCTTTTGTTAAATTTCTTTTTCTTTGTTTCTTTCTCCCTTTCTTTCTTTCCTTTTATTTATATATATTTTTTTGAGACAAGGTCTTATTCTCTTGCCCAGGCTAGAGTGCAGTGGTGTCATCATAGCTCACTGCAACCTGAAATTTCTAGGCTCAAGTGATCCTCATGCCTTAGCCTCCCAAGCAGCTGGAACTACAGGTGCATGCCACCATGCCCAGCTGATTTTTCTATTTTTTGTAGAAACAAGGTCTCACTACATTGCCCAGGCTGGTCTCCAACTCATGGGCCCAAGTAATCCTCCTGCCTCAACCTCCCAAAGTGCAGGGAATATGGGATTACAGGCATGAGCCACCACTCCTGGCCATATTTCCTTAAATTTATTTCTAAATATTTTATGTTTTGGTGCTACTATAAATGGAATTATTTCATTTTCCAACAGTTTGCTGCCAGTGTAGAGAAATAGAATTGATTTTATACATTGCTTTAGTATCCTATGACCTTGCTAAACTCACTTAGAGTTCTAGTAGTTCTGTGGATTTCTTAGAATTATTTATGTAGCAATCATGTCACCTGCTAATAGAGACACCTTTATTTCCTTCCACCTTTCCAATCTGTAATGCCTTTTTTTTCCTTTGCCTTATTGCACTGGCCAGGACTTCCAGTACAATGTTGAATAGAAATGATGAAGTGAGCGTCCCTGTCTTGTTCCTAATCTTAGGAGAAAAGCCATTAAGTCTTTCATAATTAAATATGATTTTTCAGTAGATGCCCTTTATCAGCTTGAGGAAGTTCCCCTATATTCCTAGCTTCCTGAGTTTGTTTTGTTTTTATTAAGAACGCGGACGGGCACGGTGGCTCACGCCTGTAATCCTAGCACTCTGGGAGGCCGAGGGAGGGGCGGATGGTTTGAGCTCAGGAGTTCGAGACCAGCCTGAGCAAGAGCCAGACCCCATCTCAAAAAAATAGAAAAATAAATACAAGAAAAAAAAGAAAAAGGAAAAAATAAAAAAAAGAACGGTGTTGAATACTATTGAATATTTTTCTACATCTATTGGGATAATCATATGATTTTTCTCCTTTATTCTGTTAATAAGATGAATTACAATGAATGATTTTCAAAAACTTAGCTATCTTTAGATTCCTGAGATAAATTCCACTTGATTATGATGTTAGTCTTTTTTAAAAAATATATTGTTGGATTCAATTTGCTAATATTTTAAAGGATCTTTGCATCTATATTCATGAAGAATATTGGTCTGTAACTTTCTCTACTTGAATGTCTTTGATAGTTTTTTTCAAGTTCTTTGACAAATATATACTGAGTAGCTGCAGTTAAGCACTGTGTCCACATGACAATTAAACAAAACTCTTAGCACAGTGCCTGCCACAGAAAGACCTCAGTAAATGCTGGGTATTTTGGGGTTATTATTTCTAGATGCTCTAAATGAGACCTATTTCTTAAGAAAGATTAGGAGGAAGATGGCACTTATCTTAGAAAACATTTTTCAACATTAATGTTTTACTATTGCTGTTTTTACAAATTAGACAATCCTATCCCCAGGCTGTTGAGGTGTGTGCTCTGTAATTTATCTCAGGTAACAGTAGGATCAGTGTGTGAGACACTGTTCCAGGAGAGTTGTTATTTACCTTGCAAGATCATTTTACTGCTTTTGTATAAACAGTGGATTTAGAAGAGGAAACTGTCAAGGCAAGCACTGTGCATGTTCCTTGAGAATAGGGCAAGAAGCAAGGATTCCGTTCTATTTCTTGCAGACATCAAGCATACCTCCTGTGTTCTCATAGTCTTTTGAGGGGAGGAGGAGGATTCCCCTTTCCTGTTCCAGGAATGAAATACAATGAGGTGGCTCTCCAATCTGTTCTTGCCCTTCTCAAAGTATTATGTTCCCTGGCAACCTATTCTCTTCCCCTGCCAGAGGGAAGACAAACTTTTAAAGCTGTCACAGTCTAATACTCTCTTTCCCTTCCCAGCGCCAAGCCTGAATCATCCAGTGTCAAGGAGGCTTCAGGAGGTTGGTGCAAAGTTAGGAACCTATATCCTGCATGGTATGGTCTCAGGCAGCGTTTGGTTGTCAGCATTCTAGAGTACTTCCCACTCCCAAGTCAGCCAGACCTCCCTGGGTGGCCTCTTCTAGACCCCAAAACCATCCTGTTGAGTATTATGCCAGGCCCAATCCCCACCAGCCCAGCTCCATGTCTAGATGTGAAAGAAACTATAGGCTGTGCAAACAGCCGTTGACTAGGATGTTTTCTACCCTGGGTTGGTTTCTCTGGCTTCAGAACAATCACTGTTGTTGTTGTTGTTGTTGTTGAGACAAAGTCTCACTCTGTTGCCTGGGCTACAGTGCCATGGTGTCAGCCTAACTCACAGCAACCTCAAACTCCTGGGCTCAAGGGATCCTCCTGCCTCAGCCTCCTGAGTAGCTGGGACTACAGGCATGTGCCACCACACCCAGCTAATTTTTTCTGTTTTTAGTAGAGACAGCCATCTCGCTCTTGCTCAGGCTGGTCTCAAACTCCTAAGCTCAAGCAATCCTCCTGCCTCAGCCTCCCAAGTAGCTGGGACTACAGGTGCACACCACCATTCCTGGCTGATTTTTTTATTTTTTGTAGGGATGGGGTCTTGCTATGTTGCTCAGGCTGGCCTCCAATTCCTGGCCTCAAGCAATCCTCCCACCTCGGCCTCCCAAAGTACTGAGATTACAGGCCTGAGCCACTGTGCCTGGCCCCTGTGCTGTTCCTCATGGTAGATTTGTTGGGGTGCTGCCTGGGGCCACTCCAATGACAAAGATTTGGCCTTGTCTCCTTTCCATGGCACATAACTCATGTTTTTCGTGTTATCCAGAGATGGCTAAAAATACCCACCTCTTCCCTCCCGAGGAAGAATGTAAGCTTCTCAGTCTTTTCAGGATTCTTGAAGTCCACCTTATTCTCTGGTGTCCATGTTTTATGCTTTGTCACTGGGAGAAAAGGTTGGAATCACAAGGGGAAAAAATCCACCTTTTCTCTTTTCTCAATAGAAAAATAACTTTTGGATTAGTATATTTCACCATCACTGTCAACGTGCAGAATTTTTAAAAATCATAAAATGTAAAACCTTGTCTCCCTTTCCCCACCTTTCCCCAAAAACCACAATTTTTCTTGCAGTATCTTCCTCTCTGCAAACGCCAACCTCGAAACAGGAGGACTGAACGGAATCAGTCACGTTGCTCCATTTTTCCATTTCTTTCAAAACTTGATGCCACTGACTCAGGAAACAAGGTCTGGGTGATGCATAAAACAAATTCAAGGGCCAGCCAGCGGGAATCACGGGCACACTGGGGCTTCAGGGGCAGCCGCCTCGGCCCTTGTCCAGCGAGCATGCCTGCCAGGATGTTTTAATTTCTATATGCCAAGTGTGAGCCTGTCTTGGGGGAATATTCCCTCTGGAACGATCTCCCCAACCCCAGCTTCACATATGGATCTTATCATTCTAATTTCAGTTCGGATGCATCCCCTCCCTAAGGCCTAGACTTGCAACTTTGTCCTAATTGGCTCCCCGGTCTCTCTCCAACTCATCATTCTGTTTTCTTTTCTCTCCATACAACTCATGGCTACATGACATTTTCCAGTTTATGTGCTCAGTGATCTGTATGCTCATCATCGTACCCCCAGTGTCTGACATGGTGCTTTGCACACAGTAGGCGCTTGATGCAACTCTCTGTTGAATACATAAATGCCCAACTTCTGGAACGAGGGGAAAGGGGCAACGTTTCTAAACAGCGTTTTTTTTTTTTTGAAATTGGAGTGTGGGAAAGGAATTTGGCCTCGCCACTGGGTTGAGAATGCCTGCAGGCAGCCCCGAGCCTTAGTGCTTTATTCTTAAAGCATTTGAACTTCGTGCTAACTTGAGCAGTGGGCGTGAGACCCACACCCGGTTAAGTTCAGGTTAGGTTTGGGACACTGGGATATTTTCTTTCATCCATAATCACTGGATCAAGGCCGATAAATCAAATAGTTAAGACACAAAACACAAACAAGGTCATAATTTGTTTCTTCCTGCCTTCTGTTTTTCTTGGCATAGAAAACTCAAGCTTTTCCTGATTAGGGATGGGCAATGACATTGGGGGGTGATTCATTAAAAATGGCCTATGTAACTGGCCTTTTATTTCTTCTCATTCTTTGCCCGTATTGTCTCAACTCATGTAAGGAAACACATTGAATAAAATAATTCTCCTGTTGATAAGGAACTTTCACTTGACTCTTTGCTCTCTTGCAACTATATGTTCCCAGACTCGAATTCTTGGAACTGGAGAGGCCGATGTGAGTAAGGGTGGATATGATGGATATTTCTGGTAGAAAAGGAAGGCCAAGAGTCCTGGCTTATGAAAGCCACTTCTCTGACCACCTTTTCTTAACAAAGCTGTCTATTAAGTTAGAACTTTGTTCCTGTCCCCAGGGATCCTGGCCACACAAGCAGGAGTTGGGTGTGGCTATGGGCAACTCTGGCAACCTCAGTAACTCAACTCTTAAATGGGTGTCATAACACCAGTACCTTCTTCTCAAATGAGTGCCATTAATTTCAACCATTCTTCCTTCCTTCCCCTCCTTCCTCCCCTCTCCCCTCCCCCCTAGGGGGGGAAAAAATAAACGTTCCTAAGGTCAGGAGAGAGAAAGGGAAGTGGTAACAATAAAAAAAAACCCTCAATTTATGGCCAGGCGTGGTGGCTCAGGCCTGTAATCCTAGCACTCTGGGAGGCTGAGGCGGGTGGATCACTTGAGCTCAGGATTTCGAGACCACCCTGAACAAGAGTGAGACCCTGTTTCAAAAAAAAAACAAAACTCAATTTAATAGTATACATACATCATGATATTAAGAAAAATGACAGAATATACCATTTTCACCTTCTACATGATACATTTCCATATTATTTGAACTACTTCTATAAAATTTTTAAAGGAACAATGAAGGAATTTCAAAATGTAAAGAAAAAAAGGCTGGACATTAATAAATCCAAATGCTAACAATAGCCATCTCAGAGTTGAGGGCTTGGGGAGTTGATTTTAGTTTTCATCTTTGTACTTTTCTGTATCGTTTTAGTTCTTCTAAAGATTGTACGTTACTTGTGTAATTGAAAAGAAATAATAATAAAACACTGAGTTGTCTAAGTTGCCCCAAGCTCCTGCATGCACCTCTCTGTGGAAGTGAAACAATTGTTTCACAATTTGTTTTTCCAAGAGGTGGGCGTAGAAGGATACAAATGAGATGGGAGATGTAGGGGACAGATGGGACTGTGGTCCCGGTCAGGGCGAGGCTGTGGAAAAATACCAGGGATGCCACACCCTGCCCTGCACATGGTTCTGGCGAAGGCCACTAGTAAATTACCACTGCGTTCTTTTTTCTCTCCCTCCATGTGAAATAACCCCGTTCCTCTCACCTGCTGTTGTAAGTAAATCCAGCTTCCTTGCCTTTCTGGTGACTTCCCTGTGAGCCCGCTCCTAGCACTCCACGGTCTCTGTGGATTGCCAATGCCAACAGCTCCTTGGTCCTGGGTCTGGGGACCTAGTAAGAAAGGAGAGAGGTGAGAGGATGAACCTGTGGGTCCCTGATGCTCTAAGCTGGCAGTTCTTGTTAACTTTTGAGAAGGAATTCAGTAAATAGCAAGCCTCCTCCCTGTTCAGGCTCTAAACCAATTGGGGCAGAGAGGGGAGTCAGAAGATAGATGATCTGATAAAGGCTACAGGTTGGAGAATGTGGCTGAGCATGTGCCAAATTGACCTCCTTGTAGCCTAATTAAACACACTCTCCCTCGTGTCCCAGGCAGCAATGGACCAGAGCGCTCTCTGCAAGTGGAGGGAGAGAACTTATACTCCCCTCCATGACCTTGATCCTCAGAGACCAGGAGGAGGAAGACACAGCAACTCATGCCCAGGTTCCCCTGCATTCTCCCTCTTCTCTGTGCAGAAGGAGCAAGGAGTGGAGAGGAGGCTGCAAAGTTACATTCATTAGTTTTGATGTCCCTCCACACTGAAGGAAATATCTGGAATGGGAAGAAGCATTTTCCTCTCCAAAAGTTCTTACTATTTCTTGGATGATAGAATACTTTGAGGATGTGAAGCAAGCTATAAACCACCATCCCAGAAAAATGCACATAGGTACTGTCAGAGACTTTGGTATTTATGGTTTATGTCTGCCTGCTTTTCCTGTCTGCTTACATGAGCCACTAAATTCACCTTTTTCTTCTTTGCTCAAGCTGGCATGAGGCAGGTTCCTATTTTTTGCTGTGTATGTGCACACACAGAACTTGGCCCTCGCTTCCTAGAGCTGCTCAGACTATAAGCCCAAACCCCCACTGTATGTTAAGAGCCCCTTCTATTAGTGGGGCCCGTTATGAATGTGAAAATTGATCAGGTATTGTAAAAGATTCAAATAGATCCGGCCACTGCATTTGGGGCAGCAATACTTGCCTCTTCATGTTGGCACCGGTTTCTGCTTGTCAGCAACTTGGAAACCATACTGAAAATGCAGGCCAGCCGGCATGTAGCTTAAGAAAAAACAAGTTATATGGGTGTACTAGAATGTAGGAAATGCTAGAGAAAGTATCTACCTAAGGATAGAGAGTTTATCTTTTTTTTTTTTTTTTTTTGAGACAGAGTCTCACTCCATTGCCTGGGCTAGAGTGCCGTGGCGTCAGCCTAGCTCACAGCAATCTCAAACTCCTGAGCTCAAGCAATCCTCCTGCCTCAGCCTCCCGAGTAGCTGGGACTACAGGCATGTGCCACCATGCCCGGCTAATTTTTTCTATATATATTTTTAGTTGTCCAGATCATTTCTTTCTATTTTTAGTAGAGACAGGGTCTCGCTCTTGCTCAGGCTGGTCTCGAACTCCTGAGCTTAAAGGATTCACCCGCCTTGGCCTCCCAGAGTGCTAGGATTACAGGCGTGAGCTGCCGTGCCTGGCCGAGAGGTTATCTTAAAGTTCAACTATCCTCTTATTTTAATATACTTTGATATAATGGGTGAGAGTCGGAGGTGGGAAAGGGACAAAGAGAATCCCACCTAAACAAAAGAGGATGTTTGGCCAAATTAATCTGCAAAAAGCTCTGGACATGTGATGCACGGTGATATAGAAAAATCTATGGGGTAATAACAGCTAACATTTTATTAAGCATTTCCTCTAGGCTGGATGTAGTACTAAGCACTTTACATGCATTGTAGCAATTCTAGGTGATGTGTACTATTGGTTTTGGAGGGGGCGTTGTTTTTGTTTTGTTTCTTTCTTTTGGGAAAGTGTCTCACTCTGTCACTCAGGCTGGAGGCCAGTGGCACTAGCTCACTGCAGCCTCAAACTCCTGGCCTCAAGCGATCCTCCTGCCTCAGCCTCCCAAGTAGCTGGGACTACAGGCACGTGCCACCATGCCCGGCTGATTTTTCTTATTTTTTGTAGAGATGACATCTTGTTATGCTGCCCAAGCTAGTCTTGAACTCCTGGCCTCAAGTGATCGTCTTGCCTTGGCCTCCCAAAGTGCTGGTATTACGTGCACGAGTCACATGCCCAGCCTGTACTATTGTTATTCCCATTTTACAGATGGTGAAACTAACCCTGAGAGGAGTTGGGAACTTGCCCAAGGGTCCTACAGCTGGTGGAGCCAGGATCTGACATCAGGGCAATCTGAACCCAGTGCTTTCCAACCACCATGCCCTTCCACTCTAGCTAAAGACCTGAGTTTGAATCTAGCTCTGTCACTTGCTGGTTGAGTGGCCTTGAGCAAGTCAGCCTCTCTGAGCCTTTTGCCGCACATGGAAAATTCAAGGATTATACTAAATAACTTCTCTCTTTCTCTTTTTCAACTCTAACATTTCAAAAATTAAAAAAATCCCAAACTCCCCAAACTAGGATTTGTATTCTTGGCTTGAGCTTTTTTCCCTCAAGATCCTATAGATTGGTTTTCTCATGGATTTAGGATCAAAGGGCTCCTTCGGGTTATAAATTCCTTTGAAATGGATTCAAAGGCAGGGGGAACTGGAAAGCCTTCAGCTTTACTGAGTGAATCAGCATCCCGTGAGCACAGGTGACAAGTTCTGACCCATCCCTTCTCTGTCCGATAAGCCCATAGGTCATGGTTTGAACTCGAGCCCACTTTTCCTTCTTCCTGCCCCTTTTGTGGGCTTTCTGATAAGGCGCCCTAAGTCAGCTGTGACACTGTTTTCTCTCCCTGCAAACACAATCCCCAGGGCGTGCACTCTGCCTGCAAACTCCCCAGCTGCTTCCAGCTCGCCCTCTGCCCACAGCCCTTGTTGCTGCATTCCAACAAATTAGCCATGTGACAGATTATTTTTAACTTCAATAGAGCAGCTCCCTCTCTTTTAATATATCATGCTTGGCCCACATTCCCTCGGTGAAAAGGGCAGCCTCGGCTACTTCTGAGAACTTTTAATTACTCCAATTGTTTGCAAAACTCTCTCAGAAGCTTGGAAAAAAAAAGACATTTCTTTCTCTTTCTGCCTCCACTCCCATGGTTGAGCTTGATGGTGAGGCCGAGCCCTCTACTTCGAACTCAACCGCACAGAACAACAAGCATCTCAGTAGCCACCACATAGACCAAAGGCCCTTCTCCAGTTTTCCTGAACTTTCTGAACCTCAGATACTTCTCTAATCTCAGGAGGCCAAGGGGGTAGGGAGGAGATTATATCTCCACCAGCACCTAGAAGGTAGAGATAGAGTTGCATTTCAGTTTGAGTCCCTTCAAAACTGAGAAATGTGCATTTCTCCTGTGCCTGCGTTTTGCAAAGCAATTCATACAGGCTATAATATTGTGGGCATCATTCCAGCCATTTTCCATACTATAGGTATTTTGACACACAGTGAATTATAAAAAGATAGTTTGTGAGAGTGTGTGTGCATGTGTGTACGAGTGAATGGCTGTGGTTGTGTGCTGGCAAAAGGGAAGAAAGAGTGTTTCAGGCAGTGGGAACAGCATGTGCAAAAGCTGCTGGGTGGCAAAAACCATGGTGTGTTTGGGAAACCACCAGAAGACCAGTGTGACTGCAACCTACAGATACTAACATGTTATGAACCTAACAGCCCAATTCTTTTAAGGTTTTAAAATTGAAGTGTATATTTTACATAAAATAAAATGTCTAGGCTAGGTGTGGTGGCTCATGCCTATAATCCTAATTCTTTGGGAGGCTGAGGCAGGAGAATCACTTGAGCCCAGGAGTTTGAGGTTGTAGTGAGCTATGATGATGCCATTGCACTCTACTCTGGGTGACAGTGCTAGATCTTGTCTCAAAAAAAAAAAAAAAAAAAAATATATATATATATATATATGTATACCTATATGTACACACATTGGAGTGTACAGATCAATGAGTTCTGACAATGCAACAGAACTTTCTCAGAAAGTTCCATGGTACCCTTTCCAGTCAATACCCCAAGGCCAGGCAACCACTGTTGCTGATTTCTGTCACCATAGATGCATCTTGTCTGTCCTTGACTTACCAGCATATAAATGGAATCTGCAGTGTGTAGTGCACTATTTTGCCTCTGACTTCTTTCTTTCAACATTATTCTTTTGAGATTCATCTGTGGTTGTTCCAACGGTTCCAACCTATGTAGTGATTTTCTGTTGAGATTTGCAGGAATAAGAGGTGATCAATGCAGGCCTAACCAGAACAATTTCATTTATGATAGATTTCCCTAGAATTGGCTTAGTCAACTGCCACAGACCCCAGTAATGCTATTTAGACACGGCAAGGTGCTTTTGACTAAAGTAAGTTGGCAATATGCACCTCACCCTTTGACTCAGCTAATTCTGAATTGAGGAGTTAATCTTACAGATAGACATACTCATTCACACGTATGTGCCACAATGTTTGTACAAGGATATGAATGGTAGCATTATGGTCACAGCCAAGGATTAGAAACAAACTAATGTCCATTATAAGAGCCCGATTAAATAAATCATAATGAATCCAGACAATGAAACATTGTACAGTCATGAAAAAAATGAGGAGGTTCTTTATGTACTGAAATAAGATGATCAAAGTAGAAAAAGCAAGACGCAGAACAGTGTGTGTTCACTCACTTGTTCAACAAATATTTATTGAGCAACTAATATGTGCCAGGCATCGCTGTACATGCTGAGGATAGAACATTACACAAAATAAAATCCCCTCCTTCATGGAGCTTCCATTCTACTGCCAGGAGCAGGAAAGAAAATAAACAAACTGTGTATTCATATAGTGTGCTCTCACTAATGTGAAATAAAAGAATAAAAAGAGGGAAGGAAACACGAATGTGTTATTTTAAATATGCACATCTATCTACTAGAAGCTGGTAGAACTGGGAGGCTGGGCAACAGGGATGAGGGAACAAATTTCACTTTATGCTCTTTGTATCTTCTGAATTTTTAAATTAAATGAATGCATGATCTAATCCAGAATTAGTGGACATAATTACATTTTTTTTTTTAAGTTGGAAGAAGTATTTGGCAGTATTTTCAAGCACCTGGCCCCTCGAGATGTGGGTAACGCCTCACTGTTGTTGAATCAGGGTGGGAGGAAAGGGCTAGCGGCCAGCTGTCACTCACTGCAGTCATGAACCGAAGCCACTGCATGCCTCTCGTAAGATGAAAGAGATACTGAGGACAGAAGGAAATAAAATCAGTCTTGAGTCACATATGTATCATGGGTATTTATAAAAGGCTTAGACAGCTCCTTCCTAAATTTGAATTCATGTCAGGAGAGAATCATTTCAGGAAGTGTGAGTTCCTCTCTTCAAACCATTTGGACAATCCGATTCTGGTGTGAATCACAGAGGGCCATGCTCATTTATAGGGAACATCTGTGTGGGGGGAAGTGGCGGATACAGGGCATAATAAAGAGACCACCTGAAACTGAACTTGGACACCCTTGCCTTTTTTTCTCAACTTCCCTTGAGTTGTTCGTTTGGTTGTATGGGAGGAAAGGTCTATGAAACCTTCACAGTTTGAGTTTATGCACATAACATGTAAAAGTGGTGAATGGAAGAGGAGCCTGCCTGAAATCTGCACTCTTTGTCAATGTTTGTGTTCTAGAAGTTTCCCAAAGTTGTTGGATGATGGCTCTATGATTACTGTCTCTTTGTGATCTCTAGTCAATCAAAATGGAAAAAAAAGTTCGGCTTTGAGAAGAACAAGTTTATAATTTATTTGTCTTATTTCACAATAAGTTATTCCTCTTTAAAATCCTACCATTATTTTTTATATTTTATTAACTTTTATTTTATTTTTATTTTTTTTTTTGAGACAGAGTCTCACTCTGTTGCCCTGGCTAGAGTGCCGTGGCGTCAGCCTAGCTCACAGCAACCTCAAACTCCTGGGCTCGAGCCATCCTACTGCCTCAGTTTCCCGAGTAGCTGGGACTACAGGCATGCGCCACCGTGCCCGGCTAATTTTTCTATGTATATTTTTAGCTGTCCATATAATTTCTTTCTATTTTTAGTAGAGACGGGGTCTCGCTCTTGCTAAGACTGGTCTCGAACTCCTGAGCTCAAACGATCCACCCACCTTGGTCTCCCAGAGTGCTAGGATTACAGGCGTGAGCCACCGCATCCGGCCCTATTTTTTTTTTTTTTTTATTTGAGACAGAGTCTCGCTTTGTTGCCCGGGCTAGAGTGAGTGCCATGGCATCAGCCTAGCTCACAGCAACCTCAAACTCCTGGGCTTAAGCGATCCTACTGCCTCAGCCTCCCGAGTAGCTGGGACTACAGGCATGTGCCACCATGCCCGGCTAATTTTTTCTATATATATTTTTAGCTGGCCAGATAATTTCTTTCTATTTTTAGTAGAGACGGGGTCTCGCTCTTGCTCAGGCTGGTCTCGAACTCCTGAGCTCAAACAATCC
>CM052442.1:124106824-124158710 GCA_028533085.1 Varecia variegata
AACTAAAATGACTCCTGTCCATTTTGTCTTTCCTTAGGAGGTGCTATTCAAATTGATTAGATGGTCTGTAATCCAGGGGATCTGATTTTGCTCTATCAGCCATTTAAAAAACAATCCATTGTAATGTTGCAAAGCTACTACCTTTATAAGCTGAAAGAGACAGAGTACAGTTGTTCACACACTTGAACAACAATTGTTAGTTTTTAAGCACAGGAATTTGATATAATATGAAACAGTTATTTTGATATTTGATATTCTGATTACACTTGTCATTACTACAAGTAAAAGGTTTCCCCCCTCCCCTTTTTTTAGGCTGTTATTATTTGTATCAAAAACAAAGAGTTTGAAAAGGCTTCAAAAATTTTGAAAAAACATATGTCCAAGGACCCCGCAACTCAGGTAAATTTTATTTATTTTTGCTTCCATGACTTAAATCCATCTCATTGCTTTTTGTGGGGAAATAGGGAAAGGGTTCCTTGTCAGGAATATTATCTAAATAGTCACCTTCAAACGCGCAACACCTGTAGCATTGTCGTCTTTTATATCAAAGATAACTCACTGTAAGATTGGATTTTCAAACTGTATTTTTCATTACAGAAATTTACATTAATCATTTACTTGCCTCATTTCTATCTGGGTTATGACAGAACATTTATTTAAGCAATCAGCACCAGGTGTTAAGCTGACAAATTTGTAACACTCCTGACTTTGTTCACATAAGTGCTGATCCTGGAAGACTTGAGGAGATGGCTTTGGTGAGGACTTAACACCTCTATTTCCTGGTGCCAAAAGCTCTATTGGTCCCCTGCTCTTATTTTTTCTTCTTTATAAATTTAAATTTTATTATTTGAAAAGGTAATATGCATGCATAATATAAAATCCAAAAGGTATGACCAAAGAGCTTAGTGAAAATTCTCTCATATCTATCCTCGCCATCTAATTCCCTTCAGAGGGGACAGTGTTCTTTTTTCCTTCTTTCAGAGTTAACTCTGTGCATATGCCTGTAAATGTGTGTGTGTGTGTGTGTGTGTGTGTGTGTTTGCATGGACACACATATAGCAATTTTTCCTCTTCTTCCCATACACATATGTGATAGCATATTCTACATGTTAATTTGAACATTTTTAGAAATTGCTTTTTTCATTTGACAATATATCTTGGAGCTCATTCTATGTTAGCACATAAGGAACTTCTTTCTCTTTTTTATAGTTACATATAGTAACCCACTGTGGCTGAACCACAATTTACTAACCAGTGTTTGTGTTGGGTTTTCCTTCCCATATGTGTACCAGTGACTTTCTTTAACAGTATTGCAAAAGTTCTGATAGTGTTAGGTCTCAGCTCATCATCACTGAATTTTTACTGGAGTTTTCTTTTCTTGTGTTGCAAATATTGATCCTTTGTGTAGAAGCTGAGAAATGATCTCCTGAATATCATCCGAGAGAAGAACTTGGCCCACCCTGTCATCCAGAACTTTTCCTATGAGACCTTCCAGCAGAAGATGCTGCGCTTCCTGGAGAGCCACCTGGATGATGCAGAGCCCTACCTCCTCACGGTGTGCCTTGGCCTTTCTTCTCTTCCTATAAGTGTGATCTGCCCTTAAGGATGTGCAGGGAATTAGAAAATTACAAATGAAAAGAGTTAATGTGTGAAAAAGACACTGAATCATATGCACTGTCCTCCTTAGTTAAATGCCACAGAAATTCAAAAGCAGGGAGACCAACAGAGGCAAATGGAACACACCTGGTCTCTCTCACCTGCCTTTGTTGTTTTTTGTTTTTTGTTTTTTATTTGAGACAGAGTCTCACTCTGTCACCCCAGCTAGAGTGCAGTGGCTTTATCATAGCTCACTGCAACCTCAAACTTCTGGGCTCAGTTGATCCTCCTGCTTCAGCTGGAACTATAGGCGCGCACCACCACACCTGGCTAATGTTTTCTATTTTTAGTAGAGATGGGGTCTCGCTTTTGCTCAGGTTGGTTCTCAAACTCTTGACCTCAAGTGATCCTCCCACCTCATCCTCCCAGAGTGCTGGGATTACAGGCATAAGCCACCACAACTGCCCCACCTGCCATCTTTACCTCCTTTACCTATGATTAATCTATGGTGGCTGAAGTAGAATATTTATTTACAATTGACGATGGTTCCCAAAGAAGACGAAACATGAGCTAAGTTTGAAGGAAGAAGAGTGGTGTGGTAGATGTGGCACGATGGGATTGTTAACAACAAAAAGGCATGGTGTGAAGAAAGATGTCAATATAAGTATGATAAGTTTAAAAGAGGCCAAATGAAGATGTCCTGTAATTGGATCAAAGAGATAGCATAAAGCATGGAAACAGTGAGCCTCAGGACAGCATGGGAAGAATTAGAACCCAGGCTGTCCCAGGTGGTGGACCATGATGAGGGAACACTGAGTGAAGGTGGTTTTGTTTTTTTAAACCAGGATTTTGAGAATGTTGAAAATATCCTATCTCATAACAGTTGATCTGCCAGGTCTATGTTAGGATAGTGTCAATGATCCTGGCAGGTTTTTTTTTTTTTTTTTGGGGGGGACAGAGTCTTGCTCTGTTTTCCAGGCTAGAGTGCCATGGCGTCAAGCTCACAGCAACCTCAAACTCCTGGGCTTAAGCAATCCTTTTGCCTCAGCCTCCCAAGTAGCTGGGACTACAGGCATGTGCCACCATGCCCAGCTAATTTTTCTATATATATATTTTTAGCTGTCCATATAATTTCTTTCTATTTTTAGTAGAGACGGGGTCTCGCTCTTGCTCAGGCTAGTCTCGAACTCCTGACCTTGAGTGATCCTCCTGCCTCGGCCTCCCAGAGTGCGAGGATTACAGCTGTGAGCCACAGCGCCCGGCCGATCCTGGCAGTTATTTGGCAAATCTCAAATTACTAAATAAGCAGGTAGTTTGGGACATTCAGGGAGCAAGTGTCAGGGTACTTGAGCCTGGCCTGGGGTCCTTTCCTTTGCATTCCAGGTAACTGGAAAATATCCTACCACTGTCTATGTGTGGATGGACCTCTTGGCTCATATGACACCTCACATTACAAGTATACATAACTGAAACTGAATGATACTTGACTGATTGGAAATGCCTAAAACTTAAATCAGAGGGAAACAGATAAACAGCTAGAGTTAGAGCAAGATTAGTCTACTCAGGTTATATATATGAGGTTATATATATGAGGTATAGGTAAGGATTTTCAAACAGTTAATAAGGCAAAACATTTGTGGAAATAGAGTTATAAAAAATTCTGTACACTAGAAGATGTTCGTATAAACATTTATTATCCTAAATTTGAAGAAAAAATTTTTGATTTTTTTTTATTTTTTTTTTTTTGAGACAGAGTCTCACTCTGTTGCCTGGGCTAGAGTGCCATGACATCAGCCTAGCTCACAGCAACCTCAAACTCCTGGGCTCAAGCAATCTTTCTGCCTCAGCCTCCCGAGTAGCTGGGACTACAGGCATGTGCCACCATGCCCAGCTAATGTTTTTCTATATATTTTTAGTTGTCCAGCTAATTTCTTTCTATTTTTTTAGTAGAGACGTGGTCTCACTCTTGCTCAGGCTGGTCTTGAAGTCCTGAGCTTAAACGATCCTTCCCCCTCAGCCTCCCAGAGTGTAGCCTCCCAGAGTGTTAGGAAATTTGACTTTTATACATGACCCAAAGGTATACTTGGCAGTCAGAAACTGAATTAGGACTGAGATGGGAAAGATGAAGATGAAAGAGGAAATGTGGAATAAAATCATGTAATTATCTGGTGACCAAAAGATTTAAAGAGTTCTTGCAATGTCAAGGTGGTTAGTGCCACTGAAATTGAGTTATCCTCTAATATAGAAAACTGTGAGCAAGGTGATTTACACCTATAATCGTACCACTTTGGGAGGCTGAGGCGGGAGGGTTGATTGCTTGAGGCCAGGAGTTTGAGACCAGCCTGAGCAAGTGTGAGACCACATCTCTACAAAAAGTAGAAAAATTAGTTGGACATAGTAGCACGTGCCTATAGTCCCAGCTACTTGGGCAGCTGAAGCAGGAGGATTGCTTGAGCCCGAGAGTTGTGTTTTTTTTTTTTTTTTTTCTGAGATAGTCTCACTCTGTTGCCAGGGCTAGAGTGCAATGGTGTTCTCAAACAGGAGTTTGAGGTTGCAGTGAGCTATGATTGACACCACAGCATTCTAGCCTGGTGACAGAGGGAGACCTTGTCTCAAAAAAAAAAAAAAAAGAAGAAGAAACCATCAGCCATTTTTGGAGGTATTACTGTTTTTTGAGGAAGTACAGAAAAAATTTGAGATGATTCTTGTAAGGTCTCTCTCGTTTTATGTCCTCCATTTTATGCTAGATTGGATTTGTAAGTGAATGTTGGCATACTCAGTATGTTCATGGTGAAAGAATCAGAGAATTAATGAAACTGTGGCTTTCTTTTCCTGGTGACATCCTTCCTTTCCCAGATGGCCAAAAAGGCTTTGAAATCTGAGTCAGCTGCTTCAAGTACAGTGAAGGAAGATAAACAGCCAACACCAGCACCTGTAGAAAAGCCGCCCAGAGAACCTGCAAGGTGAGAGGATGCTCTTTTGTGATCTTGGGTAAAACACTAGGTGGTTGTTAGAAGCATCGTCTCCTTCTTAGAGCAGAAGCAGTTCCTCTGGGCAATTTGACCTGCTAACATGTTACTAAGTTACCTGTACAAGGCACTGTGAGAAAGAGAGGGCACACTCTGGGAAAATGAATATATTGAAGATAGGGTGTCTGGGATCCCTGATAGAACTTCCTGATTGGCTATTCCTCACAGGTTCTTTCTCCATTTCTCTCTCCCTGCCTCGCCTGTATCTGTCTACTCAGTACTTCCTGTGGATACATAATCTTTCAATATACTCAGGAAGCAGCGTTCAGATCTGTGAGTTGAACCCCAAAACAAGTTGCTGAAGCAAGGGTGACAAGTTTAGATAACTTTGAGGGCCTGGTAGGAAATATAAAGGAGTGAAGTGGGCCCGGGATGAGACAGTCACAAGCATGGGGCTGTGAGCCAGAGGGCACGCGTTTCAGCTTCTCATGATTATTGCTCCATGGGAATTTCTAAGGATGCCCAAATTTCGGTTAATATTTTTGCATGAGACGTCCAAGTTTTTTGTGAGATTTCCCAACCTTTGAATGTGGGTAGTCTATTTTTGAAAAAGATAAAACTTCACATGGGTTAGGCAACAAGACACATCTGCCATCTGGGTTTGGCCTGCAGGCTGCCAGTTTGCCCCTCTCCTAAGTTTTTACTTAAAGCGTGTTCGCTGTTCCAAATGACACACGAACTGTATTTTTCAAAGGCGGTTCCTCATTGTTCCAAGACTGGGTGGCGTACTTTTTATTCTGAGAATTCTCAAGATCCTGTTCATAAATAAGTGTGCTGTAGGAGAGAGGGGCAAAGTGGAGACCAGTATGTTGCTTCTGTCACATGAGGGGTGGACTGGGCAGCTGGAAGATGATTATAGATTTCAAGGTGAGATTGCTGGATTATCAGTTGGTTGCTCAGGTGGACTTGCAGTTGTTAGCCACCATTCAGAGTTCTTAGGTAATGGAAAGCATTGCTTTAGTCCACGCAAACTAAAAGGGTTAGACAGCACACAGGCTAACGAGGTCTCTGGAAGGAGTATCATTGGCCATAGTTCCTTTAAGGTTCTCCCATTTGGAACTCCATGTTGCACCTTATGTTTATACTCATTATAGAGGCTTTTATAAAAAAGGTGGTGTCAAGCCAGCCTCTCTCTCTCTTTTTCTTTTCTTTTCTTTCCTTTTGTTTTGTTTTCTTTCTTTTTTTTTTTTTTTTTGAAACAGAGTCTCACTCTGTTGCCCGGGCTAGAGTGCCGTGGCGTCAGCCTAGCTCACAGCAACCTCAAACTCCTGGGCTTAAGCGATCCTACTGGCTCAGCTTCCCAAGTAGCTGGGACTATAGGCGTGCGCCACCATGCCCAGCTAATTTTTTCTATATATATTTTTAGTTGGCCAGATAATTTCTTTCTGTTTTTAGTAGAGACGGGGTCTCGCTCTTGCTCAGGCTGGTGTTTTGTTTTCTTTTGAGGCAAATTTTGCTGTGTTGCCCAGGCTGATCTTGCTTGAACTCCTGGGCTCAAGTGGTGCTCCTGTGACAGCCTCCTGGGTAGCTGGGATTACAGGCATGTGCCACTGTGCCTGGCTTCCCCTTTTTTTTTAAATGGAGAGTCCTTAGTTTGAGGAGTCCTCTGTCTAATTTGAAACTTCAAACTTCAAAAAAGTTGTGGCTATTTGGATGAGTACCAACAATAGTAAAACCGATTTGCTTTATTTGCAGGCAGCTACGGAATACTCCAACCACCATTGGAATTGCCGCTCTGAAGGCAGCTTTCAAGACTCTGTCTGGTGCGCAGGATTCTGAGGCAGCCTTCGCAAAACTGGACCAGAAAGATCTGGTACTTCCTAGTCAAGCTCCTGTACCATCATCAGCCCTCAAAAACAAAAGACTGAGAAAAGATGAAAACGAAAGTTCAGCCCCTGCTGAGGGCGAGGGTGGCTCAGAACTGCAGCCCAAGAACAAGCGCATGACAATAAGCAGATTGGTTTTGGAGGAGGACAGCCAGAGTACTGAGCCGAGCCCAGGCCTCAACTCCTCCCAGGAGGTCGTTCCAGTGTCATCACCGAAGCCCACCGTTCTCAACCAACCCCTACCAGGGGAGAAGAATCCCAAGTATGAAGACCTTCTTTGTAGAAGTTTTGGGGCTGGTTGGTGGTCCTGGTTGGGCCTGGTATTACTTCCATGAATGAAGTAACTTTCGCTAAGTTATTCACCACCAAGGCTTGCTCGGACTGCTAGAATGTGACTCAGGAGCGGGGAGTGACGACGTAGCCATCCCTGCCAGTTCTGAAGCCCTACACTTGGGCTTCCAAGCATTGCAGTAGGGCACGAGTGAGGATGGAAAGTTTTCAGAGCCTCCTGCTCATCGCTGCTTTCGTTTTTAGCCAACATCCAAGTGTCTTGACTACTAAATATTAGTCTAGCTGTGAAAAGAAATTTGTTTGAATTGGGCCACAATATCCTTTGATCCTTAAAAGAGACTGATGAATATTTATAGTTTTGTACCTTTTATGAGCATGTGAGACTTGGCATAGTTACTTATTGACTTCCCATATTCTGCTAGGTACAGTGGGACAGTCCTTAGAATACTTTAATTTTGCCCTCACATCATGACTCCCACTCTGGCCTTTGCTACCCTCTGTGCCCTGTTGTGGATCCTCCCTCCAGGCAAACTGGTCTGCTTGCTCTCTCTGGAACACACTGCGTTTGCTTCTACTACTGTACTTTTGCTTTCTCTCATTCCCCACGGTGGACTCTCATCCCTCCATCGTTGCTTGTCCAGATCCCATTCGTCCTTCAAAGGGAAGGAAAGCTGTTGTTGATTAAGTGCTTTCATGTATTATCTTACCGAATCTCTACAATCCTCACTCGGTGAGGGGATATGTTAGCCCCATTGTATAGATAAGGAGGGCTCAGAAAAGTTATTAGCTTGCCTGAAGTAACACAGTTGAAAGTGGCACAATTGGGTGGCTCTGGGATTTTTAATCCAAGTCAGTCTTGACACAAAAGCCCATGGCCTGTTTACCGTGTACACCACGTTGCCTCACAAAATTCTCCCTCCATGGACTCTTCCGTGGTCACCCCTGCTGTAAGTGATCCACCTCGCTGATCTCTCAAGGCCATCTCTACCACTGCTCTGTGTTGTATTATTTGGGGACCTGTGCTCTGGCATGCATTGTACTAGGTGCCCCAAAGGGCTCTGGCATCTAATAAGTGATTTATGCTTAGGCACAACTATGCACTATGTGTACCACTACTTGCATTTGGAAGTGAGTCACTGGCTGGCAAGTGGGCATAGCTTATGGGCAGCAGATGCAGCTCCGCACACATTATTCTCATTTGATGCATGATCTCACTGACTCCTCAAAGCGTTCCTGTGAAGTGTAGGTATGGCTCCCATGAACAGTTGAGGAAATGGAGAGAGTGCGGGATTATAGTGGTTTTGTAAGTGGGAGGATTTGTGAGGGTGTCAGACGTACCCACCTCTCTCGTATGTCAGGGGTATGAAGTACGATGAGTACTCTAAAGCAGGGGTTGGCAAATTATGGCCCTTGGGCCAAATCCGCCTGCTGCCTGTTTTTGTGAATAAAGATTTATTGGAACATATCACATCCATCATTTATGTATACTCTAAGGCAGCTTTTGGTGCAATGACAATGAGTTGAGTAGTTGCGACAGAGACAGTAATGCTTGCAAAGTTGAAAATACTGTTTGGCCCGTTACAGAAAAAAGGAGTCCCTTGATCCCTGCTCTAAAGGAAGTATGTGTGAGGTGCCCTGGAGCTCATGGGAAGAAGAGCTGAGCCTGCTCAGCAAAGTTTCAGGTGGAGCAAACCTCGAGCTGGCCTTGAAGGATGAGTAGGAAGTCATCAAGCCCATTGGAGGATGGGGGCTTCTAGGCGGTGGGAACTCCTTACATACGGCATGAGAAAGCCTGGTTTGTTCCAGAAAGTTCCATGTAGTCTGTATGGTAGAATACAATGCACAGGAGAGAAGGAAGGGAGAAGAGTCTGAATGGGTAGATGGGCTAGATCTTGAGAGTTTCTGTTCGTCTGTCAGGCAGAGGTTCTCACACTGGGCTTCATGACACAGTTAGCTGTGGAATATTCAAAAAGTACACACTCCCAGGCTTCTAACTACTGAATTAGAGGAGGCCGGAGAATGCTGTAATCTGCTTTTCTAACTATGCCCCAGATAATTGTAAGACAACTCCTAGGAAGGCATGATGAGACACCACCGAGGGCTTCTGAACAGGCACCGAGGGACGGAGGGGCTGGAGACTGCTGCCTGGGGAGTAGGGAGGGGAGACGGTGGGGTAAGAGGCTATCGCCTGCAGGGCAGGGCCACAACCCTGTGTTTTTACATCTCCCGTGGCACCTTGCACATAGCAAGTACTCTCCAGGTATTTATTAACCAAATAAAGATTCTTAGTTCTTGCATTTTAAGGGGTGACACCCAAAACTTCTGTAAAAGGCCAGCAGAGGGCTGATATTTTAGGCATTGTGGGCCATATACATTCTCTGTCATATATTCTTTTTTGTTTTGTTTTTTTCTTACAATCCTCTAAAAATGTAAAAACTGTTCTTAGCCCTAGCTTCCTGGTACAGAAACCAGCAGCCACAGACTGGTCTGCCGGCCCTCAATAGACCGTTGCTCTTCACAAGTTCTAACTTGACCAGTGAGGAGCACAAGGACCAGAAGTGGCCTGACTTGCCCGGCACCACTCAGCCACCTAGCAGTTAGGAAGAGGACCCAGATCTCAGCCCCTTCCACGTGAGAAGTCAGGAGAGGTAGTCAATGTGACACTATTATGTGAGAGATTTCATAGGCCCCGTAAAATAACTACCAAAACATTTGTACAGGTAAATAATGCTGAGCGTTCAGACGAGGGGAAGGTTACTAAAGTGACCTGCAACACTGCAGGAAAAGTGGACAGCTACTCAGGGAAAATGCTGGGCCAGCAGGGCACTCACGCTCAAATCCGTTTACCTGCGCACTGAGGTAAGCAGATAGAAAAACTCCATCTGACTTTGATTTATAAATAGTAATTAACACAGTAATATCCTGAGAAGGAGAAACTTCATGTAATTTTTTTACACCTTGTCTCAAGCAAATTACTCTCAAATAACATTTTAGGGGATATGATCCAATCTAAAAACAAGGGAAAGGAAATAGTCCACCATTTGTCTCAGCCACTTGGTTAGGTGATTTCATAGAAAACTGATGGAACCCGAGGAATTTGTTTAAGCCTATGTATTTATTAATCAAATGGCTTTCATGATTCATTTGCAAAATGCCTAGACAGCGTTAAAAATAAGTTTCTTTTTCACGGTGGTGGTAGGGAGACAGAAGTTTGTGTCTACTCTCTTGGTCAACTTTTGCAGGTCATTTTGATCTATATAAATTCTTTAAAACTCTTAATTCAGACATTTTGCATGTTTTGTAAAGGATGTTGTAATTCTGAGGTCAGCTTTGTGCTGTGCTGTGTTCCCAGGGCAGTTACATTATTAATCATGTAAACACAGTTAATGTTGATTAGGAGAGATGGGCTATACTTTTCATTTAATAATTTGGTTTTACCTTATTTCTCAACTTTGGGGCTTTTTTTGGCTGTAGTCAAGTGCTTACCATTTCATGTTCACAGGAAAGATTTCTTGGTTATTACTCTAATCTTTGATGGTATAATTCCTTTGTGACTCTTTTATAATCCCAGTATTAGCTGAGCTGATACATCTCCAGTTTATGTTAGGGTGTGTGTTACTGTGCTAGGTGTTTGGGGAGACAAAGGAAGATGTAACTCCTGCCTTCGAGGTCTCCTGGTTCAGGGTACCTTGTGCAATGGCTGTTGATGCAGTGGAAGCACCCTGCTGTGGCAGCAGAGTGCAGCTGTGTATGTTGCGGGTATGTTGCGGGTCGGTAGTTACAGGAGGCTTCACTAGGAATGATGGTCTGGAAGGATGGCTGGGGTTTCATTTGGCAGGAAAGGGACTTACAAGCAGAAAGAACAGGATATGGAGAGGCAGGAAAGTGCAGAGCTTCTAGGAGGAAGGAGTGGAACAGCGTGGCTCTGCTGTCTGTGTGGGTGTGGTGGGGAGCAGTGGGTAGGAAACTGACTGGGGCCAGACTGGATTGTTTAGGCAGCGAGAAGCCATCCGGGAATAGAGGACGGATGTGATAATTTTAGGACGATTGTCCCTGTGGCTTTGGAAGGGCGAGAGGCTAGCGGCAGACTCCAGTTAAGAGGCTGGGGTAATACTGGCAAAAGGCACCACAGGCTTAAATGAGGGGAACAGGGAGGGAAAGGAGATCTGTCCAGACAGGAATAGGGCATGTCCGAGGAAGAGAGGGTGCAGTTTGCAGATTCTAGGTTAGAAGAATACTGAGACCTTTAAAAACTCAAAACCAAACAAAACAAAAAACCAAAACAAAACAGGAAAATGAGCAGATTTTGGCAGGGGATAGTGATGTACTCAGTGCTGAATTTGAGGGATGTTGTATGGAGATGCCTAGCCAGCCCAGGAGAAAGGACAGTGGGTGTGGGAGTTGTGTGTAGGTGGACCTTGAGTGTGGTCACAGCAGAACAGGGAGGAGTACAGGGCTCTAGGTGAGCCAAGGACAGAGTATGGGCCCATCCAGCTTGACTGTTTGACACGTGTCCTCTCGTTGATCTCCCCTCAGAGCAGCCAAAGGCAAGTGGAACAGCTCTAATGGGGTTGAAGAAAAAGATACCTGGATGGAAGAAGAAGAACTGTTTCCAGTTCAGGGTAAGCAGTATCCTCCTTGGCCTTTTCTTGATGCTTGCTGAAATACAGGTGTATGTTACTGTCACATTAACATTCCAGAATCTGCTTCTCTCCAAGCTAGAAAAAGTTTAATAAGTTCCTGATCTCATTTTGATCTATGAGGAGTCAGTTTTATGTCCTTTCCTTAAACAATGGAGACCGTAAAAGCAAGACTTTTAAGGAAAATTCCTGATTTTGTTTTAATAACTCCTATGATATTTAATTATTATTCCTAAAACCCTTTAATTAGATATGATAGTACAGTTCATTCTCTGCATTTCCTGTTTAAGTAAAAAATCTCTCAACAGTTTCTATATATAAATGTTTTTTTCTAAGATAAGAAACTTTACTTTTCCATAATTAATAACTTCACAGCATTTGCATTAGAATCTCTCCCACCACATATTTTGTATTCTAATGGAAATAACTATTTGCTAAACCTTAATTTGGTGGGGGAGGCTCTAAAGACTTTTGTAACATGGCAGTAGTAATCCTTTGCCAATCTCAAAGGTTTTGTCCTTGAAAATTACCTTCATTGGCTAAATTATAGTTGGCAAGATCAAGATCACATGGAAAATGGAGGAAGTAACAGAAAAACAATAAAAATAACATTAAATATTTTAAAACAACACGATGTAAAAGTTATAGAAAACATCCACTTCCAACGCAATCCAGATGTATTAGCTTTAGAAATCTTCCAACTCTAGTATGAAATACTTCATAATTTAAAAATAAGTAATGGCCAGGTGCTGTAGTTTACACCTGTAATCCCAGCACTTTGGGAAGCCAAGACAGGAGGATCACTTGCTGCCAGGAGTTCGAGACCAGCCTGGGCAACATAGCAAGACCCCATCTCTGGGAAAAAAAAAAACGTAAAAATAAAAAATTAGCCAGGTGTGGTAGTGCATGCCTATAGTCTCAGCTACTCAAGAGGCTGAGGCAGGAGGATCGCTTGAGCCCAGGGGTTTGAGGTTGCAGTGAGTTATGACACCACTGCAGTCTACCTCAGGCAACAGAGTGAAACTCTGCCTTAAAAAAAAAAAAAGGTGGTTTTACTAAAAAGCCTAAAATCCATCATTAACCAGCATTTATTGACTGCCTATTGTAAAGTACTTGCATTGTACAGATTCTCGTGGGCTGAATGATTGGTATTTGCAAACAAAGGACAAAAATTAATTACCCTTTATTAATGTCCTTTCTCTTCTCAATGTTTGTGAAATTTGAATCAAGTTTTCCCTTTGGGGTAATTCTATATCTTTTCTCATGGTTTGTACAGAGAAAGGTGATCTCTGAAATAAGTCTACTTTTAATGTTTTCCAGCAGCACCAGAGGAAGATCATCCAACCCCTATAACAAAAAAGCAGGTAATTTAAAATTCTCTTTCCTGATACTGGTTATGTGGATAGAGCAGAGGTAAAATAAGCCCCCCAGCTCATAAGCATAGACTACCTGTACCCAGCAAAAATCTTTTTTGAAATTTTTCAGGTAGTTCAAACTAAGTTAAAGTAATAGTTATTTTCTGGAAGAAAAACCCAGGAGGCCAGAAGCCTAACATACTTTCCAGACAGGGAACAACATACACACATTTGAAGTTTGGAATGCAGAACTGATTCTTAGTTGAGGATGAAATAGCAGGACATTGGGAATCATTAAATGTCCAGATCCACAGTGTTCACTATGCCATGTTTTAAAAATTACATAAACCCTGCTTTGGGGTTCAGACAGTTCTCCTAGGATCCTTGAGTTTACCTCTTCACTGTATTGGAGAGAAGGTACATAAGTAGAGAGAAAGGTCGTGATAAAACTTTTGGTTTTCTTTTGCAGAAGTGGACTGTGGAAGAAAGCGAGTGGGTCAAGGATGGAGTGCAAAAATACGGGGAAGGAAACTGGGCTGCCATTTCTAAAAATTACCCGTTTGTTAACCGAACAGCTGTGATGATTAAGGATCGCTGGCGGACCATGAAAAGACTTGGCATGAACTGAAACAGGCTTTCATTTCCACAGAATTCACAGGAGCATGGTTCCTAATAATAGCCCCTGATAGTCTGCTGTTTCTTTCAGAAGCTGGGCTGGGATGAGAATTTTGGGCAACCTCCTTCCACGTGGGGGAGGTCCCAGTTCCACTTCATCACTGTCGGAGATCATGGAGCTAAGAAGCAAAGCCAAGTCCACCCATGTCCTTGGCAGAGATGACAGGCACACAGCTTGTACAGTGCCAGAATATCATTAGTGTTTCCCTTCCTTAGTGGTTTGCTTAAATTTAAATCCCTGGTAATCTGTAGAACCTTCTCCTAGAAAATGGTGGAGTCTATTAGGAGCCACTTAGGACTCCATGACCTGTTAAAACCAGCAACATGAGCATTATTTGGAGTGAACTTGTTCACGTAAAGTTTTGGCCTTGTGATGCAAATGCAGAGGAACTTTGTCTGTTGGGAGCCCGGGGTTGTTGAGAAACCAGTCCTTGTGGAATGATAAGATTCCCTTTAAAAACGGTTTAGCCAGTTAAGACAACCCTAGACCTTACTGCCTTGGCATTTGCTCTTAATATCTGCTGGGCTATGTAGGCAGGTTTATCCTCCACTTCTCATGTGGTTGAACCAGTGTGTTTTTTGGTAAAATGGTGATTGTAGATAAGCTTAGCCTCCCCTTCCCGCCCCCTGCCTCTTTTCCCAATTCCCTTCCTTATGCTGGACTTTTGAAGCTTAAAAAAAATCCTGATTGAATATAAATGCCTAATTTCATTCTTTATGAAATGGTTGCTTCCACCCAATTCCGTAATCGTGCTGTGTTAGTGTCTTGCACTACAATTCAACATTCCCTTCTCCTTTTGTACTGTGTTGTGCTTGCTGTCTCTCTTGGACATCCTTAAAGACGGTCTTTTTAGCAAAAAATTTCAGTAAGGTGTTTTCTGTAATCTTTTTTTAAAATATGAGAACTAATTATTGTCCATACTTGTAGCATTCTTCATTAAAGTCTTGCTTCTCTCAAATTTAAGTAGCTGTTTAATTGCAGCACAACATGTATTCACAGATGGAGGTAGCAAAGGGTTGAACAAACTTTGCTGAACTATTTGATCAAGAAGCTGGTGTGAAACTGTATTGGATGCTGTGATCCTTGGAAGCTGTGTCAAACAGATGATGTCGAAGTTTCTTCTTCATTCGTCCCTTACCTCATAGAACATAGTTTTTTCTGGAGACAAAAAAAATTCCCCCTTTTCCACTTGAGTAAAAGGCAAGGTTTAAAAAAAAAAGGTAAAGTTTTAAAATTCACCTTTTAGTTATAAGTTGAAAACATTGTACAGCTTTATTACCTATTAACTATGCATTTGGGGGGTTGGTACTACTGTTTTTCTGTCAACCAACCCCAAATGAAACCCCACGGAGAAGTTGAGAATTTGAGCTCCTCTTGGTCCAGCTACCATATGGTTGAAGCTAGGTGTGGTCCCCCTCCAAACCAGATTAGAATCCTGAAGCTTTTCTCCTGTCAACTCACGTCATTAGATGGTGTTCTCTAGGGAGAAGGGTGATGGGTTTAGGGAAGCGAAATATCCCAATCAGTGTTTCTCAAACTTGAGAAATGCCTAAGTCCATTAATATTTTTTCAGGGAACCTCAGTGTTGTTACAGCGTTACTGAAATGTGTACAGACATTAAACTATGCTTACACCGTTTCTGTGGAACTTTAAAACTTACCACAAACCGATGATTGTTTTGCCAAATCCAAGTTGCTGCTGGTGACTTGAGTAGTGTTAGGACCATGGCAGTGGTGGGACTCAGTGAGGGATGCTGGTGCCACATTGCATTGAGAGATGGTCCCAGCCTCTCCTGCTTTCCCTTGAGTGAGACTGCCGCAGAGCGACTATGCCTCTCGTGCGATGTCATTTGGCCTTTGCTAGAACTGAACCACATCCATGAAGTCTGTTTTCTGCTTTATTAGCTTGTGACACTTGGAGCCAATGTGATGAATTCTGAAGCAGTTCTTGGCTAGAAGTTGCTAATGTTGTTGTGTTTTTTAAGATGATGACTAAAATGAAAATGTTTAGACATTGTCAGAACCGCAGAGACTGCCAGCTTGAGAAACATGGTCCTGGTGGTTAAGAGCATAACCCCGCCTCAGGACCCCAGCTCTGCCAGGTGTGCTAGTGGGACCGTGAGCCAGTCCCTTGACTCTCCTGAATGTCAGTGTCCTCATCTCTGAGATGGGAGCTCACAGCACCTCCTGAAGGGGGCTGTTGTGAGAGTAAAATAAGATGCAGGTAAGTCTCAGCTGAGCACCTGCCATGAAGTCAGTGGGTGTTGAAGTCATGAATAAAAGAAGATTGAGGGTTTGAACAATATAATAGTCTTTGAGTGGGTTTGGATAGCTTTTTTTTTTTTTTCTGCCTGTGGGTGCTGAAGAAGTCATGAATAAAAGAAGAAAGACTGTTATTCAATATAATAGTCTTTAAGTGGGTTTGGATAGCTTTAGATGGATGTATCAGTCAGGGGGAAGGTAGCAGAATGAGGACTGTCAGCAGAGGGGTTTGACCACTGTCTTGTCACTCCTCATCCATTCCAACTTGTGCACACACATGCTATGCTTTGCTCTGAGCTATAGCGTTGGACAGAAAGTCTGCTGAAACAGGTGTTGCCTGATCTGTTTTATAGGAGCAATAGGTATCCCCTAGCAATTTGACATGCATAAGAGAAACACCTCCCCAGCCAACTTTTTTTAAGTATATTCAGATGGTTGTAAATAAACTTACCCAAGAAGAACTGAACAATGACAGCCCAAAGGATGGATGGAAATAATCTCTTCTGAGGTAGTAGATTCTATCTAGCATGCATGAAAAAGGTTTGGGAAGCCATTGAGCTTTTGAGGTGAAGGCAAAACCTCTTCCTGTGAGCCAAAATGGGAGTGTCATGGCAGTTCTATTATTGAATATCTATGCATAGCCCTGAAGTTGGCCTACCTGTGACTCATGGTGTTAATGATTATCCCAGCGGTTGTCTGATCTACTTGGTTCCACTGGGCTGCAAGCAGTACACCTGCAGAGGCATCTCCAGAAAGCAGCATGTTCCCCTTGCTCTTTGGGGCCGGGCTGGTGGTTCTGAATCTAGTGACCTCTGCTAGGAGCCAGAAGACAGAACCCGTAAGTGGCTCTGGGGAACAGCTGCTCTTCCGCGGAGCTGATCGACATGACTTTGCCATCATGATCCCTCCAGGAGGCACAGAATGCTTTTGGCAATTTGCCCACCAGACTGGATACTTCTATTTCAGTTACGAGGTATGTGGGCTCCTCTGGCCATACTTGGGGCTTTTTTTTTTCCTTTTGTGAAGTGGGTCAGGTTTTAGACCAAAACAAGTTCTATTTGTCTTTATTATGTTGTGATTCCCCACGTATTAATGGAAACTAGAGCTAGAGGGAAACAGATGAATAATCACCAACAGGAACTAAAACATATGGTTTGGCTTCTCAAATCGGGGGCTATAGAAGTGTGTTCAGAGCCATGGGACAAGCAGGGTGCCTCTCCCTGGAGAGGTAATCATCACATGTACTTGCATTTGGGGATGAGAGGGGAGAGGATACATTTGTAAAATACTATAATAAGACAACATGAATATGGTACTTTGGAGACTGATCCAGAGATTTCAGAGAAAGCTGCTTCAGTTTATAGGTGTGGGGGAGCAACATCTGCTCTCCTGCCTTTAATGGTAACTCCAGCAAATTGGAGAATCACTAGCTCAAGTTTTCTCTATTCAGGCAGACAATCCTATTTTTTTTTAGGAAGGTCACCTGTTCATAGGTCAAGTACTTTTATCCATACTGTGGTCTTATAACTGCACTGCTCAAGGATGGTGGTGAGCTCAATATTAAAGTTAGAGGCATGTTCATTTCTTTTGCTCTTTATCTTAGAAACCTGTTAAACTTTCTAATTTTTGTTTACATAGTAATAGACTATGTTGATTTTATTCTACTAAACTGGACCGTAAAATTTAAATTAACTTATCAGAGCTTTTTCTTATCTCTGAATTTATATTAGAACAGTAGCTTCTAGTCAGCTCACTATAGCCTGGGCTTACCAAGATCCAGCTTGGGAACGAGTGTCAACGGAGTGCCTGCTGCTGTAGGTGTGGGCTGCCAGGCAGCAAATGCCCAAATCTGGGACACCACCAGGGAGCTCAACAACCAAGTTCACTCACGAACTCTGCAGCCAGAATCACACATTTTAACCAATCTACACCAGCTGTGGCATCTGAGCAAGATATGACTTCTTAGTCTGCAGTGGTGCTGTTAGCATTTTGAGCAGTTCTTTGTTCTGCTGTACTGCTACTGACATTGCAGATGTTTAACTTTGTCGTGCCCCTTCCCCAACACCATCACTGTGACAACTAAGAATCCTCTACTCAATTCCAAATCCCGGGGGTTAGGCGGTACCAACCCAGATTGCTATCCCGTGCTGATGACTGTGGGATGTCACTCTTACCACTCGGCATCTTAGTGACGTAGCAGGATCTTTGTTCCCTCTTTGATGTTGTCTTTGCAGGTTCAGCGGACAGTGGGAATGTCACATGACCGACATGTTGCTGCCACCGCACATACCCCACAGGGTTTCCTCATGGGCACTTCCCAAGATGTTCGGGGCCAGATTAACTTCTCTACCCAAGAGACAGGTCTGTTTTCATCACCCCAGCTATTATAATAATCATAGGTTTTTATGAAATTGGGAAAATAATGAGGAAGTACATAGATACGGTGAAACAGTAGGAAAAAAACATCAGCCTTTAGCACCAAAAACCAGTGTTCATGGAGACTGTTGATGTCTAAGGATGTCAAGTGTCAGTCCCCTGGCAGTTTGGGGTCAGGTCTCCAGGTGACCATTATAACTCTAGGGTTCAGCAGATCAATTTTATCTCATCATCTCCAACTGATCAGATTCTGGGAAAGTGACCAAAACAGAGATCCATTTACAATAGAGAATTCCAATTAATAAATTTATTACAACGAAGCATTTCTTTCCAGTCATCAGAATACTTAAGTGAGTTACTCAAAGCAGATTCAGAACAAAAGAAAATAAATGGCCATGTGAAATATCCACAACAAAGCACTTCAGCAACTAGAAAATTCCCACAGCCAAATCAAGCCTGTCCCATTTTGGACGGCAGCAGTCAGTCTTAACTGCCCTCTTTACTAGCCAAGTATACTGAAAAAGACAGATTTTCTCAACAGGGGCATCAGACGATCCTGTGCCTTTCAATCATTTGGACTTTCAAAAACTGCCACACCTTTCTAATCCCACCACCACCCGATCTTCCACCTCCCCTACCCCCTCACACACAAAGGGAGGCAACCCCAGGTTGAGAGCCCGCTCGAGTCAGTAGATACCCCCAAACCATGAGTCACTGTACAGAACGCCTTGCAGGCAATTACTCCAGTAGTACAGCTTCTTTCATTCACAATGAATGCAGCAATTTTTTCCCTAGTTTCAAGTTCAAGATGGTATCCCTAGCTCTAAAGGTATACAAGGAGCAGGCAAACGCCATGCTCTTAATTTCGACTCAATCTGTTGAGCAACAAAGCAGTTTCTTAATATGAGATGTAGGAATTACAGGTTGGAAAAGAGGGAAAAAAACCTTTTCTATCCAGTATGGAAAGAACTAAAGTTACTGAAATTTGGCAAAATATAATCATTTTAAGTTAATACGTAATAAAATAAGTTTCACATAAGATCAGTGTCTTCCATGTAAAAAGTGGGATCTTTGTACTTCCTAAAAAGAAACTGTTGTAGCAGTTCTAAAAATGGAGAGTAGGTATCTCTAGGGGAACCTTAACAAAGGGTGGGAGACCAAAGACTTGCTAATGACCTAGGAATTCCTACAGGTTTCTATCAGCTTTGTCTAAAAAATCAGCAAAATCACTTCGGTTCTGTGCAAGTCTACCTCAACTTTGGAGTCTTCTATGAGGGGCCTGAGATGGACCACAAACAGAATGTGAGAAAACAACTGAATGATACTCTGGATGCAATTGAGGTAATGGAGTGTGTTTTGTGGGAGAGAAACATCTGTAAAAACTGATTTTTAAATTTGGAGGGAAGATCAAAATTATGGGAGTAATTCTGTTGGAGTGAGGGTTCATTTGGGTAGAAACCAAACAGGAAGGGGGATTTGAATCTTTTAATACATTTTTACGGCTTGGAGATCTTGATATTTCACACTTGTTTTACTCCAAGGGTTAGCAAACTATGGCTCACGGGACAATGGGCCAAATGTGGCCCACTGCCTTTTTTTTTTTTTTAATTGATATATATCTTACACCATTTTAAAGTGGACACTTCAGTGGTTTTTAGTACATTCACAAAGGTGTGCATCCATCACCAGCATCTAATTCCAGAACAGCTTCATCACACCCCCCAAAACCCCTGTACCTATTAGTCACCATTCCCCTATGAAACCCCTGCCCCGGGCCTGGCAATCACTATTCTACTCTATATCTCTATACATTTGCCTATTCTGTACATTTTATATAAATGGAATCATATAATATATGGCCTTTTGTGTCTAGCTTCTTTCACTTTGCATGTTTTCAAAGTTCATCCACATTGTTGTATATATCAGTACTTTATACTGTGCACTTTAAAATGGTGTATGGGCCAGGCCTGGTGGCTCACGCCTGTAATCCCAGTACTTTGGGAGGCTGAAGCAGGAGGGTCACTTGAGGCCAGGAGTTCAAGATGAGCCTGGGCAACACAGCAAGACCCTCATCTCTATAAAAAATAAAATAAAATAAAGTGGTGTGTGGTATATAAATTATCAGTTAAGAAAAATGTATACAATTCCTTTTATGTACTTTATTCCTTTTTATGGCTGAATAATATTCTATCTCATGGATACACATTGTATTTATCCATTTATCAGTTGATGGACACTTGGGTTGTTTCCACCTCTTGGCTATCATAATGCTACTATGAACATTTGCATACAAGGTTTTGTGTTAACCTATTTTCATTTCTGTATACCTGCAACTGCTGAGTCACATGGTAACTTTAAGTTTGTGAGGACCCGTCACTGTTCTCCAGTGGCTAGACCATTTTAAACTCCCACTAGAAATGTGTAAGTGTTCGAATTTCTCCACATCCTCACCAACACTTGTTATTGCCTTTTTTATTATAGCTAGCCTAGCGGTTGTGAAGTAGTATTCTTGTGGTTTTGAGTGCATTTCCCTAGCAATTAACGATGTTGAGGGATCTGTTCTTGTGCTTATTGGCCATCTGTATATCTTCTTTGGAGAAGCATCTATTCGAATCCTTTGCCCGTTTTAAAATTGGGTTGTCTTCTTATTGTTGAATTGTAGGAGTATTTACATATTCCGGATACAAGTCCCTTTTCAGACATACAATTTTAAGGTATTTTCTTCCATTCTGTGGGATGTCTTTTCACTTTGATAGTATACGCGATGCACAAAAGCTCACCGCCTGTTTTTTTGATTGGAAGTTTTACTGGAACAGAGTCATGCTCATTTGACAATTACACATTGTCTACGGCTGCTTTTGTGCTGCGGCGGCAGAGTTCAGTAGTAGACACGGTAGGGCCTGCAAAGCTTACAAGTCTGCAGGCCCTTGTCTTCTACCACACACAGAGAGAGTAGAAGAAATCATGTGCTGAGTACAGGTCTCAATCTAGAGATCTTTAGGAAGAGCTCTCTAGTTTGAGCACTTAAGTTTTTCATTATAAAAAAATTAAAAAACAAACAACTAAAGTCCATTCCAGCACCAAACAGAGGGTTTAAAGAACAAAACACTAAAGTCCAGACCATTTTTCATATACAGCAAAACCAGCATTCATCAACTGTAATAGTATTATATATCTTCAAATCTTATGAGCAAATTACTCAACTTTCAGGTAACTTAGGTTAGGGCTGGTGAGCATCCAGGTGAGGCTGGATGACAGAAGGGGGTGGAAATCTCTTTATTTTCTCTCCCATAGCAAAGTACACGCAAGGTACAGAACAATATCTTTCACATGTGGCGATACTACAACTTTGCCCGGATGAGGAAAATGGCTGACTTTTTCCTTCTCCAATCAAACTATAACTATGTGAACTGGTGGTCAACAGCCCAGAGCCTTTTAATTATTCTTTCTGGGATCCTGCAGCTGTATTTCTTAAAGCGTCTCTTCAATGTTCCAACAACTATAGACACAAAGAAGCCCAGGTGCTAACCTAGGATGATGACAGCTCCTTTCTTCTGGGCAGAAACTTAAGTCAAAGCTGACAGAAGCTTTGTAAAGTTATGGGAAAAAATCAGTTTCTCTTGTTAATATTTTTGTCTATTACATGCATCTACAAAGAGAAAATGGCAATAAAATAACAATGTAAAAGTTCTGAGGTTGGCTATTTCTAAAGTACATATTAAATGCTACCATCAAAATACTGGTCATCATATAGCAGTCCCTTAACCTTCACTGAGTCGATTTAGGGGTTAACAGAAAACCTTAGAAGGGAGAAAAATTAAAAAAAGATGGGCCAAAATCAAGTTTGCTTGTATATAAAAGCAGGAGTTGGTAGAGTACCTTTTTACAGTTGAAAATGTTTTATTTTTAGAGATGTCACCTTTGGAATTAAAAATAAGCAGTATTCATTAAAGAAATTGTTTTGTTTTACAATCCAGGTAGTCTTTAAAATTTCTGTCTATAAAATGTTAATTTTAAAAAATATTTTAACAATTCTAAAATAATTTTGAGAAGCACAGGAAAGGACAAAGAAGCTAAGTTTTTATTTCAGGGTCTGTTTTTTTTTTTTTGGAGACAGAGTTTCACTCTGTCACTCTTGCTAGTGTAGTGGCGTCATCATAGCTCACTGCAACCTCAAACTCCTGGGCTAAAGTGATCCTCCTGTCTCAGCCTCCAGAGTAGCTGGGACTACAGGTGTGCTCCACCAGGCCTGGCTAATTTTTCTATTTTTTTTTTTTTCTTAGTAGAGACAGGGTCTGGCTCTTGCTCAGGCTGGTCTCCAACTCCTGACCTCGAGCCATCCTCCCGCCTCAACCTCCCAGAGTGCCAGGATTACAGGCGTGAGCCACTTTCACCCCAGTCGTTATTTCAGGGTCTCTGATTAGTGCTTTTAGTCCAGTCCAGTCAGGTAAGTAAAGGTTCATAAAAGAAATAATGTTTTATGAAATCAAAGTGAAGGAAAAAACATTTTAGCCTGGGATCATCCCATCCCAGAAAAAGACCGAGAAAACCATTTATAAAAAAAAAAACAACAAACAAGATCATATAATCCAATTACATTTTAAGACCCAACAGTTAGTAATAGAAATACATAATATATGCAATATAAAAATAACCCTTACCATTTATTCAACACGTATCATTTCCCAGGCACTGTGCTAGATGCTTTACAATGATTTCCAATTCTAAAAACCATTCTTAGGTAGATAGCGAAAGCTGTATTTTTAGTTTTGTGTTTTTTAAAACAGAAGAAGAAAATGAAGCTTATTAAAGCTGAATGACTCATCCAAGGCCATGCAGCTGGTAGGTGGCAGAACTGGGGTTTGACACAGCACTACTGTATAGAAAAACAGCTGAATGAATTGCTCTTTACTATTTTAGACAAATTTTCACTTGTAAAATCCCAGACATGGCCTACTAGTCTGATATGGCAATATGTATCTCTCATGATATTAATAAATAACAGAGAAAATCCATTGTGTTCTTATCATGAGTTTGGAAAACAAAGTGTTATCACAGATAACAATTATAAGCTATTCTTCTCCTCAGTTCTAAAGATTCAGAATCTGTTACGCAGAACAGGAAGCCTCTGATTCAAATATAAAACTAGTATACTAGTCACAAACACAAAGATCTGAAACTCCATTTTGGAGCCATTTCTGTATAAGAATCCAGCCTGCATTTGTCAGTGATAGAATATTAAAGTAAGAAGTCCCTGAAGATGTCACAACAGTGTTGACAAAATTCAACGTGATGGTGGAGTCGACCCAAACACAGGAAACAAAGCTTGGCCCTTCCACAGAAATGATTTCTTTTTAAGTCAATGTCTCTTCGTGCCGCACATACTCCCCAATGTCTGCTTGATGAAATACCACAATCGCCATGGGGTCTACTTTCCTGCAGTCTTGTGTAGATTTTGCTGCCACCCCAAAACCCTGGGATTCAAAAGAAGAGACACTCAAGTCATTCAATATACCCATGCCGAGGGTGTAACAAAGATTAAAAAAATAACAAGGATTAAAAAAAAAAAATCACAGTTCTTGTCTTTGAGGAATTCAAAAGGTGCTGAGAATTTAGTCTGTCAAGCACACAGACTGAAAATATATCTTTCTTGAATCAAAAAGTCCTTGATTTTTGTAATAGCTACATCTCTACTCACCAAAGGGATGTCTGCCATGGAATACACCACCACTCCCTGGTACTGAGAAGTATTTTCGGTAATTCGACCCAGGCCAGATTTCAATACATGGTTCCCATACAGGAAGGATTGCTCTGCTCCAGGCTTTATCCACACTTTATACTGTAAGAAAGAGAATTAAAATCCAAGAGACACAAAAACGCTAATAGTTATATCCCTGCAGATAAGCTAGCTGCTGGATCTGTGATTCATTTCTTGGGAAGAATATTAAGGAAAAGAGAGAGAGATGCATGTTTCCTTCAAATTTTTCATCTCCTAAACAGATCTGCCAGGAAGTTTTTTCCTGAACTCTACAAGCAACTTCTCCCATGGACAGTGTAACAGCTCTTTTTCTGGACCCCACTATCCTCCTCATCACAGCCACGTGTTTGCATTTTGCTTGATCTGGTCTGCACAGGCTTTTCTACTTTGCTGACGATAACCAGGACTATGGAGCCGCACAGCACTCCCATCCCATGCCCAAGCAGACCCAAGACCTCTGAAAATCTCCATGTGTTGACACTACCCCAAGCACTGTCGGGGGCTCCGTGGAAGAAAAGCCAACCAATAACGTGCGTTCTGATGGGACCCTCATCCTTGACTTCATCCCCAGTGGCCAAATGGAAACCGCCCTACAAACCTTGGCATAGGGTGCAAGGTAATCCAGAGCTGTGATGTGCAACCGAAACTTGTGGGTCTTAGTGAATTTTCCGAAGCAGGTCCCCAGCGACACCAGCTTGTCCCCGGAGATATTGGCGGCCAGCTTCAGGATCTTCTCACTCAAGGGTTAAGGGGAAGGAAGGTTGCAAATGAGTGAGGCTGGTGGGACCCAGGTCCCCACCCGGGTGCACGCTGCCTTCCGGCCCCGCCTCACCTCACGTAGTACACCCGGTCGTTGTGCAACCTGAAACAGTAGGTGCCATCGGGCCTGTCGACCAGCAGCTGAAGATTCTCCCCGATGCTGAGGGCAAAAGGAGGACCGGAGGCCGCACCTGAATGGACTAGTCCCGGCACCGCGACCCCACTCTACTCCTCTCCACCACACATCCCCTCATCCCTCCCCCGCGCGCTCCTACTATTTCGCGATCTTCTCAAACATTACACGGGTTTCCTCTTCAGTCAAAGGCCGCATTTTCCCGCTGGGTTGGAGCACCGAATCCTCGTGCCTCGGTAGCCGGAAACGGAAGTCAGCCTCCAGCTGCTCCCTGGCAACCCCAAAAACCTGCCTTTCTAGCCCCATTCTCGTCGTTCCTCACGCCAGCGCCCCACAGCCTGGAGGACCGCCGGAGACAGAAAACCAGCCGAATGAGAAACCATAGAGAGCGGAAATGGGCCCCAGCTTCTTCCGGTCCTAGGTCCTAAGCCAGCGCCGTCGCCGGTTCGGAGGGGAAGTGACGCTGCTGCTGGGAAGATGGCTTCGGCGGCTACTGTCCCAACAGCAGTCACGGCCTCGGCCACTGCAACGGCCACGGTAGCGGCTCTCGGGGAAGTGGAGGATGAAGGGCTCCTGGCGTCGCTGTTCCGGGACCGCTTCCCCGAGGCCCAGTGGCGGGAGCGGCCCGATGTGGGCCGCTACCTCCGGGAGTTGAGCGGCTCGGGGCTGGAGCGGCTGCGGCGCGAGCCCGAGCGCCTGGCGGAGGAGCGGGCGCAGCTGCTGCAGCAGACGCGCGATTTGGCCTTCGCCAACTACAAGACCTTCATCCGCGGCGCCGAGTGCACCGAGCGCATCCACCGCCTCTTTGGCGACGTGGAGGCGTCGCTCGGCCGCCTGCTCGACCGCTTGCCCAGTTTCCAGCAGAGCTGCAGGTGCGGCGGGCCTGGCATTAAAGGGGTTTTTAACTGTAATAGCTGACACTTACATAGCGCTTGCCGTGTGCCAGGCTCTCCGCTGAGCGCTTTATTTATCCATTTAAACCTCACAGCAGCCTTTCGAGGTAGGCACTGTGACTCCCATTTTGTATATGAGGAAGTTGAGACACAGAAAGGGTTATTGACTTGACCAAGGACACAGCTAGTAAGTTTGGAAGTCGGCATTGGAACCCAGGAGCACGTCCCTCCCTCGTAGGGCTGCTGTGAGCACTAAATAAAGAGGATCCGTGTAAAGCACTTACCATCGGATCTGAGATAGTTAACACTCTATGAACGTCAGCTTAATATATGTGCACATTCATCTGGAGGTCGTCTGTTCCAAAACTTTATGTAATGGGAAGCTAATAAGGAAATCATCCCTTTTGGGGGCATCAAAGATTATCAAAAAATCTTCTGGTTCTTCCTGCCTAGATCCTCAGTCCATTATCTCTAGTTATGCCTTCCAGCCTTTTTTTTTTTTTTTTTTTTGAGACAGAGTCTCACTCTGTGGCGGCAGCTGGAGCACAGTGGCGTCATCATAGTTCACAGCAACCTCAGACTCCTGGGCTCAAGCAGTCCTCCTGCCTCAGCCTTCCGAGTAGCTGCCATTACAGACCCATGCCACCACACTCGGCTAATTTTTTCTATTTTTGGTGGAGCCAGGGTCTCGCTCAGGCTGGTCTCAAACTCCTGACCTCAAGGGATCCTCCTGCCTTGGCCCTTCCAGGCTTTCTTGATTAAAGTTTAAAAAAAAAATTTTTTTTGAGCCTTTGAATATTTGACAACAGCTTTTGTATCCTTCCATGCCCCAGATAGGGAATTGATAAAGCAGGTTTCTGCAATTATAGGGAAGAAAGGGAGAAAGTTGACTGTGGCAAGAACTAAGAATGAACAAGAGAATGGAAGTCTAAGACCTGAGGGAATGTTGGGTAAGCTTGGGGCTTCAAGGCTAATAGCTTTTATTAAAGGAACATTTTACTCTGTGTCCCTTTTACTCTTTACTCAGACACATGTACTCTGTCAGGGTCTGTGTTAAGTGCTTCACACACATCATCTCATTTAATTCTCACACCCTTATGAGGTGGGTTCTATTACTATTTTACCAGTGAGGAAACAGTTTCAGAGATGGTAAGTACCGCAGCTAGTATAAGTGGCAGATCTGCATTCAGCTCTATCCATGATTTATTAATTGTCGGTTTTTAGACAAGTTGCTTGACCTCTCTGGGATTAAAAATTTCCTCAAGTGTTTAGTACTTACCTCGTAAATATGGTGCGAGGATTAAATCAGATCATCCAGCCCGGTGCCCAGCTCATAGTAAGTGTGCTTGGTAACTGTAGCTAAGGTTTGGGCACAAAGGACTGAGGGACCAACGTTCTCCTGATTGTTACTAGGAATTTTGTGAAGGAAGCTGAGGAGATCAGCACCAACCGACGGATGAACACCCTGACACTAAATCGGCACACAGAAATCCTGGAAATATTGGAGATTCCTCAACTAATGGACACTTGTGTCAGGAACAGCTATTATGAAGAGGCCCTGGAGCTTGCAGCTTATGTACGCCGACTGGAAAGGAAATACTCTTCCATCCCTGTCATTCAGGTAACTAACTTAGCCAGAGAAGACTCAAAGTGATGTTGTTACAGTCATTTATTCTGTGGTCAGGACTGAACCTTTAGGTAGAAACTCTTGCATGTTTCACATCAATTTCTGCCAGCCAGGGAGGTTTGAACATAAAACATTCATTCATTCATTCATTTCAAAGATACAGATTAATCATGTGCCAAGTACTGTTCTAGGTGCTGGGGACACAGCGTGAACAAAGCAGACAGGGCCCTTGCTTTCATGAAGCTTACATGCTAGTGGGAAGCCTGATGATTGGCAAATAAATAATATGATCATTTCAGATAATGGTGAGTGTCTGAAGAAAATAAACCAGGGAATGCAGTAGAGGGAGACTAGGGTAGGTTTCTTTAGGTAGGGGGACCAGGAAAGGCCTTTCTAGAGAGATAGCATTTAAGCTGAGACTTAAATAATGAGAAGGAGTCAGCCACGCAAAGACCTGGGGAAAGAGCGAACTAGAAAGTGGGAAGAACAAGTGCAGAGGGCTGAGGTGGGAAGAAGTTGGAGTGTTTAAGGGATACAAAGACAGCCAGTGTGACTGGATTGGTGTGAGCACTGGGTGAGCATTAGGAAGCAGTTGAAGCTGGAGAACCAGGCAGGGTCTGTTGGCCATGATGAGTAGTTGGAATTTTATTGATTGCGGTGGGAAGTCATTGGAGGGTTTTAAGCAAGAGAATTACCCAACTGGCCTGGTGTGTTGGCGAGTGCCTGTCGTCCCAGCTACTTGGGAGGCTGAAGTGGGAGGATCGATTCAGCCCAGGGGTTCAAGTCCAACCTGGGCAACATAGCGAGACCCTGTCTCTTAAAAAATAAATCAATAAAAAGAATTAAAAAAAAAAAAGAGCCAACCAGATCTTTGTTGGTGAACCCGCAAGCATCAGCTTTAGGAAATCTACTCGTATTTCTGAAAAGCCATGGGAATGTTGGTCTGTAATATTCAGGGCTAGTGGAATGGGTTCCAGAGTGTCTTTCCCAGCACGGTGTGACGCACTCCTTGTGTTGTCAGGGCATCGTGAACGAAGTGCGCCAGTCCATGCAGCTGATGCTGAGCCAGCTGATCCAGCAACTGAGGACCAACGTCCAGCTTCCCGCCTGCCTCCGTGTCATTGGCTACCTGCGGCGCATGGATGTCTTCACCGAGGCAGAGCTGAGAGTGAAGTTTCTTCAGGCCCGAGATGCCTGGCTCCGTTCCATCCTGACTGCCATCCCTAACGATGATCCCTATTTCCATATCACAAAAACCATCGAGGCCTGCCGTGTCCATCTCTTTGATATCATCACCCAGTATCGTGCCATCTTCTCAGATGAGGACCCACTGCTGCCCCCTGCGGTGGGTGAGCACACTGTGAATGAGAGTGCCATCTTCCATGGCTGGGTGCTACAGAAAGTCTCGCAGTTCCTGCAGGTGCTGGAGACCGACCTTTACCGGGGGATAGGCAGCCGCCTGGACTCTCTGCTGGGCCAGTGTATGTACTTTGGGCTGTCCTTCAGCCGGGTCGGGGCTGATTTCCGGGGCCAGTTAGCTCCCGTTTTCCAGCGGGTGGCCATCAGCACTTTCCAGAAAGCAATTCAGGAAGCAGTGGAGAAATTCCAGGATGAAATGAACTCCTACACCCTCATCTCAGCTCCAGCCATCCTGGGCAGCAGTACCATGCCTGCTGCTGTGCCAGCCACCCAGCCGGGGACGCTGCAGCCGCCAATGGTGCTCTTAGACTTCCCACCCCTTGCCTGCTTCCTCAACAATATTCTGGTTGCCTTCAATGATCTGCGCCTCTGCTGCCCCGTGGCCCTGGCACAGGATGTGACTGGGACCTTGGAAGATGCCCTTTCCAAGGTGAGTGCACTCTGTTGGCTTTCTGCTACTCTGGGCCTTCTTTGGTAACAGGCAGCCAGACTTTTATGATAAGCCAGTCCCTATGACAGTGGTGTCCGCTGACTTGGAGAGGTTTAGTGTGGTTCTAGGGGTTTCTCTGGTTGCGAAGCTCTGGGTAGTCCTCCCTTCATGGGACCTAGAACAATTGATGAAGTGGCTCACCTGTAGTAACGACTCAGTAATGTATTAGTTTTCTATTGCTGCATAACAAATTCCCACAAACTTAGCAGCTTACAAAAATACATCTATTATCTCCTAGTTTCTTTGGGTCAGGAGTCCAGGCACAGCACAGCTGGGTCCTCTGCCCAGGGTCTGATTGCAGTCAAAGTGCTGGCTGACCTGGTCTCACCTAGAGCCTGGGGCTCCCTTTCAGGCTCATTCAGGTTGGCAGGTTTGGTTCCTTGCAGTTGCAGAACTCAGGCCCTCAGCTGCTAGAGGCCATGCCCTCCACACGCAGTTCACAACAAGGCTGTTTGCTTCCTCAAGGCCCCAAGAGAGCATTTCTCCTGCTCCAGTCTCTTAAGTACCCTCTTTTAAAAGATTCCTCTGATTAAGTCAGACTCATCCAGGATAGTCTCCCTTTGATTAATTCAGTCAACTGATCAGGACTTTAATTACATCTGCAAAATCCTTCATGTTTGCCATATTCTATTAGTTAGAAGCAAGTCTCAGATTCTGCCCACACTCAAGGAAAGAGGATTGAACACAGGAGTGGACACTGGGGGTGGGAATCATGAGAGCCATCTTAGAATTCTGCCTGACCCGAGTAATAATAACGATACTAATATCCTAGTATGGTGCACAGTTTGTACACATTTAAATCTTTAGGTATTGGGATGATGCTTCTTATAATTAATGGCGCCTTATAATTGCTGTCAGTCAGGTGGCAGTTGTGACTTGTATAAAATCTTTCTATTGGTGTCCAGTTACAGCAAGAAAGCATGACATTGAAGCTTTGTAGTCAATGAAATTCACATAATAATAATCAGCAAACATTTATGGAGCGCTTACTCCATGCTAGGTAGCATTCATCATACTTTACACGTTATTTCTGGCCCTACTTTATAGATGAGGAAACTGAGGGACAGAGGGCACAGAGTGCTTAACTAATCACTTGGAAGTCACAAAACCAAGCTGGAACTTGAACCCATGAAATCTGTTTAACCCTGAGTCTTGTTCTTAATGCTGTCACTGTGCCACCCATCTGTAATGTCAGCTAGGCTGCCCTGTTGTTTGTTTATAGAACCTCTCTTTTATAGCTGTTTTCTTCTTGTACAAATTTCTAGTGGTTCTAGCTTTCTTGAGCCTCAATGGCCTTACTCAGTAGAACTCTTTTATAGTTTTGCTTCATTTTCCTGGATCCAACACAGTTGTGGTTGGTCCCCCATGGGAGTCAAGAACTACGTATGTCTGTAGAATTTCATGATGCTCTTCCGCTGGCGCTGGAAAGTACACCAGTAATGAAACAAGCTGGATCAAAAATACGTCAGTGAAGTGGAGATTGACTGCAATTCTGAGTTTAAATAAGATAATAATATAATGTACTGTTTGAAATTGCTTTCTTCGTGAAAACTTGAGGGCTGCACGGTTTTGCTTAGTCTCGTGTACTGCTGTCGGCAATAGACTGCCCCAGATATTGACGGTGGTGCCCTTGTCTCTTAGGTAACCAAAATAATCCTGGCCTTCCATCGTGCTGAAGAGGCTGCCTTCACCAGTGGGGAGCAAGAGCTCTTTGTCCAGTTCTGCACTGTCTTTCTGGAAGACCTTGTTCCTTATTTAAATCGCTGTCTCCAAGTCCTTTTTCCACCAGCTCAGATAGCACAGACTTTAGGTAAGAGAAAGGAGGAAGGATTTTTAAAACTGCTTTACCTAGCTGGGGATGGTGGCACGTGCCTGTAGTCCCAGCTACTCCGGAGGCTGAGGCAGGAGGATCGCTTGAGCCCAGGAGTTTGAGGTTGGTGTGAGATAGGCCGATGCCATGGCACTGTAGCCTGGGCAACAGGGTGGGACTCGTCTCAAAAAAAAAAAAAAAAAAAAAAAAAAAACTGCTTTACTCTTATGTGATTCATATACTAAATAATTCACTCATTTGTATAAGTCAGTTTTTTAGTGAACCGCTGCCAGCATCCAATTTTAAAACATTTCCATCACTCCAAAAAGATCCCCCCCATGACCACTGTAGTCATTTCTCTAGAGCATCCTTAGCCCCTGGCAGCCTACTTTCAGTTACTATACATTTGCTTTTTCTGGACATTTCATATAAATGGAATCATGCAACTGGTGGCTATATCCGGCTAAGTGGAAGAAGCCAGTCACAAAGAAACTACATATTGTATGATTCCATTTATATGAAACATCCAGAGAAGGGGTTTTTAAAATATTTTTTCCAATTTGCTTTTACTTCCCTGTGTCCCTAGTGATGGGAGTTGGGGTGGGGGAAACAATTTCCTAAAAGGCAGTGGGTCAGTGACCACACCTGCCAAGAGTGGCCGCCCTCAGCTTGGCCCCAGCTTTTCCCTCGGGTCTGTCACAGGGAAGCCGGTGCTTACTGAGGTTCTCTTGGCTCTTGCTTCATCCACCCTACACTGTGCTGCTCCAGATTGCCTTCCTGGTCTTGCTTTGCAATATAGCTTCCTGTTCCATATCACAAACACAGTTTTTGCTGTATTGAATATGGTCTTTGTGTTTATTCTTCTAAGTGTTTTTTTTCTGTGACGTCTATATCGAATTTTATTAACTTTTCCCCCCATTTTGCTTTCCCTATCATCTGTGCAGGCATTCCACCCACTCAGCTCTCCAAATACGGAGACCTTGGGCACGTGAACATCAGCGTTGTTCAGGAGCCTCTCGCCTTTATCCTGCCAAAGAAAGAAACGGTCTTCCCGTTGGATGAAAAGGAGATAGTGCCTGAGCTCACACCGCCAGCACTGGAGCTTCCGGGCGAGGAGCCCAGCCTCGAACCTGTCCCCGCAGCCTGCCCCGAGGGTGGGCAACAGGAGGTGGAATCCGTGGAGCCCCCGCAGGGGGAGCCGCCTGCTTTGGGCACTTAGCGGGACCTATGCAGCACCCAGTGCACGGGCAGCGAGACTGGCAGGCAGGTCTGCGGGAAGGAGAGCGGCCGGGCCGGCTCCGAGAGGCTGCGAAGGTGGCGGTGGGAGATAACGGGTGGGGGGCGGGGGGGGCTCAGGGGGACTCATGTACGCGGTGGAGGTAAACAATAAAGCTGCTGTACCGTCACTGCCCAGCCCCCTGCCCTCGCCGCCGGCTTCCGGAAGGCCCGGGCCGCGCTTCCCGTCGCCCCCCGCGGCTGGGGCGGGGCCCGGCCGGTTCGGCTCGCGCGCGCCATGGGCCGGCTGTGGGACGCGCTGCTCCCGGGGCTGCTGCGGGCGCGTGGCTGCGCCAGGCCGGCCCCGCTGTGGCGAGAGGGGCCGGGGGTCAGCGGTGCCCGGGCCTGCAGCTCCACGGCCGCCCCGGACACCCTCGAGGGCCCGGCGCGCCAGCGCTCCTACTGGCGCTATGTGAGGCACCTGGTGCGGGGGGCGCCGCGGCCGCCGTACATGAACGTGTGCCAGGTCGGGGATCCGGTGCTGCGCACCGTTGCGGCCCCGGTGGACCCGGCGCAGCTGGCGGGGCCCGAGCTGCAGCGGCTGGTGCAGCAGCTGGTGCAGGTGATGCGGCGCCAGCACTGCGTGGGGCTGAGCGCGCCGCAGCTCGGCGTGCCGCTCCAGGTGCTGGCCCTGGAGCTCCCCGAGGCGCTGTGCCGCGCGTGCGCGCCGCGCCTGCGCGAGCTGCGCCAGATGGAGCCCTTCCCCCTGCGCGTGTTCGTGAACCCCAGCCTCCGGGTGCTGGACAGCCGCCTCGTCACCTTCCCCGAGGGCTGCGAGAGCGTCACCGGCTTCCTGGCCTGTGTGCCCCGCTTCCAGGCCGTGCAGATCTCAGGTGCGAGGGCCTGGGCGGCTGGGTAACTGCGTGTGTGTCTCCTCGCCTGTGGAGGCGACGGCCCCGGTGCTGACGGAACAGTTCCCCGCTCAGCTCCAGTGAGAGTGTAGACTTGATCAGCGAGCCTCCCGCAGGAGCAAAGCAGGGCCCAGGAGTAGACGGGACTCAGGACCGGCAGAGGCTCCTGTGAGAGCAGAGCCTGCAGGGATGGGGCACGGGGCTGGGGGTACGGAGTGCGGGCTGGGAGGGTGCCCTGATTCCTCTGTCACCTCACACCCCGGTCTCTGTTTCTGCTCTCTTGCTCCCTCTCTGTCTCTCTGACTCACTCTATCTCAGACACACACACACTTTTCTGCCCCAATTAGATCTGTCACGATGGGGTTGGAGAAGTGGCACCCGGCTTTGCCCACCCCTGGGGATAAGCCATTCCCCGTCTGTCATACCACAGGATGTTTTACAGAATGTGATTCTCTGCTGGGGTTGCGATGATTGTTCCTCCAGAGCAAGCCAGATGGCCCAAGAGAGTCAGGAAGTCAGTGGTGTCCCAAGCTGAAATACCTTAGTTAGGAGTTGAAAACAACAGCAACACCTCACAAGTGGAGGGAGTGTTCAGAAGGGAGTCACCTTAGGAAGATAATTTCTCATCTCTCAGCCCCATAGTGAGCCCAATAACCTAATTATTCAGGTTGGGAACCGGGTTGAATACTTGGTAATGGACAGAGTCGAGGTGACTTTCCTAGGAAGGAGAGGAGCTGCTGTCTGCGTTCACTTTCTGCTGTTGCCTGTTGTAAATGGACAGAGCCGTGGTGGGGGCAGGGAAAAGAGGAAGGAGGTTGAGAATGATGCAGTTGAGCTGTCCCCACTCACCCAGGCTGTCCCTTCCTTTATAGGGCTGGACCCCAGAGGGGAGGAGGTGGTGTGGCAGGCGAGTGGCTGGGCAGCCCGCATCATCCAGCACGAGATGGACCACTTGCAGGGCTGCCTGTTCCTTGACAAAATGGACAGCAGGACATTCACAAACATCCACTGGATGGAGGTGAATGACTGAAGCTTTCCTGTTGAGGCGGAGGAGTCTGAAGACCAGGAAGCAAACGGACTTTGAGCTGGGTATGTCTTACTTGGCATCAACTTGGTATTGGCTTGGATCTGACAGGAAGTGGTGGTCTGCCAAAGCGTGCCAAACTGAGCTAGAGGAATACATTAGAAATGTTTGCCCGAAATCAGCTTTGGACAAAATATTGCCTACAAGAAAAATCCCCCCTACCCCCAAAGGAATGGACATTTCCTGACAGTTTTGTGTGGAGATAAATGGGGCAAGTAAGTTCATTCTCGGTAGAAATGAGTTCATAAGACCTGTATCATCTACTCCCAAAGCCAAGATTTGGTAATAATGTAGTCCCCAAATCTCTGAAAGCTGTGTTTAAAAATGCAGGTAAGGCTGTGGTTGACCATCTTCGCAGAGTTCTTATTTTTACAGAGGGCTTGTGTGTATGTGCCCTTGGTTTGCCTTGGATGCCAGTTTGGTCGTTGAAGTGAAACAGAACAGAATGGTCCCAGCTCAAGGAAGTGTTTCATGATAGCATTACCCTGAGTAAGTACCCACACATCTTAACAGGTTCACGTATAGTTTAGGTCTCCACCTTTTTTGCCTTTCACCTTTTACAAATTTTGCTGCTGAGATCTCTTGGGAAGCTGGTACTTGGCTCATTCTTTGTGTGGAGGCCACGGAGCAGGGTTGGGGGAGGAGGTAACAATTGAGAGAAGCAATGAGCCCTTTCCTGTCACAATTAGGACAGAAACAGCAGAACTAGTGCTTCCTGTTCACCACACTTATTGTGGAAAACTAAATTAGCATCATGCTGACCAGTGTTTAGCTTTAAGAAACTGTCAGAGCTTTGTCAAGAGGCAAAGGAACTCTAGTTTTAGATAAACTGTCTTATCGCATTTTTGAGTTTTGTGAAGTAGGTACTCTTGCCAAGGAAAGTGCCCAAAATCATAGTATACAAGTAGTAGGACGTCCAGTAAGTTTTTTAGAGAAAAAGTGTTTTAAGTAGCAGTTAGTTAAACAAACCCAGGAAAGACCCATCCTCCCTTATAGCTTTCTCTGGGGGGCCCATGAGGCCAAGCAGAAGTAAATTGGCTCTAGGTACAGTCAGACTTTGAGAAGGAATCACCACTAAGATCAGAGACTCAGCCATTAGGGAATTTTGTAGAAAGCTCTTATTTATGCTGGAAACATGGGTCTTTATGAAAATTAGAATCCAGTGAGCCTCCTTTCAGCTGGACAATGTTCAGAAGCTCCTGCAGGGCGACATCCTGCTCCCTCCTTATTGTCTTCTGAGGTTAACGCCTTTGTGATGTAGATCAGTAGCACAAATCCTTGCATTTCCAATAATGGAAATCTCTTCCACTTCTGGCAGGTATCAGCCACAAAAAACACACATACACACAAATCAGCATCTTGAGCTAATGAAAGTTTTAGAAAGCCACTTTGACAGTGAAAGCCGGTGTAGGCAGAGGGTTTAGAACAGAATCCCCAGGTACGGAAGTGAATTTCAGAGTAACTATTTCGGGAAGGAAATTTTTCTGCACGTAACATGTTTAATGTAGATGAAGTCAGGTCACATGCCGGCAGCCCAAATCTGAGGCTGCTGCGTCAGTCTGAGGTCAGTTCAGCATCGGTAGTAGTTCTGTCGCTGATCATGGAGAGAGAGGTGGAAAGGCTGCGTGTCTGAACACTAACTAGAGCTATGGGGAGGACAGTAGCACTCCTGTCTCTTAACCCCTGTCACTTGTCAGGGTGTTTAAGCAGTAGGAAGGAGGAAGCAGGTTTAAAAAGGAACCAAGGACCTTCTGATTCAAGTAAAGGTAACCGGAAGTAAAATTTTAAAAACACTTATAAAGTAGCCAAAGTGACGCTATACACACAGGGCAGTCCCTATCCATTTATTCCAGCATTTACAAACTGTGGTGAGAACTCCCAAGTGACAACGATGCCAGCCATAGTTGCTGCATCCGTATCATCTGAAGGTCAGGCCTGCTGTGGCTCCAGGTAACGTGGGGGGGTGCCTTGGAAAGCAGCACTGGAATCGGGCCCTCGAGCTACCGATCAGAAGTTAGCTCAGCACAGGCTCCTAAGAAACGCAGCGCAAGGCCAACGTAACCTAAGAGTCTGCCAACTGATCAGTCTGGGCCACTCAGACTTTAAAGCTAGAGGAGTAATACTGGGTTTGGGAGGAGAAGGCAGGCTAGAACCACCCCCTTCACAGGTTACAAGCTTCAGTTCCTAGGCCAGGCCTTCTCTGTGTGAACCTGGTTTGACTCTGGTATATTCGTGTGCACGGCATGAATGTGGGATAGCCTCTACTGCTCTGCTCCCTGCCAGGCACATTTCCAGGGCTGCCACCTTGGTGTCTCACTGTCAGGGGTACAGATGAGTGGGGAAGGGTGACCTCTTCTGAACAGGGCAGCCCTACTCCGTGGCAGCTGCTAGGCTGTTTCATGGGGACGCAGGCCCAGCATTATCTAACTTAATCTTCTCCCCCACCTTTTTTTGGCCTGCTACATCTTCTGAGGCATAACTTAATCTTCCAGAAGTGAGAAATCTGAATTTTTATGTCAACTCTCGATTTTTAAATGTTGGCAGACCAGACCAAGCTAACATGGGTGCAGGCCAGGTCTGGCCCACAAGCCTCCCGTTTGCAGTCTCTGATCTCTATCCAGGTCTCTTAAACCACCCCCAGCTACACTTCTGAGGCCTTGGGGCGGGGCTGGGGGGGGGGCCTTGCACACCCGACTGGAGAACAGGCCTGAGAACAGCAGTCGGCGCACACTTCTACTTTCTACTCTGCTGAAGAGAAGAGAGGAGCGAGCAGAGGGAGAAAACCAGAGGGTCTTTATTGGAAGCAAGAGCTCCAGGCAAGAGTCAAAGATGCAATCACTCAGGTGGCTCAAAAAGGGAAAAGGATTTATTAGACTATTTCCAGGACAGGGACCCGGGGGCAGTGGCTGGGTTCAGTGTTCCTACACTCGGAGGAAAAGGCAGCAGTGCAAACTTGCCTGACTGCCTTCTTTCGTTCTGATCGAGACAGCTTTGTGTTCACAGAAGCCATCTCCTCCTCCTGCAAGAAGACACAGGGCCCTGGATGCCAGCCTAGGGGGGTAGGAATGGCTTATCTTACTCTCAGTCTTTGAGGCAGAGCTTGGGCTGGGAGGGACGTAGGGGCATCAGCCAATCTGTTCTCAAGGAACAAAACGGGAATTAAAGGAACGGGGTGCCATTCACATCTTGTCTGTGCCGTTCACATCTTGGCTGCTCTCAACCCTTGATGCTTCCAGGTGATTTTATCTCGATAAACAAGACGAAAATCCAAGCAGCATTAATTTAGGGGAACAAAAAAGGATTAAAAAAAAAGAAGATGACACACAGGGGCACGGAAAGGAGTTGGTGAGCATCCAGGAGAGGAGAGGAGGAGGAAGTAGGAAGAGCCAGGATCCACTGTGTGCCCAGCGGGCAGCGGAGTCTCTGCGGCTGTGGAGGCCCTTCCTTCCTGCTCCCTGGCTGGCAGCCAGATGGCAGAGGGGACACTGTAGTGACTTAGGATGAGCCCTACAGCCCTATCTGGCCACCGATGTAGGGAGTACCATGGATTTGCCCCAGTCAACCTCCCACTTTCACCATTGCCCAAGTGAAGAAGGTTTTAACTCTCCTGTCCAAAGTCCTCTGAGAATTTCTTCACTTTCAGGAGGTCGTCTGCATTCACTGTGGGCCGGGTAGTAGCCAAAGACCGGAGCATGTCCGACTGCAAAGACAAGAGCATGCAACTGAGGAGCCAGGCCCCGGGTGCTCAGCCTCGCCTCACTGCACAACCGTGCAGTCTAGGGTGGGGAGAGGCCTGCCCTTGAGGTCACTCCTACAGCTGCCCTGCTTGAGTCACCTATGGCAGGGACCCTCTTCCCTCCCAAGGCAGCTCATACCATTTCCAGGCAGGCCTACTTCTGGTCTGAGAGAATCTAAGCTCCATCGTCTCGTCACTCCCATTAGGAGTCCATTTCTTAACTGCGTGCCCACCACACTGGCCACAGGGCCGACTCCTGCCAGGACGGCACAGGCGAGACTAAGATGACGAGAGGTCCAGACTGTCTGGGCGAGCGGCTGCCTTTGCAGCTGCACCAGATCAAACCATGCCGACATACGTTCATGGTTCCTTCTGTGTACCAAATCAGCCAAACCGTGGAATGGTGTGGTCCCATTATCTGGGCCTTTCTTGCTGAAGAATATAAAATGCTAATGCTGCTGCCTCCGTCCTGGCCCCCGCCACCCAGAGCTGCAAGGGCCATTCCTGAGTTAGGAGGAGCCACAGCAGCCCAGAACACAGGAGGAGGGGACCTCATTTTTAAGCTTAGACCCAAGCTCCCAATTTCCTGGGTTTTGTGCAGTCCTCTCTCCCAAGTGGCCACCTACCATGCAAACCACAGGCTCTAAGAGTTTGTCACCAGGGACATCCATCCAAGTCATCTCCATGGCCCCCGGGTCCCCTGGTGAGCATGGGGTCAGGAGGTCATCGATCATAATGCTGGGGTTGGTGCGGGAAGGGCCACAAACCTGAAACCAAACAGGAATTTGACTGGCTGGAGTGGCTGCCCCTTAGTGTTTGGGGAAAGGTCAGGACAGCTCAGGTTTCTAAGGACATGCTGAAGAGAAGGTAATGCAGGGTTTGTAGGTCACTGGGGTCAGAGGAGGGAGGGGCTGCCACGGGCTGATCAGAGGCTGGTTATTGGCATATCTTCCAGCCACTGTCCTCCAGAATCTCAATTTGTAGCTCCAGATGCCTTTTCTTCCTCATTAATGCCATCGAATCATACCACAGGCATGGTGACATCAAAAATGTTTTTCCCACTGAAGTCTGCTGCATTGGCAGAACATTCCCCCAATGTCCCCAAGGCTCATTTCCTTACCTGCTTCAACTCTTGGACGCACACGTCCCCCCCAGTGTCCTTTGACAGTGCAGCCTGCCCAGCCCTTCCCCATCACCTCTGAGAGCCCAGCATTTCCTTTCCTGTCTGCCTCCTCCCACCAGAAAGGAGGCTCCTGGAGGGCAGAGATTTTTGGCTCTTGTGGTCACTAATGTCTCCCCAGCACCGAGGACAGTGCCAGGCACACAGCAGGAGCCACAGCAAACCCTCAATGAAGATTTGCTGAACAAATGGATGAGCCTTACAATAAGTAAATCTATATCCAGCACTTTGCAAACATTTGTTTGGTGCACAAGAGCACAGTGCTGACGGAGACAGCCGCTGTGCTGCTAAGATGGTCCTCTGGTTTTACACATTCTGAGATGGCCACACTCGGGCAAGAACTGCCCCTGAAGCCAGCGGCCCACCTGGCACTTCTCCTTGGCTCTCCAGAAGACCAATAATGTGTCACCTGAGCACCCAGGCAGCAGGACCAGGGAGCTGGCAAAGAAAACCGATAACTCCTCCCCCACCGCCCCCGTTTCTGTGACATTTTCTAAGCAACTGCGTGCCGGTCGCTCACCTTTTTGAAGTGTGTTGCCGACTGTACTTTTCTAACAGGCTGCATGAGGGAGTCCCGCACGATGATGCTAATGTCTGCGCCTGAGTAGCCTTCTGTCTTGCGGGCCAGCTCGTGGATGTTGGCATCTGTGAGGTTGTGGGGTGTGCTCCCCAGATGCAACCGGAACATCTGGGCGCGGGCGGCTTCCTCTGGCAAGGGGATGTAAATCCGCTTTTCAAACCTAGAGGGCCAAGCACAAGGCAGGAATTGAGAGCAGATGGCAGGATGGTATTAGCGGAAGGGGCAGCACGGAGACTCCTGAGATGAGAAAGGACTCTGCTCGACACGCAGACACGGGGAAGACTCCGGAGAAATGAGGTCAGGCTACACCCCCGGGCTGCCAACGGCAGGCTGACCGCGGCTGGAGAAAGACTTCGGGCCCCGGCTGCTCCTGGGAAGACTCACCTCCTCCTAATGGCTGAATCCAACACCCACGGGATGTTTGTGGCACCAAGAACCAGAGTCCCGTCGTTGTTGTTCCCCACTCCTGAGAAGAAAGGGAGACAAAAGACACTGACTCTGGACGCCTGCAAGGGTAAGTTAGAACCTGTGGGGACAGACCTCAGGGGCTTTGTGTGTCATCAGTTGAAGCCATCCCTGTGCCACCACTGGCAAGGTCCCAGCTGACATTAAACCAGGTTCCGGTCTGGCTTTGGCAAGGGTGAAGAAACTTCCAGCACTGCCTGCCCCAGAGTAGTCGGCAAGGCAAAGGCCTCAGGAGCCTCTCCCCGATGACAGGTCCTCCCCAGCCTGAGGAGATGGGGCCGAGAAGGACAGTAGCCACAGCTAAGTAAGGAAGCCAAGGGTTGGCTTTAGGTAGAAGGAAGACCAAGGGGGGACCTGGGACTAGCACGCACCCTGCATTTGGACCAAGAACTCCGTTTTGATCCTTCGGGCAGCCTCGCTCTCATTTTCATTTCGGGATCCACAGAGGGAATCCACCTCGTCGATGAAGATGATGGAGGGCTTGTGCTGCCGGGCCAGCTCAAACAGGTTCTTGACTAGCCTGTGCAGGTGAGAAACGGGGTCAGGATCTGGACGCTCTCGTACATGCCCACCCAGGGCCCAGCTGCCACTTCTCTCCTCTTGCCCTTCCCGCAGAGAGGCTGAGACAACAGGCATGCGTGGATTGCAGGAAAAATGGTGGTGACCAGTCCTCTGGCAGCACTGTACCAAGAGGAAGAGCAAGCCTTAGCATCTGCTTCGAATTCTGGGAGCCCCAGTCATTGGCTCTGGACTTAGCACAGTCAGTTCCCTTCCTCTGAGCCTCAGTTTCTTCATCTGCAAAATGGGAGTCAGTGTGAGGTATAAGTTAACTATTAATACATAAAATGTCCGATCAGGGGACACTCAACTGCTAGCCAGTTCTTGGCTCCTTTCCCTTCCCTTCTTGAGCACCTCCATCTCTCCCAGGTTCACCCGCCTTTGTCAGGACAGCGTCCCACCCAACCTGGCTACTCTGCCTGAATATCAAACAGCAGCTCCTCTGGGAGGGGACCCCGAGAGGCAGGGAAGCCGGTCCACTGGCAGCTGCCGGGGCTGACTTACTTCTCACTCTCCCCCAGCCACTTGGACATCAGATCTGAGGAGGATACAGAGAAGAAGGTGGAGTTGTTGGCCTCTGTTGCCACCGCTTTGGCCAGGTAGGATTTCCCTGTGCCAGGGGGTCCAAAGAGCAGTATCCCTCGCCAAGGGGTACGCTTGCCTAAGACAGAGAGTAAAGGGAAGCGAGTGAGCTTCTTGCTGATGGGGAAAGGGAACAAAAAAAGGCAGACCATTAGTCACTGTAAATACAGTAAGAAACAGTTCTGTAAAACAAATGATTCTAGGAACAAAGGAGTGAAGAGAACTAAATTACTTGCTGAGAGCCTGGTAATTTAGCCTAGCCCTTGCTAATAACCCCATGACCTTGAAAAGTGACACTGGCTAGCCCTGCCCACCCACTGCGATGACCAACATAGATCTAGTCACAAAAGTAGTTCTGAGCATGGTGAGCAGGCTGGGGTCGCTCCTGACTGTGAGCACACGGCAGGGCTGGGGAGCTGAGTTGTTACCTGCTCCCAGAGACTGTAGAGGGGGAGCCCTGGGCTGGCTCCCTCAGAAGCCTGGCTTTTTTTTTTTTTTGTCTGGGCCTAAAGTGGCTCAACTCTCACCTGTGAACAAGTGTGGGAATTTAATTGGCAAAATGACAGCTTCTTTGAGGGCCTCCTTGGCCCCGTCCAGCCCGGCCACATCATTCCACCGTATGTTGGGCTTCTCCATTACAACGGCACCTGCAAGAGGGAGGCCCACCCGGTGCCCGGCCCGTGAGCAGAGCCGACCCAACAGGGGCCCGCGCCGCCTCCCTTCCCGCTGCACAGCCTCGAGCCTCTTACCCATCAGCTGTTCTTGTAATTTCTTCTTCTCTGGATTATCCTCTTCACTGTCACTATCGCTGCTGGGAAAGGAGACAGGTGATCACAAGCTGGCCTTTCAGCCTGGGAGTGGGGAGGCTCTCGAGCGAGGCCAGGCTCTGTCACCGGCATGGTGGTCAAGGAGCACTGTCCCTGCTCACATTGGTGAGCGCCCGGCAAGCAGGTACCTTCAGGAGGTCTGGCCCACACTCTGAGCAGCTCGACTCTGATCTTCCAACACACTCTGGTAACCCCGCCCCGGTTCTTCACGTCTGCCCTCTCCCAAAGCCTGGTGAGGGACGCGCCTTCACTGCACTGAGAGCAGCCAGGGAAGCTACGCGGCTGTCGGGAGCCTTTCGTACAGACTCAGGGACAGACAGCATGTGGCTGTGACTCCAAAGTAGTCATGTGCCAAAGGACAGAGAAGAGGACAAATGCAAATCTGCAAGGGAACACCTGGGGAGAACCACAGGGTAACTACCCTCTTCCCAGCGGCGAGCCTTACCCTGACATAGTTTATTTGTCATCCTTGAAACTCTTTAATCCCTCCTGGAGATCCCCGGCCTCCTGCCCCCTCCTGGGTCTGTCTCTCACTCTGGGGCACGTACTGTCCATCCCGGAGGGGAGAGCCTCTTGATTCCGGTCAGGCAGCTGACACACTGCCCACCTCTCTCCTACTGTGACCCTCCCGCCCTGAGGACCCTCCCCTCGCCTTGCCTCCAGGACGGCACTGGCATGTGCTCAGCTGACTGGAATCACCGCAGTGGGCGAGGCCCAGAGGTGAGAGGCTGTGGAGAGAGCACTGGCTCAGGAGTCAGAGGCAGGGTCCAGGCTCCATCACGTACTGGCTCTGTGGCCTTGGCAAATCTCTGAACCTCTGAGTTGGCTGCCTCAGCTGTCAGATGACATGATGATTCTTAGATTGTAACAGCGGGCGGGCACAGTGGCTCATGCCTGTAATCCTAGCACTTGGGAGGCTGAGGCGGGAGGATCGCTCGAGGTCAGGAGTTCGAGACCAGCCTGAGCAAGAGCGAGACCCCCGTCTCTACTAAAAAATAGAAAGAAATTATCTGGACAACTAAAAATGTATAGAAAAAATTAGCCAGACATGGTGGCGCATGCCTGTAGTCCCAGCGACTCGGGAGGCTGAGGCAGTAGGATCGCTTGAGCCCAGGAGTGTGAGGTTGCTGTGAGCTAAGCTGACGCCACGGGACTCACTCTAGCCCGGGCAACAGAGTGAGACTCTGCCTCAAAAAAAAAAAAAAACAAAAAAACACCAAACAGCGGATGGCCCTAGCTGGGCGCTCACTATGTGCCACGCTGTCCTCTAAGGGCTTTACCCACATCTTCTCTTTACAGCAATGCTAGAGGGAAGTTCTGTTATCTTCCCCCTCCCAGAATGTGCAGAATGGAGGCACAGGGGGTCATGGCAGTTGTGCAGGGCCACACAGCTAGGAAGTGACAGAGCCAGGTTATACCCCGAGAGTTGGGCTGCAGAGTCCAAGGCTGACAGCCTCTACACCGGGTGCCCCTCTCCCCCACAGCTCTTGTGTGCAGATCCAAGAGATGACGTGCACTGTGTATTCTGTGAAGCGCTTCATGAAAGCCGCTGTCGGCGCTGCCCTCACTGTATCGTGAGGCGAATTCCTATAAGGCAGGCGCCGTGGAAGTCCAGGGCAGCATTAGCACCAAGAATGACAGCTACACGTGAAGAGGGTGCACATGCTCGGGGGCTCCAGACCGCCAGGGGCCAACTGCACACTCACCCCTTGCCCTCACTCTGACTCTCTTTCACTGGCTTCTTGCCGTGCTTCTCTTTGTTTCGTAAATAATCCTTGAGCTTCTCGGCCCGGTCTAGGTATTGCATGCACTTGGCTCGAATGCTCTCCTTAGCCTTGTCGCTGTGTGCCTCATCTGCAACGGGAAACCAGAGAGGGCCCCGTGAGCCCCGTGTGCCCACCCTCTTCTCCTTGCTGTAGCCAGGGAGGACCCCGCGCGTGACTCACACTTGATAGCGTGGAGGAAATACTCCACGGCATGCTGGTAGAGCCGCAGCGCCTCCTCGTAATTCTTGGCCTTATCCTCTTCTGTGGCTTTGGTCACCAGATCAATGGCTTTCTGGAAAGGCAAAGCAGATAGCTCAGTGCTTCCTAGGAGATCTGGAAAGCCCTGGGGTCACAGGCAGCAGGATGAGATATGATGAGCGATGTCGCCAGGCCCGTGGATTTATCACTCTCAGACCATTACACTGGCCTACTTCTCCAGCATCTCCTAGAAAGGCCTTAAAAGGCGGCTTTGAAAGCCAGCTGTCCCCGTCACAATAAGCTCATCCAGTTAAAAGCAACCTCCTGCTCAGTCCTCACTCTGGATTTCAGCAAGTGGACACCTGACCTAGTATCTCAGGCTGGGGCTTAAAGGGCGACTCCCCAGGACTTTCTATTCCACTGCCTCGAAGGAAAGAGAAACTGAGACCGAGAGCCTGGAAGAGGGGACACCCGGAAGCAAGTGATTGACGATTTGCTCAGCAAGGAGGCCAGAAACCGCACTTGGCCTCAGGGCCAGGGAAGAGCCAGCCAGATAGAAGAGCGATTCATCGACCAGAGTTTCTGAGAGAGACTTAGAGGCACCCCCACCCCTTCTCCTGGTCCAATGCAACTTGTTTCTCTAGAAGGAAAGAGAAGACAGTTTTCCTCAACTGTCTAAAGTCGACACCCAGGGAGGGGATGCTTAGACAGATGGCTCAATACACCAGTTCGCTCCAGTGAGGAAAGTGCTTGCTTACTCCAGAGGCAGCGACGTGCTGCCAATTGAGGGCAACTGTCCTCCCGAACCTTCTAAGAACTCTGTGAGCGTGAGTGTCTTTGGACATCTAATAAATCCTGTAGGCCCGTGTCCTAGGCTGAACTGAGAGCGCCTACATATCCAATTTTTAAAACTGCCAGTTTCCCCAACCCAGGAAACACGACCAGCATCCTCCTCCTCAGTCAGACCCAGCGCTGGCTGCCGGGCAGGCGGATCCCACCCCGGACCCACAGTTCCGGGCACAGCAAACAATCACCCTCCTGACCGGCTCTCTCAGCAGGGCCAGGGCATTTGTTCAGCCCTTCCTCATCTGCCAGCTCCGAAAGAAAGACACACAGATAGTTCTACAAAGGGGACAGGCTGGGGTGAGTCGGGCCAGGTTGAGTTAAGGGAACCCACCAGACCGAAGAGACAAGGAGAGGGGGTGAAGGCACCGGCTGCTATTTTCAAGCTACGGCTCCCTCCACCACCCACTGAGTGCGAACCTTCTCGGACAACGAGCTTCCACACAAGCTCCACTTGTCTACTCTTTTCCCTGTGGTGTTCCTTCAGACAAGACCTGAAGGCAGTGCTCTGGCCCCTGGTGGCATCTCTTCTCCAGAGCAAACACCCCCAGTTCCTTGGACATTTTGACTCTATACAGCTTCTTTCCTGGGTCTGTCCTCGGCACAATAGCTCCAGGTATTCCCTGTCCCCCATGGAGCAGAGCAGACCCATCCCCTCCCTCCTTCTAGATCCTCTATGAATGCACCTAAGAATGCAGTAGATTTTTCCGGCAACCACTTACAGTTTTTCACATGCAGGAGGCCTTAGTTTCAATAGAAACAGGTTTGCCTAACAAGAGGGTAAGGTGACAAATAAAACTGCCAGCCCTGCTGCATCTCTAGTAACACGTATGGCAAAGGATGAGGAGGAAAGAAAAGGGTAACAAGGGTATGCAAACAGGGGCTGGCAAACCTTCTGGAAAGGACCAGACAATAAATGCTTTAGGTTTTGCCAGCTAGCCATCTCTGTAGCAAATACTCAGCTCTACCTTTGTAGCACAAAAGCAGCCACAGACAACACGTAAATAAATGAGCGGGGATGTGTTCCAATAAAACTTTATTTACAGACACTGAAATTTGAATTTCATCATTTGCAAGTGTCATGCAACATGTCTTCCAGCCATTTAAAAAATGTAAAAAGCTATGACATTGCAGTCACAAAGGACCACATATTGTATGACACCATTTATATAAAATGCCCAAAATAGGCAAATCCATAGAGACAGAACGTAGATTAGTGGTTGCACAGAGCTGGGAGGGAGGGAGGGTTTTGGGGGTGACAGCTAAAGGGTGCAGGGTTTCTTTTGGGGCAATGAAGCTTTTTGTTCTTGTTTTTGAGAGAGGGTCTCAGTTCAGGCTGGTCTCGAACTCCTGGCCTCAAGTGATCCTCCCGCCTCAGCCTCCCAAAGCTCTGGGATTACAGTCTGGAGGCACCGAGCCCAGCAGAAAGATGTTCCAAAACGTGATTGTGGTGATGGCTGCACCATTCTGTGAATATACTAACAGCATTGAACTGTACCCTTTAAATGGGTGAGTTGCATGGTATGTGAGTTATGTCTTCAGCTATTTTTAAAAAACCATAAAAACATTCTTAGCTCACAGGCCATATAAAAACTGGCTGGGCAGATGGGATCTGCAGCTTCTGCTGGCTGATGGTGGGGTCTGGCTTTGGTCTCCATCTAATTCCTAGCCTGGTACCCCAGCTTATTCAAGCCTGTCCCCACGCCTTCCTTCACCTGGAGTAACCATCCGTCCCCTCCTCCAGGCCATCTGAATGCTGCCCTTCCTCCTGTGATGCCCCTGCTTCCAGGAAGTCCTACCTAACTCCCTCAGGCACTTTACCTGCCGTCCTTACTGTGCATTTACTATGTTCCAGACACTATAGTACGAATACTTTACCTGAATTATTCAATCTAGAGCCATTGTCACAACCCTACAGGGTATTAACCCATTTTACAGACAAGGAAACCTGAGATTTCACGATCAAAAAACTAGCCCAAGGTCACATGCTAGTGAGTGGCAGAGCTGAGATACAAACCAGGGGCTGACGCCTGAGCCTGTTTACGTTTTCTGGCCCTGCAAGACTGACAGGACCTGGAGGGCGGGTCCGTCATTCGTCTAGGTGGCGCCACCCCAGCACCACCCTGCACTATCTAGGGAATGAATGAAGGGTCGCAGGCCGAGAAGAGGAAGTGAGATTGGGGAAGGAGCCGGGCCTTGTGCCAAAGCGGGGCCGAGGGGCTTCCAGGACCCGGGGCAGGAGGAGGAGGGAGTGAGCATCGCTCTCTGGGAGACCAGCCGGACCCCGGGTCGAGCTCCCCGAGGCGGCCCGTGAGGCCCGGGTGAGGCCGATCAACACGGCAGTCCCGGGGCGCCGGGGGCACGTAGCGGCCACGGGGCTCGGCCAGATGGGCGGGGGCCGGGTCCTGGGGGTGGAGACGCCGCTCGCCTCCGAGCGCGTGAAACAGAAACGGGTGGAGGCGGGAGCCGGGCGGCGGAGGCGGGGGCCGCGAGGCCGGGGCTCCGAGGAGGCCGCCCGCCCGCCCTGCTCTGCGGCCCGCAGGCCCCGCCGCGCCGCCTTGGCCGTGCCAGGTACCTGGAGGGTTGACGTTGTCATTTCATCTCCTGGTTCCGCCCCACACCCCGCGGCGCTGTTTGCGACCTCGGTCCGGCCCCGGGGAGCCGAGGTACTGGGTCCGGCGCGGGGACCCGGCGGTCGGCGCTGGGCGCGGGCAGGGCAGCCGCTCGCAGCCGGAGCCGAGTCCGAGGGCGAGCGAGGAGCGCTGCCCAGAGCGGCCGGGCCCGAGCGGCGCGGCTGCCCCCCGGCGGCCACGGCCCGCACTGCAGGCACCGCTCCCCGCGGAGGCCGGGCGAGGGCAGGGGGCGGGACGAGAGGCGGGCGGGGCCTGGCGGGACCCGGGGTCGAGGGGCGGGGCTAGGGGCGGGGCAGGGTAGAATCCGGAAGTCCTGGACCCACTTGGAATAAAACAGCGCCTACAGGGCAGTTTTATTTGCACAATAAAAAGTTACTTCCCAGAGCTTTGGTTTCCTCATGTTTAGCAGGGTGTGATAACAATTCGTACCTGCCTTGTCTGCCTTTTAGGGGCAATGCATGAGCTAGCTAATGCGAACACAATGTGTGCCGCACTGGGGGCTCAGTCCCTGGTAACTGTTACGATACTGGTGACTCTAAAGCCAGTTTTGTTTTGCTTTTTAAATATTACGCCTTTTACTTTTCTCCTTAGGAAAGTGGCTAAACCTCCGAACCTGGGGGCTTCACTCAGGTGAACTTCAGCATAGCCGATTGGTGGTTCATGTTCTTTCAATATTTACTGGGGCCCTACTCTGCCCGGGGCTCCGTGCGAGTTTCTGGGAATACAAGAATGATCAAAACAGTTGTAGAGGGGCCTGCTCGGCTCTAGAGGAGTCTAAGAAAGATGAAGTTCATCAGGAGGCAGTAAGCGTGTTAAGGCCCATGTGCTGTGCTCTATCCCAGGTAACCTACCCAAGATAGAGGGTCAGGAAAGGCCCTTAAGTGGAGGCTGGAGTGATTGGGTGGGGGGAGGGAGGCGCATTTTAGGTTGATGAACCAGCCTGTGCCAAAGCCCTGAGGAGGCCAGTGGTGGAGAAAGTGGAAGAGGGCTCAGATGGCCACACAGAAGAAAGTAAGTGAAAGTCTAACTTGAACTGATGTTGGGAAGGTGGGCAGAGGCCAGGACATCTGACTAGGGTGAAGATTTTAGGTTTTATCCCAAGAACAACGGGAAACTGTTTTGTTCTTTTTTTTTTTTTCTGAGACAGAGTCTCACTCTGCTGCCCCAGGTAGAGTGCAATGGCATCATCATAGCTCACTGCAACCTCCAACTCCTGAGCTCAAGTGATCCTCCTGCCTCAGCCTCCCTAGTAGCTGGGACTACAGGCACGTGCCACAACGCCCAGCTAATTTTTTTTTTTTCTATTTGTAGTAGAGACGGGGTTTCACTCTTGCTTAGCCTAGTCTTGAATTCCTTAGCTCAGGTGATCCTCCTTCCTCGGTCTCCCAGAGTACTAGGATTACGGGTGGGGAAACTATTTTTTTAAAGATTTTGTTTTTTGTGGGGGGTTTTTTTAGTTTTGGTTTATGCTTTTTGCATTTTATATAGATGATTCTAGCACTAGTACAGAAAACAGATTGCAGGAATGGGGTGGCTATAGCAGTATGAAGCTATTGCCATAGTCCAGAAGAGATGAGGGAAAATACAGGGTGGAGAGGTTTTAGAAAACAGATCATGAGAACTTGGAAGGGGACTGGATATGGTGAACAGTAAGGGACAGGAAGGGACAGAGATGACTCTTGGCTTCAGCTCCTGAACTGCTGGTGCTCTGAGATGGGGAGACTGGACAAATAGAGCTTTATGGGGTAGGGGCCTGAGGAAGATCATGAGTTTCAGGTGCCTTTGAAATGTCCCTGTGAAAACATCGAATGTCAGTTGGTTAGATACATTTGGAACTCAGAGGAAGTATCTGTGAGATATCTGGGCATAGGTGGGAATAGAAGCTCTGCAAGTGAGGTCTACCAGGGCGTAGAGAGTAGGGGGAGATGAGGAGAGCTTTGAGATCTGTTAGCCAGAGGAGGACAAGTCTGCAAAAGCAGCCCAGAAAGATAGCCCAGGATAGGCAGAAGAGTGTCCTGGAAGTGTCTCACTGGGGTAGGGGGGAGACTGTTGGTAAAGACAGAGGGGACAGCAGTACCTAATGAGGCTGAGAAAGCAGACAGTGAGGGGGAGACACTGATGGGCTTGGCCAGGGACAGAGGCAGGGGCCACACTGCAGGCGGCCGGGAGTGAGCGGATCCCGAGGACGTGGAGTCTGTGAGGAGGGATAGCTCTTTCTAGAAGTCTGACTGGGAAGAGAAAGGAAGGCCTAAAGCGGTAGCTATAAGAGTTGTGGGGTCCAGGAGAGATGTGTGTGTGTGTGTGTGTGTGTGTGTGTGTGATGGTTGTTAGTGGGAAAAGAGTTGAACATGTTTAAAAACCAATAGGCACTCTGGGAGGCTGAGGGGGGTGGATCATTTGAGCTCTGGAGTTTGAGACCAGCCTGAGCAAGAGTGAGACCCCATGTCTACTAAAAATGGAAAAAATAGCCAGGTGTGGTGGTGCACACCTGTAGTCCCAGCTACTCGGGAGGCTGAGGCAGGAGGATCGCTTGAGCCCAGGAGTTTGAGGTTGCTGTGAGCTAGGCTGACGCCACAGCACTCTAGCCCAGGCAACAGAGTGAGACTCTGTCTCAAAAAAGATAAAAAATAAAAACCAATTGGAAAAAAACAAAACCACAGGAATGATCTGGTTAAGAAAGCTAATCCATGGGGACGGGATGAAAGCGTAGGTGGGAGGCTCGGCATTAGACATTACAGTAGGACAGAAGGAGAAGGTAGATGCCTGCCTAGGTCAACCAGAGGGTTGCAGGAAGTTGAGCGGGTACCTTTGGGTGGCGTCTGTATCCTTGGTGAATCAGGAGGTAAGGGCATCTGCTGAAAGAGGAAAGGAGGGCAGGTCAGGGGTTTGAGGAGAGTGAGGATGGTTTGAAAATCATTTCAAGTGAACCGCAAGTGAGCAGCGTGGAGGGAAGACCTGGTAGAGGTCGGCAATCTCTAAAAAATGTATAGAGGTCGCGATTTGCTCCCCAGCACTCACCTACAGGAACGGCTGGGTCCCTCCAGGTGGCGCTGTGAAGAGGGAGACGCGAGGGGACACCCATGTTTGGCAAGTGTGCTACTGAGATGGGAGGCTGTGGGGTCCAAGCTGCATATGGTAGGCGGTGGATAGAAAGAAGTCGGAAGTCAGTGGAGTGACGGGGACCCACGAGGTTGGAGGAGAGCTGTGAGAGGAGCGAGCTGGACAGGGACGCTTCAGTTATTCTTTCTGGAAATGGCTGTTTCTGGCACTCAGTCCAGGAGGTGACCATGGGAGCAGAAGGGATGGACGGGTGACATGGAGTGCACGGGCCATCACTGCACGTGAGGATGTCCAGGGACCAAAAGGCCAGGGTGCTGGAGCATCTCCGTGGACACCGGGGTTGGGACGATGGCACGAGTGGCAGGACGCAGCCATGATGTGTCTGGGTTAGAATGGGGAAGAGCACGCCCTGCCAGCCACGGTTTCTCGGCTTCTACCTGAGCATTCTGCTCCTCAGACACTGATGGAGCTTGGCGGGGGCAGGGTCGGGGGGGATGATTTGCTGTCATACTACTTGGCAGTCACTCTCCTCAATGAAGGGGCAGGGCTGGGTCTTCTCGGGGAGCCTAGCACAAGATAGATACTTGATATATGCTGGAAGAAGTAATAATTAATTTATTAACAATCAAAGAGGAAACAGAAATTGAGAACGTACTAACCCCCCACATTAGATGGGCTGCCCAAGTTGAAAGATGGAATTAAAACAGAAAGTCCCTATAAATGGAAGAGGCTGTATTAGCTCGCTAGAGCTGCCGTACCAAAATAACTGAGTGCCTTAAACAACAGAAATTTATTTTCTCACAGTCTTGGAGGCTCAGCGGTCTCCCCATCTCACTGGCCACCATTGAAGATTTTCTCCTTAGAAGCCAGATGATGATAGCTTGAAAACAGACTCTCAAGCTGTTGAAAACCAAACCCTCAGTTCCGCAGTGGTGTTGCCGTTGCTGGGGGCGGGGAAGTACGTGGAGGAGGGAAAGAGGGAGACAGGCACTAAACTTCAAGTCATTTTGGGGCTGGCACATGTGACATATTTAGGCTTGATGGTTCTGAAGCAGATCAATAACTTCATGTTCTAACTTTCTCACTATAGCAGAAATGAGGTTCTCAACTCCCACACTTTAGGTAGCAAGTCATTGACTTTCAAATTCACAATTCCATTTGCTCTTTCTCATAGAGCTCTTTTCTAGATTGTGTTCTGCTGATGCTAAGAGTGTGGCACATACTGTAAACCCAGTCTTGGACCAGTGAGTCAACTCTGGTTAGCCAATACAACCTAGTGAAGTCAGACTGCAAACCCTAGCATTCTGGG
>CM052442.1:124159210-124176198 GCA_028533085.1 Varecia variegata
CCCACACTTTAGGTAGCAAGTCATTGACTTTCAAATTCACAATTCCATTTGCTCTTTCTCATAGAGCTCTTTTCTAGATTGTGTTCTGCTGATGCTAAGAGTGTGGCACATACTGTAAACCCAGTCTTGGACCAGTGAGTCAACTCTGGTTAGCCAATACAACCTAGTGAAGTCAGACTGCAAACCCTAGCATTCTGGGACTCGTGCCAAGGACAGTAACAACTCGCTGAAGAACCCCTTGAATGGGGGGCAAGAGCGGTGTGGAGGGAGGGCGAACAAAACCAGGTTCAGGTGAATAAAGTGTTTTTTCTTTTTTCTTGCTCTGAGCCAATTATCTTGAAAGCTTTTTGAGACAGGATTTTGCTCTGTTGCCCGGGCTAGAGTGCAGTGGCGTCATCACAGCTCACAGCAACCTCAGACTCCTGGGCTCAAGCGATCCTCCTGCATCAGCCTCCCGAGTAGCTGGTGCATGCTGCCACGCCCGACTAATTCTTATATTATTTTGTAGAGACGAGGGTCTCGCTATGTTACTCAGGCCGGTCTCAAACTCCTGGGCTCAAGGGATCCTTCCGCTGCGGGCTCCCAAAGTGCTAGGATTACAGGCGTGAGCTGCCACGCCGGCCAGGTGAATGAAGTTTTGAATGCTGATAATGTTAGGCAGATCGTTGGGATCTCCAGCTGTTATCGGGACAAGGGTTCCCTGCTTTGCTGCTGTTTCCAGCAATTGCTCCACCTGGGAAGAAGGACAAGGGCGGTCACTCCATTTTTGTATCGTGTTGCCCCACCCTTAATCCTATCCCGAGCAACTGCTCCACTTGGGGAAGGATGGAATACTTTACCAATCCAAGAATTCCTAGCCCAGGCATAATAAGATTTAGAAAGGGACCTAAAGTAATGTAAGGGTAATTAATATGCCATTAGCTGGAAACTGCATGATGTTCACCCCCCCACGTGGGCTTTCTTAGAGGGAGCTCTTATAGGCAGATGAGACTTTGAAGACACCTGTTGATCATTTGCTCACATCCCGCACCTCCCAAGAGCCCACCTCCAGACTGGGCTAATTAAAGGGAACAATCTGAGAAGTCAGTAGTGAGTTGGTTTGTTTGTCTCTACTCGCAGACACGGAGCTGCTCTTGGGAGACTGCTCCTGCCTGAGGTCACTCCGGCGTGTTGGCCTTGCTGGTGACTTTTCCAAGCAAGGAGTCAGAGGACTGGACTTGATGCTGTGGTGTGTCTGATTATTCTTCGGCCGAGAGCATGCCAGAACCGAGGGCAGACTCCCACCCGACATCTTTGGTGCCGAAACCTGGGATTCTGACAGAACGATGAAAAGTAAGTGACCGACACCCAAATATTTCATAGTTGGAGCACTGATGATTCCAGTGTGATTCCTGAGAAACTGCTCTCTCGCTCTCCCCTCCTGTATGTGACTCAAAGTACGATACGGCTCAGATTGGTCCCGTGAGGAAGCTTCTTTCACACAGAAAGTGGTGGCACTGGAACCAGAGCTAAGTTTTTAAGAGTGGGGTTGTTGTGAATCTGCTCGAAAATGGCCCCAGAGACAGGTGATTCATTTGTTCACAAGTCTCTCCTGTAAAAGAAAAAACTGAGGGCAAAAAACATGCAAGTTGCTTCTGTTCCCACCTTCCCTTCTTTTCCCTGCCCTTCCCCTCCTACCCCTGAGGTGAGAGGGAGAGGACGCCAGGCAGAGGCGCAGGGCCGTGTGCCCGGAGGAAGTGGGAAGGGGGGAGCAGTGACCCGAGTGGTTGGGGTGCTGGTCACATTGCACAAACTGGAGTCAAAGATGACTCGCTGAGAAGGGGTTTACAAACATGGACGGGGAAGTTGGAACCCTCGTGTGTTAGAAGTATCTGGTTTTTAAATATATGATCTAGAAATATAGATGTACATATATATGTACAACACACACAGGTGTACACAGCCGCGCACATTTTTTTTGCCGTGTAGGAATGAGCAAACCAAGCACCCTTGATTTCTAAATATCATCTAAATATCATCCTGCGTTAAAAAGCCTCAGGGCTTCTTGGAAAAATGACTGATTCCAGGACTTTTGAAGGAACTCTCACTGGCCAAATCTAGGATAATTTGGATATTAAAATAAGCAGTGCATTGAAACCCATTTAAAACCAGGAATCTGTGAAGCTTTAATATCAATACATGGGAGAAAGGGGGAAGTTCTGGCTTCTGGCAAAATGCCACCTATTAAAGGCAGAAGGAACGATCCTAGATAATCACCCTTGGGAACCATCCCAGTGGCAGATACAGGAGTTATCAATGGATGTTAAGCTGGTGGGAGTGGTTTGAGGAAGCACAGAACATTGGTACACCTGAGTGTCTCCCCAGCGAACGCTGATCAAATACAAAGGGGAAAGCGATGGAGACACTAACTGGACCAGGTGATTGAAGTTAACGCTGCCAGTGGTGCGACAGGTGGCCATCGTATGCCTCCTGACAGGACACTGTGCAGGAGAGCCTGGTGTCGCTTCTGTGGTTTTCCCGCCAAGAGCAGTGACCGGGTCTGGTCCTCGGGCAGTCCTGGGCAGAGCTGAGCGCAGGGCCATCCTGCAGGGCGAGACCTGTGCTCTCGGAGCCTCCTGGGCACAGGAGAGCTAGGGTGAGACTGAGGAGCTGGTCCTGACTGATGAGACGTGACAACAAGTGGTCCCAGAAAGGAAAGGGAAACACAGCTGGGATGAATCTGGAGTCTTTGGAGCGGGTGGTGGTGTCGGATCAATGTTGATTTCCTAATTGGGAGGGCTGCGTGGTGGCAATGCAGGGAATGTCCTTGTGTTTTGGAGGTACACGCCAGAGAATTTAAGGGTGATAGAGTATGATGTCAGAAAAAGACAAGGTAATGGAACAAATGTGGTAAAATGTTAACAGTTGGAAAATCTGGGTGAAGGGCATACAGGAGGTTTTTGTATTGTTTTTGAAATTTTCCTATAGGTTTGAAACTATTTCAACATTTTAAAAAATGAAGAAAATACAAGTCTAAAAGCAATTTTTTATTTACAGTATAAAGGTTACAAAGGTATATATGTATTTATATATATAATAGCCTTAAGTTACAAATTTTCATTGTAATGTACAATGCTATATGTTGATATGCAACTCAAGGGGAAGTGTTGTCTATGCATCTATATTTATAGAGTATACATAAAGCTTTTTTAAAAATTAAGAACACAAATACTGCCCTGTTTTATGCCGTGGGTTTTTGATTTGGTATCCAGAAGATTTGAGACTTAAATTTTAAATAAGACTTAAAAAGTCATCTTTGAATACACTGTTCTAAAAAGAAGAAAAAACCCAGAATATCACATAATTATTTGTAGAAGTATTTAAGCTTTCTAAGTCTTTATAATTAACAAAAATGAAAGCAGTATGGGAAAGAATACATACAAGTGTGTATAATCAGAATTTGCAAAGATTAGCCAAAATAGGCTTTCCATAGGTAGTGGTTTTCCACATGATTTTCTAAGAAACCTCAGGACTGGTACCAAAAAGGAAACAGATTCTTTGGGTACCAAGGTCTCACAATGCTGAACTCATCCAACAGATTGTAAACATAGTCCTATCATGGAGGAAAAAATCCAAAACCGGTTGTTATAAGGGCAGATTTGCTACAAGGTGAGAAGAGTATCACCGAGAATGATGACTGTACCAAACCCGAAACTTGGTTTAAGTAAGTTCCTCTCCCCAAATTCTATTCTCAAAACGGAGGTGAAAAGCTGTGACACCCTCCTTAGCAGGACCAAGATGGAAGGAAAGGGCGTCTTCCAACCTAGGTGGAGCAGACACTTACAAGACGATACTTCTGTGTGCTGGTTTCAATAATATACAATCATTAGCACCTGATTGTCAAAGAGTAGGTTTAAAGTAAAGACCAAGACATTGAAGGCATGCCTAATTTTTGTGCACAATTCCAGAACACTGGAAAACAAAGGGGAAGGACCCCATGTGATGATGTCCCCTACTTCATTCCAATCACAGATAGCTTGGCTACTTTCAGAGCATGTCGAGGGACGTTGCCTGAAAAGGTGGCCCTAGTGATGAATGGGAGGCAAAGTGGATGGAAAGGGACTGTTACTGTGTGAAACTTAAGGGAAAATTCAATCAACTTTTTATTTTTTTTTAGGTGCCCTTTTCACTGAGTTTTAATGCCAGAATATTCCAGAAAAAGTGGAATTTTGCTAAGTTTTAAACATCTTCCTTATGATCTATTGTTAGGGGAGAAATACCCTGTCTACCATGTGTATGAAGACTTCTAGCAAATGAGATGCTTAAGTGGTATAAGTGTGGAAATGAACGGGTTAGGAACACTTAGAGGGCTGATGAAATACGCATTCACCTTTGCTGTTCATAGTTAAAAGAAGCATTTTTTGAAGAAGACTTTCCATTGATCCACTTTGGGCAACAGAGCTTAAGTCTTGTTGTTGTGATATATCTTGCTAAGGATGTTGCATTCTGTTTTCTTTCCCAAACTGAAGTTTAAAGTCCTTTAACACTGGTGTGGATGAAAGCCTGGGCTTCCCTTTAAATGTTTTCCAGTTGGCCAGATCTAGAGAAGCAGAATTGTAAATTTTATACTTTGGTAGAAATATGAAGTGGTACTTAACTGTCGATTGATAAACAGATGGCATGGTGTGGCTGAGAAGGCAGGAACTTTCTTTTGGACCCTGTGGAATGCCTGGTACAGAACTACACATTAATGTTAATTAGATGAATACATGAATTAATATGTCATTAATTAGCCTTGCCATTTCAAAGTTCCTCCAAGTACCCAAAGAACCTTTTGTGTATTCATAAGAGACTTCTATCGTTTTGGAAGAGGTGACAACTAAAAAGCATGTGTCAATGGCATGGAGGTAAGATTACTGAGCCTGAGAAACATGGTGAGACCCTGTCTCTAAAAAAAGAAAATTAGCTGGGCGTGGTGGCGTGTGCCTGTAGGCCCAGCTACTCAGGAGGCTGAGGCAAGAGGATTGCTCAAGCCTAGGAGTTCAAGGCTGTAGGGAGCTATGATGATGCCACTGTACTCCAGCCCAAAACTGAGAAAGGTATCTACAGGACTCAGAAATCTAACCAGGATTCCTAAGCTTACAATATAATGAAGTATCATTTCTCTGTTACATGTCTGTAGCTTTAACCAATCTATTTTTAAAAGGGCAATTCAAGGATTATGGCTTATCTGGTAGATTTTTGTTGAATATAATCAAATGTTCGATGGAGAGCAAAAATAATTTGTAAAAGGCATATTTATGCATTATGTTAAATGTGGATTCCCTTCTAAAATTAGAATATGCTTCAGTTCAGCCACCCAAAGTGGGAAGGAAGAATAGAGGTGGCAAGAGGTTAAGCTCAAGTTTATGTTGTGAAACAACAGAAGATCTTGTTAAAATATTCTTTCAAGTTAATACGTAATAACCATTCTAGTTAGCAGTTGAGCTAGTGTCAGAGAGACAAGAAAACAGATGTGCTTTACGTCCCTTACCTTTAACTTGAAATATCTGCCCTTTAATAGGACAAACTTGTATCTGGCACTGATCTGCCAGATTTTTTTTTTAAAGAGAAAGGGTTTCAAATCAGCCACTTAAGCAGTCTGTTACTGGTGTAAAATAAATTCCACTTAACATTACAGCGTAGGAATAACTGCATTACTCAAATACATAATCCTGACATACAACATAATTATTTCAGAGCTGTCATCACACATTCACTGAGTAATGTATGTATCCAGCACAGTGGAAGACACAGCTTAAATGCAGGGAGGAGAGGGCTGCTAGTACTGGTTTTTAAAGACAGGATGTGGAAAGTCAAAATAATTCTAGATTACCAAGCGATTAAGGTAAGGGCATGGAAGGAGAATGGTAGGTGATGAGATTCCTATACTTTCATTTTCAGTGGGAAAAGAAAAGCCACAACCACTGAAATTTAACTGAAAGTGATTTCCAAACTTAAAGTAGAATATAATATCACATATGATATATATCTGGCATATAATATCATACGTGATAGATATGTAAAAAGAATGACTATAGTCAAATTCAACTTAGTTTAAGCAGAATCCCAAATTTAAATGTCTCTCATCACACAGATTAGCAATTTGCTACGAGACCAAAGACACCTGGCATGTATTTTACTTTATTAGGGATTAAAAAAAGACCTTTGGCTTTCTAAGCAGCCATTTCATTCATGGCGTCAGCAGCCGATGGCAGCCACATGGAAATGTATGCTGGGTATTTGGAGAGTTTAAATATTATGTACAGTCAATAGCTTATAACCAGTGAAAATAAGAACATAATTCAGCATAAGTGTCCAAGATAAGATACAAAAAAGCAGAAAGTGCTCGAGTCTACAGGTCTTCCCTGAAAGTTTCAAAAATGTCTAACTCTAAGCAGGTAGGGCTTTTAATAGAATTTGCATAGCAGCATACAAGGTAATTTGCATTAAATAGGAACAGAGATTCTTCCATGGCTTTGAAAACAAATACATCCACATGCATATAAGTTAAGCAAGAAGACCTGGAGTTTCTCACAAAACTAAAAAAAAAAAAAAATCTGTCATAACCTTTTCTCACTCTTCTATCAGAACCATTTACAGCAAAACCTGTTTCTGAGAGAAACAGAATCTTGTCCAGATTCCACACAGCTTAATTTTTTCCCCCCAAGAATAAATTCTGAGTTATCAGCTAAGTGCATTTTTCAGCTGGAAAAATCTTCACCATTCTGCTTAGGAGGATAAATTAAGAAAACAGTAACAACGTTAGCCATTCGTTGTGCATATTTTTCTACTTATAAAAATATAATAAATAATCTCTCCTGCCATGCAATGATTTTCAGTAACAAAGTTTGTGAGAGTATAGATGATAAAAACAGGCACTATTAGACTTTCTCTAGCCTAAACGGTGCGAAAACATGGCTTTAAAATAGGTGAAGGAAATGTAACATTTTGATTGCCTGTACATGTTCCAATTATTGAACCTGAAACTCGTATCTACTAGGTAGGTGAGTTTACAGTTACAGCTGTCTAATAAATACTGCATAAACATACATGTAAGTATTTCTTCATATAAAATATTAGATACTAATTTCCAGGGTAGGTTCATTTGATGACTTCAGAAAAGGACTTGCCTGTTTCAGAAAAAGAAAAACCTAGCCTTTTCTTTTTATTTTGTTCCCTTCCATTTCTAAGGAGAGAAATTTCAGGGAGAGAGGAGGGGACTTGTCACACACCAGTTGGCTGCTTACAGGTGTCTGTGTGGAATGCGGAGAAGATGTCTAAGCCCCAGGTGTCGGGGGGCATAGGAAGTGGCCTATCTGAATTGGGGACACTAATGTGCAGTTTGCTTTCCATTCTACACACACAAGCCCACAACACTCTCAATTTTCCTAATGCAAAATGAAAAGTTAGCTAGTTCTATAAAAGGTGAAATATTAAAAATGCCCATCTTTAGTTAAAAATGATTTGCCATATTTTGGCATCTAAATACAAAATATTTAATGTGTACCTACCAAGGTGTCCCATTGTGGTTTGAAAAGCCCACAGACACACTTAATTGTCGCCCATGATTAGAAAGCTGTTAATGTTAAACAAGTGGCTGAGGGGCCCTTGCTCTTGGGGCAGCTAGTGGACGAAGGAAATCTCCCATGTACTTGCATTTCACATCACGACTCAAAAGATGTTATTAAAAACCCTGCGGACCTCAGTGCTATCCGTGACAGTTTACGCCTGAGCAGAGCGAGCTGAGGTGCACACAGGCCCTGCTGCTCCTGCTCACGTTGTAGTCACACCTACTTTACAGATCGTCACGTAACTAATGAGCAGGTGGCTCAGAAGTTCCCCTGCAAATCTCAGTGACAGCCTTTCACGTTAACACACAAAACCTCCACCAAATGGCTTTGCCGCTGAAGTCCATGAACACGTGGTTCAACATCTCGCATTATTAATGCTTTCACTGCAGAGTGTCCGAATGTCTTGTCTGAGGGTACTACGCGTTAAAATTCTGCTTCTAGAAATCATAGCTGGACCTTCAAGACATTTTTTTCCTGCCCTGAATTGAAAATTTATCTCAGATGGAACCCATCTTTAGGTTTATGAATTTTCAAAACATAAACTCTTGAAAGACACTCTTGTCTACATGTTAATTTCCAGTTTTAAGTGGATCAGGTAATTCATTTTTAGAATTTCAGTTAGATGACAGGCATCTCTCCCAGCCTCTGCCTAGTGCTGGTCTCACTGCACACGTGGAAGGAGGACTGTCTTGCAGGGGAAGATGACGAGGTCACAATGTCGACCCAGGACTCTCCCTGCTCACCAGTCTGTCCTTTCATGTCCCCACCCCACTGGCCAGTCTGCACTGACACCACAGGCTTCTGTTTTGCATACACGGGTGTGTCGTCTTCTCTCCCTGCCCCTTGTGAAGTGCCACCCCCAACCCTCCAGTGCTCACGTCCTGCTGTGGCAGTCTGGACAGAGCTAGTAAATGAGAACTTCTCCTAGACTTCTCCTCGGAGGGCATAAGCACTCAAATCAATATTACCTTTGCTTTCAGATCCAGGAACTGTACAATCTTGACATTTTACATAGAGAGTATACTATTTTGTTGTCAGATACATACCTCCTCCAAAATTAGGAAAAACAAACAATGTGATTCTTTAACACCACAGAATCGACAATCTTACTGCTACTGTGTCCTCGGGGTGACATCTGGCTGGCAACGCTTAACAAAACGCAGGCTCCATGGTCTCGCCACCCTGCCCACCATAGGGTGTGTTATGAAGCCAACACTGAGTCTTGAATTGGCAGCGGCTTGTCCGTGCCACTCTGCTGCCACACAGGGCCGGGGCCAGGACGCCGCATGGCTCGTGCAGCCCAAAGTAATCTGACGTGATGTTTGTGCTGGAGAGATGGCTTCACCCACAAAGTCTACTCTTCAAGCCAGCTGGCTCTTCAGGATTAATCTTCCTGAAAGAGATCTGCCCACTAGAAAAGATGCCATTGAGGAAACCCACCTCAAAGCCTATTTCTCAAAACCCGGATAGACGATGTCCCTGGATCGGCAGTGATACCCAGTTACTCAGATGCCGACTAATAAAGCTCCACTAACCCTAACCAAAGGCACATTTGGTAAGCAATAAAAATTGGCTTAGCCTAACATGAGGATTTTCTTTTAAAATAAATCTTATTCCCTGGCTCCTACCGAAGATAAAAATCAGAAAAACCTAAACCAAGCAAAACTTTTCTTTCAAAGCAGTGGTTTCCAACTGGCTTTTTAACGTGGTCACCACCAGAAAGGGAGTGGAAGGCAAGGCAATCAAAGTTTGCAAGTTCTAAGTCCTAAAGATAGCACTTAAGAGTGGCAAAGCTTGTGATAAGGTGGGAATGGCCAGGGTGGGATGTAGTGACAGCCAGGACAGATAGAAGAACCCTTTGGTGACGCAACTGAAGGACTTCCTAGGGTGGAAGGAGCTAGCGAGGACAGCAATCTCCACCAGGACACGTGGCCTATCTGGAATGGCCAGGAAGCGACGTGCTGCTGCAAACTAGCACCTGGGAAGGGAGAGTTGTCCTCAACAAGAGAGCAAGACTAAGCCCAAAACAAATCCTACAGGAAGAAGAAAAAGAAAACAACTCTTGGCTATTAGGTTATGTCTAAAAAGGGAAACACAACGAACCATCCTTTTTCGCAGGGGCAATAAACCTAATTACTTATAAACCACATTATGAAACAAGACAGTGAATCAACAGCTTCATTTTGGAGCTTATTGGAGTGTTAAAATTTTTGGCCAAGGTAGCCTGGGAAAGGTAGGATCATCCTTAAACACAGGGCTGGTTCAGCAGAGATGTGCAGGTCCTTGGGAAGGCACTGTGCTGGAGGAGACAGCAGAGAGCAAAGAGCTTTTTGTGCTTTTTTTGTTTGGTTTTGGAGTTGGAGATACTTCTTTTGACAGTCAAGGCTCTTTTCCGATTTTTTCTTTTTTTTTTTGCTGCTCAGACAAGCAGTCCCATACGAGTGACTTTGGCTGACAAGAACGTGTGCAACACAAATACGATCGGCTTCGGACAAGAGTGCAGGTCCATGGTCTGTGGAGAGAGGACATTATGACCACCATATAATACAATTTAATAAACAAAGATGCCAAACAAGCACATTTAAATGTGGTGTTCTACTTTTTAGAAAGAACTTGGATAAAGAGTGTACCAGAGCTATGCTAACTCTTGGGAACTTAAAGCCACAAACAAAAGTATACTATGAAGTAAGGTTATTCTGTCATAATTTGATAGTGGTGTGAGGTTTCACATCTACGATTAGGCGGTGAACTGCGTTCTGCCATGCCTGGTAGGAAGAACTGAAAAGTGGATTTAAAGAGAAATAGCCCATACGGAGACCATTAATTGTAATTATACTCCTGGGGGAAACCACAGCAAACTCAGTGGAAGCATGACCATCTAAGGGCGTGATTTTTGACACCCCTTGTGAGGTTTGTGGTGGGAATAACAAGTCTTGAGGCTAGTTAGGAAGGCCAGGTAAACTCTCCTAAGCACAGGCTCCAGGTGAACAGCTGCCACGGGATGGACCAGGAGACTAGGGATGAGGCGACAGCAAGTATGTAGCCAGCCTTTGGCACTGGTATTAGACACCAGGAAGGGGACACAGGTTAGTGAACTATGGCTTTTAAAGAAAACTACAACTTATTAATAACATAGATTATAAAGCACTAGTTTAATCACTAAACTTTGCATAAAATTAAATGTAAAGCAGGGGTTAAAAATATATAAATAGCCAGGAAAAATCTAATCCCTTGCTTGCTAAATGGCAACTGATAATAATAACTGGCTAATTTAATAGAGAAGGATTTTTTTTTCTTTTTTTTTTTTTTTTTTTTTTTATTTAGACTCTCTATTCTGCCTGAAGGATTTTTTTTTTTTTTTTTGACAGAGTCTCGCTCTGTTGCCCGGGCTAGAGTGCCATGGCTTTAGCCTAGCTCACAGCAACCTCAAACTCCTGGGCTCAAGCAATCCTACTGCCTCAGCCTCCCGAGTAGCTGGGATTACAGACATGTTCCACCATGCCCAGCTAATGTTTTCTATGTATATTTTTAGTTGGCCAGATAATTTCTTTCTATTTTTAGTAGAGACAGGGTCTCGCTCTTGCTCAGGCTGGTCTCGAACTCCTGACCTCGAGCAATCCTCCTGCGTCGGCCTCCCAGAGTGCTAGGATTACAGGCATGAGCCACCGCGCCCGGCCTATAGAGAAGGATTTAACTCTCACGAACGCCCCAGGCTTTTGTAAAGCCCTGGACCATTGCCTATCCATAGTCTCCTATGTACGTACATCATCTAAGATTTCTGCCAGGTGCAGTGGCTCACACCTATAATACCAGCACTTTGGGAGATGAAGCAGGAGGAGGATCACTTGAAGCCAGGAGTTTGAGGCCAGCCTGGGCAACACAGACCCTGACCTTTACTAAAAAAAAAATAATAATAATAATTAGCTGGGCATGGCGGCATGTGCCTGTTGGGAAGCTGAGGTCGGAGGATCCCTTGAGCCCAGGAGTTTAAGGTTGTAGTGAGCTGTGATTGCACCATTAGACTTGAGCCTGGGTGACAGAGTGAGACTCTGTCTATAAAAAATAAAAAAATAAGATTTCCAGAGCTGGATATGGAAATCTGGGACTATCTATACCGAAAGTCCCTGCTATTCAGAAGGCTGAAGCGGGAAGGTTACTTGAGTCCAGGAGTTTAAGGCCAGCCTGGGCAACATAGTGAGATCCTATCTCTTAAAAAAAAAAAAATCAAAATAAGGTTTTTTAACTGCAGTTTTCTCATTTGGAGGTTGAACTACAATATCTTTAAGATCTTTCAGTTCTAAAATTTCAAGACTGGATGTATCCAAATTGTGACTATGTCAGTAGACATAAGATTTCGTGTATGATAAGACTTGAACTGCTGGCTAAATATTGACAAGAGAGAAAAAGTACTACTGTACTTCTTTGTCATGACTTATTATTTTGGATGTGTACATATTTCTCTGGTCTAAGAGGAATCATGACTTCCCGTTGATATCTCCTTTAAAGAACAAGGAGCCAAAAAAAGATGAAGGCTGTGTGTGGACATATGTGTTTTTTTTTTTCCTGATCAGAAGAGTTTCTATAGCAACCACGTCACTCTATTCCTCAACTCTTACTCCAGCAAACTGCTGGTAAGAGCAATGGACAGAATTTATTAAAGTTTGCCAGCTTTAGTATTTTATATCTTATTTTTGATAAAAGCCTGTTTCTTACAAGGGCTATTTATTTCTTTTTAACAGTCAAACAAAACTTTAAAAAGAGAATGGTTTCCTAATGTAGGGAAAGAAAAACAACAATGAAAACCTAAACCCAATGCCATCTTGGAAACCGAAGGAAAACATCCTGGCTCCAATAGAACGTCAGTCCATAATTTTCTATATAAGAAGTAAGAAATGAGGAGGAGGAAAGAGAATACCTATTTAGATAGAATAAAGATGTTTTCCAGAAACACTCTTACCAGTTCTCCCTCGGGACCACCAAAATCCAGATACAGATTTCGGATGCCATCATCAGCTGACATTCTCAGCCTTTCGAAGGGGTAGCGGTACAACGGGCTGCTGGAGCCTCCATTCTCCCTGGAGATGGTGAACCCATTTTCATAGTGGATAGTGAGTCTTACCTCTTGGCCATTTAACATGCATCCTGTTGAAGACAAGCGAAACACATCATTAGTAAAGTTAGCAAGTATCATAGCAGAGGATTCTTCTGACTTCAAAAAAGGAAAGAGAATCTCTTGAGTATGTGTGATGCCTAACCTCCATGGAACCTCCCAAAGTGAGTTTTATTTGGGTCACTGTTCTGGTTAACATCTTGATTGAAATGAGGCAGAAATGACCATACCTCTCCTTGACATCTGATTTAGTTCAATTCACTGAGTCTCCCTCGAACACTCGTGCTGGCAAGTGTGTGCGGGCTGTGTGTGGCAGTGGAGAAGTCAGAGGCATGGTCCCTGCTCTCAAGGACTTCATAAGCGCATCAGCATAAACACAAAATCCCCGTGTAAGGTACAATGTACAGGACACGACTAAACACCAAACTGAATAAAGCCAGAGTCAAGGATAGGTCTCCTGCAGGAGATGGGAATTCAGAGAGGCCCTGAAGAATAGGTGAAACCAGATAGCCTGGGAAAGAAATTGGACAAGAAGAAGGAACAACCAAAGGAGCAAAGGCAGTGATATCCTTCAGGGGCAATGACATAGTTTGGTTGGTATTTGGGAAGAAAATAAAGATAATGTTTACCAAAGTTAAAGGCTATACTCAGCAAAAGTCATACACTCAGTCTTATCAAAGACACAATTCAAAGGACACATCTAAACTGAAAGGATGTAAAAAATTTTGATCGAGACTGGCAAATGCCATGTATCAAGACTGGTGAAGTCCCTGTTTCACTAACATTTGGGTACAGTTTTGTTACTACAGGGCTACGAGCGAGAGACTCTCTGAGTCTTGGGAATTAACAGCCTTCTGTGAGCCGAACTTAAAATCTCCTAAGGATCAGAGCTGAGCTACGCTTGATCACTTTAAACAGAAAGAACAGTTTCTGAACAAGCAAATCACATACCCAGACCACTGTGTTCTTTCACTTGCTTACGCAAAAACATTCCATTAGTTAAGGCAGCTGGTGTGTTTAGGAAATAGCAAAAAAGAGTAATTGTTAAATATTATCAGTGTCCCTGTCAGCACTACTCAGAGTTTTGGACAATGGACTTTGAATGTTATGCAATAGTTACCCTCAGAAAAGGCATATTGGGGGGTAAACATGGACAAAATTAACTACCTGTAGGAGTAGTAATCCAGTGGAATCGGAATGGCTGAGGGGTTTGGAAGAATAGTCAAGATCTCAAGCAAAGCAAGCAGGTATAGTTTTCAAGAGAAATCAATTGTATTAACATGACTGAAGCCATACCATAGTCAAGGGTGTTGAGGGATCAGTTCTAGTCTAGAATAGCAAGGCTCAAAGAGCAAGTCCTTGCAGCACGGCCTGGAGCAGGCGCCATGCAGGTGGGTGAGCGTCCCTGCTGCAGGTGTCACCAGTGGAGTGGGATCAGGCAGTCAGAGCTGGCCAAGGCAAGCCAGTAACCCCCAACAAGATGGTTGTACAATGGATTTGTTAAGCGTTCTGTTTCAGATTGTTTCCCCTTAGGAGGGACAGAAAGCAGGGCAAATGTCAGTGTGTATATGTGTCTGTGTATCTTACTTTAAAAACAGAATCTTGTTTATGATTACCTCAACCTTGAAAAGGAGAAGTAGTGATCATACCGAATGTGTTTTGGTCTAGATACTGGGTTTAGTTTAAAACTTGTAATTAATAAACCAGGTGCTTTTGAATGAGAGCACTAGTTAAGCGGTTTCTCTCTGAACGTTCAGTAGAGCAGTTGAGGCCATGACACCACCCACCCTCACCTGCAGAGGGTCTTAGCAGTAATTGAACCAAAGGGAAATGAGCTTTTGACTCCGACTTAACAATTCTGTGTGGTGTGTGTGTGTAGGGCAGGCACCTGTGAGAAATGGCCCTTTCCTGATGGGACAGAATCTGGGGCTTATTAGCCAAAGGTCTGAGCTGTTGCAGGCGGCTTATTATGTCGTGATTCAACCAGAACACTTTCAGATGACTATAAATCCACTGTCCACCCAGATTTATACAGAAGTCAGTAAAAAATTGAAAACACTGATTTTTGCCTAACAGGGTTGTTACTGGAAATATATGAAGATACACATTAGCAGCACAATAGGAGATACTGAAGTGTAAAAGAAGAAAAACTGTTTTTGAGATAATCAAGGGAGGGAGATAAATAAAAGTCAGTGCTGGGCTCCGCAGTGGGTGCTTTGTGTTCCTTTTGTAGAGTACAGTGTGGGTTGACGGTGGTGGGCAGAGCTGCAGATAAGGGAAGCAACTTCACTATTAGCCTGGACCCAGAATTATCAGAAAATATATATGAAGACTGTCTAGTGGAATTGTGAATTATGTCTTGGTTCTCTAGTTTGCTTGCTCAGTAATTCATTTTGTTGTTGTTGAGACAGAGTCTCACTGTGCCACTCAGGCTGGAGGGCAGTGGCACTATCATAGCTCACTACAACCTCAAACTCCTGGGCTCAAGAGTTCCTCCTGCCTCAGCCTCCTGAGTAGCTGGGACTACGGGTGCGTGCCACCTTGCCCAGCTAAATTTCTTCTATTTTTAGTAGAGATGGGTCTCACTCTTGTGCAGGCTGGTTCTCGAACTCTCCTGAGCTCAAGCCATCCTCCTGCCTCAGCCTCCCAGGGTGCTAGGATTATAGGTGTGAGCCACCGCACCTGGCCCTAATTCATGTATTCTTATTTCTTGAACTCTCGGCTCCCACAGGGCAGCAGGGAAGACGGGTAATCACAACCAGTGCACACTGAAAAAAAATTGTTTGGAGCACTTGTTATTGCCAGACAGTGTTAGGTGCTGGGAGATACAGAGCTGAATAAGAAATCATTTTTTTTTTATATAAATACAAATTATTTACTTTTTTTTTTTATTATAGCTTATTATGGGGGTACAACCATTCTGGTTAAGTATATTGCCCATGCCCCTCCGAACCCCCCCGAAACTGAGCAAGAAATCATTTGTTTGGACAAGTGAGAGAGAAAGAGAAGGAAACGGGCACAGTGGGAGGGAGAGCTGTGACAGACAGCTGGACAGAATGATGTGGGGGGCAGAGGACGGGGGAACAGTAACTCCAGGGAGAACTGGAAAAGACTCATTAGAGGTGCTATTTCAGTTGGGTCTTAAATAAAAACGAAAATTATAACAGTACCCACTTTAAGTGTATACTGTGTGTCAGAATTAGTTGTATGTACATGACATTTTAACTCATCTAAAGTTTCAGAGCTTTTGGGAAATTACTTAAATATTATGCAAAACAGACATCCTCATCGCTTAGAGTCATTTCATCCTTGAGACCTACTCTGTTAACCACTTGTAACCGGGGGCAGGAGTCGGGGACAAGGCAGTGATCAGGGAGGAGTGGAGGAGCGAGGCCTGCGTGCGACAGACCACTTAAGATCAGGAATTGCTCAGCTAAGACCAATTGTGCCAAAGTACTCTGATGAGAATTTCCCTGTATCGTGAATGATCTGCACTCCCCAAGTCTCTGATTTCACCTTTAAAGTTTCAATTATTATATTTTTTGTTTCCTGTTTAAGGTTTTAAATTATACTCATTTTAAAAATTGCTTTATTGAGATAGAATTCACATACCATCAATCAGTTCACCCATTTCAAGTGGTTTAGTATATTCAGAGTTGCATATATCCATTTATTTTAAATGAACATGTGTTAATTAAAACTTTTCTTGCCCTAGCCAACTGAATTAGAATCTGTGCAGGTAGAGCTTGCCTGTGGATATTCTAAAGTTCTCCAAGCATTTCCATGGTGCAACAGGTACACTGATATTAATTAATAGGAACCACCAATAGTAATACTAGATTTGGGGTATAATTCCTGATGATTATAACTTAATTGGGTAAATGTGGGACGTTGGAATTGAGACAAGAGGGCCAATATTTGGGCCCCCGCACAATCCGTTACTGTTGGCCCCAGACATCATGGGAAATCCTTAGGCTAAAATTCTAATACTTCTCCCAGCTTCTCTGTCACGTTATATTGTAAATTCTTTATAGTGATGGTTTTGGTGTATGGGACTGATGGCTCCTTAAGGTAAAAAAAAAAAAAAATAGGCCGGGCGCGGTGGCTCACGCCTGTAATCCTAGCACTTGGGAGGCCGAGGCGGGCGGATTGTTTGAGCTCAGGAGTTCGAGACCAGCCTGAGCAAGAGCGAGACCCCGTCTCTACTAAAAATAGAAAGAAATTATCTGGCCAACTAAAAATATATATAGAAAAAATTAGCCGGGCATGGTGGCGCATGCCTGTAG
>CM052442.1:124185542-124205583 GCA_028533085.1 Varecia variegata
TGTATTAACAGCAGCTAAAACTATAAGATTTGTAGAAGAAAACATAGGAGTTAATCTTTGTCAATTAGGTAAAACCTTAGATGCACAACACCAAGAGTGCAATCCACAGAAGACTGATAAATTGGGCTTTATCAAAATTTATAACTTAATAAAAAGACAACCCAATTATATAGAGCAAAGGACTTGAACAGATATTTCTCCAAAGAAGGTAACACAAATGGCCAATAAGCACATGAAAAGATACTCAAAATCTATCATGAGGGAAATGCCACTCAAAACCACATGAGATACCACTTCAAACCCATTAGGCTATAATCAAAACCACATAATAGCAAGTGCAGACAAGGATATGGAGAAAATGGAACCTGCATATACTGCTAGTGAGAAGGTAAAATATAAAAGGGTTAAACACACTTCCATATGCCACAGCAACTCTATTCCTAGGTATATATCCAAAAGAAACATTTACTCATAAAAAAAACCTGTATGTAAATATTATAGCAGCACTGTTCATGACAGTCAAAAAGCAGAAATAACCCAAATGTCTATCAACTGATGTATGTAGTATATCTATACAAATGGAATATGATTCAGCCATAAAAAGGAATCAAGCTGGGATACACGCTACCACATGGATGAACCTTGATAACATTATGCTAAATGAAAGAGACCGGACATAAAAGGCAACAAAATATATGATTCCATTTATATGAGATGTCCAGATTAGGCAAATCTATAGAAAGTAGGTTAGTGGTTGCCAGAGGATTGGGGAGGAGGTAACGGGTTTCTTTTTGAGGTGATTAAAGTGTAAATATTGATTGTGGTGATGGTTGCATAACTCTCAGAACACATTAAAATCCATTAAACCTTTTATTTAAATGGTTGAATTTGATGGTATGTAAGTTATATCTCAGTAAAACCACCAAAACCCTCTCAAGAAGAGTGAAGTATACATGTGGATAAACCATAAGAAAAGTAATCTTCCTTAAGGTCATTAAACAATTCAATATTTTATTTCATGACAACCATTTAATCTATTCACTTCTTGTATTTTTCCTATTTTTAAGAAGTGTTAAGTAGATCCATGTAGCAGGACAAACATACTACACACCTCATGTATAAGAAATCAATGTTTTCTATACAGAATTTTTAATACCTTGGTAATGAAATGTACACCCAATAGAAATAAATGACTTGTTCTGAGCTTCACTATAGGCTGTATACCTATAATATTTGTCTATAAATTTGCTGGTTCTTTTCTTCATTCTTCTAATAGTAATCTGGGCAAGAGGATATGGAAGAGACAATGGATGTTCCTCTCCATTTCCTTTAGTTGTCAGGGAGTCAGTATTGGTTCAGATAAGAAAGGCAAGAGTGACTCTCTCAAGCAGAAGGCAGTTTCTTCAAATCTACCAACTTGGTTCAGCAAAGTTAATTACTGTACTCCTCAACTCTGGCGGTGTATTAGAATCACCTGGTGCTTAGCCTGTAAAACTCACTAATGTCTGGCTCACATCCTTAAACAATCAGATTTAATTGGTCTAGGGTGGGTCTCAGGCAACCTTATTTGATTGAAATGTGTAGCCCTAATTGAGAACCACTAACCTAGTGGTTTCCCAACTTTTTGATCTGAGGACCCCAACTCTTAAAAACTGAGTACTCCAAAATGCTTTTGTTTACATGGGTTATATTTGATATTTACTATTAATATATTAGAAATTTTAAAATTTCTCATTTTTAATTCATTTAAATGTAAAAATAAACCTGTTACAAGTCAATTTTTAATAAAATATTTTCCAAAAAATTTAATGAATAGCATTGCTTTTACATTTTTACAAATCTTAATGCCTAGCTTAGTAAAAAAAAAAATCTGAATTTTTACATTTGCTTCAGCATTCTGTTGCATTATCTAGTTACAGTGTATGAAGAAAACCCAGCTTCACACAGATATGTAGTTGGAAAGGAAGGAGTATTGTGATAGCCTTTTCAGATAATTGTGGACAGCCTCTGTCAACGGAACCTAAACTCAACAAGCGGTTTCATAAAAGTTAATTACAATGTGGAATCTGAAACTTCAATAAAGTTTTTGTATCATTTTACATTAAAGATCAACTGGTGTCTCTTGCACTTTGAATGGATCTTTTTAACCTATGCATGATTTTATAATATATCATGTATCAGTCATTTGGAAAATATTTGTTCACTGAGTTATGCAGATTTTTCAAATGTTAAAAACATTTCGTTCGTTATAAAAGATAAAAAAAAATCACATTCGCTAATATCACTACTTACTGGAAAAATAAGTACTACAAAGCTGTCAAGCTCATGGTAATGGATACAAGTTTCCCAGAATTCTAACTTTTGCTTGGAAGCTAGTATCTTATCATAGGCAACAAATACAATTGGTGTTTTCCTTAAGTGAAACTCACTTTGGAGAAAATGTCTGTCAAATACCCAAGTCTGACTTAACCATAGTTCATTAGTCACTCATTCTTTCAAGTAAAAAATGGCATTTCCATGAAAAAAATCAAGTTCAACTCACAACTCAGTCATACATGTGCTTTTCCTTGAGACAATGATCACACTTTGTTATGCAGAAGAAATGTGCTGACTGCTTCCCGTTTCATCAAACAGAATACTACAAAGATGACTACTCAAGGGTCAAGATTCAATAAAATAAATAATTTTTACTGCTTCAACAAAGACATTTTAAACTGGCATTTTTCCCCCTGCAAGTCTGAGTAGGGAAGGATACAATGACTATTAAGTTGTGTTTCATTCATGCAAAGGCGCCTGCAATTTTACCCACCCTCAGTGCAAATGTCAACAAAGTGGGGGGGAAAAAAGCAAATAATATCTTAGTATTACTATGAAAATAGCTTTGAACTCACAAGCCCCCTGGAAAGGGGATCCCCAGAGGTCCATGAAGTAGACTTTGAGAACTGCTTTACTGAGCTGATTTCCTGTAGAACCAAGATGCCGGTTAAACGTTGGCTATCTCAGAAAGAGTTAAATAAGTTTCACAGTTACTCCACATACAATCCAAGTAAGACAGAGTGTTGGGAAAAGTTACAGGGGGATTCTACCATATTCAGTTAGATTGCTAATCCCAAAACAAACATTAAAAAATACAAAGTCTAGGAGAATTTTTTCCTGCAGATTTGATTATGAAATATTTGGCAAAAGGAATCTAATTCAAACCAGCTGTTGGACTCTTGCTGAGCAGTGGTTGGTTAAGACACGCTGCCAAAAGGCCCCCCTTTGGTGGGGAGGCCACATGAGCTCATGCAAAGGCGTTTTTGCAGCTTTTGCCCCATAAGTCCCATAAGCACAACACTACTCAATATTCCACACTCTAAAGTAGCCACACTTTAAGATCTTTTTCTCTTCCAGTCAAAGAAAACTTATAGTAAAAGACTACAAAATCCACATCCTGCAAAATCCACAGCACCTATAAAACCAATGTGTCTTTCTACCTATACCATGTATCTGGCTTTAATCTCCAGCAGTGCATAAAATAAAAAATCCTCTTCATTTATCACGTTCATATTTTACTTAATTTCTCACCAGCCTGAAATATCAGCTATTAAGAAAACACACGCACACACATAGCTTTGGTTTCCAAGTAACTCATGTTAATTTATATCACTGTTATTTGACATTGATTTATAATTCTTAATTTATCAGGTATTATCTACTTTTGTAGATAATCAAGGTCTGTAATTTCTTTTCCTTACCTATATGTCTATGCTATCTTTTTTAGAGAAACTAAACATTCAGCCCTTCTCATTACTCCTATAAATCTCTCTCTCCCCACACTAACAAGACAAGCACACCACTTCCTGGCCTTGCCTCCTACTGCAGGACACCTCCTGGTCTGGTTCTCAGTGGCTACCCCACCCAGCTGGTTGTAGAGGATGATTAAGCCCCACTTAATTCTATTGTGCAGTGACTTCCACCAATTCCACCTGGCCAACATGGCCACATGGAAAAACTAAACCTCTCATCTGTCTGTCATCTTTGATCCTAATCCACCAGTACTTCGTGAACAAGGAGTGAAGTATTCCTGCTGTTACGTTAATTAAGTTTATTATGAAACAACCTGTTTAAGGACTGGGTGCAGTGGCTCATGCCTGTAATCCCAGCACTTTGGGAGGCCAAGGTGGGAGGTTCGCCTGAGGACAGAGTTTGAGACCTGCCTAGCCTAGGCAACAGAGTGATCTCTATTAAAAAAAAAAATCAGCCAGACATTGTGGCACTCACCTGTAGTCCCAGCTACAGGGAGGCTAAAGTAGGGGGATTGCTTAAGCCCGGGAGTTCTAGGTTACAGTGAGCTATGATCGGGCCACTGCACTCCAACCTGGGTGACAGAGCAAGACCCTGTCTCTAAAGAAAAAAAAATGGTGGTAATAATTCTTTCAGGACAGAAAAGCCCTGCAGAAAGACTCAGTCACTGGGATTTCAGTAGCCACTGTACCCAGCATGACTTGGAGGAATTGAGGGCATACTTCATTAATTCTGAGGCTCAACAAATCCTTTACTCTGTGATCTAAGAGCTCCAGCTCTAAGTTACAGAGATACTCCTGGAAGGCTATGTGAAAATTATATTTTTATAAAAAGAATAATACATGTAAGGGAACTTGGCAAGTTGAGAGAAATCCCATATAAAGTAAAAGTCTTCCTGTCATGCAAAGAATATTCTTTCTTACAAGAATCTGTCTACTCAAAGCAGGAAACCCCCCCATTGTTCCCCGTGGGATATACCAGATGGTTCCGTCATTTAGCTCTTTTGACTATCAAATACTTTTACTGCAGGGCTCCTTTTTAAGGTGTAGTTTTCAAGTTATATCAACACTCGATTCTTTTTTAAGTCCAAATGAAACTGAATTGGAATATATTTTCTATTTCATAGATACTATCTCTTAAGATATCCTGGCCCCCAAATCTAAATTTCTCTATTCTTTTCCCTCTCAACCCCCCACATCTGGCATGCTAGAAACGTCCTGTAGCTTCAGGCCAAATCAATGTTTACTTCACATAATCAAAATTATGTGCTTTTACATTAGAAAGAGAAGTTGAAGAATATTTGGGCTGAGTTGTGTGGTTTATCCACAGTACCACATTCTGGTTCAAGTGATTTCATCACTCAGTCAAAAGGCTGCAGTGGTTTTCCAGTCACAGTCAATAAAATAAAGAAAAAAAACCCTATTATCTTCATGACTAAGCAAGCCTTGAAAAGGAGCAGTTATAGAAAGTTGCTTTAACAACTTAGAAAGTGCACACAAAACTACCAGTGACAAAAACGATTTATTCTGAGCCAGGAGCTGCAAAATGATCAATAAGGTTGTTAAAGAAAAGTTTTTGTCTACATCAACTATGTATCAGCTATTTAAATGCTACTTAAGGCACCTAATACAATTCACTTTAAAACTCTTTAGAGTGGGATACATATTTTACTTTTTTGTCTTTAGTCTTACCTTGTAGCAACAAGAGGGTAGCTATGACACGGTGATGCCCAGGCATCTCTTGTCCACGGCATACAATCATAGAGCAGCAAGTCCTTCTCAGTCACAGCCATGAGGACAGGTCTCCATTGCTGTCTTCCACCATCTAGTTTTGCCTGTTACAATAGTAAAATCAGAAATCAGAGCTCACTATAATGATATGTCTTTATACAATAAAAAGTTCCTTTAGTGATGGCCTAACATGGTGGGTGTCCATTCTGTCTCCCCATCCTAACAGACTTAGCCCACAAGAGACATCCTACCAGCTTCCTTCCCACTGGTAAGGATTCTCCACTAGCAGGTGTGAGGTAGTGTGTGTATTTGAAAAAGCTCTCCCCCAGTGAGTTAAAGATATTATTTAGCCATACAGTATAGTTTTTTTCCCCTATTCCATGATAACTGAATGTCATCAATTCTTTTTTTTTTTTTTTTTTTGGAGACAGTCTCACTCTGTTGCCCTAGGCGGGAGCCACCACCATGCCTGGCCTGAATATCACCAATTCTAATTAAGTATATAAACAATATGTTCAAAATAATAGTAGTTTCAGTACACTAATGTGTGAGTAACATCTTCTAAGTACAAGATAGAAACTCCTGCTACCTACTCCTATTAGTAGGATAGAAAATCCTACAAAATAAGTCTGTATGATCTAAACATAAATGTTGTTCAAATGTTTTTGATCAAGACCTATAAGATTGCTTTTATCTGCAGGTAGAAAAAAGAAACAAAAAAAAGAAAAGAAATAAAAAAAAAAGACCTATAAGAAATATGTTTTACATTGCAACCCAATACACATATACATAGATAACTGAATAATTTCTAAAACAACACAACTCTGTACATTTTGTGCAATGTACTCTGATAATTTTTATTCTACTTTTTTTAAATGCCAATTATGGTGGGGCATGGTGTAATCTCAGCACTTTGGGAGGCTGAGGCAGGAGGATCGCTTGAGGCCAGCAATTCCAGACCAGCCTGGGCAACATACCGAGACCCTGTTCTCTACAAATAGAAAAATTAGCTGGGCACAGTGGCACTCTCTTGTAGTCCTAGCTACTGGGGAGGCTGAGGCAGGAGGATCGCTGGGCCCAAGAGTTTGAGGCTGCAGTGAGCTATACTCACACCACTGTACTCCAGTCTAGGTGACAGAGCAAGACCCTATTTAAATAAATAAATAAAAATGTTGATCACTATGTTGTATTTTAGAAAACACTGATATATTGTCAAAGAGTTTCTCATTATATTCTAAAAAGTTTATGTTTCTACTTCAAATGGACCATTGCATTTACTTGTATAAAGTTCAGCTATCTCTGAAAAAGTTTAAAAATGCAGGAAAACAACCACTATTTATCCATACTGTCAAAGATCCAAGGCCAAAAAGTAAAAGACTACATTCAAGAAAAGCCCTATCATCAAAACTTTTGCCCTCCTCAGATGAGACCTTTCAGCAAGGATTGTTTAGCAACACTGTATTTTAACAGTGATCCTTTAGCTCACTATCACTGACAGCTTCAAGGAGAATTCAAGTTGATGAATCATTGGCCTCCTAAAGAGTTGTCTTCAGAGCCACTTTTCATTGTCTTTCCCTTAATAACTTCTGAAGGTAATTTGGACATGGCAGAACACCTTCCATCTATAATCTGAAAGAATTCTAGCCAGTAAAGGGACCAGTGTTCTACCATGTGCTAAAGGTGACAAAAAAACATAAGCTAACTCTGAGAATTCAAACACAGTACTGTAGAAATAATTACACATTTCTTATCAGTGAACTCCAATTTTCTAAGACTCTATATATTAGTCTACCGGTAACTCTGCAATGTCAGCTCTAAAGAGGTTTTAACCTTAGTTCTTATATTTTTGGATCATAGATACCCCAAAAGGAATTCTAGTTTATATTCACTAGTAAGTCTTTGTCCCCAAGATTATTATGGACAATATTTCAATAGGGAAAATACTATAAAATCTATCTGCCCAAGGGGTTAAAATGATAAAATGATTTTCAAAAATAAATTTTTTTCCCTAAGTCACAGGAGAGATTTAAAAAAATAATAATATACTGATTTTGCTTCACAGGGTTGTTACTAGAACTTCAAAAACAAAAGGACACCACGCCTGGCTAATTTTTTCTATTTTTGGTAGAGATGGGGTCTCGCTCTTGCTCAGGCTGGTCTTTCAGGCACTCCTCCTGCCTCAGCCTCCCAGAGTGTTAAGGTTACAGCCAAGAGCCACTCTGTCTGGTCATAATTAACAATTTTTTAATGTGTTTATTCTTTAGTTCTTTTAACTCCTTAGTTTTTAGAGAACATCTTTTCCCTCTTCCAGTTACTACTGGAGAAAAATGAACCCTCAATTTTAGTCATTCTGTTCGCCTATCTGCCTTAATTTTGAAGGATACTGTTTGTTTTCATTGAAGTCAAAATGCTGCCTGCTATATATAGTATGTGTTTTCGGTTGTGGTATCAGCACAAGCAGCCTTGGGGCTCCACTACTGAGTTTTTGGCTGGAGAAAAAAGGAATACTAATTTTAGGGTTTTAGTTTGCTTGTGTTTCAACACACACACACATATACACCTGGCCAAAAAACAGCCTTCTCCAAATTTTATTTCCTAATAAATAGAGTTGGATAGCACTAAAGATGAAAAAACACTAATAGTTATTATTCAGTCCCTAAATCCCTTAATCCTGATATACTTTATTTTATTATTATAGTAGAAATCGGAAAGCAAAAACTAAGTAAATCTTCATCTTTGGTGCATGGGTGGAGAAAAAAAAAACTAAATAAATCATTCCACTAATCCTGAATTAGTGTATATGTTCCTAATTTGAGTCTTTATACAATTTGGGAGTTATCAGGGACAAAGTAGGAACTGTTAAAACAAAGCTTTTCTGTGGCTGTCTTGGCTTTTCTCATTAATACCCAAATGCATCTAAAAACTGGTTTCATAGGTAATACATGTCCTCCATTTGGTCGACTCAAAGAAAACTTACTTTTATGAATATAACCAGGCCTGGTAAGGTGGCTCATGCCTTTAATTCCAGCACTTTGGGAGGCTGGGGCAGGCAAAGCATGTGAAACCAGAAGTTTGAGACTAGTCTGGGCAACATAGCAAGACTCTCTCTCTAAAAAAAATTAGCCAGATATGTAGTCCCGGCTATAGGCGGATCACTTGAGCCCAGGAATTCGAGGTTATGGTGAGCTATGATCGGGCCACTGCACTCCAGTCTGGGTGACAGAGCAAGACCCCGTGTCTTAAAAAAAAAAAAAAAGGAAAAATTTAGAAAAAGATAAAGGACCCACATAGACATTTCTCAAAAGACATCAGATATATAAAAAAATACCTAATATCTCTAATCATTAGAGAATGCAAATTAGAATGACAATGAGATATCACCTCACACCTGTTACACTGGCTATTATCAAAAAGATGAAAGATAGTAAGTCTTGTGGAGAAAAGGGAACTGTTCCACACTGTTGGTGGGAATGTAAATTATTACAGTCATTTGTGAAAACTGTATGGAGGTCTTCAAAAAAACTAAAAAAAAAACAACTACCATATGATCCAGCAACCCCACTTCTGGGTATATATCCAAAGCAACTGAAATCACTTGTCTACACTTCCATGTTCACTGTAGCATTAGTCACAATAGCCAAGATATGGAAACAACCAATGTGCTGTCAATGGACAAGTGGATTAAAAAAATGTGACACATATGTACACAATGGAATACTATTCTCAGCCTTTAAAAAGCAGGAAATTCTGCCATTTGTGACAACATGGATGAACCTAGAGTGCACTATGATAAGTAAAATAAATCAGGCACAGAGAAACAAATACTATATGATCTCACTTACATGTGGAATCTAAAAAAGTTGAACTTATAGAACTAGAAAATAGAATGATGGTTCCCAGAGGCTAGGGGTGGGGAGTAGACAGGGAAAGGGGAGATGTCAGTCAAAGGGGTACAGGCCCCAGATGCAGGGGCTCACGCCTGTAGTCCTAGCACTTTGGGAGGCTCAGATGGGAGGATCACATGAACCCAGGAGTTTGAGGTTGCAGTGAGCTGTGATGATGCCACTGCTCTCCAGATCAGGCAACAAAGTCAGACTTTGTTTCTAAAAAAAAAAAGGGGAGTGGGTACAAAGTTCACTTCTGGTGATCTATTACATAGCAATAGCACAGGGACTACAGTTAATAAAACGTACTATGTGTGTATATATATATATTTTTTTTTATATACTTTTTTTTTTTTTGAGACAGAGTCTTGCTCTGTTGCCCAGGCTAGAGTGCCATGGCGTCAGCCTAGCTCACAGCAGCCTCAAACTCCTCGGCTTAAGCGATCCTTCTGCCTCAGCCTCTCAAGTAGCTGGGACTACAGGCATGTGCTACCATGCCCGGCTGATTTTTTTCTATATATATTCTTAGTTGTCCAGAAAATTTCTTCTATTTTCAGTAGAGACAGGGTCTCACTCTTGCTTAGGCTGGTCTTGAACTCCTGACTTCGAGCTATCCTCCCGCCTTGGCCTCCCAGAGTGCTAGGATTACAGGCGTTAGCCACCGTGCCTGGGCCTGTACTGTATATTTGAAAACAGCTAAAAGAAAGGATTTTAAATTTTCTCATCACAAAGAAATAATAAATATTTGAGGTGATGGATATGTTAATTAGCCCAATTTGATAATTCCATGATGTATACATGTATCAAAACATCACAGGAGAGGGGGCGGAGCAAGAGGGCCAAACAGAAACCTCCAATGATTATCCCTCCACATGAACACCAAATTCAACAACTGTCCACACAAGCATGCACCTTCAGAAGAACCAAAAATCAGGTGAGCGATCATACTACCTGGTTTTAACACTGTATCATGGAGAGAAGCACTGAAGAGGGCAGAAAAGACAATCTTGCATTGCCTATGCCGTGCCACCCCTCCCCCCTCCCCTGATATAAATGGCCAACAGGTATACGAAAAAATGCTCCACATCATTAGTTATCTGAGAAATGCAAAGCAAAACTACAATGAGATATCATCTCACCCCTGTTAAAATGACTTTTATCAAAAAGGCAATAATGAATATTGGTGAGGATGCGGAGAAAGGGTAACTGTACATTGTTGGTGGAAATGTAAATTAGTGCAACCACTATGGAGAAACAGCATGGAAGTTCCTCAAAAAACTAAAAATAGAACTCCCATATGACCCAGCAATTCCACTGCTGGGTCTGTATCCAAAGGCAGAGAATTCAGTTTATCAAAAAATATCTGCACTCCAATGCTTATTAACAGTACTATTCACAATAGCCAAGATTTGGAATCAACCTAAGTGTCCATCAACAGATGAATGGATAAAGAAATTGTGGTACATATACACAATGGAATATTATATAGCCATAAAAAGAATGAAATCCTGCCATTTGCAACAACATGGATGGAACTGAAGAATATTACCTTAAGTGAAATAAGCCAAGCACAGAAAGACAGATCTCGCATGTTCTTATATGTGGGAGCTAAACATTAAAAACAATCGATCTCATGGAGACAGAGAGTAGAATGATGGTTACCAGAGGCTGGGAAGGATAGCAGGGAGGAGGTGAAAAAGTGGGGGTGGTTAATGGGTACAAAAATACAGTTAGATAGAATGAACAATATCTGATAGCACAACAAAGTAACTAATCAACAATAAGTTAGAGTACACTTAAAAATAACTAAAAGATCTCCTGAATCATGTCAGGGTCAAAAAAAAAAAAAAAAAATAACTAAAAGAGGCCGGGCGCGGTGGCTCACGCCTGTAATCCTAGCACTTGGGAGGCCGAGGCGGGTGGATCGTTTGAGCTCAGGAGTTCGAGACCAGCCTGAGCAAGAGCAAGACCCCGTCTCTACTAAAAATAGAAAGAAATTATCTGGCCAACTAAAAATATATAGAAAAAATTAGCCGGGCATGGTGGCGCATGCCTGTAGTCCCAGCTACTCGGGAGGCTGAGGCAGTAGGATCACTTGAGCCCAGGAGTTTGAGGTTGCTGTGAGCTAGGAGGACGCCACGGCACTCACTCTAGCCCGGGCAACAAAGCGAGACTCTGTCTCAAAAAAAAAAAAAAAAAAAAAATAACTAAAAGAGTGGAATTGGAATGTTCCTAACACAAAGAAATGATAAATGCCTGAGGTGATGGATACTCCAATTACACTGATTTGATTAATTCACACTGTATACCTGTATCAAAACATCACATGTCCCCTGGAAAGATATACAACTATTATATACCCATACTTAAAAATTAAAAAAAAACCAAAAACATCACAAAGATCACATTGTACCCCATAAATCTATACAATTATGTCAATTAAAAAAACTGTAAACATGGAATTTTTAAAAGAATATAACCAATTAGAGGGTAAAATATTAGTCACATAAAAAAGTCAGTATCAATAAAGAGGTAGAAGGTTCCTCTGTATAGAACAGATTATCTATCAGTTACCAATTTATCTAAACCAGTACATCACCTATCAGTTTACCAAATATCTGTAGTATAAGTATTTCCCTGTTTTAAACAAACTCAATTTATGAAAATGTGAGGTAATAAAAAAGATAAATTAAGGAGAGATCATTTAAAGTTAAATGAATTATCCTCCTTTAATTTATATGCCCCAAATGATTATCTTTTCTAAGTGCAATTGAAACTGTTCCATTTATATGCAAGCTTTTCAGGAACTGCACTTCTTGCCAAAAGGAATGTTTACTTACATTAAACAGATTACATGATCCAAATTTTTCTTGATCATTTTCATACTCACAGAACCAATCTTATAGGAAGAAAAGGCTTTCGCATTTACCAAGTTCAATATTTCTTAGACACTCATTATAACACCTCTGAGAAATGGTATCCAGTCTTATCTGAACACCTTATTCTGAGAATGATACTTGATTTGGGTAACCCAAGCAACTACTTCAAAAAGTAAAAATCAACAGTATTTTAGAAACAGTACTTGAATTCGTTCAGTGGTACTATTTTCCAGGTGGTTGAAACATCACTTAATATTATTTGCCAACCCCTGAGCTTATATTCTTGGAAAATATTTTATAGTTATAATGACTTGTTTGCTTTTTATATGTGGACAAAGAAAAAAATTACTGAGCATCTCCTATACACAAAACACTAGGCTAAGTTCTCTGGAGGCCATAAGGATGTGGAAAAAATGTGCTCCTGTCTTCCAAGAGATCCCAATTGAGTGGTGGAAACACACACATAAATGTGGTCCATTAAAGGTAGATTGTGATGAATTGGTGGCTTTTTCTCCATTCTAGCATAAACCAAATTAGGTTCACTTAAAAAGTCTGGCAGCTGGCTGGGCACAGTGGCTCATGCCTGTAATCCCAGCACTTTGGGAGGCCAGGGTGGGCAGATCTCTTGAGGCCAGGTATTTGACATCAGCCTGGGCAACACAATGAGACTGTCCCTACAAAAAATTTTTTTTAAAAATTAGCTGGGTGTGGTGCTCTGCACCTGTAGTCCCAGCTATTTGGGAGGCTGAGGTGGGAAGATTGCTTGAGCCCAGGAGCTCAAAGCTGCAGTGAGCTATGATGCCACTGTTGGCCTGGGCAACAAAGCGAGACCCTGTCTCTTAAAAAAACAACAACAAAAAAAATAGTCTGGCAACTTTCAAACATTGCTAGTGGGAATCTAAATAAGTACAACTCCAATGGAAGGCAATTTGGCAATATTTGTCAAAATTACAAAAGAATATACCCTTTGTGGTAGTTTTAAAATATGCCCATGAATTCTTTGCTACTCTTCCCTTCAAGAGGTAGAGCCTGAATTTCCTCCCCTTGGGTATACGATGGACTTAGTAACTCGCTTGTAATGAAAAGAATAAAGCAGAAGTAACAGTGTGTGACTTCTGAGACGAGGTCATAGAAGGCACTGTGGCTTCCATCTTGTTCTCCCTCTCAGATCACATACTTCATGGAAAACCAGGAGCTACGTCATGCGGACACTCAGGCAGCCAGCCCGGTGGAAAGGCCCACATGGCAAGGAACTGAGGACTTCTGCCAACAGCCAGGATGAAACTGAGGCTTCCTGTAACAGCTTCATTCATGAATCATCTTGGAAGTAGACCCGCCAACAACAGTCAAGCCCTCAGATGACAGCCACCCTGGCTGATCACTTGATTCCAACTTCACCAGAGATCTTGGGCTAGAACCACCCAGCTAGGCTGCTACCAGATTTCTGATCCTTAGAAACTCTGTGAGGTGAATGTTATTTTAAACCACTAAGTCTTAGGGGCAATTTGTTACGTAGTGATAGATAACTAATAACCCTTTAATCCAGCACTTCTGTGGATTTGTCCTATAGGTATAGAAATATTCCCTACTTTCTGAACTCTCACTATCCAAACTTAGGAACCGATACAAACTTTTAGATAAATCCCTTACTAACCCAAAGTTTTACTACTATCAGAAACTTAAGAGCCAAATATATTCAGATGATGTAGATTCCCTGATCTGATCTATCTGAAGAGTTTAGATAGTGTAGGATTCATTTTTTTTTTTTTTGAGACAGAGTCTTGCTTTGTTGCCCAGGCTAGAGTGAGTGCCATGGCGTCAGTCTAGCTCACAGCAACCTCAAACTCCTGGGCTTAAGCGATCCTTCTGCCTCAGCCTCCCGAGTAGCGGGGACTATAGGCATGCGCCACCATGCCCGGCTATTTTTTTCTATATATATTTTAGTTGGCCAGATAATTTCTTTCTATTTTTAGTAGAGACGGGGTCTCGGCTCTTGCTCAGGCTGGTCTCGAACTCCTGACCTCGAGCCATCCACCTGCCTCGGTCTCCCAGAGTGCTAGGATTACAGGCGTGAGCCACTGCGCCTGGCCAGTAGGATTCATTTTTAATGGCAAAATATTATAACAACAAAATTGGGGGAAGTGCTCTACAGTTGTTTAAACAAAAAGAATGATGTAGCTCTCTGTGCATCAATACGGAAAGCTCTCCAGGATATACTGTTTAATGAAAAAAAAAAAGCAAGGTATAAAAGTAGTATGCATGATATGCTATCTTCTTTTCTAAGAGAGGAAAAGAAGAATATATGCTCATGTTTACTTTTTATTTCCATAAAGGAACTCTCAAAAGATTCAATGGAGAGGAATAAGAGTAATTACCTCTCTGGGAGACAGGGGATGGGAATGAGGTAGATGGGAGACAGGAACAAGGGCAAGAGTTTTTACCCATTAACTTTTTATTCTTTGATTTTTGAACCACTTGAACGTGTTACCTTTTTAAAATCATGAAGACTCTAACATTGCTGAAAGCACAGAACAATTACCACTCAGTCCAGTTTTTTAATTAGCATATAAAAATAATGAACACAACTAAAATGTTAAAACTTTCAAAGCCATAGTACTTATACCATGATTTTCATTAGTTTCTATGATTAGTTATCCTAATTATGCTTCGTGGAAATGATCACTGTACTAATTCCATGTTCTCATGTATTATAATTTTATTTGAAATGTTCATAAAATTTCAGAGGTAAAAAAAAATTACCCAAAATTGGTGCTGCCGTGCAATTACCTGCGGAGCTACCAAACAAGATTTAGAGGCAATCTTGCCATAGATCTACCAAACCAGAACTTTACTGGGGACAACATCCTCTCCAAATAAACAAAATCAACCTTGACTCAAGAAAAAATTAGGACTTTGTTGGGGGGGGGGGGGTCAGATCTGGGAAATTGTTTGTTTGTTTGTTTGAGACAGGGTCTCGCTTTGTTACCCAGGCTACATGCAGTGGTGTCATCATAGCTTACTGCAAACTCCAATTCCTGGGCTCAAGTGATCCTCCTGCCTCAGCCTCCTCAATAGCTGGGACTATAGGCTGATACCATCACATCTAATTTTTTTTTTCTTTTTTTGTAGACACAGGGTCTTGCTATTGCCCAGGCTAGTCTCGAACTCCTGGGTTCATGTGATCCTACTGCCTCAGCCTCCCAAAGTGCTGGGATTACAGGCATAAGCCACCACATCTGGCCTAAAACAAAATTAAACAAAAATCAAACATGAAAGAAGACAAAACTCTTTGGGCTGATTCAGATGTATTTAGGAGCCAAGGTTGAGTCCACTCTCTGCCCCTTTGCACACATATGAGGGAACTAGGACTCAAAGAGATGAAAGAAATTTTAAAAAGATCTAAAAACAGAGCTAGCACTTGAAAACTCATCTCTGAACCCCTTAGTCCAGTCTTTTTTCCAACCCCTCTGGCCCAGCTGACAGTATAAGACCAGAAAGGAAAAGACATGTAATATAATATCACATAGAAATTTTATTCCCCCTTTATCAAAACTGGGATCTAAAATACATTGGATTTTTGACTTCTTTCTTTCCCTTTACTCAACATCCACTTAGGCTTTCTTGTTTCTTTTCCTTTCATTTTTAAGTTATGGAAGACAATTGTACCTTTGTCTAATGGGTTGTAAAATAATTTGTATATTTTATACTTTTCCCAGAGCAGAGGAATACACTGTAGCCTGCTGGCCATGAAACTCTGCCAACAGACTAAGAACAAGGGTTGGGAACCTGTGACCCCCTGGGCCAAATCTAGTCCATCATTGTTTATTTGTTTTTGTAAATAAAGTTGTACTAAAACACACTCACACCCATTCATTTTCATATCACCTATGACTGTTTTCTTGCTACAACGGCACAGTCAATTAGTTGTAATGCTATCTGTCCCTTTACAGAAAAAGTTTGCTGACATTAGTCTAAAATCATGAAAACTACCCTCTGTCATTAAGGGTAGAGATGGTAGTAAGAACCTCTTTTTAGTTCTATTGTGATGGTGATTATCACAGATAGTCCATTCTTCCCAGTGGAGGTGATAATTAGCAACAAAGAGCTAAAAGGTAGAAAGCGAAGAGAACAAAAGACTGACAAACAAAAGCTCTGTAAGCTAGATATCCAGGACCTAACAGTGGGATAAATATTACAGACATATGAAATGGGGGAGCCATCTTGGCTCTGAACGGGGACCAGGTGAGACCTGGCCATGCCTCCCAGCCTACCTGTTCTGCCAGCCAGGCAATATGCTTGACTTCTTTGCTGCCTCCTGCTGTACTGGTTGCACCAAGCATGGCATTGAGTTCAGCCAACACCTGTGGGAGGAGAGCCATTATGTTGGTGTGGATAGCTACGAACCAGGAGTGTGCTGTGGCTGTGTCCTTGCAGCGTAAGATCAACGTGTTCCTGCTATCAGGAGAATGTAGCTCTATCAATCTGTGTGGAAAAAGAAAAAAAAAAGTGAGCTAGGTCAAAAGTCATCAAACCTGCCAGGGTTTAACATACATTACTGCAAATCTATTTTAATTTTGCATTCCTCAAATAAAGATACTTTCTCTTAATTCCCTAGAGTCTAATTCCAGAGAAAACCACATATGGAAAGATAATCGTCAGAAAGACTAACTGCTGGATCTGTTGTTTCGGCATGTTAATGTAATGAGCTAAAATGAGGGAACATATTGTATAGTATACAGCAGAACACTTCACTCTGCTTTAATTTCCATGTCAAAGAAATGAAAAGCATGCTTGCTGAACCTCATAGGCACGTTGTGAAGAAGGAACTGATATTCTTTTAAATACTTAGAAAATTCTGGTACAAGGTAGTGTCAGGTTAAAAAAAAACCTATTGAGGCTGGGTGCGGTGGCTCATGCCTGTAACCCTAGCACTTGGAAGGCTGAGGCGGGGGGATCGTTTGAGCTCAGGAGTTCGAGACCAGCCTGAGCAAGAGCGAGACCCCGTCTCTACTAAAAAAATAGAAAGAAATTAGCTAGACAACTAAAAATATACAGAAAACATTAGCCGGGCAAGGTGGTGCATGCCTGTAGTCCCAGCTACTCGGGAAGCTGAAGCAGGAGGATCGCTGGAGACCAGGAGTTTGAGGTTGCTGTGAGCTGGGCTGACGCCATGGGCAACAGAGTGAGACTCTGTCTCAAAAAAAAAAAAAAAAAAAAAAAAAAGATGTGGCTCACGCCTGTAATCCTAGCACTCTGGGAGACCGAGGCGGGTGGATCGCTCAAGGTCAGGAGTTTGAGACCAGCCTGAGCAAGAGCGAGACCCCGTCTCTACTAAAAATAGAAAGAAATTATCTGGCCAACTAAAAATATATATAGAAAAAATTAGCCGGGCATGGTGGCGCATGCCTGTAGTCCCAGCTACTCGGGAGGCTGAGGCAGTAGGATTGCTTAAGCCCAGGAGTTTGAGGTTGCTGTGAGCTAGGCTGATGCCACAGCACTCACTCTAGCCCGGGCAACAGAGTTAGACTCTGTCTCAAAAAAAAAAAAAGAAAAAAGAAAAAAAAAAGATGGATAAGAGAGGAGCGACTCCAACAAATTTTGGAAGCTGGCAAGCAGACAGGGGAATTAAATGACTTAGCAGATTTAAGGAAAGCTAAATCCCACCCAGCCCATGTTGCAGAATCCCTAAGAGCCTGGAGAATTGGTGGCACCAGTTACCACTGGAAGTGGGAGTAAAGCACGCAGCTAAAATAAAGGCTGGATGAGTCTGTTTCAGCATTCCCCCACACCCAGCGGCCAGTGACTGCCCCACCCTCATCCCCGCAAATTGGGTGGGGGAGGCAATGATGTGTCCTCAGTTCAGACTGATCATTTTCTAGAGGGACTGTTTATTTCCACCTGGTTGCTTTGGCACGGTAACCAGCATAACATCCTTTAAACACATGCTAAAAGTTCAGTCACAAAACCATGACGAGAAATTTCCTTCACTCCTCCTGACCTACTTAGAGCTAAAGAGAGGAATCAATTCATCCTTTTTTAGACACAAAACATTCACCTTCTAAAATCTTGTACACCTCATACAGTTCCTAGGACAATCTCTCAAACATATCTCCTTTGACAGTCTAAATTCTGGAAATCCTGATGTCAGAGATCCTAGTTATTGATAACTGAAAGAATGGAAAATAAATGTTATAATAAAATAAACCTAAGCCTGATTAAACACAAGTAGATGCCAGGACCACTGGCTGAAAAAAGATGCAAACAGACAGTAAGTTATTTTCCAGTGATGGATCACCAATTTTTTAAGAAAAATTTTGCGGTGTTTCTTAAAAAGGGATTGTGAAATAGAAAATTAAATTAGAAGAAACAGAAAAGAGACTCCAAAATAGGATTCAATGAGTCTAGGATCCAGAACAGTAGGCCTTTGAAGCAGCAGCCCCTAAAGCTGATAAAGGGGACAAAGTAATTCCTAAAATCTACTGCTATTTTAAAAGAAAAATTCAAATGAAAACTCTGGGAATAAAAATATAGAGGCAGTCTGCCAGTAATTGGGACTACAGGAGGAGATAGCTATAATGTGTAAAGTTTTGGCCTCTAGTCAAACCACTGAGGATTTCCTGAGAAATGCAATTAACACTTTGATCAGATGAATCAAATCAATGTTTAGGTACACAAAAGCCTATGTCTAGCCTACTTTATTTCTTCTGTTTAGTAAAGTCTTTGATATAATTTATGTGTTCAATTTAGTAATAATCATGTAACTTTCTACCATAAAGCCAAAATTTACCTTTTACATGGAAAATAGCCAATGTAAAGATGACCAAGACATTGTGAACCAAAGAACAGATTTATATTTCCAAAAAGCAGCGGTTAAGAAGAACCTTGTTCTTGCTAAACTTCACACTGCCCACAATGCTGTTTGCTTAGGAAAGGGCTCATGTTCTCTCCCTGGACTTCATCATTATTTATTTAGCTTTCACTTTCCAGGATGAAACGCTTATAATTATCAGACACACCTAGTGAGGTCTTGAAAACTCAAAGTGGGGGAAAGGAGTAAACTTCCTCTTCCCCCTCACTTACTCATCCTGATAGCACTTTTTTTCAGCTCTATATAGTGGAACCAAATCAAAGTAGTAAGCAAAAAAAGGATGTTTCCTTCTAATATCAAATAAGTTTTTTGGTTTATATAGTGAAGCCTTTACATAAAAATGAAGGATGAACCACAAAGAGATTCCACACTCACTAGAAAGATTAATATTAAAAAGACTGATAACCACCAACTCTGGTGAGGATGTGGAGCAATGGGAACTCATACATTTTTGGTGGAAATGTAAAATGGCACAACCACTTTGGAAGAAAGTCTGGCCAATTTCTTTTAAAACTAAAGATACGCCTACCCTTTGACCCAGCAATTCCACTCCTATGAATTTACCCAGGAGAAATGAAAATGTATGCTCACAAAAAGACTTATACAAAAATATTCACAAGTAGCTTTATTTATTTATTTATTTTTTTTGAGACAGAGTCTCGCTCTGTTGCCCGGGCTAGAGTGAGTGCCGTGGTGTCAGCCTAGCTCACAGCAACCTCAAACTCCTGGGCTTAAGCGATCCTACTGCCTCAGCCTCCCGAGTAGCTGGGACTACAGGCATGCGCCACCATGCCCGGCTAATTTTTTTTCTATATATATTTTTAGTTGGCCAGATCATTTCTTTCTATTTTTAGTAGAGACGGGGTCTTGCTCTTGCTCAGGCTGGTCTCGAAC
>CM052442.1:124206083-124223714 GCA_028533085.1 Varecia variegata
GCCTAGCTCACAGCAACCTCAAACTCCTGGGCTTAAGCGATCCTACTGCCTCAGCCTCCCGAGTAGCTGGGACTACAGGCATGCGCCACCATGCCCGGCTAATTTTTTTTCTATATATATTTTTAGTTGGCCAGATCATTTCTTTCTATTTTTAGTAGAGACGGGGTCTTGCTCTTGCTCAGGCTGGTCTCGAACTCCTAAGCTCAAACAATCCGCCCGCCTCGGCCTCCCAAGTGCTAGGATTACAGGCGTGAGCCACCTCGCCCAGCCCACAGTAGCTTTATTAATACTAACTACAAACTGGAAATTGTTCAGGTGATCCGTAGGAAAATGGATAAACAAATTGACATTTCCTTTGACAGAGTTCAGATAAATTTAAGGACCAATAAGCTCCAAGTGATTTTATAGACATTATTTATCCTTGAAGTACATCTAAAGTATATACTTGAGGAATTATTATGTCTATTTTACAGACAGAGAAAACAAGAGGACAGAGAAGTTAAGGAACGTATCTTAAGGTCACCAGAACACTAACTAACCTATAATAACTTGAGAACTTACTATGCCAGTTTTACAAACATTTTCTCATTTAATCCTCCTATAATCTTCATTTAATAGAGGGGAAATATGAAGCTTATGAAAAAACAAATAGCTTGGCCAAAATTACAAAGCCCATCTTCCTAACTTCTATCTTCTCTCATAACGGAGGTCCAATTAGTCAATGGTTCTGTACATTTTTTCTGCCAAGACACATAGATTTTCACATTCCCATGGGTATAACCAAAGTTATGCACAATTTTTGCCAACTATTTATAATTCTACTGCTTTCCTTTTTCTCTAAAAAGCAGACTGGAATGCAAGTAAAAGTGATATAATCATGGAATAATCTTGATTCTCTTCCAATTTATATTTTACAAAAAGCAAATCATTTGCAAACTTTGGTATTTCAGCTAAAATGACAAACAATTTACTTCACGGTATTAAGACTGAGAATCTCAGCACTACCCTGGATCTTCTAAGACCTTTCCTTTTATAGCATGCCATGGTCAAGAAGGCTGATCATCTTACTTCAAACAAAGGTGTAAAAACTACAACTCTTGCAGCCCCAAACTGCCCTCTCCGTGCGATTCTGAAGACCTATTTCAAATCTGACCATCACAAAATGTCTTTAAAATATAAATATGCCAAAGAGACTGAAACCTCCAAGTTTTAATGAAAACCAAGGGTACTAGGCTCTAAAAGATGCCTTAGTGGATGATACAGTAGCACAACTTTTAGCAAGACAAGCCAAGTCATATCACTTCCTTCCTTCCTTCTTTCCCTACTTCCATTACTCCAGAGTTCCATAGACACTTTGTAATGCTTTGCCTTTTCCCCAATACCTAGCTACATCAGCAGCTCTACAGGAATCTATTCTCAGAAATGATTATAATGAAATCTACTTTCTACACTTTCCTTAGCCTGACAGCTAGTTGACTAATTTAGTTGCAATTTGTTCTTCTTTATCACATTGTTTTTCTATTCTATTTACTTCCCTATGGTTCCTATTTTTTTTTTTTTTTTTTTTGAGACAGAGTCTCACTTTGTTGCCCGGGCTAGAGTGCAGTGGAGTCAGCCTAGCTCACAGCAACCTCAAACTCCTGGGCTCAAACAATCCTTCTGCCTCAGCCTCCCATGTAGCTGGGACTACAGGCATGCACCACCATGCCCAGCTAATTTTTTCTATACATTTTTAGTTGTCCAGCTAATTTCTTTCTATTTTTAGTAGAGACAGGGTCTCGCTCTTGCTCAGGCTAGTCTTGAACTCCTGACCTTGAACAATCCTCCTGCCTCGGCCTCCCAGAGTGCTAGGATTACAGACGTGAGCCACCATGCCCAGCCTATGGTTCCTACTTTTTAAGCCAAGGATTAACAGACCAAAGGGTTTAACTCTCTATAAATGCATGCTATTTGAAGAAAAAAAAAAATTAAATATGTATTCAAGAGGCAGAGGTAATTATTTGCCTTACAAATTAAATTCTTACTTTATGAAAAAAATATAAAATTTCTTTTAAATATCAAGCTGTGTTGCACTTAGATGATTCAACTTGCACACAACCTTTCAGGAATAAACCTATATGTAACAAAGTAATTTCTAATGTCTTGAACTTTTATAAGACAGTTAACAAAAACAATACCAATATATCAGGATATAATTTTTAAAATGTGTATACATAGTAGTTAAGACTTTTCTAAGCTACTATTTCTTGAGAACCTACTATATGTGCTTGGCTCTGTGCAAGGGCCTTCATATGTATTACCTCATTTAATTTGCAGGGTGAGCTGAGTACTATTATCCTCTCCCCCACACCCACCCTTTTTTTTTTTTTTTTTAAAAAAAAGACAGGATCTTACTCTGTCATCCAGCCTGGAATACAGTGGCATCATCATAGCTTACTGCAGCCTCAAACTCCTGGGCTCATGTGATCCTACCACCTCAGCCTCCCAAGTAGCTCGGACTACAGGCCCACTCCACCATGACTGGCTAATTTCAAAATTTTTATAGAGACAGGGTCTCACTATGTTGCCCAGGCTAGTCTTGAACTCCTGGGCTCAAGTGGTCCTCGTGCCTCAGTCTCTCAAAGTGCTGGGATTACACGTATCAGCCACTGCACCTGGCCCTTATTACCCCTTTTATATAAATTAGAATATGGCAGTTTATGGAGCTGAAGGGACTTGCTCAGAACCTTACTTTGAGGAGGTGACCTAGTTGGGATTCAAACCAAAGTCTATCTGATCACAGAGCTCAGCTCTTTTCAGCACACCAGAAGCTTTAATGTCTCCATGGCCTTAAAAGCCCAAGAAGGTCATTCAGTTTCTTGCTGTCGTCTGTGTTCCACCGCATCCTGATTAGGCACTTGGCTGTTCATTCAGATCAGAGGAGACCATAATAGTGAAAGCACGTTATTAAAAGTCTGTCCTTATCTATGTCTCTGGACAAGTTTTTTCATCTTCCCCCTGCAATCTCTAACTTAACACTAGGTCTACCAACTGCCACTTCATGGAGTTAATGAAAACAAAGTCATAGAACACAAATGGCTATAGAACTAAGAGGGACATTAGAAATTATGTTTAACTTTCTGATTTCATAGAAAAGTAAACTGAGGTCAAGAGAAGCTAACTTGCTAGAGTCACACTGCTAGTTGATGTAGCCAGATCTGTAGCTCTCTAATTCTTTATACTATCCATAGTATAAGAAATTTGCTTCTAAGGACACATTTTAAAAATTTTTGTTAAGATTTTTTTTTCAGGCCGGGCACAGTGGCTCACGCCTGTAATCCCAGCACTCTGGGAGGCCGAGGTGGGTGGATCGCTCGAAGGTTAGGAGTTCGATACCAGCCTGAGCAAGAGCGAGACCCCGCTTCTACTGAAAATAGAAAGAAATTATCTGGCCAACTAAAATATATATAGAAAAAATTAGCCGGCATGGTGGCACATGCCTGTAGTCCCAGCTACCCGGGAGGCTGAGGCAGTAGGATCGCTTAAGCCTGGGCGTTTGAGGTTGCTGTGAGCTAGGCTGATGCCACGGCACTCTAGCCCAGGCAACAAAGCGAGACTCTGTCTCAAAAAAAAAAAAAGAAAGAAAAAGAAAAAAAAGAAGATTTTTTTTTTTCAATTATAAAGTAATACATATTCATAGTGAGAAAAGTAATAATAGCACTACAGAAAGATATAAAAGGAAGAGTAGAAGCCCTCTCTTTCCTTCTACTTTCTAATCCTATTTCACCCCCTAGGGGTAATTCCATGAACAGTTTCTTGTGTGTCTGTCCAAAATTTTTCCATACACATACATATTCATATATGTAAAATAATTCAAGACCGGGCATGGTGGCTCACACCTGTAATCCCAACACTATGGGAGGCCAAGGCAGAAGGATTGCTTGAGCTCAGGAGTTGGAGACCAGCCTGAGCAACACAGCAAGACCCTATCATTAAAAAATATAAAAATTAGCAGGGCATAGTGGCACATGCCTGTAGTCCCAGCTACTTGGGAGGCTAACACTTGATCACTTAAGCCCAGGAGTTTGAGGTTGAAGTAAGCTATGATGATGTCACTGCACTCTAGCCTGGGCAACAGACAGAGACCCTGTCTCTAACTAAGTAAGTAATTAACTAACTAAATAAATAAATAAAATATGGAACTCCAAAAGTGAATCTCCCATCTCAGATTAATACTTAATATTATCCTCTGTATAATTTAGTCAACAGAGCCACGTAATATTGCAACATGTCCTTAAGTTTGTAAAGCTGTAGGTATGATGTTCTTGCTAGGTACAGCTCACCTGTTTTCCAGATCCGGCATGCTTAGGTTTCTAGCAGCAAAGCACATTTTGAGAGGGATGACCTTCCTGTCCTTGGTGCTGTTCTGGTGTTTTGGAGAACCAGAGTCCTCACTCCCACTAAAGCTTGGTGACTGGGGAGCTGCACCTTCCCATGGCAGATCTGATACTAATGATGGCTTCTTGATATATGGTGTTACTTCTCGGATGAACTTGACTATGAACAAAAATCAAAGAAGAAGAGGTTAGTATTTTTGCTTTCCATGGATGAATGATAACAAATATTCACAAACATGACTTTATTTTTTCCTTCCCTAAATTAGAGCATTAGAGAAGAGTTAAAATATATCAGAATTAAAGTTATTTTCTCTAAAGTTATTGAACAAGATCTGCTGAAATTAAGCATAATACTAGAAAATATAATTCCAATGCCAGCATTTAAAGTTTATGTATGTTTGTATATACATGTATGTGTTTTCTATGTATAGTTATAATTAGTGTACTTCTGGGTGGAGAGGATAAAAGCTAGCTGCCTCAGGTCACCAAGGAGGTTTTTCACCCTGGAAAAATCAGCGGGGGTGCAGCCAGTATATCTCTTGAATAGCTGACTCAGGCATTTCAATACATACTTCAGCTTTGTGCTTTCAAGAGAAGATTAGATCACAAGAACTTTGGCAGAAATTCTTAAGGTTTCCAGTCACTGCCAATGGCAGAGACATGCTTTGTGGACATTTAAGGCAGTGCACCAACTATTGGGCTACCAACAGGGGGAAATTAAAGACATTCTAAATGACTACTCTCGAATATTATAGAGGTTAGAAAAGAACCTCTAATTATCTACTCAGAAGTTCATTCAATCACACAGTAGCATCACTGAGCTGATTACTATACACATCCTAAAACAAAAACAGACATACACGTACAATTTATGGATTGCCTTATTAAAAGAGCAGTGAGTTTCATGTGAGTTGACAGCAATGCAGCCCATACCCCCATCTGATTAGCCATCCCTAATGGCTGAAGAACTATGAATCTGTTTCTGATCTACCTGAGATTTGAGAAGGGTGGAAAGTTAACAGTCTTCTGTTTAGTTCTATATTAAGACCTCCCAGTTGTCACAGGGCCTTAACCTGGACACCTGGATGGATAAGCAGAGCCTTTAACAAGCCCACATGGCTTTTAGTTCAACTCAGAACCCATGATATATTTCAGAATTATTTCATTTTTTCCTGATAGGGGAAGATAATCCTCAAAATATTTAAACACTGATGTTTATAAACTGCTTTGGGTGTTTAGATGCTAAAGCTAATTTTCTATCTTCTATTTACTTATCACTCTTACTGAACATTAAGGGGGCTTTCTCCCACCCTTTGTCCTTTTTAGAGTGACAGAAACATATATATGTACTGCACACACACCTGTAAAGATGTCTGGAAGGAGCTTCATCACAGTATCAATAGTGCTTATATACAGGTGTAGGGTTGCATTTCATTTTTTCTTTATGTATTTCTGTATGATTTGAAAATTTTATAAGTCCATAGCATTAAAAAAAATTTAAGAAAACTTATAAAGCTTGTCAGACTTTAAATATGGAACCAATGTAAACTGAAATCTTGTTGAGCCTTCAAAAACTATAATGCACTGGATGGGATCCAAGATCCAACTGATTCTTACTTGCATTCCAAGCTCTAATGAATAAGGTTATTGGAGATCCATGTTTGGGGCATTAGACAGCATCTGATTTTAAACTGAATGCTACTTATGTGGCTTTTAAAAGCTTATCTCAAAGCTACTTCATAGTGCAGACAGCGTATGGCTGTAAACACACATTATTTGGATAAACTGATCACCTTCCCTTATATCACCCTCTCATATAATCATTATTTTCCTTTTTATCTCTTTTATCTTTTTCTTACCCAAGCTGGTGATCTTTACACTATGAGTTTAAGTGAAACTAAGTTGGTCACACAACATGAGGAAAACGGTGCGATTATTTCCCCTGCTTTTGCAAGCAAGTTTGTTTCTGGGTTATCCTCAGGGTGGAAGATCTGGCTTTGCGTTTTGCACAGTGATGAGTTATGTTGACATCACTGTTAAAGAATTCTCCCAAGAGGTTTCTCCTTAATGTCTTCCCAAGTCCCTCCCCTAAATTAGGAACCTGATAGATGGCCACCAGAAACATTGGGGAGGAATTGCTTTCCTTTCAGTAAAAAGCCTTTTACATTCTTAATTTGCAGGTGTCCTGGCCATTTGGGGTTTGAGTAGACTGCAGTCTAGGGTTTGACGATGTGAACCTTGAATGTGTTCAGAGTGACTCTGATTTCACTTTCTCTTTTCAGTCTAAAGTAACATACTATATGCCGGGAACTGTTTTAGGCACTTAGAATAATATACCAGTAAACAAAATGTGCAAAAAACAATAATGTAATTAATGTCAATGATATTCTAGAGAAGTAAAAACTTATATTCACATAAAAGCCTATACATGAATTTTTTTTAGCAGCTCTACTCATAAGTGCCAAAACTGGAAACAACCAAAATCTCCCTCAATGGTGAATGGATATACTGTAGTACAGCTATAGAATAGAATACTACTCAGCAATACAAAGGAATGACCTATTGATACACTCAGCAACTTGGATGAATCTCAAAGGCATTATGCTGAGTGAGAGAAGCCAGTCTCAAAAAGTTACATACTACATGATCCCATTATTGAAAAGACAAAACCATATGATGAAGAATAAATCTGTGATCATAAAGGGATAGAATGACAGAGTTTTTTGAAGCTGTCCTATATCCTGATTGTAGTGATAGTTTTAAGAATTTATACGTGTGTTAAAAATCACAAAATTGTATATCTTAAGAAGAAAAACGTCAATTTTACTGTATGATGATTGCAAAGTTTAAAAAAAAAAAGTAAATTATATAGTATGTACAAAGATGTTAAGTATCATGGAAAAAGGAAACACAGTAAGGGAAGGAAGATCAGAACTGCTGTGAGGACCTGGCCAGTGGCTCACGCCTGTAATCCCAGCACTCTGGGAGACCGAGGTGGGAGGATCCCTTGAGCTCAGGAGTTTGAGACCAGCCTGAGCAAGAGCAAGACCCTGTCTCTACTAACAATAGAAAAGATTAGCCAGGTGTGGTGGCGCATGCCTGTAGTCCCAGCTACTTGGGAGGCTGAGGCAGGAGGATTGCTTGAGCCCCGGAGTTTGAGGTTGCTGTGAGCTAGGCTGGTGCCATTGCACTCTCGCCTAGGCAAGAGAGCAAGACTATCTCAAAAAAAAAAAAAAAAAAAAAAAAAAAACCTGCTGTGAGGGGAGGTCAGTTTGCAATTTTAAATATGGTGGTTAGGATAAGCCTAAACAAGAAGATGTTTGAACAAAGATTTTAGGAGATGGGGGAGTTAGTCATACAAATATCTGGAAGAAGCATTCCAGCCAGAGACAGACTGTGTCATAGTCGTAAGGAAAGCCAGAGTAATTGGAGCAGGGCAAGTGAGGGGGACAGAGTAGAAAATGGGATCACAGAGGTAATGGGGGTGGGAGGCAGACCAGGTAGGGCCTTTTAGGTCATCAAAAAAACTTTGGCTTTTATTTTGAAACAGGAAGCCACTGGGAGGTTTTGAGCAGCAGAGTGACTATGTTGAAAACAGAGAGAAAGCGGGCCAGGGCAGAGGCAGGAAGACCAGTTGGCAGGTTATCAGGGGAGAGATAACGGGAGTTGGACCAGGTGTTAAAAGTGCAGGTGGTGAGAAGTGGTCATACTCTATGTCTCTATTGACCACAGATCTACAGATTTGGTAATGGGTGGGGTGTGAAAAAAAGAGAAGCGTAAAGGATGATTTCAACATTTTGCCCTGAACAACTGGAAAGATACTGACAGGTTTAGGAGGAAAGATCAGGAACTTGAGACATACATTAGATAATCAAGTCTAGCAGGCAGCTAGATACATGAGGCTACAGTTCAGGAAATGGGTCTGGGCTAGAAACATACATTTGGGAACTAATAGCATACGGTTGGTATTTAAAATCATGAAATTGGATAAGTCAGGGTCCCAGCATGAAATGATGGCATGGCATTTAACGAAGGGACAATTTATGAAGGAATGGGAAGAGCGCAGGGAAACCACATGGGAAAATAGAGTGTCCTAGGACTATTAACTAAGTGGCTGTTTTCACACCTGGGCCTAAGGGACTAGGAGAGAAAGTGGTTACCAGACCCAGAAAAAGAGAGTCCTGCAAAGACTGACTTGAGAGTCAAATCAGGCAGACTGAGGTGAACATGCAGATTGGGAGCCAAGGGATAAATACTCCAACCTCACCCCTCTTTTCCCTCCAATGTCCTGTTGGGGCTCCACAATGGCCAAACCCAACAAAAACCAAAGGCCAAGGAAGCTTGTTGATGTAGTCCATGCAGGTTACCTCCTGGGACAGAGAGCAGGTAGAGAAGTGGATCTAGAAGGGCAAATGGAAGACTTCTAGAGCAATCAAGGAAGTGAGTGAAGATGAAGAAGAGGACACTCCACTATTAAAGGGCTGGGGAGGAGAGAAGGTAGGCAGCAGGAGAGCCACGAGATGTAAGTACTCCATAGAAATACTGGCCTAAAATAGTACCAAGTTTACCCAAACCAAAAAAGCCCTTCCTTGACCTGACAAATCCTGACTTGGCTCCTCTCTCCTTTTGCCATTCCTTGAAGAAAAGAAAAAAGCGTTTATGCTTGCTATTTCTATTTTCTCCTTTTGCTCCTTAATCTCTTCTGAATAAAATTGCATTCTAAAGAGTCATCAATATTTTCTTACCCAATCCAAAGGCCCTTTTCTCAATTCTTATTCTTGACCATTCCAATATCTATGACAATGTACTTTATCAACTGTTTTTTTATTCCTCCTTTCTGGCCATTTATATTTTAGTGCCTTTTTTCTCCTCCTATATCTATCATGTAGGTGTGTTCCCCAGGGCTCTGATTTGAGCACTTCTCACTTTATCTGCATATCTTTGACAACTTTTAATGCCAGATCTCTAGATCTAACCCAAATCTCTGGAACAAATATCTGTTGTTGGCCCCAATTCCTTCCACCTAGGTGCTGCCCTACCCTTCAAATTTAACATATCCAAAAATGAACTAATCTTCATTATCCTTAATCCCCTTCTCTTATACTCACTGTTTTAGTTATTAGGATTAGTATCAGCATCTTTCTAGCCACCCAGTATCTAAACCAGTATTAAAGGTTGCCTGGGTATTTATTCTCATGCTCAGTCAAGGTCTGGGACACCCACGTCTCTAAATCTTTGCAGACTACTAACTGTCCCTAGCCCCCACATCCAATCAGGTGCCAAACCATTGCATCCCACCTCTGAAACTGTTCTCTAATCTACCCAATCCCCTCAACTCCCACTGCCAGCATGCCTCTGGCTACCCAGATCATTGCAATGGTCTCTTTTTTTTTTTTCTTTTTGTAATTGTGGTAAAATATACACAATATAAAGCTTACCATTTTAATCATTTTTTACATGGACAGTTCAGTGGCATTAAGTACATTAACACTGTTGTGCAAGCATCACCACCGACCAACTCCAGAACTTTTTCATTTCCCAAACTTAAACAATTACTACCCATTCTGCTCCCCACTGAGCCCCTGGCAACCACCACTGTGCTTCCTCTCTCTACGTTGGACTACTCTAGGTAGCTCACATAGGTGGAATCATACAATAGTTGTCCCTTTTTGTCTGTACTGGACTCTTAGCTGATCCCCTTGCCCAGACTCTCCCCTTCTGTCAATCCTTTACACAAGGGTGCCAGATTGACTTGTCTTAGACCCCAACTCAGAGCAGGACACTCCTTCTTTCAAAGAACCTCAGTGGTTTCCTACTGCCTAAGTCTTCTGTGTAAATTCATCTTTCCAACCAATTCCTCTTTTTTGTCCCCCCATATATCTTCCTTACTACTTAAATTGCTTGCACAAGAAAACCCCCAGAAGATTTCAAGCATAAGCACAGGCCACCACAACCCAGTGAACTGCTTGCAGAAAGGTATATTCTGACCTTTCCCAGCTGTGTCTTTACTTAAATTCATTCCCTTATTTCTTCATTTCCATATGTCCAAATCTTACCCACTTTCCAAAGCACATCTCAAATTTCACTTCTATTAATCCCAGTGCAGAAGTAATGGGAATTTATGAAGATCTAGTACAAGTAAACCAATAATTCTATTAAATATATAGCCAACGGGACTGCATCCACACAACTCCACGAACAGCTGTAAAAGTGGTAGCTAGTGGGTTCAAACTCACCACAATTCCAGGATATTTGAAGAAACTTAGTACAGCAGCTGATGTGCCCCCTGATATTGGTCAGAGAAATTTCCTCATTATAGGCCTGAAAGCAAAGAAGAAAATTCCTGGTACTATTTAATATGTTGTTAGCCCTGGAGAAACAGCAGTTTTAAGCTGTCAGATTGGTGCCAGGGTTGTTTGTTTTCTTTCTTTCTTTCTCCCCACTCTTTTCTTTTTCCTTCCTTTCCCCTTTCCTCTTAGTTTTTTCCTTGGTCCCACCTTCTAGGACTTTCACAGGTATCCTGAAGGGCATTCATAGTGATTAAAATCTCTAACAAACTCTACCTTTCTCTATGTAAAGGCTACAGAGAAAAGCCCAGTGATCTGAAAGACAGTCACCCAGTGACCTGAAAGATAGTCACATAGGCTAATTCTTACAAAAGATGCCCCTCAATGCTGTTTCTATGATATGGGTAGGTATATACTACATGGGTTTTGAGATAACACTTAAGATTTATTGCTCAGGATAGTTCTAGACCCAGGAAGTGAAAAAGAAGGGAAAACACCCATTCTGCTTCTTAGAGTTGAAACTGGCTAAGACATTCCAAACCACTGATCAGAACTAAGTTGTACAACACACAATATCCTCTGCATCTCAATACTCTGGTCTTGTTCCTTTCCTTATTAGCTATTTGAGAACAGCCATTAAAGCTAATATTTATCAGTTGGCCTCATCCTTTCCTCTCAGGTAATCACACTGGAAATAGTGAAAAGAAAATGAAGATAAATACAAAAATTCCTAATTCTTCCATAGTTCCTTCCAGACTTTTTAGTCCTGTACTTAACACAAGAACAAACTCTTCTCCATGACTCTTCACAAGCATGACTTAAAAATAACTATACAGCATCCCATTGTGTTAAGTTTACCATAATTTATTTAGTCATTCCCTAATTATTGGGCACTTAGTTTAAACAATGCTACAATAGACATCTTTTTCAGAGAAATTACTGGGTCAAAGTAATATTTAAGGCTCCTGATAAATATTGCCACAGTGCTTCTCCCCCCAAATTCTACCATTTCATACTCCCACGAGCAGTGTATGAGCATGTCCAGGTCAGTACACTTGCCAACATGAAGAAACCTCATTTAAAACAGTCTTTGCCATTTTTATAGGTGAAAAACAGCATATATGCCCACCCAATCTCCTGTCTCAACAAATGCAGGATGTTATTATTTTCTTCTCTTTAAAAGCAGGAAATCCATGTCTCTTTATGCTTTTTTTGTCTGAAGAACTGGGAGGAGTGATTTGTAACATCTTAACAGTAAGGAGTCACAGGACAGTTACCAGAACCTCTTATCTAATGCAAATGTGAATTATAGTTCTTGATGTACCACATTTCCAATCATACCTAATTTCCCATTATTGCCTTATCAGTTAACTCGTGCAGTTAGCTCCTTTCTTCTTGTTAGGCTTGGGGGTGGGGGGCAGGGTAAGTCCTCAACCAGGAAACCAAACCTGTCCTCAGAAGCAGCATGTGTGCTTGTAAGATGTGATTTCAACATTTTCTGGTTTAAAAAGTAACTATGATTCATGGTGGTCTTGAGATTTTCTTTTTTTTCTTTCCTTTTTTTTTTTTTTCCAGCTGAGAACACAATGGAGAGGGATTTTCAATTCAGTTCATTACCCATCTTTCCTGCTCCATTTCAATCCAAGCCCTGTCCCAGTCAATAAAAGTAGGAGAAATATCCTTTGAAGATCTCAAATTACTATTGGGAGGACAAGGAGAACTTAAGTATTCTTTTAAACTTCTTAGTTATAGTGAAGTAAGTCCAAATAAACCAGAAATAAGGTAGCTCTGAAATTTGTTCCTAGCAATTAAAATTTCATGATTTTTAAATTATGGCCTTTTATAATGAATGTAGGCAAACTGGTCAAAAAATATATTTTCTTAGGCCTCAATCAAATTCTAACATGGATATCTATTACTTTTATACAAAAGTATTAGCTTTCTTGGTTTTATGTAAACAGACACAGAACAAGCTAGACTGAAATAATTTGGGGTTTGGACTGTTTACCGTATAATTTTTCCTGGTAGACTTAACTACTAATTGTATGGTAAACTAGTTGTGGGTCATTTATAAAGTAAGTATTTCTTAAATGAATTTAAAAAGTGTTTTTATTTGGAATGTTTCCTCAAACTGCAACAGAATATGTGAACTTTTCAACTTTTTATGAAAAACGTTTTAAACATCTTGGGTTTGCATTTTTAAATGTTTTTGTTAAGGAAGACAGTTATCAGCAAACTTCCCTGTGGAAACTGCCACACAGTAGGTATGTTTAAAATTCTTTATATAATTAATTCAAAATCTGGGAGACATTGCATCTAAACAATCACTTCAAATTAGGTATTTTTCTTTTGCTTTTGGTATTGAGGTTTATATTTATTTTCTATGCCATAACTGCTTTAAAAGTCAGTTTTATTTTTTATACTCTCTCCCCTAAGAAGTATTGCTTTATGTAAAACAATATTCCAATGTGTTTCATGTCCTTCTGCTTATTTCAAAACACACAAATCCAATGAGGAGACTGTGGGCAACAGTAGAAAAGTTTTGATCCTGTATAGGATTAGAAAAAATGGAAAGACTTTATTTAATTTCATTTTCACTAAAGCAGAGGCAATTGAAAAGGCATAAGAAACAGGTTGGTTAGGAATAATTTATAATGCTTCTTAGACGCCTACTGAAATATTAAAGTAGAGGCTAGTTTTTTGGAAAAAGAAAAAAAAAAGGAACCCTACCAGATTTCTAAAAACATCATAAAATGACTCATACACTATAAAACTAAGGCTGTCAGTGTTATTGCTAAGTGATAAAAGTATTTTATGTATAAAAAATTATATATAGATCAGAATGTTCATAAAGTGCTCAAGAAAATATGCCAATTTGCCAGTAGTGGTTATCTTTGTGAGTACAATTACAGGGACTTCTATTTTAGAAGTTAAACATTTCCATAATTTTTGGCTTCTCTATCATAAACATGTGTTCTGTGATAAATTATAATAAAGTTGACTTTTAAATTCATGCCATCAAATAATAAAAAAATAGATTAGAAAAGTAATTTCAGAAATAGATTCAACAGCAAAAACAATACACCAACGTGGGGGGAGCCATTCAATAAATATTGAGGCAATAATGGGGTATCAGTAAGAAATTGCCTGTATCTTACACCCCACAAGGAATCTGCGTTAACCTACAGTTGATGCTCTCTGGACACTTTTTGTGAAATCATTAAAGTATAAATGCCTAGCAACAAACTTTAGTCAAATGAACCTTAGTTCAAGTCTTGATATTACCATTTACCTTTTGGTACGTTGGAAGGTTACCTCTGAGCCTCAGTCTCCTAATTTGTAAAATGTAACATACGACCTTCAAAGGGCTGATGTGGTGATTAAATGAGATGATGTGCAAAAGTACACAGGCCTGTGCCCGAGTGTGGTAGGCACTGAACATTAGTGTGTTATGTGTGTAATATAACATACTTTGGAAGGAATATAGTGGCCAGAATCTAACAATTGAAATTAAAGAGATCCAAATTTGAATTCCAGTTCTGCCAATTATAAGTTTTGTGATTTTTGACAAATTCAGTTTCCAATCCCAATTTATAATTTACAAAATACTTTTTTCTTCTTCTTCAGAGACAGGATCTCGCTCTGTCACCCAGGCTGGAGTGCATTGCCCTGATTATACCTCACTGTAACCTCAACCTTCTGGGCTCAAACCATTCTCCCACCTCAGCCCTCCAAGTAGCTGGGATTACAGGCACAAAACACCATGCCCAGCTAATTTTTTCATTTTTCATAGAACGGTCTTGCTATGTTGCCCAGGCTGGTCTCAAACTCCTGGCCTCAAGTAATTCTCCTGTCATGGCCTCCCAAAGTCCTCAGATTATAGGCTTGAACCACCATGGCTAGCCTAAAATTCTAATACTAACCCTGATTCTAATTTTACTGAGTAAACTGAGGGGATTAAAGAAGCTTAACTAATAAAATAACAGTAAACTGTTTAACAGTGCCTGGAAGATAATAGGCACTGAACATAAATGATCTACAGAGTGGTATTATGCATCATTGAAGAGTATCTGGAGATACTAACTAAGATATCTCTCTAATGACAACAAAGTAATTGTTATCTTTACTTTCACAAAAAGACCAATTTTGGCAGCTCTCATTCTTCTTCATGTATGTTCCCCTAACACTCTACATAGCACTATCATGGCTCTTGTCATATGTCACAGTCTCTGGTTTGCCCATCTTTTCCACTTTACCAATGGTATATTGAAAAGATTAAATCTCAAGACACTATAAAAAATCAACAATAATTACGGCCGGGCGCGGTGGCTCATGCCTGTAATCCTAGCACTCCGGGAGGCGGAGGCAGGCGGATCGTTTGAGCTCAGGAGTTCGAGATCAGCCTGAGCAAGAGCAAGACCCCGTCTCTACTAAAAACAGAAAGAAATTAGCTGGAAAACCAAAAATATATAGAAAAAATTAGCCGGGCATGGTGGCGCGTGCCTGTAGTCCCTGCTGCTCAGGAGGCTGAGACAGGAGGATCGCTTGAGCCCAGGAGTTTGAGGTTGCTGTGAGCTAGGCTGATGCCACGGCACTCTAGCCAGGGTGACAGAGCAGGACTCTGCCTCAAAAAAAAAACCACAATAATTACAACACATCACTTCCACAGTGCTTATCTTCATAGTTCTTTCACTTTTTTCTTAGTTACCCTTCAGAAGAACTGTGTAGCAGTTTTCGTAGGGCTATTTTAAGGCCCTAAATATGTTCTTTTGCACATTCGTGAGACAAAATCCATGTCTTTTTCTAGTCCACACATAATCTATGACTCTGGCTTGACATTATGCTTGCTTCTAACCTCTTAGAGCAAGGTATACCCCACTCCACATGACATCTGTAACAACAGGCATACTTAGTTGTAGCACAAATAAATTTTATACATTGGTCAAAATTTGGCAGTGTATTGATAAAGGGTTCATAGCAAGGATCACTAGCACATAGAAGATGCATAGTAATACGGATTAGATCAATTATGAAAGATTCTGTTACAAATACAGATACATTTTCGCAGTCCTAATTTCCCTGCTCTCGATTAAGGATTTTTGCAAATGTTTGGGTAATGGGCCCTTGCTCAGTACCATTATGTGCTTATCACTATGTGGGACATGGTCACTCTCTCTGAATACTGAAGGTTGTTACATAAACTCTGTATGTATGATCTTCTTTGTTGAGGTTAAGTTTGCTATTAAAACAAATCTGCCATTACAGCAAAATTCTCCTTAATTATCAGCTTAAACACCTGGCTTATGAATGAGCAGTTTGTTCCTGCAGTGACATAAAAATATAATCTTATTATAAGGAGTCAATAATGGATTAAAACATTCTGCTGTCAGTAAAGAAAGTCCTTGCCTCACAAACCCAATGTGTAGGCTTTTATCAATTCCAGAATAAATGATAGGAAACAAAGGTCCCTCTTAAAAATCATAACATTCCCCCTTTTTAACAACTCTCTTTTTGTGCAAAGTATGCAGGGTGTTTAAAATGTCTGATATACAGAATTTGTCCTCAAGTTGTTTAGTTGAGAAGGAAAAGGAAGACACCCCCCTGCAACTTGCCAACTAATAAAGTAGAAATTATAAGAAGACAAAACATGACAAATAGTATAGAGGTATAAATAAAATGTTACACATAATTAATGTAACAACAGCAAATAAAATGAACTAACTGGGAAATACTTATAAAATACTTTCTAATAATGTTTTCCCACTAGAAAACAAAAAAAATTCCAGCAGTTTAAGTGCAAGGAAATCCTTATCCGTATTTTTGTTGCTAAGTGGATGTGCCTTGGACTAGGTGGATAAACCGGATGGTTTGTTTTAGATCAGCACTCCGAGTGATAAACTATAGACGGAAACACAATATTAACCCAGCACAATAGCTGTGTTCAGGGGTCAGCAACCATTCCATCCTGAACATCCAGTCAGAGTCACTACTGGAGAACAAGAATGCCATCCAAGTTTCCACATCTTTAAACACTTTGTAATTTTTTTTTATTGTAGAAAAGAACTGCTATTAGTAACTGCCAGGCTTTTGTTGTCATTAGGGATTTTCTGACCAAATTGGCAGAAGTAACTGAGTTCAGGAAGAAAAGAAAAAGATGTGTTCATGTTCTTTCCCTCTTCCTTCTTACATAATGCATAACAAATGAATTCAGTTATAGTAAATTGAGAACTGTCAGAGTTAATAGAAATCAACCATTGGATGTTAAACTATAGTGTAATACATTGCTCAACCCACATCATGTGACTGTATTCACTGAGAACTTATTTTCTTAATTAAAAAGTAATGAAAACAAAAGCTGGAACAATGTGAGCATCAAAATAAATAGCATGGGATTATAACCCACAGAATAAATATCCCTGAGTCCATACTAATATAAATAATTGAAAAAATAAGTAAATAAATGGGGGAGAAATGTCAGCTCTTTCTTACATAAGAATTCTAATTAATAAGTGTAGAAGGAATGAGAGAAATAGAAAATAATCATTAAAACACCATAGGAGGCCGGGCGTGGTGGCTCACACCTGTAATCCTAACACTCTGGGAGGCCGAGGCAGGCAGATCGTTTGAGCTCAGGAGTTCGAGACCAGCCTGAGCAAGAGTGAGACCCCGTCTCTACTAAAAATAGAAATTATATGGACAACTAAAAATATAGAAAAATACAGAAAAAATTAGCTGGGCATGGTGGCACATGCCTATAGTCCCAGCTACTCTGGAGGCTGACGCAGGAGGATTGCTTGAGCCCAGGAGTTTGAGGTTGCTGTGAGCTAGGCTGATGCCATGGCACTCTAGCCTGGGCAACAGAGTGAGACTCTGTCTCAAAAACAAAACAAAACAAAACAAAACAAAACAAAACAAAACAACAACAACAAAAACACCATAGGAGGCCAAGCGCAGTGGCTCATGCCTGT
>CM052442.1:124223814-124238811 GCA_028533085.1 Varecia variegata
ACAAAAACACACACACACCATAGTAATAATTGTTATAAGCAAGATCCACTGATGAATGCTAAAATTAGTGAGCAGGATATTTACAGTCTCAACATATCTCCCCCAACATACTTATTAATTACAAAGGAAAAATAATTTTGATAATGGTTATACAAGATGTTAACATTAGAGGAAACTGTAAACTGGTTATTTCAAAATAATTTTTTAAAAAATAAGAAAACAGAAAATCTAGAAAAGAGAGAAAATAGTCACCTTTAACGCCAATACATCATGTGTATCTTTCTTTCTAGTCTTTTTATCTATGTATTTTAACAGCTGTAATCATACTATACATAGAATTTTATATCTTGCTCTTTAAAAAATATAATAAAATCTGATAGCCTTTTAAATATTACTTTATTGCTCTTTGTAAAGCTGTGTGTATTATTAAAAAGGGAAACATTATATAATTTACAAGTGATATTTTTTATATATCAAGAAAAAGCAGAAAAAATAGAAAATAATCATTGCAGCAAACCTGTTGTAGCAAACTGGTTTTAAGCCACAGTTATTAATATTTATGGTATCCACCTTCCAACAATAATATATTATATAGTTCCTAGCTGGTTATGGTGGCTCATGCCTGTAATCGCAGCACCTTGGAAGGCTGGCCGGGCATAGTGGAAGGCCAGGGCAGGCAAATCACGTAAGTCCAGGAGTTCAAGACCAGCCTGGGCAACACAGCAAGACCCATCTCTACAAAAAATTTAAGAATTAGCCAGGGTGGCCTGAAGTCCCAGCTACTCAGGAGGCTAAGGCAGGAGGATTGTTTGAGCCCAGGAATTTGAGTTTACAATGATCTATGATTGTGCCACTGCATCCCAGCCAGGCAACAGAGTGAGACCCTGTCTCAAAAAGAAATCATTTATCAAGCACTTATATCACAGAAGCAGTGTGTTAGGTCCTAGAAATATAAAATCACATAATATCCCTGACTTTTAGGAGCTCAGGTTTAGATGGAAGTGAGACACAGAATGTGTAAGTATAAACTATAAGTATGTATTAATACAAAGTTTACTTTTATTTTTGAATAATTTAAACTTTTATGTTAATTTTAAAAAACATGACATGCCCAAAATAATTGTTATTGTATGGTATTTATAAATGTTCTTCAAATCTGACTTTCTTACCAGAATCAATACTTTGAGTCCAAATATATGACAGGCTGGAAAAGGCAAAACTTTTATAAAGACAGAAAAAAGAGTAGCGGTTGTTGGAGATTAGAGGTAGAAGAAAGGGACCGACTATAAGGGGGCATGGGAAAACTTCTGGGGGTGATAGAAATATTATGTATCTTAATTGTGGTGACAGTTAAAGACTATATACACTCTCAAAACCCACACAACTGTACACCTAAAAAGAGTAGATGTTATTTTATGTAAATTATACCTCAATAAATCTGACATAAACACGTCTGATTTTCTTGCAATGAAATATATATCATCTAAATATTTATATAAAACCATTAAGAAGCTTAAATAAGTTATGGGTACCTTCGGCTTAGAAATACAAAACCTACTTTCTGTGACTATTGGGTACAAACAATTAAGTAACTGAAAAAATTTACAACCAAGTGAGAGGGCCCTTTCAAATATAACTGGAATTATATTATTATTCACTGTCTCAGAGATCTGAGTTTATTTCCTTTACACATCCTTGCTTTATTACTGGCTCGCTACATGACCTTAAGCAAATTACTTAATCTCTAAGCTTGTATTATAATCATCTGTGTAGTAATGACTGTTATATTGCCATTACATGCTCTTAAGATTCTTAGTATTGCAGTATATGATGATTTATATTTAACTATCTGTTCTGCCTTTGGAGGGACTGCTTCATAATTCCAGAGGTATATTAGAATACTCTCTGAGTTGATATCTCCAGTGATGCAGCCATTAAACTAACATCTTTCTTTTCCCCAGCTCCTCCATCATGGCCCTTGATGGTCCCAATTTAATTTTCCTTAGGTCATTTAACCTTTTCTAATATCAACCGACTGTAGTAGTTCCATGATTCATAATATGGTAATCAGGGCTAAATAATGAAAAGTTCCTGATTCAGATCTGATGTCTTACAGGTACTGCAAACTCAACAAGTCTATAGCAGACATTTAGATAACTAACCCAACACCCACTGCCAGTCCTCCTCTCTCTATCTTTAGTATAGAGCTACATGCTCACTTCTCCAATCTCCCTCGCCGTTACTAGAAGCCAGTGGACTCCATTCTGGACAAGAAGATGTAAGCTGAAATCTGCTGGAGGCACTGGGGAAAGCCTTTCTTGATAAAGAGAACAGATCCAACCAGCATCTTTCCCTTTCTCCTTCTTCCTGCCTTGAATTTATGTCTCAAGGCAGCTTTAGATATGATATCTACAGTTGTAACGATGAGATAAATGAACTTATTATGAATAATACAACAAGTATGACACCACAGAGTGCTGTATCAGTCCTAAAAGAGCCTATCTTTAGACCTCGTATGATATGAGATTTTATAAAACCTTGTTGCTTAAGCCATTCTTGGTTGGGTTTGCTCTTGCTTGTGGCTTAAAGCATTCCTAACTTACACAATGTCCAAAACCCAAGTCATCTCCCCCAATGCCATACTTTCTCCTATTTCTAAATTACTCAGTGGGTTAATGGCATCATGTTAGAAACCCAATGTCACCTTTACCTCCTTTCTCTACATAACTCTTCGAACAAATACACAGGTAATAGATTAGCAAATGCCACTGTCTTCATTTAAAATGTCTCTCCTTATTTTCCATTTCTAATGCCACTCTCATTTGCTAGACTGTCCTTCCTAATCCATCTTCTACACTGCCATCAGTTAAACTTCTAAAACACAGCTCTAATTAAATACTTTCCTGCTTTAAAATCTTTAGCTTTGCCTAAAGAAAAAGAAAGTTCAAATTCCTTAACGTGACATAAAACTCTCGGTAACATTTTCAGCCTCATTTATTGCCACTCCCTCTATGCTCACCATGCTTCAGCAACCTGCTGCTGTTTTACTCAGGTTACTGAGCCTTAATTCACTATGTTCCCTGTACCTGGGATCCCCTTCCCCCTTCCCAGATTCTTCCACCATGTTCCAGAGGACTAAATACTTGTAGGACACGTGTAATACCACATTTAGGTTATAAGTGCCACTCTATTATCAGATAGGGTTGGGTTCAAATTGTAGCTCTTCTATTTACATAATAGCTCAGAGACCTTAACTAAGTTGCCCAATTTTCAAAACCTCAATTTCTTCATTTGTAGAAGAAGAATTAAATAATAGTAGACTGGTTTGACCATTAAGCTAAATTATTCATGTGAAGCATTTGGATGCTCTGTACGTGACACTATGGCTGTTTTAGCCATCTTTGTTTTCCCAATGCCAAGTCTAGTGCCTGGCATATATAATCAATGTTCAAAAAATACAGATTGAGTGAAGAATTTTTCAATATAATTACTATATGTAATTAGTGGGTTCTTGTGAATATTATTTAAGGCTGGTTTTTAAAAGCTGCCTTTAGTGACTATGATATATTAATATTTTAGTGATTACGATACTATGACTTAAAAAATTATTTTTTCTTACATTACTTATGAGATAAATGTGCAATAATTCTGACTAGAGTCTGAATACAACCACATGGTCCTCACCAATTGTTTCTATACTTTATCTCAAATATATATTTCAGGAATTTTCAGTCAATGTTTAAGAGAATTCATTTGTTTCTTTTTAAAATCAAGAGGTGTTTTCCTATTCACACTCTCGTAATACAACTGTATTTTGCAAACTGAAATATACATGCATACTACAGGTGATAAATGGGGCCAAAAGGGTATAGGTGAATAAATACAAACCAGTTACAAGTGTCAGGATGTCAATTTTAAGTATAATACATGTTTAATTACATGTTAAGTGGTGTATTATTATCATTATGATATTTTTATTAACTGTAAAAAAATTCATGCTAGACCTAGGAATACATACATATATATAACTTTTAAAATTTGATACTTTAAGTGTCTCCTCAAAAAACCCTTAGGAGAAATGGTAAGTGAAACAATATAACTCAAATTATTGCTAAAACACACATTTACAAGTAAGTATTAAAAATCTGTTAGCCTGATAGTTCCTGTTTCATATTACTTTAAAAAGGAAATTAGCGGGCTGGGCACAGTAGCTCAGGCCTGTGATCCTAGCACTTTGGGAGGCTGAAGGGGGAGGATTATTTTTTGGAAATAATTAGCTGGGCATGGTGGCATGCAATACCTATAGTCCTAGCAATTAAGGAGGCCGAGGCAGGAGGATCACTTGAGCCCAGGAGTTAGAGGGTACAGTGAACTATGATATAATGCCACTGCACTCCAGCCTCGGAGGCAGAGCAAGACCCTGTCTCAAAAAAAGAAAAAAAAAAGGAAATTAGCCAATCTTTCCCCTTTGATTCCATCTATAATATACACCTATTATAACCTATTATATACCAGTATTTATTTAACCTACCTAAACACTTGTTAGTTCTACATGTTCATTACCAGTGTGCTAAAAAGCTGTTTACTAAGGAATTACAGTAGAGTTGTAGGTTAAGAAATGCCAGTGCCTGTTTCTAGAATTTCTAAATTCATAATTTTTCTTGCTTCTTAGTAGACATAAGATAAATTTAAATTCACAGTACCATGTGCAATTAAGCACTTAAAATATATTTTCTAAAAGATGATTACAAATTCTTTTCCTTCATTCTTAATGAGCCAGAGTAAATGTGAGGTGTCACTATAATGAACCATAAATGCTTTGATGAAACCAAAGAATATTGTCATTCTAGCAGCATCTATATTTAATCCCAAAATTCCATGACAAATATTCTTGTCAAATAATATTAAGGTAATACTACAGAGCAGCTTTGGATACGTGGAGTTTGCCCTTGCAACTGACAGCCAATTTGTGTTAATATTAGCCCCCTGTAATCAGTAAGAGTGCTTATCCTGAGATTATATTTGTCTTTATGCACGCTAAATCCTCCTCTTTCTCCTAGAGATTATTCTAGGAAAGGAGAAAGACTCACCAGTGTAATAAATACATATGAATTACAGAGCTATACTCAATATAGAATAAAATGCCATATTTAGGGAAGATTAATAGCTATTAATTTCAAGGGTATGTGTTCACTTCTCTACACACACACACACACACACACACTGTCCTATGCACAAAGACTGGTCTAAGAATAGATAACTTACAGAATTTTAGAGCTAGAGGAGACCTTAGTGATAATTCAGTGCAAATGTTCATTTTTAAAGATGTGTATACTAACACCTAAGAAAGCTGAGGGCCAAAGAAATTAGAAAACTTCTCAAGTCAGTCAGTCTATGGCAAAGCCAGGGCTAAGAACCCTTGTTATCTGCTCCTGAATATATCCTCAACCTTCAGTTTGGTTTTTTTGTTTGTTTTAATGAGATTAGAGTCTCACTCTGTTGCCCTGGGCAGAGTGCAGTGGCATCATCATAATATACTGCAACCTCAAACTCCTGGGCTCAAGTGATCCTCTTGCCTCACCCTCCCGAGTAGCTGGGACTACAGGTGTGCACCGTAACGCCCAGCTAATTTTTCCGTTTTTGGTAGAGCCAGGGTCTCACCCTTGCTCAGGCTGGTCTCGAATTCCTGAGCTCAAACAATCCTCCCACCTTGGCCTCTCAGTGTGCTGCGGTTACAGGCATGAGCCACCATGCCTGGCCCAGTTTGGTTTTAAAGAGAGCATAAAATCATAAAACGCTATTTGTATAGATTACTCAGCAGCCAGTACAAATGAGTCAGAACTCAAACTTGCTCACTGGGTCTTCTTTTTTTATTTTTTGAGACAGAGTCTCAGCTCTGTTGCCCTGGCCAAAGTGCACTGGCATCGTTGTAGCTCACTGCAACCTCAAACTCCTGGGCTGAAGCAATCCTCCTGCCTCAGCCTCCTGCTCAGGCTGGTCTCGAACTCCTGGCTTCAAGCAATCCTCCTGCCTTGGCCTCCCAGAGTACTAGGACTATTGGCGTGAGCCACCTCACTCAGCGTACACTGGGTCTTTATTAGTTAATGACTGAAGTAGTCAGGTTTTATCTAAGATTAACATGATAATCTCACCAGGTATGAAATCAAGTAAGCATTTTAATTCATGTTTCAGGCATGGGAAAAAAAAGAAAGGGCCAAACAAAGGTCTTGGCTAATGATCTAACAGAAGGTTTCATTTCATTTCATGCATTTGACAGGGTCTTGTTATGTTGCCCAGGCTAGTCTCAAACTCCTGGCCTCAAGTGATCCTCCCATCTTGGCCTCCCAAAGTGCTGAGATTACAGGCAGGAGTCACCATGTCTGGCCTCCATTTTATTACTATTACTTTACCATTAACATATTATAAAAACTCAGGCCAGAATCCTTTTACCTGTAGTAATGCACTTTTCTATATCAGATATAAGACTTTTAAAAAAATAATCAGAGACCAGTATGATCGGTACACACACACACACACACACACCCCGTTTAAAATCGCCCCAGTGCTCTAATTTACAATTGTGTTTTTATTTTCTGTTGGTGGAAATCCTGAAAGTAAAAGAGTGCTAAACAAATACTATCCCAGCAATAATGCAAAGAAGAGAATGTCTGGAATGAGCAGGAGAGCATACACATATGAACCATAACGGGTTCTTTCATAGGAAATGTCTCCCTCTTCTATGTGGGTGCTATGGTCTGAATGTGTCCCCCCAAAATTCATATGTTAAAACTTAATCACTAATGTGATAGTATTAACATGTGACGGCTTCAGAAGGTGATTAGTGACCTTATAAAAAAGGGTGAAGGGAGCACCCTAGTCCCTTTTTGCCCCATCTAACTCTTCTGCCATGTGAGGACACAGTGAGAAAATGCCATCTATGGAACAGGCCCTCACTAGACACCAAATCTGCTGGCACCATGATCTTGGACTTCCCAGCCTCCAGAACTGTGAGAAATAGATTTCCATTATTTATGAATTACCCAGTCTGCGGTATTTTGTTATAGTAGCCTGAACTAAGACAGTGTGTTAAGAATAAGGACAGAAATCTCTGAAAACACATGTATCGGGCTCCCCAGGATTATGCAAAATTAGAAGGTCACTTTTGTCTTCTTTCTCAATCATCTACACCCTCAAGAGGAAACAATATGGTTTCTTGTTCTCACATAAAATAACTCAATCTGCAAGAACTTATGAACATACTCCATATATCCAAAAATGTGGTAAGATATTGATTGTAACTTCTAAGACTGTTAAGTCATGAAATCCTATCTTAATATTAACATAGCATATTTCTCATTTACACTTAACTGGTAAGTAACCCTTATTAGTGGTTAAAATAGATGTTTATTAGAATTTTATATACACTGTGGAAAAATCCTAAAACAATAGTATTTCTCATAGCACAGCCTAATAAAATGAGGAAGGGAAAAAGTACATAGTGTTTTCAAGAAGCCAGAATATAATGGAGGACACAAATAGGCGCAATCACTACTTCCACTATTCATTTAATGTTCAATTTGTGCTCAAAACAGAGCTAAATGCTTTGTTTTATGTGTATAATTTCATTTAATCTTACAACATCCTTATGCGATTACTCCCATTTTACAGATGAGGAAACTGAGGTCTTAGAGAAGGTGAAAAAAAAAAACTTGCCACTGTCACTCTACCATTAAATAGCAACCGTGGAAAGAAAGACCCAGGATGCAACTGTTACTATATTGTATAAGTGAATAAACAATTGCAACTCAGTATGTTAAGCACTATTATAGAAATATATACAAAGTAAAAAAGTAACAAAAGAGTGCTGAGCTTTGAAGGGGGGTGGGCAGTAGGGTGGAGTTAGGAAAGGTTTCACACAGGAGACCTTAATCACTGAAAGACAAATAGAAGTGCCCTAGGCAGATAACCTGGAAATGAGTGTGCCAGTCTGGGGTTACAGCACAGAGACAAAGGCATAGAGGCAAGGAGAAAAGGAAACATACAAAGAAATGTAAGTAGCTAGCAAGTGCGGGCTAGGCTGTAGGGTTCTACTTCTGAAAGGTTGCCAGTATTCACTTAAGGGTTGTTAGATATCACGAAATGTTTTCTTGACTGTTCTGGATTTTTCCTCCTTGAACAGCTTCCAAGGTAACTATACAAAAGGTAAGAAGTAACCTAAAATCTATAGAAGACTTTTTCCCCTTGATATCACCACTAAAACACAGACTGGAAACTTCAGAAGATAATGGATAAGTATCTATTTTCAAAGAATTTAGTTAAAGAAAGGATACAACATAGATCTCACTCACTGTATCAAACACGTCACAACCATGTTGTGAGCAGGACATTAACATAAGATTCCCTAATATTAACAAATACATTATTTTTAGTTCTCACTTTGGTAAACACACCCTTACCTTGCTTGGTGATACTTTATCTTGTTTTCAACTTGAGAATCTTTCTACTTCAGTGATCCTCCACCCCAAGACGTGTAAACAATACAGATCTTGTGGTTTCTTCACAAGTTCCCACCCCCACTTTAATTTCACACACAAACCAATGTAAGTTTGTCTAGACTTGTAATAACATCTCAATTGTTAAGGAAAATTCTGAATTGACCTCAGCTCTGTTAAGGTATAATATTATGAATCTACTGTGTAATCTTAAAGTAAATGATCTTCTTCCTATATTTTTCACTCCATGAAAACAAGATTATCACCTCAAAATATTGTGAAACTGTTGAGAATTGAATCTGCTGCCCCTTAAATATAGAGCCCAAATTGATAGGTATTTAAAATAACTTAAACAACAGAAACAAAGACAGTTTAAGTAAAAAACAATACTACTATCATGAGACATAAGTAAGCAAAAATATTGGGCAATTGATAGCAAAGAAATAAAATAAAATAAAATAAAATCCTAGCCAGGTGTGGTGGCTTGCATCTGTAGTCCTAGCTACTCAGTAGGCTGAGGTAGGAGGATCACTTGAGTCCAGGAGTTTAAGTCCAACCTGGGCAACAGAGCAAGACCATGTCTCTAAAAAAATAAAATAAAATAAAGTAACTTTTTAAAAAGCCTAGTCAGTCACTATTATAGTGTGGAAACCTATAAATTTGCCAAATAATTAGTTTTACCTCTTTAAATACACTATTTTATTCTATTAATACACTATTTCACTTCTGAAGGATTTTTGTTAAATGTAGGTTAATCAATTTTGGAATTTAAACACATCATTTATTTAACTGAAAAAGAGAAAAAAATTTTATTGTAGGAAGAATTAAAAATATTCTATTTTGTAGGAAAAAGATGAACTTTGTACTGTATCTCTTCTTCTAAAATAGAGGTAAGTTTAAACAGCATGAAGAACTGAAGGAGCAAATTTTCTAAGTCACTCAACAAAAATGTATTCTTGAGCAAAACATGTCCATTAAGGTAGAATAAAAACATAATAAATATAACTACTAAAATATAAGCTGCTGTGATAACTACTAAAACTGTTTAAAGTATTTCTACTAATGGCCAAAGATTTCAAACTGGAATATACGCTGTATGAGGACAGGAGTTTGTGTTTTATTCACTGCCATATCACCAGCACCTACAATACGGACTACCACATAAAGGATGCTCATTAAATGTTTGTTGAATTGAATACTGACTGAATTACTATAAAGCACACTATTTCAAGAAAATAAATTTAACCCGATGTCAAACTTCCCCAGCATGCAGAGTAGCAGTTATAACGCATCTGGGCAGGATTAAACACACCAAGTTTATAGTGAAAATCATGTATATACACAAATAATAATGAAATTGGCAGAAGTAATAATACAGCAATGAGGGTTTGGACTAATTTCAGTAATGTCTTCCCAAACAGCTTGGGAAAGAGAACCTAAAATTTGATTTAAAACATTCAAAACCTCATCTAGCTTCTCTATCACCTCCTTGTTCATGCAATTAACAAATATTTGAGAAAGGTATCATGCTAGGTACAGAAGGAAATATATATATAGTTTTTATACTACAGATGTTTATTACCTAGTAAAATGGGCAAGGTTTTATCAAAAATTATTTTTTATTCTTCACTATTTTAAAGATCTCTTCTTTCTTAATTCTGTGTCTCTGGCAAATATAGAATCTATCTCTGTGCCTCTTCTACAGTACAATGGATAAACTGTGGCATGCTCATAATGTGTAATACAACAAAGAGAATGAACAAACTACAGCTATATACAGCAATATGGTTTAAGCTCATGAAAGTACGCTGAGCAAAAGAAGCCAAACACAAAGAGCACATACTATATTTTTCCATTTTTAAATTAAGTTCAAAAACAGGCAAAACTAACCTATGGTATTAGAGGTAGAATAATAGTTACCCTTGGATGGGAAGTGCCTGAAAAGGTGCATGAGGAGGATTTTAGGTTTTGACAATCCTTCTTGATCTGGGCACTGGTTACAAAAGTATGCTTAGTTTGTGAAAACTCACCTAGCTGTACATTTATGATTTATGCACTTTTCTGCATGCATAATCTTAAAATGTTTAAAATATAGATTTAAACTGAACCTCAACAATAGGCCATCTTCTCATTTACTTTATAGGTCAACAGATAACCTTAGATAAAATCAAATTTTGATTTAAAAACATCTATACTTTAAAACCTCTAAGAATTCCTTTCATATTCTGAAAGAATAAAAACACAGCAAGTTCCTTACTAATAAATGCTTACAGAAGATATTTTCCTAATGGAAATTGAAGATTAATTACCTACATCTTGCCCAAATAATATGTTATTAGAGAAATGAGTAATGATTGCAAAAGTTAAACAAAAAGTTAAAAAGTGGAAGCAAGGAGTTGCTACATTACCATCACTTCCTAACAAGTATATATATAGGTGCCGTCTCCAGCTTCTGAGCCATGGCCTGTTAGGAAGTGTGCCTGCACAGATGAAGCTTCACTCATTCGCCTGCCACTCACAGCAGGGGGTGAGTGACAGGCGAATGAGTGAAGCTTCATCTGTACTTACAGTTACTGTCTCCCATCACTCCCAGATGAGACCATCTAGTTGCAGGAAAACAAGCTCAGGGCTGCCACTGATTCTGCATTATGGTGAGTTGTATAATTGTTTCATTATATATTACAATGTAATAATAATAGAAATAAAGTACACAAGAAATGTAATGAGCTTGAATCATCCAGAAACCATTCCCCATCCCCACCCCCCCAGTCCATGGAAAAATTGTCTTCCACGAAACCAGTCCCTGGTGCCAAAAAGATTGGGGACTGCTGGTATATAGGATCTCAATGGAAAGGATTTCAGGGACATACAGTGGGTTACTTTTAATAATACACTGGCTACATTTAAGTATTTTTAGGAAGCATTATTAGAAACTTCAGTTTTATTTGGGGAAAAGATATCCATCCTACCTTTTCCTCTTTCAAATCCATCTAAAGTTACCAGAATCTTAAAACTCTTTGTTTGGGGTCACCAGAGGGCCATATGTGTGAAATATGAAAGAAGTAGGTTGGAAATGACTAATGCAGGGAAGAGGAAATGGGAAAGAAAATATCCAAATAAAAGAACAAGAAGATGCCAGAACACACATCCATGGATCAGTGGACAAAAGAGGAAAGAAGATAAAACCGGAGATCTTCATTCCTGATTTACAAGGGGCCAGAAGAGGTATCTGTTACATATGAATTCCATTAACAACCTCTTTCCCAAGGTGGAATTGAGGGCAATTGTAGAGAAAGTACTTAATATTTCCTCCCTTAAACTCTAGGGAAGTAAACTGGGTCATACGTATGAGGACTCCTCTTTTGCTAAGGGGTTCTACTCTGTATACATAACTTCAGGGAAACAAACCAAGGTAATCAGTATAAAAATACTCTGACCATAAGTGAAGGACACAGCAGCAATATCACTGAATCTCTTGAATAAACAATTTCCATTTTCACTTTCACAAGTGCATTCAGTCCAACAATCAAACTGGCAATTTGAATTAGGTAGAAAGGTAATTTGATGCCAAGAACGATGTGCTAAACTGGAGAGTGGAAAAATACTTGCTTAGGCCACAGACTATTCAATTGGGATGGATTATTGAAGGGGCTGACGTTGTAAATTTCCTTATGTTGGCAGATCATCTGAAAATACCTTGCTTCAGTTTAAGACTGAATGTTCTTAAATATCTTTTAGATTTCCCAAAGCTTAAATCTGCAGTCAGTTCATTTAGGTTGTGGGAATTAACTTGAGAGCTTTTCTTTCCACAGAGCAAAATTAATGAATCATCTGTCCCTGCGAACAATTTGTGATTCTGAAAGAATTTTAAAGCTATGCTAGGAAAAGCCTGAGGCGCTACACATAAAGGGGATTGTGGCAAAGTCTGACTTCTTAGTAACTACTGTCTCGACATGTTTTTCTTTTGGGGAGCAATGAAATTCCCTACACGGAGTAAGACTTGATGGTACAACCCAACAAATGTGCCCAGTGGGAGACTGGTGCTCCTAGTGACCCTGGGGAAGCAACTGTGGCTGAGCAGCAATGCTGTCACTTCTGCTTCCTCATACTCAAAGCAAAGAAGGAGAGTCCTCACCAGGCTCTAGCCTGTAAGACAATATTAAGGGGAAGCTCTCAATAAATAATGGATTCCTACTGCAATTAAAAAAAAAAAAGGAGGGGGTATGGTGTCACAACATCTGAAAGAAATGAAAAAAAAAATAAAAATTAGAAAAAAAAAAGGAGTGGGGAAGGGAAGGGTTTATGGAAATTTTTAAATGGGAAAGAAAAGGCAGAAATCCAAAGATTTAACACTATCTTTAGAAATTCCAATAGCGCGTAACATTCACAACTTACATTTAGAATGATTAGAATCTATCATACTACCTTCCGTTATAAGCTCCTAAAAGGTAGGAATGTGTGTTTATTCAAAATAAGGCTTACCAAATAGGGATATGTGAGAAGTTATTCCTCTTTTTAACAGCCTTGAGATGAAAGCTGGAAAGGACAGGAACAATGAGAGCCTCTTAGCCAAAGAGAACGGAGGAGACAGAGCCAGAGACTACAGCCTCTCAATTAAATAAGTAGTGACCGCAAAGAAGTTTGCCTAGGTCCTAGTTAAATTTGATATGCTGGTAAGGGATAACAGAACAGCTGGGGACAAAAAGGTGTACGTAAACATCATAGGTACTCAGGTAATAGCTGAAATTACAGGAACAGATGACCTAAACACAGGAGGGGGATGAATCAGGGCCCTATCAGCCTGTGCTGATGCACTGGCCTGCTCCTAAACGAGCTAGCATCAGTTTCTCCACACAGACAGACCGATATCCCGAAGCAATTTTCCATCCAGGTATGAAGTATAGAAAGGAAAGAGAATTAACAATTTTTGAACATCTATCTTATGCTACGAATTTTATGTGAAACATTTTATGTAACCATCATGATCACTTCATTGAAAAAGAAACTGAGGCTTAAAGAATGTAAGTTATTTTCCTGACATCATACACCTATAAATATCAGTTATTTTCCTGACATCACGCAGAACCCCTATGTCTGCTTGGTTCCAAAGCCACAGTGCTATTTCTACAACACAACACAATCACTGGCATAGATTCATTTGGGTATATTCTGCTCAATAGTACTTTTTCTTGCCCTGGAAGATAGGCAACCATGGCCTGTTCTGATTACCTCAATTTGTTGACCTATAGGTTTTGGACCCTTTGCTTTCTCCTAGACCACAATAAGCCACTGATTCCCTAGCTCTTGTCTTAATTGTGGCTCTCAGGCTGTCCGTATTCAGGCCCATGACAGCTGCACAGCTTACTCCTACTACTGAGGAGAAATTGCTGGAACAGTATCATGGAAAAGGCATGCATTAATAGCGGGCAAGTTAAAAACATGTAAGAAGCAGAATTCTACAGGGGTCAGGACTATTAATTAACTCTACCATTCTCATTAGTGGGAAGGATGAGAAAAGAGTCCACAATAGTGGATATTTCAAAAATAATTTAAAGCTTCAGAATTTTTTGTTATTTTGAAGCAGCAACTTTACCTCTTTTCATTTATTCAGTCGAATATTTAAATTTATCTTCCTTCTTATAGTAAATGCAACAGATTGTGGCAATTCAGTCTCCACTCGGATGAAGAGAAGCTAAGAGAAACCTACAATGAAATATTTTAGGAAAATAATCTGCAAAATTTGTCAATCTTATATGAATAATTAAGAATACTAGTTAAAGTCAGGCACAGTGGCTCACACCTGTAATCCTAGCACTCTGGGAAGCCCAACTGGGAGGATCACTTGAGCTCAGGAGTTCGAGACAAGCCTGATCAAGAGTGAGACCCTGTTATCTACATAAAATAGAAAAAATTAGCCAGGCATGATGGCACATGCCTGTAGACTCAGCTACTCAGGAGGCTGAGGCAGGAGGATCGCATGAGCCCAGGAGTTTGAGGTTGCTGTGAGCTAGGCTGATGCCATGGCACTCTAGTCCAGGTGACAGATGGGGACTCTGTCTCAAAAAACAACAAAAAAAGAATACTATTTAATGGTCATGTTTTAACCAAACTCAAGATTATTATCCTCCAAATAGAAATCTAAAACAACTGCTCAAATTATTTCTGACAATCTGAGAGAATAATTTCTCAAGTGTTTCTGATTTTTTTTTTTTTTTTTTTTTGAGACAGAGTCTCACTCCGTTGCCCGGGCTAGAGTGAGTGCCATGGCGTCAGCTTAGCTCACAGCAACCTCAAACTCCTGGGCTGAAGCGATCCTTCTGCCTCAGCCTCCCGAGTAGCTGGGACTACAGGCATGCGCCACCATGCCCGGCTAATTTTTCTATATATATTTTTAGCTGTCCATATAATTTCTTTCTATTTTTAGTAGAGACGGGGTCTCGCTCTTGCTCAGGCTGGTCTCGAACTCCTGAGCTCAAACAATCCGCCCGCCTCAGCCTCCCAGAGT
>CM052442.1:124239311-124268310 GCA_028533085.1 Varecia variegata
TGCCTCAGCCTCCCGAGTAGCTGGGACTACAGGCATGCGCCACCATGCCCGGCTAATTTTTCTATATATATTTTTAGCTGTCCATATAATTTCTTTCTATTTTTAGTAGAGACGGGGTCTCGCTCTTGCTCAGGCTGGTCTCGAACTCCTGAGCTCAAACAATCCGCCCGCCTCAGCCTCCCAGAGTGCTAGGATTACAAGCGTGAGCCACCACGCCCGGCCTCTGATTTTTTTTTGTTTGCTTGTTTTATTGAAAAGTGTTGTTGACAATAAGAATCTAACAGGATTAACATTCCTTTCGGCTGTACTCTGTATCCAAACCTGGTTAATATCCAACAATTTAGCAGCAATTCTCCACCCCCAACTTAAAAATAAATTCCTTTCACAAAGAATTTCAGATTTCTTCAAACGGACCAAATTAATGCCTTACTAAGCAGTATTAAAGGATTTTTATGTCCATGTCTCCCTAATCCTTTCTATTTTGCCATTTCCCACCCCCATTCAGCACAACATCAACATCACAAAAATAAGTTAGCCTGCTGCTTTCAGTACAGATCTACATTTAAGAGAGTTCTACAAGTTATAAGACTACAACTTTTTAGTTCAGTGCATTTTCTCTCATTTATTAGTGTTGATGAGTACTCCTAGTTTGGTGACATTAATACTATTACAATGCTAACACTGTACTAGATGCTTAAATAAAAAGGTAAAGAAGGCATCAAAATCCATTATATAATCATCTGTTGACATGTAGTATTTATTATTTCAGGTGGTAACTTTTAGGCCAGGATGCTTTTTTCCTATGGCTTTCCTAAATGTTCTAATTTCCAGCCAGGCCCCTGGAGGCCCTGAAAGTGAGATGGAGAGTAATTATTAAAAACACAGAGAAAAGATTTGATCTGTCTGAGATTTCACTGAAGAGGACATCACCGAAGAGGAAACACATAAATTGGCTGCAGCAGTGTTCAGCAAAGTGTCTGGTAAAAGTTAGAGCAGTCTTCTGCAGTTATCCCCTCAAAGAGAAATAACGAGGTTCTCTAGGGTAGACGAACCTTGTCAGTCAAGTGAGGGCAAAGTAATAGCAAACAAAAATACAGTCAAGGCCGGGCGCGGTGGCTCACGCCTGTAATCCTAGCACTTGGGAGGCCGAGGCGGGCGGATTGTTTGAGCTCAGGAGTTCGAGACCAGCCTGAGTAAGAGCGAGACCTCGTCTCTACTAAAAATAGAAAGAAATGATCTGGCCAACTAAAAATATATAGAGGAAAAAAAAAAATTAGCCGGGCATGGTGGCGCATGCCTGTAGTCCCAGCTACTTGGGAGTCTGAGACAGTAGTATCGCTTCATCCCAGGAGTTTGAGGTTGCTGTGAGCTAGGATGACGCCACGGCACTCACTCTAGCCCGGGCAACAAAGCAAGACTCTGTCTCAAAAAAAAAAAAAAAATACAGTCAACATACAAAAATTATTTCAAGATGGATCATAGGTCTAGACTTAGCACTGAGAACCGTAAGGCAAAAGACGATCTTCTCAACCTTGAGGTAGGCAAATATTTCTTGGACATGACACATAATACTTAACCATGAAAGGAAAAAGTTCAGCTCATCAAAATCCACCACTGAGAAAATTAGTAGACAGGCTGAGCGTGGTGGTTCATGCTTGTAATCTCTGCACTTAGGGAGGCTGAGGCAAGAGGATCACTTGAGGCCAGGAGTGCAAGACCAGCCTGGGCAACACAGGGAGAACCCATCTCTACAAAAAAATAAATATTTTTTTTAAAAAAAGTAGACAGGCCAGGCTCAGTGGCTCACATCTATAATCCTAGCACTCTGGGAGGCAGAGGCAGGAGGATCACTTGAGCCCAGGAATTGGAGGCTGCAGTTAGTTATGATCACACCACTGCACTCTAGCTGGGGCAACAGAGTGAGATCCTATCTCAAAAAAAAAAAAATAAAAAATAAAAAGTTAACCAGGAGTGGTGGCTTACACCTGTAGTCCTAGCTACTTGGGAGGGAGGACCACTTGAGCCCAAGGTTATAGTGAGCTATGGTCACACCACTGCACTTCAGCCTGTGCCACAGAGGGAAACCCTATGTCTAAAAAAAAAAAAATACATAGTATTAATAATTTTTGCTGGTATGCTAATGCTAATAGAGATATATATTAAAGTTTTGCAAAAGAAATTAATTTCCCACCTTGTCAAAATATGCCTAACATCTAAATTCCTAAATTCACTGTGAGTAAAGGTATTTGATGACAATGGCCAACACAAATAAGTATAAAATTTATGTAAATATTTTCCCCTTTCTCCTGATTTTTCACACTAAAAAGCAGAAGGAATTATTTGGCATCTAAGTCCTGGACTTTGGAATTTCTTTGCAATATTCACTAAGATTGCAAATCTTCATTGTGAGAGTCTTGCCCTGATTCACTAAAGAACTGTATATTATAAAAACCTCAAGGTACACAATAATCAGTGACAAAATTAATTGCAATCTAGATCGCTCAGTATTTCTCTCTTCCATACATGATTCTTCTGCACTTAGAGAAAAAGATCACTGTAATAAATGCTGCCTGTGTTCATCTGAAGGAGATTAGGTGCTAGTTATGTTGAAAGATGGAAAAGCAAAAGCTGATTTATCTGCAAATCTATTACACAACATAAAATCTTTTATCTGGCACTTCTAGTACATCTTTATCACAACAACAAATTAAGTTCACAATAAGGTATTGCAAATCCTGAGGTTCCATCTTAATCATCAAAGATTCAATTATATTTAGAATATTTTTAGTGTTAAAAATCATTTGATGGCAAGGCGCGGTGGCTCACGCCTGTAATCCTAGCACTCTGGGAGGCTGAGGTGGGCGGATTGTTTGAGCTCAGGAGTTCGAGACCAGCCTGAGCAAGAGCGAGACCCCGTCTCTACTAAAAATAGAAAGAAATGATCTGAACAGTTAAAAATATATAGAGAAAAATTAGCCGGGAATGGTGGTGCATGCCTGTAGTCCCAGCTACTCGGGAGGCTGAGGCAGAAGGATCGCTTGAGCCCAGGAGTTTGAGGTTGCTGTGAGCTAGGCTGACGCCACGGCACTCTAGCCTGGGCAACAGAGTGAGACTCTGTCTCAAATTAAAAAAAAAAATCATTTGATGATATTCAAAATCTGACAATCCATGAATTTCTATATACTCAGTTTATATTAACTGCACCTCTTCATTCTCTGACTATCCCACATTTCAAATTATAAAATATGAGCTGGAAGGAATCTTATTATCAATAGACAAGAAATGTAATGATTGTAATACTGAAATATTTTTTCCAAGGTCACACAAAATTAATGGCCATATGAAATTCTTTGCTATATTTTTTCCAAGAAAAATGAAGTAACTTCTATAACTACATCCAGAAGTTTGGAGATGCTTTAACTATCCCAAAGCTTTCTTTTCAGACTCAAGCACAGAGGAAATAGGAAGGAATATGAGAAATTAAAAGAGAATAATGGGAGGAAACGGGTAGGTAATAGAGTAATAAGAATGAACCAGATCTTCCTTTCAATCAGTCGCCTTGGAGAAAAGCAAAGGAAAACAGTACAAGAAAAACATTTTTCTTGTCAAAATATGTATGTGAAAATATACATATAAATATCACTGTCTGAGACTACCTGCCAGACCTGGCTGCTAAAAAACAGCTTGGCAGTATTTAGAATTATTTCACTTCTTTATTTTCCAGTATAAATGCTTTATATCAAACTTATGAGGACTGTCATTATTCTGTATCCTAAAGTAAAATTAATAAGTACAAAAATCAACTGTATTACACTGTAAATGGACAACACAGATCAATATTAAAACAACTCTGGTAGAGCAGTGGTTTTCAGAAATTCACTTTAGTCTTTTTTGTTGTTGTTCTGCAGAATTTATATTTGCCAAGAGCCAATTCAATTGTTTCAATTACTTTTACTTCATGTTCATTGTAAAAAAAAAAAATACATTATTCTAGAATGTAATTAACAATCTTTGAAGAGAGGCAAATCCAAGTGTTCAGTAAAACAGATTTCATTTCATTGGGGCATACATTTCTTTGTAAAGATGGATACAATTTGGAGAATACTACTCTGTTAAAACTGGTGTTTTCCAAAAGCAAAAAAGCACAGTAATATATCAAAACATGGAAATGCTAACAAAAAATACTGAATTGATTTTTACATTACAAAGCAGTTAGCAGATAATGAATGTTACAATATTTAATTTTTTCTTTTTTTTTAAATTTTCACCATTTAACAAGAGATAAGAAGTCTACTCTATCATTATTACTAATAAAACATTAAAGTTATTTTTAGAAGTCAGTGGTCCAGAGTCTTGAAAATTGGCTATTCCATCAAATGCGTTTGCTGGCGTTTGAACATCACTTGCTTATTCCCATCTTTGCCCCCTGGACATGCCACTCCCACTCCCCGCAGGTAGAATACCTCCATCTTCCCCACCTACCACCCCCATTACATGTTCCACCTTCCTCTTATTTGACCCAAAATACATTCCCAACACTACTTGCTCCTTTATTCCAAGGTCTCTCAGCATGTATCACTTATAACGTATGAAATAATCTGGATTTGTTTATATGCAGTTTATATTAGTCTTTATAAACCCATTTTGGGCACTTCTTAAAAGTAGAATCCATAGGGCTCATGTTTTCTGTTTCTCCCAGAGTGCCTAGCAGAGCGCAGGCATTCAATGTAAGTGGATTCATCACATAAGAGCTTTGTGTCCATCGTGAAAAACCAGAGACAAAGACTGGAAGACATTACATGGATAACCTCCAGACAGATGCAACAACACAGAATCCAGAGCACAATTTTCCTGAACATTAAGCCAGTCATAACAATAAATCCTGTTAGTCTTTAGACTTGCTAGCTTCTTAACCCAAACTGATCCACCAGAGAGGCAGTCTATTATAATGGTTAATACCAAAAGCTGTGGAGTCCAATAAACCTGAGCAAATAATCTTGCCTCTACCACCTGCAAATGCTGTGACCTTGGGCAAATTATTTAATCTTCCAGGGCTCGATTTCTTCATATTTAAAATGGGGATGATGCCACATGACTCACAGGGCTGTTAATAAGTTGTGATAATGCATGTAAAGTGCTTAGCAGAGTAAGCTCTCAATAATGGTCATTATTATCTATTTCTATTGCTTTAATTTTTAAAAATTTACAATTTAACTACCAAAATATTTTAAGCTATAGCCTCAATGTCTGCATTGTTATAGTGGACATCAGTTAGCCTAGCAACCACCCCAATCCGCATTTCATAGTTTGGTGAGGCTGCCAATCTCGATACACCAGGGATGGGCACATGACTCTGGGATAGCTCAGTCTCCATCATCGTGGTAATAGTGATAGGTCCAAGGGGTAGGCAAAGCAGAGATAATTGGAGTCCTTCCTGAGACCGATATGTGGGTGCTACAAGAAAACCCCTTCTGTTTTTTTCACAGGGGTTAAGTTGGGGCAATATATTCCCTGAATTGCCGGCACCATCTTAGCTGACTACTCAAAATTAGACCCTCCACAGCAGGAGATGTTGCAGCCAAGATAATTTGAGCCTTTGGATCCCACTGAACCTAAACCTAGATCCACCCCCAGTCTCAGGAGTTACATGAGGCAATACATTCCACTTCTGCTTAAATAAGTTTGTTTTGGGTTTCTGCAACCAAAATAATTCTTACTAAAAAAATTTTGCATATCTATTTTGATAGACAAAGATTTTTCTCCATCCCAATCTATCTCTGACTTCAAGACCTATCCCTGACTCTATATAGTTTTGTTGTCCTAGCTATAAAAATATGTCATAATGAACATTTGCAAAGTTACTTTAAATTCATACAAATGTCATGTTCAAAATACCACTAAAGTAAGTGTTGAAAATAATGTATTACTCACTTGAAGTGTCAAGCTTTTCTAGGGTGGGGGGGGGGGAGGGTGTGTGGTTAAAAACAATTTTTTTTTTTTTTTAGAGACAGAGTCTCACTCTGTCCCTAGGCTGGAATGCAGTGGTGCCATCACAGTTCACTGCAACCTCAAACTCCTGAGCTGAAGTGATCTCCTGCCTCAGCTCCCAAAGTGCTGAGATCACAGGCACGAACCGCTGCACCTGGCCCTCAAGCGTTTTTAGAAAGCTCCAACTATAGCTCACCTGTACCCAAGCAAATTTATTATTCTAGCTTTTATTTTATGGCTGGCTATAAAATTTCTAAATCTCTTAACTAATATGGTAGTTTCTCATTCAATGTCTAATATCTTCTGATGTTTTTAGAACAAAGTAGTGGATGTCTGCTGTTTAGGTCTACCTAGTAGTCATATCCATTTCCCCTTCTTCTGGTGACATCACCTTGATTATCCTTTGAGAAACCCCTACTTTCAGTCCATGTGGTTCCGTGGGAGTTGCCTCATTCCCCAGGTCCAAGGTGAGTGCTGATCTAGGCCTGGCCAATCACAACTTCTGATACCCCTTGGCCATATGATTGAAACATAGATGAGTCAAGGACCAGTACTTTTGGTTGGAATGATTGGGAAAGAGATATTACAAAGACATCAGTTCTCTCCAAATTAATTTATGAATTTAATATAATTTTCATAAAAATCCCAAAAGATTCAGGAATGATAAAATCACTCCAAAATTTTTTTGGAGAAGTAAGTAACTACACTAGCCAGCAACTGTTTATTGTTTTTCAAAATTTTCTTGGCTGGTATAGTCCACTTAAATTACCAGATATTAAATGTTAAAGCTACAATATACAGTGTGGTATGTTACAAAACACTCAAATAGAATATAATAGAAAAACCAGAATCAGATCATAGAATAGAGAAAATTAAGTATAGAAAAAAAGGTATATTTCAAATCAATGAGGAAAGGACAGGTCATTATTCCCAGAGTGGCAGATGTGTGGCATGTGTATTGCACCCCACACTTGGGCACACTCATTGCATTGCAGACATTACAATTAAGCATAGCACTCGTTCCTGCTGAACCCAGATATGGCTTTGGAATCTTTCCCCACATGGCACTCCAGGAAGCCACCACCAATCAGACTAGCATTCAAGAGGATTATTTGACAAATAATGCTGAAGAAATCAGTTAACTATTTGCAAAAATAAATAAAGTTAAATCACTACTGCATACCATATGCCAAAATAAATTCTACATAGATTAAGAAGTTAAACGTAAAAAATGAAACCATAAAAGGACTAGAACAATGCTACTGCAAAGATATTCTCAGAGAGAAACAGAGAAGCTCTGAGATGAGTAGAAAGGAGAGCGAGTCCCTCAGTGCTGTCCGGTTCCTGACATTTCTAAGGCCCAGCTGCTCAGCTCCTTCTGGAGTCCTGAGACCTGTGTGTTTTTTTATAATACCTGCATTCTAGGTACTGTACTAGCTTTAATAGGTTTCTGTGTTTTGAAACCCAAAGAGCCTTAAGTAAGGCATGTGTATTTTCTTTTTATAAAGTTTACTGTAAATAAATCAATCTATACTTTTTCTGAGTCTCTTTCAATGAAAAATTAAAGCTTCCAATTTTCTAAGTGTGAGGTGTAACATTTTATATAAACAGATTAAACTGAAAAACACTCTATTCAACTTTCTCATCTCTCTATATCATTAAGTTTACTTTTCATAAAGCATTCTAGATAATTTGCAAATTTAAAAGCAAGAGGGTCAGAAGACAACAAAAAGAAAAATGTTGCAGAAAAGCCAAAGTAAATTTAAATTTTGCATTTCACATATTCTTAACTAGTTATATGTCAAAGCATTCTAGCAATGTCTTGGAAGCCAGAAATGAAGCCAAGTTTGAATCTTGTTAATTCTTTTATTCTTTCTAAAAGGCAAATCTACTGACACCTTAATCACTAGCAACTTAGTCATATATAAAATTATTTCATGAGTTTTGTTTTTCCACTGAAATCAAACACAAATTTTATGAAGGAATCAGGGCATTTCCCTCAGAAAGGCACTTAAATAAAGTAACCAAATCAATTGTATTTCTCCAGGCACAAAATACTAAACTCAGCTGAGCACACCATCATTTCTCCAGAGGAATTCAAAAACTTCTTTCTCTAATCTAGAAAAAAGACCCTTTAAAGGAAGCATATGCTCTCATTCCGTGTGACCAGATGTAATGTTTATAAACTAAAATTTTTCTTTTCAAACCCCACAGACAGCAGAGTTACATCACCTAAGTGCTTTAAAACAAAGTTGAATGCTATGAGGGTAATACTCTCCAAAGTATTCCATTTTTTCCACTGGTAACCATTCTTCTACTGATCCTGGATAGAAATCTCAGGGCTAATTCACTATATCAAGTTTGCCACCGTATCCTGTCATTTCTTCCTTTAAAATAGTGATTCTCAATTTTCCACCCCAGTATCTCTATGGGATCAAACACCTATGCTAGTCACAGAAGCCCACTACAAGAGATTCTTCACAAGTATGACATCTTTGGGTACACAGGCAGCTGGAAGGAGACCGTCCAGGTAGGAAAAGGTCCCCAGTGGATTCTGTGATGTCCCCGGCAAGAATCAGCTGCTTTAAAGTGTTTCTGGAATCGAATCTTCTTCTCTATTCCCACTGCCATGACCACAAAACGCCCTCCAAAGGTTAGCACCTCTGGTTTGGATTACTTTTCACTACAACAGCTGTCATTTTTCCTACCTTTGGTCTTTCCTCTTTGCTTTGCATCCAGTGCATCCACTGCTGCCAACCCAAAATTCTGTTCCCATCATGTCACTTCCTGGCTCAGAAACGGATTGCATCAGTTCCCCACCCCTTCTTTCTCTTCAACGTCTCCCCTTCTCTGTTGGCCTTTTCTCTTGCTGTACAAATATGTCCCAATTCTTTCCCACTGAAAACAAAACAAAAAACAAACCACCACCAAAGTAAAACCTTCCGTGGACACTTTGTTCAACTGTAGTTACCACCTTTGCTTCTTTTATTTTGCTGAGCAGCTTTTTAAAAGCACAGTCTACTCACTGCCTTCTGCTCCTGTCACTTTGCTGAAACTGCTCTTACCAGGAGTCCAACAATCTTGTTTTCTAATTATCAAATCCAATGAACTTGTTTTTAGTTCACCTGGCTTGGCTACTGTAGCATCTGAAGATGCTGATCACCCTTTCCTTCTCAAAACTCTCGTCTGTCTGATCACCACTGCACCATTTTCTCCAGATTTTCTCCTACCTCCTGGTCCATTCCTTTCCAGATTGCTCTTCCTTTACTCTGGTTTACATGTAGGGGCTTCTGCAGGATTCCATCCTAGTTCTTCTTCTCTTGTTAACTTGCACTACTCTCTCTTGATGACTTCATCCACACTCACGGCTTTAATTACCACCTACCCTGACATCTCATAAATCTTCATCTCAGTTCTGACACTCCTCTGGACTATAGACCTGTACTTGCAGCCAGCTACTGGCCTTTTCTACTAGGATGTCACACAGGTAACTCAAATTCAGCATGCCCCAAACTGAATTTATCTTTACTCTACAAACTAGTTCCTCTCCTGCTTTCCCTTACCTCATGTCTTGAGCTCCTACATGCCATCTGCCACTCTCAACTTTCTAAAACATCACTCCCTCATTTAAAGCACTTTAGCAGCACCCCATGGTCTAAAACTTGACAGCGCACATACATCAGCAAAAATTTGAGTATATACCCTCAATCTATGAATATTTATTAATGCATATATATTATAAAACATATACAAAATATAGAAATCAAGAAAGAATGAGGTAAAGACAAAATAAATACATAAACATATCCCTGATGAAGTCATTCTATCATTAGCTACTGTATGATTCAAAGTACAATATACTTTTAGGGTGAAGTTCATTACTGGTGATAATGGGTGTATATCCATATTTCAAATAGTCTTCTTGACAATTTCATTTTTTAGGATGACTTTTTGACAGGTATAATTACCTTGAAATGTGACAAAGAGCTCCCACTAGGAGAAGAAATGTCAGGTCTACCTTTTTGTTATTGTTTGCAGTGTTAGAATTGTCTTCAATCTATGGTTTCTTTGTGCATATCTTTAAGCCACTTCATTTTGTGAAGATTAACTCAAAGCAGATAATATAACATAAATCGCTCAACCAGTCTCAAGAAGGTGCACTAAGTTGCATTCCTCTGCTTTGTGAAGTTTCCACTCTTCCCTTGGGACATCATCTTGTATATTGAGTGTGTAATGGTACCATCTTATAAGACTGAGTGAGAGAACCAGTGTTATCTATACATTAAATATTAATAAAGCTCAATTTCTTCTTTTTTTCAAGTTGAAAAAGTAAATATAAAACACATTCAGAGACCATTGCTTAGCATTACATACAAGGCCCTGACGATCTGGCTTCTGCCCATCTTTCCAGCCTGCTCACGCCTGTGCCTTCCCACGTTTCACTTCTCTCAACACAGCAGCTACTTATCACTGTCTTACCTTTGACATGCTGTCTCCTTTGCACTTCTACCTCCAGTGCCCTGTGTTCTCACCTCTATTAAAGCACACCTGTATCACAACCTGCAGTAACTGTTTCCTTACTAGCCTGAAGGGCAGGGATTACTCCCAATTTGGAATTCTCAGTGTCTACAACACCTTGGTTTGCAGTCAGTACTTAATAAATGTTGACTGACAAAATGAAAAAGGTCCAAATTCCTCTGGCTGGCTTTCAAGAACTTGCATGATCTGGCTCCAATCTATCTACCCAGTTTTATTTTCTTCCCCCAAGTCCATACCAATTAGCCATTCTCCTCACTTCCTATCATATGTCATGCTCATTTTGGCTTTTGTTCAAGCTGTCCCCTCAACTTGAACTGACTTGCATCTGCAGAGAAGCAGCCTGTCCTTCAAGCCTCAGATCAAATTCTCCTTTCCCGGTGAAGTCATACTCAATTCTTCCACCCCCCAATCGATTGTTTCCTTCAGAGAACTCTTGAAGAGTGTGTACTACACATTTGAGCAATAACTCTCTATATGGTAGTTTCTTTCCCCATTTTCACTCTAAATTGTGTGATGCCGGGGACCATCTTCAACTTCTTTTGCACACTGATCTCTCACAGCATACTGCAACATGAGACAACAGGAAATGCTAAAAGATCTGACTGTTTGTAGGTAGCATGGCACTATGGAGGAAGCACTGGACTGGTTTTTTTTTTTTTTTTTGAGACAGAGTCTCACTCTGTTGCCTGGGCTAGAGTGCCATGGCGTCAGCCTAGCTCACAGCAACCTCAAACTCCTGGGCTCAAGCAATCCTCCTGCCTCAGCCTCCCAAGTAGCTGGGACTACAGGCATGTGCCACCATGCCCGACTAATTTTTTATTTCTATGTATATTTTTAGCTTTCCAGATCATTTCTTTCTATTTTTAGTAGAGACGGGGTCTTGCTCTTGCTCAGGCTCGTCTCGAACTCCTGACCTCGAGCGATCCTCCTGCCTCGGCCTCCCAGAGTGCTAGGATTACAGGCGTGAGCCACCGCGCCCGGCCTGGACTGGGTTTTAATCCAAGTTCTACTACTAATTTGTTAGGTGACCTTAATCATGTCACTGAAACTCTCTGGCCATTCATTCCTCATCTATAAGATGAGACTTTACAACTTTTAAAATTTCAGGTAAGGGATTTCCTCTTGCCCAAAGGAAACATTAATTTTTTCCCCTAAAAAGCAAGAGAAATTTTGAGACCTTCAGTAATTCACTAACTTTAGTGAACCTCAGTTTAATCATCTGCACAACAAACAGGCTACCCAAAGGACTGTATAAAAATCAACTGAGAAAATACAGAGATCAAAATGCATAAGTAATTTTAAAATCCAGATAAAACTGTAAGGCATCATTATACTATTTAATATTTCTGTAACTTTTTTTTTTTTTTTTTTTTTTTTTTTTTGAGACAGAGTCTCGCTTTGTTGCCCGGGCTAGAGTGAGTGCCGTGGCGTCAGCCTAGCTCACAGCAACCTCAAACTCCTGGGCTTAAGCAATCCTCCTGCCTCAGCCTCCCGAGTAGCTGGGACTACAGGCATGTGCCACCATGCCCGGCTAATTTTTTGTATATATATATTTTAGTTGGCCAGATAATTTCTTTCTATTTTTAGTAGAGACGGGGTCTCACTCTTGCTCAGGCTGGTCTCGAACTTCCTGACCTCGAGCGATCCACCCGCCTCGGCCTCCCAGAGTGCTAGGATTACAGGCGTGAGCCACCGCGCCCGGCCTCATTATACTATTTAATGGAAAATGCAAGCAAGCGGCATTATTTGTTGTTCAGTTAGCACAGTGTGCTAACCTAGCCAAGAACACTGACTGGATCCTTAGATAGTCTGCTCAGAATGGCAAAACACTGTTTCACAGCCACAGGCTACACCTCACCCCTTATGAACAAAAGCACACATCTGATCACAAGGCAGAGTAACCTTCATCCAGGAAAGACTACACAACAACGAACATATTAGTTCAAGTTACTGAGTTATCAGTTGAGATCTAAATTAAAGCCTGGTTATGATCCCTAAAAATGTTCTTAGAATTTTCATATCCACTCTGTATTAGAATCAATCAACTTCTTACCATTTTGGTAATAATTTGGAGGGTGTATTTGAGCATGAAGGGGGCTGTGTAAGAAATAATCTGGTTACAAAAACAGCTTCTCATATAAGCATGTCTAATCATTCAAGTGCAACATAAAGAGGCTAGTTAAACAAAAAGAAACAAGCACAGAAACAGAAACATCCTAACAGTTTAGTTGTTCTTTAAGAGATAGATTAATGAATATACACGCAAAGCTCAAAGGAAATGTAAAATGTTTTCCCTAGAAGACTCCTGACTTGTGGAATATACAATGAAGAAAGTGGCAGTGTGGGAATCCCAGCCAGCTTCTTTAACTTAGCAGCCTAATGTCAGCAGTATTTGTTACATGTCCCCTGACGTATAAAAAGAGCCATATTATATATGACACTCAAAATCCCAAACTATTCTATTTCCCTTTTTTTTAAGTTAGTCAAATGAAGCAGTGGGAGTAGAGAAGAAACAAAGAAATCTGTAAGTGGTTGTGATCAATTAGTTGTAAACACCATTCCAAGGGGACCAGCCTCAAACCATTCTAGATACAAAAATTATTTTCAATTCTGAAGTTAAATTTCATGCCAGTCTACTTCCTCTATCCAATTTCTTTTCAGTAGATTCGGTAACAATACTTTTAGAATCTTATTTAGGCAATAAAAGATGATTTTTCAACAATATTCCAGTGAGAACTGCTTCAAAAATATTGATCTTTTCTCAAACATCAGACCTCAAGCTAGACATTTTATACTGTCTTTCCTAACCTCCTCTGGAACACTTTTCAATGTGTAGTCTAATTCATGTTCATTTAGTCAACTTCATAGCCTTAAAAATATAAATTTCAGAAACTTTCTGGATAGACCATATTTCTAGAACAAAGGACACAGTACATTCAACATACAATCTGATAGGTGAGTAGAGTTACCCCTTTATGCTTAAATTCTCCATTATTAATACAAAAGCTATCTAATCTGCATGCCTTAATATCCATGCTGAGTCACCAGCCAAAACTACAAGCACACACTTAATGGCAAGTTTTAAGGCTCTGAGTAGTAAGTGTGAAGGAAGAGGAAAAATCAGAGAGAGAGGAAACTAAGTGCAAAATTTAAGGATAAAAAAGTTGGCCTGTGCAATAGATGGCAGAAAAACAAGATTAGAAAAAGCTGTTTGCACCAAAAAATACCAACTCATTTTTTTTTTCAGGGTAGTCAGGTGAAGCAGTTAGAGTGGAGAAGGAACAAAGAAATCTAACTGGCAGTGATCAATTAGTTGTAAACACCACAGCATTCAATGGTTCACCTAAAACAATTCTTATCATGTGTTTCTTTTCAAGTAAAATGGAGCCTTGGATATTAACAACTTGCTATCTTGGCTATTCTGAAAGTGTCTTTGTTAACTCATGGCATATCTTCATGACCCAGTCCTACCTTCCTCATTCAGACTTTGTTGTTGTTCACTGCTGTATTCCCTGTCCCCCAAAAAAGCCAACACATAAATTACCAAATGAATTAACAACCCTTTGAGGGAGGTGTTATCATCATCCCGGTTTTACAGATGAGGAAACTGAAGTTTAGCAAGATTAAGTAACTTGCTTAGGGGTTACAAACCACTAGCCAGAAACAACCCCACATCTGTCTTGCTTGTCCCCTACTCTTACTGGACAGATTAACTTCTTGATGTCTCACACTTCTGTGTCTTTACTGGTGGCAGCTTTCTTTTCTTAAGGGAAGACTCAATTCAAGCAAGCTTCAACTTCTCTATCAAACTTTACCCGGGTATCCTCAACCTCTAATTTCCTTTATGGACCTATACAGACCTCTCTCTCCTTTGTGTTGTGCTCTCTCCAGACATCTGTTAACACAGCACTTTTAGCCCTTTGCTGTACTGTTGTACTTATTTACTTCTGTCTTTCTCTCTCCCATCTCAACTCTAAACTTCCTGAGGGCAGGAATCAGGTACCTTTGAGTGCCTCTGGCACATGATAAGAGCTGAAAAAGTGTTTGATGAATGAATGATCCCTACGAATCCCTGAGATGAAAAGCAACCCTTTAGCTCAGTTCCCTAACCACAGGCAACCAGAGACTACAGCTTTCCCTAGAATGGGGGTGGCAAGAGCATGCCTAAAATTCCCTGCCCACACCACAAAAGAGCATCACTGTGCCATGTTAAGGCAGTTTTTCAAGTTTTGAGACATCTAATGGAAGGACAATACAGTACAGTTTGAAAACTTTTAAGGACTAAGCATAAAATCTATCTTTTAAAAAAGTGGCCTACCTGGATGGAACACCAGCTCTCAACTTTAAATAGTTTGGTTCAATTAAATCACTGTTTTCAGTGATTTTGTGTATTTTGAGTAATTTTATTTTTATATCCCCTGGCTTGAAAATGCAATGTCCTAAGTCTACCATACTGACTTTCCCACATTTATAAGGACAAAAACTCCCTGTCTTGTACCAAATGGGAAAATAAAGTAAAACCTGTGTGTTAGGTAAAAAGGCATTCAATAAATATGTTATTATGCTGCCATCTATAAACCACCTTTCTAAAAGCACATGTGGCTTTTTTACACTAATAAATACTGGGAAGCATTTACTAGGGGGTTTTCATTTTACTGGTATGAATACCAGGTTCAAACTATATCCACACAAAAACTGTTTGTTTGGTTTTTTTAAATATGGTGTAAAGCTGTGGTCCCCAACCCCTGTGCCATGGACTGATACCAGTCCATGGCCTGTTAGGAACCAGGCCACACAGCAGAAAGTGAGCGGCAGGTTATCAGGGGAGCTTCATCTGTATTTACAGCTGCTCCTGATCACTCACATCACTGCATAAGCTCGGCCTCCTATTGGATCAACAGAGGCATTAGATTCTCATGAGGAGCATGAACCCCACTGTAAAGTGCACATGCAAGGGATCTAGGGATCTAGGTTGCATGCTACTCATGAGAATCTAACGCCTGATCGTCTGAGGTGGAGCTGAGGCAGTGATGCTAGCACTGGGGAGTGACTGCAAATACAGATTATCATTAGCAGAGAGGTTTGACTGCACAGAGACCATAATAAATCAATTGCTTGCAGACTCATATCAAAACCCTATCAGAGGCTAGGCACAGAGGCTCACACCTGTAATCTCAGCACTCTGGGAGGCCAAGGCAGGAGGATCACTTCAGGTCAGGAGTTCAAGATTAGCCTGAGCAAGAGCAAGACCCTGTCCTCTACTAAAAATAGAAAAAATTAGCCAGGTGTGGTAGCACAATAAATGTAATGTGCTTGAATCATCCTGAAACCATACCCCCACCACCACCCCCGCCCGTGGAAAGATTGTCTTTCAGGAAACAGGTCCCTGGTGCCAAAAAGATTGGGGACCACTGGTGTAAAGGGTTTAACTGCCATCATCACCGAATACTACATAAATAGTAACTAAATTCAGTGTCCTGGCTGTAAGAATTTATATCACTGCCTCAGTTCCAAATGTTTAGCTAGATCCATTTCAAGGTACATGATTAGGGTAACAATTGTTTTACATACGTGCCCAAGACACAATCCATAATTTTACTCCTTCTATTAACACTAATTTCTGAGCAGTGTCTAGCCCCACCTATAAGTGAGATATAAATAAGATTTACAAATAAGATGATACAAAGGTAGCACACTGGAATTCCACAACTGAAACATATTAAATCATTTCTTGCAAGGTAATATTTTTTCCAACATTCACAATACAGATTTATAAAAAGTGAAAATCATTTTGCCAAGTTAGATTTCTTGCCCCTTGGTTTAATAACTGGTCCTTCTTTAACCTCAGCCCTTCTCTCCTGTTCTTTCTCTGCCAGGAAAACCCTCCTGACTCATTTCTGCCTGTCTATGTCCATCACTTCCTTGGAGACCTGGCTCAAGATTCAGCTCCTCCCTGGTTAACCCCATTTCCACTACTTCCTAACTTTGCATTCTTTGGGCATTTATATACAGTTTGCACTCTATAACCAAGAACTTGATGTTTTTCCTCCCTGTAAGTTGTTTTGTATTTTTCTATCATTTCCTGAATTACACACCAAATATAGGGACAGTGTATTATTCTCTTCTACACAGCTAGCAATAAATGCTTCTCGAATGATTGGATCAGAAAGAAAGCCGATCGCTCAAAAATTTCTAAAGAAAAAAACTGACAATTGCCTCATTTACAATTTACAATTTCATTTACCACACTCTGTCGCCTTCAAAATGCATGAGTCCTTAAAGGAGATTTAATGTTGCCTTAGTTTCATAAATCATAAAAGATCCAATTTACAGATTACATACATATTTAAGGTAAAGAATAATCCTGGCTATTCAAACCCATCTTGTAATTTACCACTTCAAGTTTCTTATAAAAAGCCTAATAGTCTTGAAACAGCACGCCTGTGAGCGGCAGGAAGCTGGCACCAGTCTTTTGCAAAAGGGGCGAAACTCTAGTTGGCAGTAAATGTTCAAACACGTGAGCCTCCAGTGAAACAAGGCTCATTAACCACACAAACTTGCTGCTTCAGCTTTCTGGCTTCCACGAAGTGCTATGATCTCCTTTGGTTACTGTTGAGAGCCAATGATGGGTTAAATTCCCATAAATTAACCAGCGTTTTGGTGGTTTGCCCAAGCACACCGCTGGCATCGGTGTGGATGGATTTTTTTTTTTAATAGATCTGCCCGCCCCGAGGAGCCAGAGGTGAGTGAAGAAAGCGCCAACCCGGCACTTCTCAGCAGGCAAACGGACACCTACGGAGCTCGAGCCGTTCGGTCTCCGTCTAGTTCTTAGTGTCAGCTTAGCGTGCAGAAGGCGGGGCTTCATACGCGGCTTTTTGCTAAATCTCACCCGAGTCTTCCTTAGGGGCTGCAAGCCACACTTCGGTGGCTGCCCAACTTTTCCTGCAAGGAACATCAGTTTTTCCATACTCAAAGCCCCAGAAAACGGAGTTTGGGGAAAGACGGGGAGGAAAGAGGCTCGCCCCGCAAAGGGCGCAGGGTGGCAGAAACAAAGTGAGCGCCGGCGAGCCCAGGCCACCCAGCCACCCGCCCGGCCCCGCTCACCCTCCAGCAGCACCTCCTTGCCCGCGCGCTTCAGCGCCTGCACGGCCTGGTCGTGGGTGGCCTGGCGCAGGTCGGTGCCGTTCACCGACAGGATGGCGTCGCCCAGCCGCAGCGCCCGGCTCTGGTCGGCGGCCAGCCCCGGGAAGATCTTGGAGATGAGGATCGGCATCCGGTTCTCGCGGCCGCCCTTGATGCTGATGCCCAGGCCGCCCGCCTCCTGTTTCACCACTCGGACCCGGCGCACGGGCGGCGACGCGCCCGCCTCGCTTGCGGAGCCCCGCGGCGGCGCCGGCGGACTCGGGGGCCCCAGGCCGCGGCTCGGGCTCCCGGGCAGCGAGTCGCCGGCGCCGCCGCCGTTCGGGAGGCCGTTGAAGGCGCCCGCCGCCGGCCCCAGAGTGGGCTCCGGCTCGGCCGCGGCGGCGTCGCCCGTCAGACTCAGGCTCTCCCCGCTGAGCTCGGCCACCACCCGGACCCAGCGCTCCCTCAGGAGCAGCTCCACCAGCCCCGCTTTGGTGGCCCGCGTCCACACCGCCATGGCCGGCCCCGCTCCCGCCGCCGCAGTCGCCGCAGCTACCCTCATTCCAGTCAGGCAGCCTCGGCGCTTCCCACTTCCCGCCCGAGGGGGCGGGGCCGGCCCCTCCCCCCGCGGTGATTCATTATTCATGAGGGGCCACGCCCACCTTCCGGAGGGGCGGGCTGAGGCCCGGAGTCGCTTCCGGGAGGTTAAGAAGTTGTCTGGTCCCTTGCAGCTCACCGCACGCGGGCAGCCCGGGTGTGGTGGGCCTCCAGCTCACAGTCTCCTTCCACTGGTTCCCCACCGCCCCCAGAAAAACACTCCTGACCTCTACCGTGCAATTCAGAGGAGCTGCCCGGGCACAGAAAGCAAATCCGCTCGGAGAAGCACTTTGCAACCCTGCAAGATTGGGTGGCACGTTCATTCTTGCATTGATTGGTTCATTCCGTACATACGGAGCACTCAACCATCTGCTCAGGCTCCTTTTGAGGTCTCGGAGATAAGCTGAGTAATATGTACCACAGCTGAGCGCTTGCGGTCTCGTAGGGAAGGAAAACGCTGAACCAACCAACTAGATGTGATACTACGTGGTTAAGTGACATGTAGGAACCGCCCCCAGCAGAATAAAAAGAACAGTTGGTTGGACCTGAGGTCAGCTTCACAGAGGTGACAATGCAGAGTGCACAACTCAGAGGGAATCTCTATTAGGGTTCTTCAGAGAAACAAACCAATAGGATGCATATAGATATATAAATGTATGACAAGGGATTGGCCACAAGATTATGGAGAGTGAAAAGTCCCACCATCTGCCACCTGCAAACTGGAGCCCCAGGAAAGTTGATGGTGTACTTCCAATCCAAGCCCAAAAGCCTGAGAACCCGGGGAACCAAGGGTCTAAGTCTGAGACTGAAGGCCAGAAAAAGGGTGGGGTGGTGTATGGTGTAAGTCCTGGTCCCAGTGCCAAGACCTGAGAACCAGAAGCACCAAAGTCTGAAGGCAGAAGATGGACGTCCCAGCTGGAGCAGAGTGAATTCACCTTTTTTCTCCCTTTTTATTGTATTCAGGCCCTCAACTGATTGGATGATGCCTGCCCACATTGGGGAGGGGATATTCTGTACTCAGCCAACCACTGAAACATTAATCTCTTCTGGAAACATGCACACAGACACAATTGGAAAGAATGTTTTGCTAGTTATCTGGGCATCCCTTAGCCCAATCAAGCTGACACATAAAATTAACCATCATAGGTGGATACTTAAGAAGATGCCAGAATTCCAATGGGAACAGAGCATAGGGTCAGTAGAAGTGGCAGGATGTAAGTGTGAAAAGCCTCAAATAATATGGAAGAGTTCAGACTTAACTGTGGAGATCTCTTTTTTTTTTTTTTTTTTAGAGACACGGTCTCACTGTGTTGCCCAGGCTGGAATGCAGTGGCTATTCACAGCTGTGACCCCACTGCTGATCAGCACAGAAGTTTTGACCTACTCCATTTCCTACTTGGGCCAGTTTACCCCTCCTTAGGCAATCTGGTGGTCCCCCACTTCTGGGAGGTCACCATATTGATGCCAAACTTAGTTCAGACACCCGATCAGCATAGCATGCTACAGCCCATAACTTCTGGGCTCAAGCGATCCTCCTGCCTCAGCCTCCCCAGTAGCTGGGACTACAGGTGCACACCACCATATCCAGCAATCTGACTTTCTTAGCCTGGAGGCCATGGCCTTGTGTTGGGGCAAGTGTAGATGGACATCCCCAAAAATTGTACGGAAAATTCCATCTCTAAGGTAATTTTTGGAACCCATAGCTTTCATCCAACTCACAGAGAGGTCCCAGGACCGAAGGCCATGAGGCACTGCTGTGCACACTGCAGAGCCTGCAGTGGCTTTTACCCAAGGACATCAGTGATGCAATCTATCTGCTTCATGGGCTGGAAGAGCTGAGGAAACTGAGGGCCATCCTCATTAAATAGAGGTGAGGAAAAAAAAAAGAAAGAAAGAAACTGAGGGCCAGAAAGCCAAAGTTTCTGGCCCAAACTCACAGTGAGGAAGCAGAGACAACTCAGGTCTCCCAGCCTCCTGGCCCAATGCCTTTTTTCACTAAACAGCATATCTCAGACCTCAAAAATGAGGGTCCAGAAACCACGCTGCTGAGAAAGCAAGCTCTCAGCAAAATCATAAGGTCAAGGTGTTTTCTAACTTTCCTTCAGAAGTAAAATCAGAATCCCCATGTTTTCTTTTGGGCAGGTTTGGGGACAAGCAGACGGAGTGTGCACCAATTCCTGTAAAAGGGGCTGTATACTTACTTGCTCATGAAGTACACGTTGAGGCTTGCAAACCATGGCCATGCACCACTCTGTGAATGCACATTCATGTGCAGGCAGAAACTTCTGAAAAGCCTCCTCTACCAGGAGTTAAAACAATAAAAATAGACGCTGGGAAGCATCCAGGGCCCAAATGAAGAAAGAATTCAAAATGAGAAATGTATCTTACCAAAAAAAATCATTGCAGCAGAATCCTCTTTGCAATTAGTAGAGCAGGATTTTCCAAGTTGCAAATGCCAGCAAAAGCTCAACCCTCCAGTCCTCTCCTAAATCACCTACATACAGTGAGGCCAGCCCGCTGTTCTGGCAGGTCCCAATGTGCCCAAGTGCACCTGCAGTCACAGACGTTTCTGGCTTTGCTCCAGCTGAGGCATGAGCCCCCAGAGGCCTGAGTTATGTGAAATTTCTGTTTGTTAGAGAGCATTTCACAGCTGATTCCTTAAAGTATGAGCATTATTTTTAACACGTGTGCATTTGTAATCACCCAGGGGTTGGGCGCTTGAAGACACCTTTATTAGCAAAAGGGGAGTGCTGGAAATTCTTTCCAGGAGTATCAAATCCTTTCATCAAGAGAGTTGGAAGAAGTCACAGATCTTCCAACTAATAGTAAGTGAGGGCATTACATAAGATAGCAAGTTATATAAAATATTTAACCCTGGGAGCAGAGAATATAATGGAGATTGGTATGTGGATTACTTGGGAGTTTTTCCTTTAAAAATTATTTTTAAATATATCCATAAAAAATTCCCAGATTATCAAGGTGTATTTATAAGGCTCGCCATCAGAACCCAGGTGAACTTTTCAACATTCTCTTTCATCAGTACTTTCAGATGGGCCAAACTCATCCAGTGTTTCCCAATGATGCACATTTTTGCCTAAGTCCTTCCTTGCAAAGGGAACTTCCTGTTCCCTTTGACTACTTTTCCTTCCCAGCTAGCAATATCTCATTTCAGCTTTCTGACTAACCAGGTTGTTGGGATTTTTCCTTGGAACGATTTAATTCTCTGGCTGGTTTGCCCAAGTAGATTACCAAACTACAGGAGGGCAGGGACCACCCATCAACTTATTTTTATTCCCCATTATTCTAAAAATATTGCCTCGCAGAGAAGGAACTCATTAAACCTGTGATTGATTGAAATTCAGTGCCTCCTGCACTGTAGTCTTTTCAGATAATCCCTCCTAAGGTTATTGGTTTCTTGCAGAGTGAAAATTACCATCTAGGAAATCTCAAGTAGTCAGTGGAAATCTACTTACTGTGGATAATGAAATCTGAAATAAAAAGAGTAGACATCTGTTTGCGCAGTTTCTGAAGGACAGCAAGACAAGCTTAGACAAGTCTTTGAACTATTGTATCTACCTCTAAAAAAAAGAAATGGCTGAGATAATTCCTATCACCTTTCATTCCTGTCACCTGTCAATATCTATTGTCCATTGCTCAAGCTGTTACCTTACTGTTTCTCAGAATAGACAGGGATCACTGCTACTGTCAAATGAAGAGATTGTATTAGCTCTCTTGGTTCTATAATTTCATCCTACAGTTCTGTGACTCAAGCTCTGATTCTGTGCTCTCTCAAAACCCAATGGTCTTTTTTTTTTCCTTCTCCCTCACAGTAAATGTATAGAATAGTATGATAATCAAGAGCACGAGGTTCAAATCCAAGTTTGGTCACTTTCTAGCTATATGACAACGTTCAAGTCAGGTCATGGGCCTTCATTTCTTTTTCAGAAAAAATCAGATACCTTCTACTTCTAAGTGTGGTTGTGAGGGTTGCGTGGGATGAGGTATGCAAAGCATTTAACAGCACCGTACCTGTCACATGGCAAGAGTTCCGTATAAAATACCCATTCCTGTTATTATTACCTGTTGACCTTCAGCAGGAGAAACAATAAAACCTTTGGTAGAAACTCTCTAGCTGAGAATCTACACTTTATCTAGGAATGAGTCTGCTATAATACCACTTGTTTCCAGGCTTAAAGGGCAAATGGCCAAATTAATTTCGGTGACAAGCAGATCTTGTATAAAGCTGCACTTCAGCTGAAAGGGAGTATATATTGCCAAGAGTCCATCAAAGGAAAGAATGAGTGGGTCTGGGGCTGGTTCCAAGGTTTGAGTGTTGTGTAATTTCATAAGGAAGGAGGGCCGCAGGCAAAATCGCAGCCCTTAGCAAGCCTGAAGGTCACTGCCACAAAGGCAGCCTGATGCCAAGGAAACAAAAGCGGGAGCCACTCAATTACTACTTAAAAGAGGCCAAAGGGAGAAATAAACTGGTAAGATAACCAATCCGACATCCACCTTTGAAAATGTATCCATGCGTAACTCTTCCCCAGTTAGAAGACAATGAGATCAGTTATCCTTTTCAATGGACAGTACGACTTTGCCTTCCAGGAGAAATAACCTACATTTTTCTCCCCAGCACAAACATGCAGTTTAAGAGGAAAAGGTGCACATGTCCTTTAGCTGATGCAAGCATATTTTTAAATTCATCCCGCTAAGATAAATCACTATCCATCTGAAACCCGCAAAAATGGATTAACTATCTCATGCCGTATGACTGTGAAAACCCACATCTGCTAACCACATTCCTAATAGGAAGCAGCTGGTGACAGTTTTGTAGCGCTGTGACTTTTTAAGGAAAATATTAGCAAGGACATACTAAGCAGAAGTTTAGTTTCATTGAATCCACTGAGTTATGGAAAATCACCAGTGTTTTTTATTGATGATCATGGAAATTACATAATGTGCCATGAAATTCAAATGAGGTCTGACAAGAAAAGTCCACTTTCTCCCATCACCGGTTCTAACAGAATTTCCAGTGCCTTACAACTTTGCCGTCTTCAACTTTCATTCTTTGTATACCATTGAACACTAAATCGTGTTTCTTGACACCTATGCTATTTCCTACAGCTGTAGTCCTACAGCTTTAACTCCCTTCTTTTTTTTTTTTTTTTTTTTTTTTTTTTGAGACAGAGTCTCGCTCTGTTGCCCGGGCTAGAGTGAGTGCCATGGCGTCAGCCTAACTCACAGCAACCTCAAACTCCTGGGCTCAAGCAATCCTTCTGCCTCAGCCTCCTGAGTAGCTGGGACTACAGGCATGCGCCACCATGCCCGGCTAATTTTTTCTATATATATTTTTAGTTGGCCAGATCATTTCTTTCTATTGTTAGTAGAGACGGGGTCTCGCTCTTGCTCAGGCTGGTCTCGAACTCCTGACCTCGAGCAATCCTCCCGCCTCGGCCTCCCAGAGTGCTAGGATTACAAGCGTGAGCCACCACGCCTGGCCTTTAACTCCCTTCTGAGTTAGTTAACACAACAGATAACTGGGGGATCAGGGAACCCTTTGGGAAGCAGCCGCATGATGTGGACATGTCTCAGACAGACACATACTTGTGTGCAGTTCAGCGTTGAACCTTGGGGGTTTCACAAAGTTCCTGAAGCCCTTCCATGGGCTTTCGTATGGGCTCCATTACTGTGTCCCTCCAAATTCGTAGGTTGAAGTCAGAACCCACAGTACTTCCGACTGTGACTGCATTTGGAGATAGGATCTTTACAGAGGTAATTAGGTTAAAATGAGGTCATTGGGCTGGGCCCTAATCCAACATGACTGTTGTCCTTACAAGAGATTAGGACACAGACACATGCATAGAGGGAAGACCATGTGAAGACATGCGGAGAAGATGGTCATCCACAAGCCAAGGAGAGAAGCCTCAGACTCCTTGCTCTCGGATTTCTAGCCTCTAGAACTGCAAGAAAATAAATTTCTGTTGTTGAAGACATCCAGCCGGCAGCACTTTGTTGTGGCAGCCCTAACAAAGTAATTTAGACCCCAACTTGAGAACCTACACAACAGGCTGCTTTTCACCTCCCTAACTTGCAGTCTCGTATGCCCCTCCCTTACACAGATGGGCATTTTCACTATCATTCCTTTGAATGTGTCATTGACTCACACTGTGTTTTCCACTGAATGAAAATTCTTAACCACAGACTGTAAGGCCCACCGCAACTGGTCGTATTTCTCACTACATGTTGGCTTAAAGCCTCTGAATCCAAATCTACTTGTCTTTTCCACACACTTTAACTGCTTAGCTTCCTTCCCTCTGTGGAAACTGCTCTTAATCTTTTCTATGAACCTCACCAGGTTCCTAGTTTCTAACCACTAGGGAAGCTGTCACCCTCCTGATTTTGAGACAGGTATCCTTTCACCCCTACGGTCGGCCCTGCTTGCTCTTTCAGCCTTGTTTTCCCCCATCTCCAATATATCCCATGTTTCAACCACACAGCATCACTAGCAGGCCCTGGAGCAGACTCCGCTCTATTGCTTCAGGCCTTTGCACTGGGAATGCTCCAGGAATTCCTTTTTTCTCCTCCCTTCTACCTGGCTAATTTCCACCCAATTCCAAAAGTTATTAGCTCAAGGACCACCTTCTGCCTCCAACCTCGTCTAACCCTACTGGTTAGATGTCCCTGCTCTGTGCTCATCTCTAATATAGCATCAGTTGGGTTTGGCCAATGGGCAGCAATAAAATAAAAAATAAAAAAATAATACTGTAGCATCTTGTCCCTTTCCCCAACGAGGCTGTGAGGTTCTTGAGGGCTGAGAGCGTATCTTTCATCTGTTGTTGGTGCATGGCATATAGTAGGCAATCAATAAATGTATGTTAAGTATTAAGTTCTATAACTTCCTAAAGACAAAAGACTGACACAAAGCTAAGCCCGAATATCTAGATCTGTGCTGTTCAATATGAAAGCCATTAGCACATGTGATTAAATTAAAATTAAATAAAAAATTCTGTTCCTTATTTACACTAGCGACATTTCAAATGCTCAATGGTCACATGTAGCTAGTAACTATCTTATTGTATAGCACAGATACAGAACATTTCCATCATCACAGAAAGTTTATTGGACAGTGCTGATCTGTATTATAAAATATCTTGAAATATGAAAAAGTAAAAACTTTAGGAAAAAAAGGAGAAAACGTTGTGATACCAATATATACAATTAGGCAAACAGCCAAACACATAAAAGAGTGAGCCACCCCATTACTGACCAGGGAAATGCAAAATTAAATGAGATGCTATTTTTTACCCATTAGGCTAAAATTAAAGTCTATTAATACACTGGTGAGGTGTAAGGAAAAGAGTGCTTTCAAACACTGCTGATTGGAAAATAGCCAGTTTGAAGGGCAATTAGAAGTGAAAGAAAATGGGCACAGTATGAGCTAGCACTGCCACGCCCACAATTAGCCTGAGAAACACCCAATGTGAACACTAGGAGACAATGTCCTAGGTTGTTCATTACAATACTCTATGTTGGGCCAGGTGTAGTGGCTCACGCTTGTAATCCTAGCACTCTGGGAGGCCAAGGCCGGAGGATCACTTGAGCTCAGGAGTTCAACACCAGCCTGAGCAAGAACAAGACCCTGTCTCTACTAAAAATAGAAAAATCAGCCAGGTGCATTGGTGTGCGCCTATAGTCCCAGCTACTTGGGAAGCTGAGGCAGAAGGACTGCTTGAGGCCAGGAGTTTGAGGTTGCTGTGAGCTACGATGATGCCACTGCACTCTAGCCGGAGCGACAGAGAGAGTCTGTCTCAAAAATAAATAAATAAAATGTAAAAAAGTACTCTATATGATTAACACAAAAGACTGCCCACATAACTCATTATTTTTACTTTTTGTAGAGATGGGGTCTTGCTATGTTGCCCAGGTTGGACTATAACTCCTGGGCCCAAGTGATCCTCCCACTTGAGTAGCAGGTGCACGCCAACATGCCCGGCTCCCATATAACTCAATATTATAGCTAGATCAAGTGCTCAGCCAAAGCAAAAAATGCTTAAGTATTTCATAGGCTGGTTCCCTGCAGCCTATGAAATGAAAAATCCTTTGTGTACCATGCCATGATGATTCATTTTTATGATCAGGTCCCTACAACTAAGAGAAAGTGAGGGAAGAACCCTAAGAATGCTGCCTTGGCCTCTAACAAATCACTGTGTGACCATGGCAAAAGTCACCCCTTTTCCATTTGGTCTCCATTTCTACCAGTATAAACATGAGTCCAAAAGTCAAGTGTTTTCTTTTACAAACCTCTGCTTCTTCCCACCCCAACAACTAGAACAGCTTCACTTTTATCTATAGCACATATTGTGGTTCAGAATTAAGTTTCATCTGAAGTAAGTTTTGATACTCAAAAGAAAGCTTAAAAAAATCCTAAAACTAGATGGCTTCTTTCTTCCAATATTCTAAGATTTTAGTTTTTTTCAATCTAATGAGCTATACTCTCCAAAGGTGAATTAGCCATTCCAAGATCAGATTACTACTAATATTAGGTTATTAAGTTAGAAATGTCTGATTTCCTTAAGTACTAAGTTTGACAGTTGATATCTCTGACATTTCACTTTGACATTTCTTGTTTTATTTTTATTGTGAAGGTACATCTTCATTCTTTCAAAAGCATGGATTGCTTCTGCTTAGCTTCCAATTTTTTTTTAAAGCAATTTTTGTGAAACCATGGATAAGTCAAAAGTTCATGTTATTTTCAAATATGATTTCTCTCGTGCAACCAATGCAGCACAGACACCTTGAAATATCAACAAAGTCTTTGGAAAGGATGTGGCTAATGAATGCACAGTACATTGATGGTTTGAGAAGTTCTGTTCTGGTGATTTCAATCTTGAAAATAAGCCATGTGGGCGACCAGAGACCAAGGTGGATAATGATGAGCTGAAACTTGTCACGGTAGCAAATCTGTCTCAACCTACGTGTGCATTAACAGCAAGGTTTGACGTTACTATTCCAACAATATTGGACCATTTGAAACAAATGGGCAAGGCAAAGAAGCTGGATAGACGGGTACCACATGAATTAAACAAGCATCAGAGAAGAAATCATTTCGAAGCTTGCCTTTCTTTGTTGTCACGACATAAAGAAGAACCATTTCTACACCATATTGTTATGTGATGAAAAATGGATTCTTTTTGACGATCTTAAATGTTTGGCACAATGATTGGATAAAGATGAAGTGCCAAAACACAGTCCAAAACCAAATATTCATCAAAAAAACCTAATGGTGTCTGTTTGGTGGTCCAGCACTGGTATTATCCACTACAGCTTCATGAAACCTGGTCAATGGATTACAGTGGATGTCTGCTGCAACTAATTGGACGAAATGATGAGGATGTTGTGATTAAGTAGCTGAGGTTGTTCAATAGAGACAGGCCAATCCTCTTGTAAGACAATGCTTGACCACATGTTGCTCAAACTACAGAAGCTGGATTTGGAAACTCTCTGTCATCCACCATATTCACCAGACCTTGCACCAACTGACTACCACTTCTTCCAGGCTTTGGACCACTTCTTGTAAGGAAAAATATTCAATTCTCAACAAGCTGCCATTAAGATGGCAAATCTGTGTCAGTAGTTTAGGCACATACTTTAATTGTACTGCTTCTTGTTTGAGATATAATAAACTAAACTTTTGATTAGAAGTCATATATTTCATATTTAATGACCTAATAGCTAGTAAAGTAGAAAAGTGATTTTTTTAAAGAGATGGGGTCTTGCTATGTTGCCCAGGCTGGACATGAACGTTTGAGCTCAAGTGATCCTCTCTTCCTAGCCTCCCAAAGTACTGGAATTACAGGTTGTGAGTCACCAGGCCCAACCATAAGAATTCTTAAAGCATTTGAGTCAGGTATGCACAAAAGACCTTCCCTAAGCTGGTTTCAAATAAAAAAATTTTCCATAGAACCCAAGAATGAGCAGGGATTGGCAAAATGCCCAAAACATAAACACAATGCCAAAGGTGAAACTATCCTAAACATCCAATTTAGGTTGGGAGTGCTGGCTCAAGCCTGTAATCCCAGCACTTTGGGAGGCCATGAGTTCAAGAGCAGCCTGGGCAACATAGCAGGACTCTGTCTCTACAAAAAATAGGAAAAATTAGCCAGGCGTGGTGGCATGAACCTATAGTCCCAGCCATTAGGGAGGGTGCGGTGAATGGACTGCTTGAGCCCAAAAGTTTGAGGCTGCAGTGAGCTAGGAATTCTGCCACTGCACTTTAGCCTGGGTGACAGAGCAAGACCCTGTCTCAAAAAAAGAAAAATAAATAAATGTCCAGCTTACAAAAATCTCCAAAACAAAAACACACGTACTTAAAGTGTTATTTGATATTTGTTTGCCTTCCCTTCTACCAATACTCTAACTTGCCCTAATCAGTTTCTGGGGTTTCATTTATTTTCAAAGTTTTCTACTTAGGAAGAATTTCAAGGCCCAAGTACTTCCCATACCATTTAAGGAAGTTCAAACCACTGGCTGGAAATATGGCAAAGGAATCCTTTCTACTTTCAGAAGTTTTACTTCTTTATTAAGACAGGCCCTCTCTGTCAGAATTACATCCTCCACAATCCACAAGGTTTTAGAGTATGTTTAAAGATAAGTAAGTCACACTGTGAACTAGATTCCAATTAATAAGGATTCTCCGAATTTATAGCTCTACAACCAGTGCAAAGCAAGTGAGTTAATATTTAAGGCACCCTGG
>CM052442.1:124268810-124285277 GCA_028533085.1 Varecia variegata
AAAAAAAAAAGCTTGTTCATAGTTCAGTTTAATACAGACTGCAAAAATATGCCTTACAGATGGAAATTAATCTAATACAAGGAAAGTTATTTTACATAGATGACCTAAAAATCGTAGCTCTTTGTTTAAATTACTCCTACAACTGTAAAACTTAACAGGTGGGGCAGAGGAGAGGCAGCATTCATTAGAAACCTTGTTGTATCTGTTCCCTCTGATCAAACCTGAAACGGTCCATCCTTACCTTATAAATTACTGTGTTTCTCTTATAACCTCTCTGTTCATTCTTCTCCCATACCTCTACCTTAAATTCTCATTTAGTTCCCCTTTCCAGATTGAAGGGTAGGGTTCATCTTAGCAAAAATGTTTTTCACCAGTATTTCATACACGATGCCATCAGAACCCACGTAATTCTCTGTCCATACCCAAGCCTGCCATCCAAAAAACAAACAAAACCACACATACTCGGTTTGCACAGGCATGTAACAGAATACATCCACCAAGATGGGAAATAAATCTAGAAATCTATCCGCTTAGTTCAGGATAACTATAGTTCTTCACTTTCTAATTTAAAGATCACATTAAAACTGGTAAGTTAATAACACTCCTGGAAATAATAATGTTAAAGCAGGTAGAAGAAAACAGGAAAGGTAATAGATGATCAGTTCACACGTCCTTTCCTCCACTCCTACTCCCTAACAAAATCCTGCCCAATGTGCCCTTGCTTTTTTTATTTTTTTAGAGATTGGGTCTTGCTATGTAGCCCTGGCTGGAGTGCAGTGGCTATTCACAGATGCAACCATAGCGTAGCTCACTGCAGCCTCAAACTCCTGGGCTCAAGTGATCCTCCTGCCTCAGCTTCCCAAGAAGCTGGGACTACAGGCATGTGCCACCATGCCTGGCTAATTTTTCTAGTTTTGTAGAGACTAGTCTCACTCTTGCTCAGGCTAGTCTCGAACTCCTGGCCTCAAGCAATCCTCCAACCTCAGCCTCCCAAAGTGCTAGGGTTACAGGTGTGAGCCACTACACCCAGCGGAGTCAGCTATTATCCATCCAGAATCCTATAGACAACTGCTGAGTTGATTGAGTTGATTTTCTGATTTGGATGCCTCGAAGACTACCTTTTAAAAAACAATCCAACCCTAAAAGAAAGAAAGAAAAAAAAAAAAAAGACAGCTAATGGAACTGTTAATTCAAGACTTTTTTTCTTTTAAAAAAAATTAACCGCTGACTGCCAAAGGTATCTATTTGTTAGATGGAGCACTCCCTCCCTTATAATGCTGCAGTTGAATTCTTCCTTGAACTCTGAGTCTGACCATGGCTATCTGTGGTCAGGTGGTCTTGAGTAGGTAATCATAGTCCCCTGTCCTCTAGGGCAACACTGGGCAGGTTCCCGTGCCTTTGCACGGGCTGCAGGCTGGCAGATAGTGAAGGTCATCAGTCTTCTGAAGCCTTAGTTGCGTGTTAGGGAATAGAGGGCAAAGATCTTTTTTTCCGAAATTGTGGTCTACAGAACAAACAAGACCCTATAAAAGTTGGATGAGTTCATAGCTACTTAGAACATTATCCCAGCTGCAAATACCTCAGCGTTTCCATTCACTTTCATTCAGTGAAGGGAAATTACTGTCTGTTATTTTGGAAGGTGACATTTATAATGACTAGTTCTCAAGAATAACTGTTTTATTATCATGATTTGTGAAAAGTAACAAGGTAGACAGTTCAAGGAAGGACACAGACAGTGCCCTGTTTTAGGTTCCAAATTTCTTCTTTTTGATGGGCGGTGGGAGCTGAGCGATGATGTCATCCAGGGGTCGTTCTACTGCTACCAGTGTTCTTTCATCCAAAAGATCCAAGAAAAGCAGAGGCTGCAGAGAGATGATAATGATTACACCAGGAGTTAGGCTCCAGGGCTAGTCTGAAATAGAATAACTAGAGCTAAAAGTTTAGCCTAGTTCATCAGAAGCTGAACTACTCAACAAAAAAAAAAAATTTAGCCTAGTTCAAGGCTGAAGTAGTGATCTAAATATCTGACAATCTTTCCTGCCCTAGAACTCAAAATAGCCAGAAAGGTTGGAGGATGCATAGATGTATTCATTCATTCATTCATTTATTTAGAGATCGGGTCTTGGTATACTGCCCAGGGTTAGTGGCCATTCACAGGCCTTAGGCTCGATCAATGCATACTACAGCCTCCAACTCCTGGGCTCAAGTGGTCATCTCGCCCCAGCCTCCTGGGTAGCTGGGACTACAAGTGCACCTGGCTCAACGTTGGGAGGTTTTAACTGAGTTCATTCATAAAAGTGTTCAGCAGGATTTTTCATATGTTTTTTGGACAGAAAATCTATCATTCTCTTACTATCTTAGGAACTGATGTTAATCGAGGACTTTAAGACCTAAATTCTTGAAAACTGTCAGGTTACAAATGTATCAAGAAGCTAATCATACTTGAATAATTTACAGATTCTTCTTAAAAAAATTCCTGTAGACCCCTGAGAAAATGTTCCAGGACCCAAAAGGAACTTCAATGTGAGAAGCATGACTATGGAGGCTTCTCTCTGAGTTGGCCCAAATAGCTAAAATATCATAAGCTCAATGGAGATTTGTTTTATACACAATGAAAAAAAAGCCTAGCCCAGAAGGAAGAAAGTCATAATAAATTCAATGACTTGTGTTTGCTGGAAATTTATCGTATGGAATATTCTCCAACTGGAAGTCAAATTTAAGAGCCAGTTTTCATACTAACAAAGGCCCCACTTGAACTTCATCATTTCTCATTTAGTTAAGTATAATGCACCTGCCTCTAACCTAGTGAGGCAAGAACAATGAAATACACACAAGGGACAGATAGCCTCAGAAAGGTCACTTGTCTCCCTCCCCCAAACCAGGTTCTCTATATGTAAAATCAAGGCGCTCTTGTATTCCTATTATGGAGCTCATTACATTTTCATAATATCACAAAGGAACCAACTGTCCAGAATACAACACAACATGTTTTACCTTATATATCTTAGAAATTTTAAAGGCATGGGCCGTGCGCCTCCGGACGACATCTGATTCATTCATGGGAGGAAGTGGATTGTAGAGTAAGGTTTTGTCACTTGGAAGGGGCTAAAAAGACAAAGATATACTGCTTAAATCGTAACTTTTATTGGCCTTCTATAGACCAAAGGGCTGTGGTGGTTTTTCAGGCCAACAGCATCTTCCAACCATCATATTACATATTCACTTCCTTCCTGACTTTCCTTACTTCGGGAGGAGAGCTACAGCCACTCTTCAAGCCACACTGCAGAGGGCAGGAGTACAAGGCAGGAAGAGAGCTTGGTGCTCCGTGCTGGCAAGATCAAAGGGCCCGGCGGGGGCTTCTGGACAGTCTCATCAGTCACACTTTGTCAGGAAGGAAAAAATGGCATGTGCAGGAGCTCAGCCCATGCAGGCTCTGTGCTTTCTAGACTCTCCCCCAAGCAGCTCGCAGGCTGGCTAAGGGACTGAAGTTCTCCCCAGGCGAAACCTCAACACAAACCACCCCCACTGATGTCACTGACACCTTGAGAAGATGGCCTCTGGCTAAACAAATGATACTTTATCTCTGACTTCCTTGGGAAATAGCTCTGCCCAGTATAAAGAAGTGATGGACTTAAAACCAACGCTTGGGAAAACGATCTGGGCTGAGTTACAAAGAGGCAAGCGAGTGGGAGGGGCCCTTCCTGTATCGCTCGTCACGCAGAAGGCACTTGTCAGCCAGCTCTGCTTCCCACACCCAGAGGACGTAGGGCCCATGAGACAATTCCAATGACACATCCCCATGCACACCTCTTCGGAGCCATCTGCCGCTTTCCCCGTGTTCCTTCCACCCCCCACCTTCACAGATACACAGTACGGTGTGTTGGTTGTAGTCTAGGCCCAAAGTGCACTCCAGGCATGGCCACAATGCTTTTAGGAAAGAAACTACCTGCCTAGAAAAGACATAAATTCTCGGTGAATCAAAACAGCGGCTGGCAAAGGGGCTGGGATCTAAAACTGAAGAAAACACTCACATCCCATCTAAATCCCAGCCATGAAGAATGGAATTTTCCTAGCTGCACTTCTGTCAAGACATTAAGACCAATTCCTCAAGCCCACAAATAGTGTTCCAGTATCTTCAGCCAAGAAGCACGGCGGTCAAAACATCAGCCTGTACCTCCTTTAACGAAGCCATGTTATTGAGACATTCCAGAGTTCCAAGATGAAAGTGAGTCGGCCAAATCAACGGTGTTCCCTGACAAGGGTCACCTTCCCTTTCCTACTTAAGCTTATGTACTCATTGACAAAGTAGAGAAACAGTCAAATCAACAAAAAACCAGTAAGTACACAAAGGCCAGCCCCTTCCCCGAGATCCTCTTGAGCTTGGGAACACAAATGAGGAAATCTGTAAAACAAAAGCTCCTCTGCTCCAAAGAGTATACTAGGAACCTTTACTCTGATTCTCCTTCCTCAATCTCCTTGTACTTGTTGCTTTAGAACTTAAAGATTCCAAAGTAAAAAAGATTCAGTGAGGTAGCAGGGAAGAACTCACCAAGGACTTGTCAATGATGCAGAACATGTAGGCGTCATGGAGGAGGATGTGCATTGGTCTCTTGGGATGAAAACTGATGTGTGTGATGGGCGTGTCTCTTTGGAGCCAAAGGTGGTGGAACCCCTGCTTCTGGACAGTCCGGCTCCACTCTGTATACTGCTTGTCCGGGATGCTATACTCAAATACCTGAGAAGGGATATGACGCAGTAAAAGTGCAGGCTGGTACCCAGAAAGAGGAGTATTCCTCAACAAACCCTGACTGTATCTTATTCAGACTTATGCTTTCCCACCATTTTCTTAAAAATGTAAAAAGTTTTATATGGAAATTATAGAGCAAGAGAAAAGTCACCCTGCAATCTTGACATCCCTCTTCCCCAAGTTTTTTTCTGTTGTTGCTGCTATTTTTCTTAGAGACAGGGTCTCGTTATGTGACCCAGGCTAGAGTGCAGTGGCACAATCAGAGTTCACTGCAGCCTCGAACTCCTGGGCTCAGGCAATCCTCTTGCCTCAGCCTCCCGGGTAACGGGGACTACAGGTGCATGCCACCACACTTGGCAGATTTTTCTTATTTTTTGTAGAGACAGGGTCTGGCTATGTTGTTCAGGCTGGTCTCAAACTCCTGGGCTCAAGTGATCTTCCCGCCTCTGCCTCCCAAAGTGCTGGGATTAGAGGTGTGAGCCACCGTGCCTGGCCTGCTCACATCTTTTCCAAAATATTTTATACACATAATACATACTATTCTGTATCTTGCATTTTTTTCATTTTGTGATATCACAGAGACTGACCCTTATCAATAAATATAAATAGCTCAATCACACACCTTTTCAAGAACACATAATAATCTATTCCTTTTATGGATGTATCATACTGCTTAATGCACATTACACTGTTTCCAATCTTTGGCTACTACAAACAAGGCTGCAATGAATCATCTCTGTATAAATGTCTTTCTGTACAACTGAAAGCGTACATGCAGGATGAACTCTCAGAATCGAAACTTCTAAATCAAAGATTACATGGTTTTAAATTTTTAAATGTATTGCGAAAAAGTCCTCCAAAAGGCTTATACCGATTTACACAATGTGTGGGAGTGCTGCTTCCTACGCCCCCACAACACTGTGTATTATCAACTCTTTCATTTTTGCTAGTGAGGTACGAAAATTTCCCACCAGTTTTAATGACAGAAGCACTTGAGGGACCACCTGACAGTAAAAGATGTCAGGTGCACATTATCATTGTGTGTGATAAGGGCAGGGTATGGCTTCACTAATCTTTCAGTCTTTGGTCAAGGATTTAAATCTATAAAACCAAAATGAGAGATTTCCTTTTTTGGATAGAATGTGTATATTTGTGCATGTGAGTGTAAAAACTGCTCATAAAAGTAGTAAGCATCATTTATCTAGCAGTCAACTTAGAAGTGCTTCCTAGATCACATTTAATCTTTTCAGTGGCTCCGTGAGGTAGATGTTATCATCCTCACTTTACAGAGGAAGATATATCACTATTGATAACTTCATAATGTGTCCCGATGCCCAGGTATTTTAAAGGTCTTCTTACAACGTGGTGTGGAAAAAAGCGGATGAGGCTCTAATTTTCGCTGAGATTAGGTACCTGATTTCACTAGGGCCTGATTTCCTCACCTGCAAAAGTGAAAGTGAATTATTTGACCTTTTAGTCACTTTCTACTCTCAAAATCTTATTCCATCCCACATCCAGGCTTAACACGTGAGCGCAGGTCATCTCTCATCTAAAGCACTCAGTAAAAGGAGTATTTCAAAATTCTTCTTTTGTTGTTGTATCTTTTCCTGGCCTTGGTATCAGGCTGATACTGGCTTTGTTGCAGAATGAGTTAGGGAGGACGTTATGGAACAGTTTCAGTAGGATAGGTACCAGTTCTTCTTGGTAGGTCTGGTAGAATTTGTCTGTGAATTGGTCTGGTACTGGATTTTTTTGTTGTTGTTGGGAGGTTTTTTTTACAGATTCAATCTTGCTACTTGATATCGGTCTATTCAGGATTTCCATTTCTTCCTGTTTTAAGCTTGGGAGGTCAAAATTCCTCTGCCCTCTTGTGCTTCTTTACTCTAGAACTTCAGAGCTTCCCCATTCAAACTGTGCCCCATCAAACCAATGGATATTGCTGGCCTACAATGAGCCCATGCTATGTCTAAAACTTTGCTTTACACAGGAGAAAACTACATTTATATCCTCTAGCACCTTCACAGAAAAGTTCCTCCAAAGTTGTTCGTTATCTCAGGTTACAATCTGGCAGCAAGAAATTAGAAAACACCAGAACCTCTCTTACCTGCTGGTCCGAATGAGCGATGACAAGGTTGTTGGTATCAGGGGCAATGGCCAGAGCAGTCACTGGGAAGTTGTAAGCAGGCACTGTGCAGTGAAGCTGGGAACAAATAACAGACACAAGAGGCAACTCTATATGATACCTTCCTTGAAAGACTGAATGGTCTAGGTCAGTTGTTTGCAAATAACATTTCTTGGCCGGGTGTGGTGGCTCACGCCTGTAATCCTAGCACTCTGGGAGGCCAAGGAAGGAGGATCACTTGAGCTCAGGAGTTGGAGAGCAGCCTGAGCAGGAGTGAGACCCCATTTCTACTAAAAATAGAAAAAATTAGCCAGGTGTGGTGATATCTGCCTGTAGTCTCATGTACTCGGGAGGCTGAGGCAGGAGGATTGCTTGAGCCCAGTAGTTTGAGGTTGCTGTGAGCTAGGCTGATGCCATGGCACTGTAGCCCAGGGAAGAGAGTGAGACTCTGTCTCAAAAATAAAAACAATTCTTGGAACTCAAAAGAGTGGTATGGACATTCTCATAAACTTCAAGCATTTCTTCAAACAATAAACTTCAATTTCATTTTTTAAAAAAAATGCATATTTGCTTACAATACTGAAAGCATTTGTAGAAAACTCAGAGTAAAGCCTTTCCCTCAGAGCAAATCCGTCTCTATGAATTGCTCATAAATATGTCATTGAACAGGGAACCTATAGCTCCACACTGGGTTTAAAAGAAATTAAGGCCTAGGCATGGATATTTATGTACAATTGCAAGGCATATGCACATTACACACAAATACTCTGTATATTTTTTTATTTTATATTTTATTTTATCTTTTATTTTTTGAGACGCTCTCACCCTGTCGCCCCAGGTAGAGTGCAATGGTGTCATTGTAGCTCACTGCAACCTCAAACTCCTGGGCTCAAGTGATCCTCTTGCCTCAGCCTCCCGAGTAGCTGGGACTACAGGCTCCTGCTACGACAGCTGGCTAATTTTTCTATTTTTAGTAGAGATGGGGTCTCACTCTTGCTCAGGCTGGTCTTGAACTCCAAACTGAAGTGATCCTCCCACCACCTCAGCCTCCCAGAGCGCTAGGATCACAGGTGTGATCCACCGCGCCTGGCTACAAACACTCTTTAAATGCTAGGCAAGGCCCAAAGACAAGAGCTCAGCATATGCTCCTGCCACAGTGTAATAAAGATTAAGTTAAACAGTAACAGGTGAACCCATTAAGTGTTTTGGTTCGGGATTGTTCTGTAAAATTTTAACGCTTACTGCAAGTTTTGGGTAGTTCACATCTGATTTTTATGATGAAGATGAGGACTTGTAAAAGATCATTAGTGACTGAATGTATGAATGACAGTATCAGTACTGATTAGTAAAAAGTTTTCCCAGTAGTCCTTTTTCAAATGTCTAGTTCTGTTTAATTTAAAAACACCTTAACTTTAGAAGGTGAGCCATGAAAGAAACACTTATTATCTACAACTACTTATCTGCATATTTTCCTACCCAAAATATAAAAATGACCTAGATGTGAATTCATCGCCCACAAATCCTTAATTTCAAATTTATAGGCACAATGGTTTCACTTTTTTCACTGACTCATTTTAATGTTACAGAGTATATACCTGTTGGGTTACAAAAATGTAAAACAGGATTCTAAAACTGGAAAATTCTTGGTTAAAACGAACAAAGTTCAGGAAATTTCCAGGTCATGCCAATGTGCCCTGAATCATGTAACTGCAGGGCAACTGCCTCCTGTACAATGATTCAAACTTCTGTGCAAGCCGAAGCTCACCTTTAGCTGTTTGACACTGTAGACGCGGACTCCAGCACTGGTACCTGATGCAGCCAGCCAGTTCCCATCCGGACTCACTGCCAACAGACACATGGCCTCCACTGTCCCTGTGAGGATGGAAGAACAGTCAGGTCTCTCAATTCATTCAGTGTCCACAGCCACCCCTGCCCCCCAGATGATGGCGAAAGCCAGTGAGACCTTCAGAGTTTTAAATCACTGACAGGACAATTTGCTGATACTTTTGCAAGTTAGTTTGAGATGGTAACCTGTCTACCTTTTTCATTTAATTAGCCACCCCTCATGTAAAGAGAATCCAGAGGTAAAAGTGAAGGTGTCACTTGCTCAGGCTGGAATAAGATGGTGCCTACTATGGTAACGGAGAATCAGAGCAGCAGCCACCACTAAAATCTATACTTTAACTGTTTCAAACTCCTTTCCTACCAATTTTTTTAAAATTTTATTTTTATAAATTGACTTATAATAATTATACATATTCATGGGGTACCTAGAGATGCTTGAATACATATCATGTATAGTGATTAGATCAGGGTAATTATTAATGGCATAGCCATCCCTAAATGGTTTTTAATCAAAGCTATGAATAGACAGCAAGTTCAACAGACTTGAAACATATCTTTGGTTTACTAGGTGCCTGTTGTATACTTAGCACTAAGGGATGATGGGCACATATGAACCATCTTTGTCATCTGGGGACTTTAAATCAGTCTGGCAACATGAAGACTAGTGTGGGATAAAACTTGGACACTGATGCTATGTGCCAAAATACACGCTGCATATAACGCCCCCGAACACTGAAAAGGCTGCTAAAGGCTGAGCAGGGATGGGTAGAAAAGGATGGAAGACAGTGAGAGCTAAGTAAAAAGGACTGGAATATACAAGTTTAGAGGCTGTGAAGAAACTAGCTTGACTTGAAGGGCAAATGAGATGAGAAAGGAGGAAGAAATAAAGTCAAATCCATCATGCAGAGTCGAATTTTAACAAGTACTAACTGCAAGATAAACAGTCTTAAATAAAAACATTTACAGGTACTCATTAAATATTGTCAGCTTAATTTATCTGACCCCCTAACTTGTGGGTTTCTTCTTTACGCTTCTGGAGTAGCTTATGAACAGTGAGAGGTGAAGTTAAAGAGCTGACTTTCCAGGCCAGGCGCGGTGGCTCATGCCTCTCATCTCTGGGAGGCCAAGGCGGGAGGATCACTTGAGGTCAGGAGTTCGAGACCAGCCTGAGCGAGAGTGAGACCCGGTCTCTACTAAAAAATAGAAAAATTAGCTGGGCATGGTGGTGCGTGCCTGCAGTCCCAGCTACTTAGGAGGCTGAGGCAGGAGGATCACTTAAGCCCAGGAGCTTGAGGTTGCTGTGAGCAACGCTGATGCCACAGCACTCTAGCTCTAGCCCAGACAACAGAGTGAGACTCTGTCTCAAAAAGAAAAAAAAAAAAAAAAAAAGCATTGACTTTCCAGGCTGACAGAGCCTCAATGACAGGGAAGCAGATAAAATCCAAGACGAGAAAGAAGGCAAGGACCACAGGAAGTATCCAAAGAACTACCGGCTTAAGCTGGATACTAAGTCCCCATCAATAAGCAAGTCAGCCACACACAGTCACATTCGTTCATGCGCACTCATGTTCTTAAAGAACACTGAGAAAGCATCATGAATACTAAATGAACACAGGTGATGAAACTGAATGTATGTTACAGAACATGTCGGCCTATGAAAAAGAAATTTTTTAAATGTAAATGAGAAATTGTTGTATGTATAAAGATACTTTCACCTTTATATAAACAAACAACCAAAAAAGTAACATGCCCACAAAATACCTACAAACACATATTGGAAAATAGCAAAATACTAATGGCAGCTATTTCTGGGTGGCAGGATTACAGATCATTTTAACTTTTTTCTTGTTCTGCTAACAAAACTCTTAAGAAGGATGATGAAACTTCTCTGGTCCCAAATAAGGAATGAAAAACCCAGTGAGAAAAGAGTAGGTGTGAGGAACATTTCAGATCTCATCTAGTGTCTTCATCTGCCAGATATGTCCTCCTACTTCAAATTGCAAACGTGTGAGTGAATGTATTTGCAGAGTGGCAAGAACAGGAGGGAACCCCCGACAGTGAGGTTTAAAAGGGGGAAAGTCACATCTTAGACAACTCTCCCTGGGGCCAGTTACCAAACTCCCACCTGACAGAGGCTGGAAAGCATGCAGGTGCTTGAAGCTTCCTTCCAACAGCTGCATGATATGCAGAGACCCTTGATTTGATGCCACAAATAGCTTTGTTGAATCTTCAGAAAACAAGATCTGAAGGGCAGAGCGAAGGAACGCTGGCATTTTGGAAACCTTTGGGTGGAACAACGGTAGAAGCTAGTGAGAGAGGAGTCAAAAATAATCCCAGCCAGGTTCAAACTACATAAATGCTTCCTGTCCCTAAGCAAGCCAAATGCCCCAGGGCATGGAACACTGGCATGCCCATAGTAACCTATATATCCCCTTTTCATCTCTTCAGTAAATACTAAATTCCCTATCATGGAAATGACTAAGACACATATGAAACCACTGAGCAGAAAAACCTAATCTTAACTGCCTCTAGGGCATCCCCTGCCCACCCCCTCCAAATTGATTATGTTAATCAATTCAAAATGGAAATAAGACTGTTTTGTAACAACTATCTCCAAATAGCTTTCCACTGAGCAAGGATTCGCATCCAGTTCATTTCTACTTCACACACACACACAAAATCACACATTTAGGAAGTTTCTTCCGACGTGACCAAACAATGGGCTATCACTCACCCTTTTGAGGCTTATGTTGTCATGTTCATAATTCAACCGACAGAGAAAAAACCGAGAAGCTGTAGAATAGGCTATCCAACTTCCACATGGGGAGATAGAGCTGCAAATAATGTTCTCAGGACCCTGGCAAGATTAGGAGTCACGATGAGTGTTCAAGTAAAACTTCATATGACGAGGCTCACTGTGACACGACTCCTCAAGCTCTTACCACTCTGGACCTATCCACAAACACCTACACAGGACCCCGATACTCACATGCTGTGTTGCTACGATTATTTCAGAGGCAGAGCACCTAAATGGTCTGTGGCTTTGGAAATCCAAGAACAAGGGTCTACCTTATCTTGGCCCTTTTGGTACTTTATAGATAGATAGACTCATACTAAACTCCAACTTTAGAAACCTGAGCAGGGAGGCACTTAATGCAGGAAAGCTTGGGGAGCTCGGTGATTTGGAGTGCTGTTTTGCTTATGATGACTTCTTTAAAGAAATAATAAGTGAAAAACATTTGGAGAATATAAAGGAGGAGAAAAGTTCAATGTAACATTTATGTAATTTAAAAAACTCACAAAATGATGATTTCTCAATATATGTATATATACAACTCTCTCTCTCACAGAGGAAGCTATATAGCTAATTAATTACCATTAGGTAATTTCAGGAGAGGAGACTAGAATTAAAGAGGTGGTCAAGTACATAAACTATGAATATTGTTTAAATTCTTTACAGCAAGACTGTATTCACAAATATTTGTGTAATTAAAATAAAATTTTTAAAGGAAGATAACTGTAAATAATAAATTGTATAGTATTAATGTAAAAAAGTATAGACACATAAACACATGGTTGGAAATTTTTTCCTGGAAGTTTCTATACAAGAAACTGTTGGCAGCAATTATATCTAGAGAGAACAGAGGAGGGGGTATAGGATGTGGAGGAGACTAATTTTTCATTTATACTCTTTTGTACCATTTGAGTTGTTAAAAATATGCATGTTATTTCATAATAATATCAAAAGAAGAAAAACCAATTTCCTGTATGCATTCATAATAAATTCTAATAAACTCTGAATGCCCAATTTATAATCACAGGAAACCCAGTTCTGGTGACACAGCCCTTCATTCAAATATAAACGAATTTATACAGTTTATGATGTGAAGTAACCCTGAAAATTCAGAATGGGAAAAATGTTCTGGATTTCAGAGTCTGAACACACAGTTAAATGTCCTTACCTTTGTCTTAAGGTGCAGTAAATGATCTGCATTTTTAGAGAGTGGAAGGGTATCCCCGTTCTTGCCTGAAACAAAAAACTTCCCTTAGTTTTTTCTTATCAAAGAAAGATTATTTGCACATTTTCTTTTTCTAAAAAGTCACTCCTTGGTAGAATGGACATCTACCAGTGGGAAATCAGAAAAATGGCTTTACTTAGAAAGCTCACAATTTTTGAGGGGGTATATGAAGAGGAAAGCATATACCTTTGCTTCTGTCCTACGATACATCATGAATTCTCTAAAGCTCTACCCCACAGCCAGGCATGCAGGTGGGTGGAAATACAGTTTGTATGGCCTCAGTTTTATCCCACTACAAACAAGAGGATACAAACAATTCCTTAACAGGTCACATAAAATGCCACTAGGCTGTCACTCAGTAAGATCCATGTGACCACCTTTCTCATGTAGGATCATCACTACCCATCATTAAATCTTGTCACTTTTCAACAGCCTGTTTGCATCTCAGCCAAGCTAGGGCAAACTATGATTCTTCAACCCTCACCTCAACTACATCCTGCAGGACACCACATAGAATCTTAAACTTTTACAAGATGATCCAGCATCCTGCTAAAGATTCTAACACTCTAAATAACTTGTTTGTTTTATCTGGTGGGTGGGAAAACCATAAGTTACAATGGACACAGAAAAATCTACTTCAATTTTTCTGTAAGCAGAACTTTAACTGCAATTCTGATTTTGGGCTTCTCTCTCCAGTCTTCTGATTGGGAAAAACGTTCTCACACATTACCTGTTGCAACTGTGGATCCCAGTCGCCAAAGTTCCAAGTGATGAGCAAACTGGAAGAGGAGAAGCTGCCTTTTCTTGGAACAGGAAATGAGACGTCGCTGTATCCAAGAATGAAAAGTTGAAAATAAGCCAGTATCACCTATTGCCTCAGTACCAGATACACCAGCAACATCTCAGTACATTTTTTCCTGTTGAAATCTATTTCCTTGATAAATATCTCCTAAGTACTACTATATGCCAGGCACAATGCTAGGATCTAAGAACACAATGGTAAATAAAAACATAGCCACTGCTCTCAAGAAACGTCTAAAGGGTGACACGGAATCAAATGTCAATTACACTTCCGTATGCCAAGAATTTTAACATGGCAAAACATTGTATGTAATGAAAAAAAGGCAGAAAGGACATCTAGCTTTGTGGGGGTTAAGACAGAAGCTCAGATGAGGTTCACTAGTAAAGACTAATCAGGCAAAGAAGGTAGAGCAGGATGTTCCAAGGAGAGAAATGGCATGTGAAATAGCTCAAAGGTCAAAGAGCATTTGAGGTAATAAAAAAAGTCTTTCAGAATGGCTAGCCTGGGTGGGGTGCTGCAAGTGTGTGAAAGGAGAGGGGAGAGAAGCAGCTGAAGGGCCAGGGATAGAGTGAGACAGGTTCTACAAGCCACATGAAGGAACCAGTGTACGCTGCAGGCAACAGGGATAACCAGAGGCTTTGAAACATGGAGTGATGAACAAAGCTGCTTTTTTTTTTTTTCTGAGACAGGGTCTTGCTCTGTCTCTATTGCCCTGGGTAGAGTGCAATGGCATCATCAAAGTTCACTGTAGGGCCGGGCGCGGTGGCTCACGCCTGTAATCCTAGCACCTGGGAGGCCGAGGCGGGCGGATTGTTTGAGCTCAGGAGTTTGAGACCGGCCTGAGCAAGAGCGAGACCCCGTCTCTACTAAAAATAGAAAGAAATGATCTGGACAACTAAAAATATATAGAAAAAATTAGCCGGGCATGGTGGCACATGCCTGTAGTCCCGGCTACTCGGGAGGCTGAGGCAGTAGGATCGCTTGAGCTCAGGAGTTTGAAGTTGCTGTGAGCTAGGCTGACGCCACGGCACTCACTCTAGCCCGGGCAACAGAGCAAGACTCTGTCTCAAAAAAAAAAAAAAAAAAAGTTCATTGCAACCTCAAACTCCTGGGCTCAAACAATCCTTCTGCCTTAGCCTCGTGAGTAGCTGGGACTATAGGCATGCACCACCATGCCCAGCCCCAAAGTTGCTTTTCAAACAGATCAATAGAGAATAGGCTACAATGACACAAATGGAAATAAAAGAAGATACTCTAAAGGAATTCAGACGAGAAAAGACACTGATCCAACTGGGACAACAAAGCCAGGCACAGTGGTGCACGCCTGTAGTCCCAGCTACTTGGGAGGCTGAGGTAGAAGATGCCTTGAGCCCAAGAGTTCGAGACCAGCCTGGGCAATACAGTGAGATCCCATCTCAAAAACCAACAACAGCCAGGCATGGTGGCTCATGCCTGTAATCCTAGCACTTTGGGAGGCTGAGGTGGGAGAAGTGCTTGAGGCCAGGAGTTCAAGACCAGCCTGAGCAACATAGCACTTCATCTCTACAAATAAAAATAAATAAAAAATTTAAAAAATTAGCTGGGCATGGTGGCACGCACTGTAATGCCAGCTACTCAGGATGCTGAGGCAAGAGGATTGCTGGAGCCCAGCAGTTTGTGGGTGCAGTGAGCTATGATGATGCCACTGCACTCTAGCCTGGGCAATAGGGTGAGACCCTGTCTTAGGAGCAAAAGAAACAAAAACAACAAAACAAAACAAAGACAATGGCAGTATAGACAGAAAAATTACCCAATTCCAAAGATGATGAGGGCTATGTCCAACCTTATCAAAGTATACACATTAAATATGTACAGTTTTTATATATCAAATATAACTCAATAAAGCTGTTGAAATATATGTACATGTATAAATATATGAGATAATGAGGCAGGCTCAGTAAGGTTTATTGGTTGAATGGAATGTGAAGCAAGTATCGGGGACAAGGTTTACTAGCTTAGGAAGATGGCACCACTTACTTAGAATGGAACACTGGAACCCTGGATTTTCCTGCTCCCACTCAGAATAACAGAACTCACCCTTAAAAACAAACGAACTTCCCATAAACCACGACTATGTGGAAAAGGGAATGATTTCCCCAGAGAATGAACTTAGGATGCTGCTGCAAATCTCATGCTCCCAGAAATGTCTCTGCAAGAGGCTTGCCTTGGAAACAGAAGGAAGAAGGTGGCTATGGGAAGTCTCACAAATTTGCCCAGGAAGTGTGAGCTGTGTTCACAGTCTCGTGGGACAGAGGGATGGGGAATGGGAGATGAGGGGTTGGCAGAGGGGTGATACTTACATGGGGAAAGGTGATTTTTCGGAGAGCAGCATCATAATTCTTTACTTCTACCTTCTCCATGAGAGGACGAATGACTAGATGAGTATCAGTGCCTAGGGCATGGGGAAGGGGAGAAGGCATGCAGAATTACAAGTCCTGCGTGAAAATAACCAGGGATGGACAGAGCAAAGGGGCAGCCTCACCGGAAGTGGAACCCACCTCCAGATATCAGAGCTGTCGGGCTGTGGGCCACAGCACGCACATCGTGAGTGTGATGCTGGAACGGTTTTGTCCGCACCCACTGCTTCTCACTGCTGTTAGAAGTCACAGGAACCAGCTGAAAATGGAATATTGTCCCCTCGGCTGTGCCCACCACGAAACTGTCTTCTTGCTGAGGAATTAAATCATAAGGGAGGTACATGTGATCAAAACAGGGTCCAGGTGGAAAAATATTCCCTGAGCTTTTCTGTCTGAGCAGCTTAGGGGAAAACCTATGCTCAAGATTAGAAAAGAGGTGACAGGGGTCTTTTCCCTCCATAAGCTAACAATTCCATCAGCCAAGCAAGTTCACATATAGGTGACAAGGCGCCCTCTATTGACAAAATTATTAATAA
>CM052442.1:124285777-124324096 GCA_028533085.1 Varecia variegata
TTTTAAAAGGTCTCAGTGTGTTCACAATTTTTAAAAAATTCCCCTATATTCTCAAAACTACTTTCATTTTAACTCTAGTTTTTATAAATGCACACAACTTTGAGTAACAAAAAAAAAATTAGGGCCGGGCGCGGTGGCTCAAGCCTGTAATCCTAGCACTCTGGGAGGCCGAGGCGGGTGGATCATTCAAGGTCAGGAGTTCGAGACCAGCCTGAACAACAACGAGACCCCCGTCTCTATTAAAAAATAGAAAAATTAGCTGGGCACAGCAGCTACTTGGGAGGCCGAGGCAGGAGGATTGCTCGAGTTGAGCAATTGGTGCAAAGGTGAGCTATGATGACTCCGTTGCACTTTAGCCTGGGAGACAGAATGAAACCCTGTCTCCAAAAAAATAAATAAATTATAGGGTGTTTGACAGAGTAGTGAAAAAAAAATCAACAACCTGGATGAGCAGTTAACCAACCAAACAATGAAAACACTAGGTCAAGTAGTTGAGAGAGATGAGAAGCGTGAACGTGGTTGAGCATGTAGCTGCCAATTGACGACACACTGTGGACTAGGAACTTTATATATGCCATATCATCTCTAATCCTTCAATAAGTTACAAGTAAATATAATTTGCCCTACCAGGAAAAATTGAGAGACTTTGAAACGAGCAAAGAAAAAAAAAAATACTGATGTCCTTGCCTAGTGAGCCTTTTCATAGTCTTGGAGCTATTTTATTAATATAACTGTTGCACAAGTTATAGAAAATTTAGAGGATGCAAAAGATTCCTTTCCACAGAAATCCACAGAATTTTGCCTGGTAGAAAGCAACTGATTATCACCCTATGGACACAGAGTTTTGCAATAATTTGTAAACTCATTTCAGCATTCCTGATGGCCTTACATAAGCATGTTCTTTGAATTCTCTTTTGAACTGCCTGAAATATCTTACTGGTTCCCTCATTAATGAATTATAGAAGATCTCTGAGACATTTTCATTTATGTTTGTATGAGTCAGCTTTTTAACTGTCTTTCCCCTAATCATCATTTAATAGCCCTTTTCACAGATAAGGAAACTGGAGCTACATAGGTTTAGAAACCTGACAAAGACATAAAACCATCTGTTTCCAAAGCCTGTGCTCTGGGCATACCACACTGCCCCAACCTTGTGCCAGCTCTCTTGAGGTCACTTGCAGGTACATGATGATGGAGAAGAAAGGTAACCATATCTGAAGGACAGCACATAAGGCAGCCCTGACCAGCCTGTCCCTCAACTGTAAAGATTCTATTTGAAAACCATTAGCCCAAGATGAAAGTGGAGATACAAAGAAGCTTAGGAACTCACTCTCCCCCACCTCCAACTGTTACGTTCATTTAATTTACAAAAAATAATTTAAAAAAAAATGGCAGTTTGTTTAAAGTCCCACCCACAGAGAGCGATTTGGAAGACCTCTATAGGTGTGATCATAAAAGAATTGAAAAGGAAACAAAAGAAAAGGGCTCTCTTAGGACACAGCAGGAAGGAAACAAAGGAAAAATCAAACCTGGAAGTGGGGTGGGGAGTTTCCCGAATTAATCAAAGAGTAACCATTTCACACAAAGAAAAAAAATTATCTTAGGACTGACCTCTAAATGAAAGCAAATGTTTCCTACAACTCCCTGCAGGAATCTGTACTCACCTTCCAGATGAAGGTGAAAGACATCTAAGAAGATCAAAGGACCGGGTATTTGCCACAATTCACTCTTTAGCCCATGAAAATCCATTAAAAATAAATCTAAAAAATAATCAGCTGTTCTGGCAAGAGAGTATAATGGAGAAAAGTCTTGAAATTAGAATCAGTTTCAAAACAGATGTGAAAATGATAATGACAATAGCACACTCGGTCTGTGCCAGACAACACTTAACACTTGACATGCACTATCCATTTAATCCTGCCCCAAACTCTACAAGGTCTGTATTTTTTTTTTTTTTAAAAGAAGAGGAAACTGAGGCTTAGAAATAAGTAACTTAAGCAAGGAAGACATGTAGCTAAGTGGTACCACTGACACTGAAACCCAAGACTGCCTAATTCCAGAATCTGTGATAAGCACTTCTGACAGCTGGTATTTGTACAATTGTATTTTTCAATTAAAAAAAAATAAGTACCACAATTCATTGATTCTGAGGCAAACATTTTCCCACGTTTTAACATCTCCGAAATCAGGATATCTTAAAACGTCTGTCAGTCTGTGTGTGTGTGACATCTGCAGATAAATGGCCACCATCAACACTTGCAGAATGGTTGTCAAAAGCCTAAAGAGGGCATGGGTAGGAGAGTACAGTGGAGCTTCACACCACTGATGGCATAGAGGCCATGTGTGGGAAAACAAGGACCTTGAGGACTGAGTTGAAAAGTGACTCAGAGAGTCCAATTCTGAATGTAACGAAGTTTTAGGAATATCTTCATCAGTATATTTTGCTTATATTTTCCTTTTTGTATAAGCACAAGAGTGGCATGACAAAATTTCAGTCTCAAAGTACTCTTTCAATAAATAGAATACAAATTCTATGTTTAAAAAAAACACTGTCAGGCTGGGCACAGTGGCTCACATCTGCAATCCTAGCACTCTGGGAGGCTGAGGTGGGAGAGGACTGCCTGAGGCCAGGAGTTTGAGAACAGCCTGAGCAAGAGCAAGACCCTGTCTCCACAAAAAAAAAAAAAAAAAAAAAAGAAAAATTAGCTGGGCGTGGTGATGGGCACCGTAGTCCCAGCTACTTGGGAGGATGAGGCAGGAGACGCACTCGAGCCCAGGAGTTTGAGGCTGCAGTGAGCTATGATCACACCACTGCACTCTAGCCTGGGGGACAGAGCAAGACTCTGTCTCAAAACCAAACCAAACCTAACCTGTCAGTTTGTATGTTTACAAAACATAAATTTTATATTTAAAAAAGCACAGTGTCATAGTTTAATTGGCAGTGTTTTTTCTTTCCCATGATGACAAAATAATGTCATGTCTTACGATTATTTGCTTCTAAGATTTAATGCAATACAGTAATGTAGGGACATAGTAGGAAAAAAAATCAAACAGCATAAAATGGTACACAGTACAAATTAAACCTGAACTCCCAAATTCCCTCTCTGGAAATTATCATCATTAGCAATTCTATCTTTTCAAAGATATTCTATGTATATACCAGCAAAACTGTATGAATCTGCTCTTCCTTTTCTTATACACTATCATGTGCTGTATTAATACACTACAATACTGTTTTACTTTTTCCCCTTAACAATATATCCCAGAAATTGTTCCATAGCAGTAAGCATACATCTTCCATGTTCTTTGAAGCAGCTGCATACATAATATTTGAGTAGGTACACTTTAACTAAGTCTTACGTATAATTACACCTGCTTTGGATTAAAACTCTTTTAAAGAAGAATTTCTCCCACTCAGTTCAACTTAGATCACCGTATGTGACATCTAAATATTTTTACAGGGCTTTAACATACATCAAATTGTTCTCATAGAAAACCTGTGAAATGGGATAGAAATATTTACAGGCAAGAAAAGCAGGCATGAATGAACTCTGTACTAGAAAATTAATGTCCACACTTAGGATCGCACATAATTCTCAAACTCTGTAGGTAAAGAATAAAGGATCTAGTTAACAAATCTCAATGTCACTTTCCATGGCTCACTGCTAAAATACCCAGAGGTTTGTGAATTAGAATTCATGCGACCAAAAGGAAAGAGGCATACTTGTTCAACACAAAGCTACCTGAGGCTTTTTCAAATAGGAGAGAAGGAACATCTTCAAAATCACTATAAAGTGATTTTGCCATCATTTTCCTCTAATCTCCCAAGATAGATAGGAAGCAGAAGAGCAGTTGTACAGAGAGGGAAACAGGGCTTTTCAAGATTCTTCTAGGCTACTTGTGCCTTATCTACAATCAGACTGGTGAGGAGTATCTGAAGAAAATCCCTCTGCTAACTAGTCTTTTAGAGAATCCTGTATTCTCTAACCAGTTGGTAGATACCATAGAAATGACATGGGTTTCAGATGCATTTTCCTAAACTCATCTTCCTCCAGTATAACGTCAGGATGTGACATCTAAATATTTTTACAGGGTATGTCACTAACCCTGCTTTCTCTACTCACCACCCAGCTGTAGATCGACCACTGAAAACAGGGACTGTACTCACATCGGCTACGGCAATGGACTGCACATCAGCATTTGCGATGAGATGGCTCTTCACAAGCGTCCCCGTAGCTGAGTCCCAGAACTGCACTTTCCCAGCCGAGTCCACACTTATGACGGTGCCATCGGACAAGAAGGCAACACCCCATACGATACACTTCCGCTTAGACACACCCATATACTGCCTATCCACAATCATCTTATGAATAGTGCTCCCTGAAAAATAAGAAAAACACACATTCGGATGGTACCCATTTCTCCTTTAGTCTTTTAAACGCTGCCTGTGGTGTGCATGATACGGTAAGTTAGCTGACTGAACACAGCCGGCCAGTAAAAAGGTAGTTCTGGTGAACTCAGAACTCCAAAATGGTTAACTGAATAAAAGTGGAGTGGGGCTGGGCGTGGTAGCTCACGCCTGTAATCCTAGCTCTCTGGGAGGCCGAGACAAGAGGATGGCTTGAGCTCAGGAGTTCGAGACCAGCCTGAGCAAGAGCAAGACCCTAAACACAAAAATTAGCCGGGCATGGTGGCATGCGCCTGTAGTCCCAGCTACTCGGGAGGCTGAGGCAGGAGGATACTTAGGTCCAGGAGTCTGAGGTTGCAGTGAGCTATCATCACACCACTGCACTCTACCCAGGGCGAAAGAGTGAGACTGCGTCTCAAAAAAAAAAAAAAAAAAAAAGTGGAGGTGGGGTGACGGGAAGAGGGGGAAGTGGGGAGGAGGGACAGAGAGGGAGGGAGAGAAGGAGAGAACGAGAACAGACACCCCTGCTGGGGAGTTGAAATGGAAAGAGACATTTGGGACATTCACTTAAAGCTGGCCAACCGCACATACACATTACACTCTGCTCTTCCCCAAAACCCCACAGGAAAGGGAGAGAAGACAACAGTGACAAAATTTTGGGAATTGGAAAGCAGACATGAAGTGGTAACTGACTGAGCAGAGCCCTAAAAACTAAGTCCCAAGTCAGCAGTGAAGAAAGCCAAGAAGCCACCTGATTTATACTATGGAATCCTCAAATGACTCAGGAATTGGGGACGCTAGATACTCTAGCAACAAAGGGAAAAGTAGGGCTTCAAAGGAGGGATCAGTTGAAAATAAGGTTAAGAAGCCGTTAGACCCCTCAGATACCCACACCCTAAGAAATTGGGCAGCTCCCCAAAACCCGCCTCCACAGAAGGCTGGGACTTGCTCTCTGAATAAGGCTACCAGGCACAACCGAGGGTGGGAATGTGATGAGTAAGAGAATTAAGTGCAACTTTCTAACTGAATGCTGAGAACACCAGTTTTCTTTTCCTTAGAATGCTGGTAGCCAAGTTTATACTCACCAAGCAGGGAAATGAAAAAGCCTTTTGGGGGTATATAACTGGCAAAGAGAAAATATCCAAATACCCTGGCTTCAGAGGTTCCCCAGATACGCAGTCTAGCCAGATCATTCTTCAGCGACACCCAAGCTCAACAAGCTCCACTGACGGAGTCATGAGTGATCACCAGACATGTGAGGAAAGCCTTTAACAGGACCGGCAGAGGCCAAGCAGACGAACAGAAACAAATCAATGAGTGACAGGGAGGAAAGAGGCAGGGTGAGGAACGCTTGGAAAATATTAGTCACCTCAGAAAGAGAATAAGAGTTTGTGTAAAATGAAACAAAAGATAATGCTATAAAAAAGAATATTCAGGAAACAACAACAAAAATAACCTCTGGAAATGTCGGAATGAAAAACTCAATAGAAGGAAAAACTGAGAGGTAAACATGCAAACTCTCCCAGAGGCATAGTAAAAAGCCAAAGAGACAAAATATGAGAGTGAAAAAAAGGATAGAAAATTAGAAGAGCCAACATCCAAGTAATAAAATTCCAGAAACAGAAAATGGAGAGAAACTTATCTACAAAATAATTATAAGAACTTGCCTTAGAACTGAAGGATGTGAGTTTTAGATGAAAAGAAGCTACTAGGTGTTTGGAACCATTGATCCACAAACCAAGAAACACAATTATTAAATTTCAGAACAGTAAGGATGAAGGGAACATCCCAAAAGCTCCCAGAAAAAACAAAAAACAAAAACCCCCAGGTCCTACACAAAGAATTGACTCTCAGAATGACATCGGACTTCCTAACAATACTAGAACCTACAAGACAGTGAAGGCAGAGCTTCAGAATTCTAAGGGAAATTAATTCTCAACCTAGAATTCTTTCCCATGCACTCTTTCTCAGAATCCACCAAAGGAATAAACTAATAAAGGGAATAACAGAAATGAGGGATCCAACAGAGAAGCAAAGGAGAGCCCCAGAATGACTGAAAAATCAGAGTTTCAGATCTCACAGTGGTGCAGCAGGCCAGAGTGGCTAAGCTAGATGGGAGCAGAAGAGAAGGCTCTAGGAGAGACTTATTCAAGAAGATAAAAGTGGCAGAAAGAAAACCAGATGGATTTGAACCTTATTTATACAACTGGAAGAATTTGGGGATAAATCAGTGAGACAGAGAGAGACAGACACAGAGACAGTTTTAAACGTTAAGTCTAGGCCGGGAGGCGGTGGCTCACGCCTGTAATCCTAGCACTCTGGGAGGCCGAGGCAGGAGGACTGCTTGAGGTCAGTTCGAAACCAACCTGAGCAAGAGCAAGACCCTGTCTCTACTAAAAACAGAGAAATTAGCTGGGCGTCATGGCTTGTGCCTGTAGTCCCAGCTACTCGGGAGGCTGAGGCAGGAGGATTGCTTGAGCCCACGAGTTTGAGGTTGCTGTGAGCTAGGCTGACGCCACGGCACTGTACTCAGGGGAAAAAAACAAAAACAAAAAACACTAAGTCTACAGGAAAGAAAAGGTAATTTACTATGTGAGTAGCATTTATACAATCTTAATAATAAAAACATTGACTACTAATCTGAACAGTTACAACAAACCATACCTCGAGGATCAGGATAAAGTGTGAATAAGAAAGTTAAGCGACAGAAGTTAGTAAATAATGGTCTGAAGCTGAAAAATCAAAATGTACAATTATAACCATGCTAGCTAGGTACTATATATGGTTAAATACCAAAAGAATCAGCTAAGAATCACAAAAGGCTGTCTTTGAGGAGTGGGGGAAGGGACAGAGGGACTCTTGCTTTTCTGTAATAAGCCTTAAGGAATTCTTTCTCTTTGACTATGTGCATAAATAACAAATAAAATAAAAATGATATAAAAAAAAAAAGGAGGGACGTGTCAGATTCCTCAGACTCCTTACCTCTGTATCTTAGATGGGAGTAAAGACATGTCCACTAACATGTCGAGATGAACTTCACCAATGAAGGATTTTATTAGCCAATTTTCCAGGCCAAAACAGAAAAAGTCATGGTTCTCTATTTTTCTGATCTCATGTCTCACCAATTATGTTACCAAGATATTATGATTATGTTCCTCAGTGAAAGCAGCTCATTTTTATCAAGGACTAGGATATAGCTATTCTACTGATCATTCATAGTAAACAGAGTAGTGGTCGAGGGCAAATTTTATTGTGAATTCGTATCATGAGGGAAAATACCACACCACAGGGAAGAACCAAAATTCCCCTAAAAGCAGCAGTAGTAATCCAAGAAAGAAGTGAAATTCATCGCAGACATCTCAGAAGGTTAATGAGAGAGTAGGCCCTATGGGTCACTGAAAACGTGACAAGGGCTCAAGCTTTTGAAAACCCAGAAATGAGAATCTGACAAACAAGACCCACACCCCAAATGAACTGAGAAAAACAGTCACCTGATTTGACATCAAACACACTAATGTAGTCTATGGAGCCAGCTGCAATGTGGGTACCAGAGGGATGCCAGCTGAGACTCAGGATGCGACCTTGGGAGTTGTACAACAAAAAAGAAAGTGACATACACATAAATATACAGCAAAGGGTAACTGAGCCGTCCTCCCACCAATTATCCGCAGGGCCAGTGTTCTACAGTCTGGGCTCTCTCACCTACTGACTCCTGTGATGCAGTGTTTTTTAACAGATGATCAACCCTGAGATCCACAATGAAGCATTTGATATTTACTCTCATAACATACAAATAGTTGAAGGGAATATAAATAAATACAACCTTTTGAGGATGATCTGGTAGTAATCTAATCAAATTTAAATGTCCATATATTTTGGCCCAGTAATTGCACTGGGAATTGATCAAACAAAAATACTTTCATGAATGCCCCAAAATATGTAGATACAAATATTTACTGCAGCACTGGTTATAGTAGTAAAATCAAAATTAACAGTAATAGGAATTAGAATAAGTAAATTATGGAACACCATAAAAGGGAATGCCATGCAGAGTGGCAATGACACGGAAAGGTGTCTGGAATGGATCAGGTAAAGAAACAAGCTGAAAAACAAGGCACAAGAATTCCTCCGTATTTGTTTACATGACTATACAAAAAAGCCTAGAAGATTAGTTTCAAAATGTTGCCTATGGAGTAGAAAGAGATACTTATTTTCTATTTTCATCTCGTTGGCTACATGTTATGAAAACTTAAAAGTATCATTATCACCTTTGTAACTAAAAAAAGAATACGCAAAGGATACTAAAAACAAACAAGAATCCAATTAGCAAGGGATAAATATTATTCATGGACACAGGGAGTACACAGGACAGTTACTATTCTCTAGAAGTGAGGTCAGCAAACTATGGCCCACAAGCCAAATCAGGTCCACTGCCTGTTTTTGTAAATAGTTTCTCTGAAGCACAGCCATGCCCATTAGCTTAAGTATTGTCTATGGTTGCTCTTGCACTACAGTGACAGAACAGGCAGACTGTGTGACCTGCAAAGCCTAAATTAGTTACTACCTAGTCCTTACAGAAACAGTTTGCCAACCCCTGCTCTGGAGGGTCAGTACCAATTCAGTTCACGTGGAGCCCAGGTATGGACAATTGTTTACAAAACTCCCCCACTCAATCTGAACGCACCTGAAGGATTAAGAACCATAGCTCCTAATGATGAAATTCTAGTTTCAAGACTTTATGTACACTTGTTAAAACTTCACAAAAGTAAGTGATAACAAATTGACTTCCACAGAACACTAGCTTTCCTATTTTGGATTTTTGGTTTTCTGCATTATTACTTAACCAGACAGTCACAACTATCCTACACAATGGGTAAAGCCTGGGCTAGGGATGGCTTCTAGCACATACCCTGTACTCAGATAAAATTAGCATATGGTTAGAAATATTACCTAGACCCATGGGAAAAATCCCATCCCCAGTGGCACAGAAATATAACTTCTTATTAAATACTGCCCCACCAAAAACAATCCTTACTTTTCTGCCGATCAAAATTTCTTTCAAACTGGATTTTGTCTGGGGTGATTTGAAATAGCTTCACAGATCCATCTTCACAGCCAACCTATTAGTGAAAAAGAGATAGAAAACAGAGAAGGTGAACAATAAACATTTTATAAGACTAATAGGACTAAACATACACACACACACACACACACACACACACTAATACATTTCTCCCCTCTGAAAAGTGAAAATAGTTTGTGAGAGGAAAAAAAGTACTGATATCAACAGACTTCGCCTTCATGGCCTACCCAGAAAACAGGCTGATATTAGGAGTACCAATTAGTGGCCCAGTTCCTGCATATGACATGGAATAGAAGCAGGATTTCACAGCATACCTCTCCTGGATATGGCCTAAATAGAAGACCCATTAACCTTATAACCTAATTGGCAACATCTTAAGATATTATACAAATTAGTGCAAATTTAAAAAGAATCACAGACACATCACAGAAAATTAAATCTCTGAAAGCACCCATTCTAATGGAAATTGTAGGGGGAAAAAGTCCCAGCCTGTGCTCAAAACGTTTTTTGAGAAACACTCTGCTGAAACAGTTTTAATATACTACTGTGCGTGATGAATCTACAGAAGAATTTCATATGCCATATTTCTGAAATGAAATTTATCAAAGAACACAAAGAATATCAAAACAAAAAACAGTCTCTACATCTTCCAATTCCAAAGAACATAGTTTGGGCAATGCTGAACTGAACTAACCCTTTCATTTCCTATATGAAAGAAGGCCCAAACTAGCAGCAAAAAGGATATAAAAGGACAAGGGATTTTTAAATCTTCAGTATCAATTCCAATCTTGTAGTTGAGATTGCTCCATGCCATAACACAACTTTGTTCTCCTATGAACACAGGGAAGGAAGTCTGAATGGGCACAGGAGAAATCTCGGTATGAATTACCAATAGTTGATTACTGACCAAAAGTTGAGAGCCACTGGGGCTGGCAGTCATGCTCCAAATAGGTCCTCCAAAGGCATCCACGGCATACTTGACGTTTAGCGCCTGTAAGTCATACTCAATAATCTCTCCATTGAGCCCGGCACTAAAGAGTCGCTGTCCTGCTGCCCAACACAGAGCTTCTGTAGCCCGAGATTCATGACCTGGGAAAAACTACAGAAACACCACAACTTCTCAACCTACCATGAATTCATCAGCTGCCAGTACTGAGGGGTCACATGCAACACGGTGAAAATTACTTCCCCATAAATAACTAGCTTAGGATTTGGGGCTATCAGAACATCACGTCTACTGATACTTCCTTTTTATTCAGGTTTAAATTTTAGTTACTTTTATACAGTTTTTTTGTTTTGTTTTGTTTTGTTTTTCTAAGAGACGGGGTCTTGCTTTGTTGCCCAGGCTGAAGTGCAGTGGCATGACCATAGCACACTGTAGCTTCGAACTCCTGGGCTCAAGGGATCCTCCCACTTCAGCCTCCAAGTAGCTGGGACTACAGGCACGTGCCACTATGCCTGGCTAATTTTTTTCATTTTTTTGGGGGGGAAAAGGGTCTAGCTAGGTTGCCCAGACTGGTCTCGAACTCCTGGCCTCAAGCTATCCTCCTGCCTCAGCCTCCTGAGTTGCTGGAATTTATTTGGTTTTGTTTCTTTTACTAGGACTAGTTCAGCAAAATCTTTACTGCTGAATAAAGTATATATCCAACTGTATTTGTTGCATCTAGTTTTCCAAAAATTAATGCAACTATCTTGATTGGGTGATGCTTTCACAGGTATGTATACATACATGTCAAATGTTATTAATGTGTATACTTTAAATACATGGACCTTCCTATGTGTCAATTTTATGTGTAAAAATTTCCTAGCACTCAAAAAGTTTTCCTATCTATCAAGGCATTTTATTCTTATACCTGTTTAACACAAAAGGGACTAAGTAGGTATCATTTTTCCTCTTTGAATGTGAAAAGGCTGAGACACATATGAATTCAGTGGTTTCCCCAAATTACCAGTCAATGGTATGAGGAGAATGTAGGTCTCCTTATTCCTATCCCCTACCCTTTTCACCCTAACATACTAATTTTTTTCTTGCTCTGAGAGAAATTAACAGAGCTGAGCAATCTTAACTAGTAGGGAAGGGAACAGGGAGAAGGCAGACGATTAGACCAACTTAATTAACTGTTGAAGAATAAAGAAAACAGATGAAGACAAGGTGAAGAATGGTTGACTTATTCATTCAACAAGTATTAACTCGGCAGTGGCTTTGGACTATGCACTTGCTAAATGGTGAGAATACAGGTATAAACAAACATCACTGACATGGTTCTTGCTCTCATAAAATTTAAAGTTCAGCATGAAAGAAAGACATGAAACATACACAAATTATATAATTACAATTGTTATAAATGACAACCAGAAAAATCACAGGATGCAGCAGAGCATGTTTTTCATACTACAGAAGGTAACTTGTTTCTGGTAGGCAATGACCTGCAATTTTTAAATGCCTATTAGTTCTTTAGGGGCCAGCTCAGTAAGTCACCCCTTTCCAAGTTTACTAAACCCACATCTCAGGTAAGGTACTTCTCCACTAAGGTTCTAGTCGTGTGTTTAGTTTTTTTTTTTTTTTTTTTTTTTTTTTTTGAGACAGAGTCTCATTCTGTTGCCTGGGCTAGAGTGCTGTGGCGTCAGCCTAGCTCACAGTAACCTCAACCTCCTGGGTTCAAGCGATCCTTCTGCCTCTGCCTCCCGAGTAGCTGGGACTACAGGCATGCGCCACCATGCCCAGCTAATTTTTTCTATATATTTTTAGTTGTCCAGCTAATTTCTTTCTATTTTTAGTAGAGACGGGGTCTCGCTCTTGCTCAGGCTGGTCTTGAACTCCTGAGCGCAAACGATCCACCAGCCTAGGCCTCCCAGAGTGTTAGGATTACAGGCATGAGCCACCTCGCCTGGCCCATGTGCTTAGCTTTATCATAAAATTTATTATACTGGCTAGAAACTGTATACGTATCTTTCTGCCACTGGTCTTTGAGTTCGGTGAAGGTAGGGCCTCCGACATTTGTTTTAATGCCCCGTATTTGCCACTTATTCATTTAGAAACATTGACAGAATGCCTAAATTCCAGATATCAGGCTGCAGGGCACTAAATTTGCTCATTTACCCATCTGTGCATTTATATCACAGTGCCTAGGATGTAACAGGCATTCAGTAATCATGAATTGAATTAGATGTTGCACCTGAAGAAAATCAGTAATCAGTGGCAGGGTAGAAGGCGGGGGGAGTGCTGCCTAAGAGCCCTCCATGTACACCGAAAGGATATTTTACCAAATTTAAAAATCTCTTTTCCTCCCAAATATAGGCACGTAGGTCTACGTTCTCAGACAGATGCACTTAGGAATCCATCCTCCTGCCATGACATCACCAAAAAGTTTCTGATACTAAAATGTGTCATCATTTTTTCTGAATTGAGAATGAAATGGATACTGATAATCCCAACAGGAAATGCCACCTTATCAAAGCTACAAAGGTTTTGAGACTGATAATATGTATAGCAAATGGTCCCACCGATTTCCCTTCTTGTTGTGACCAAATGATCCAGCAAACCTCAGTTTCCAAATGACTGGCAGTGAGATGCCACAATTCCTATGTAGGATCCTTCTAACCAACAATACACAGATCAAAACTCTGAGCTCTTCTCATCTGTCAGATGAGTGATCTCATATATGCTACAGAAGTTTGGCAGTACTAAACAACTCCATAGGGGGTGGGGAGTCATTTCATCACTTTGAATACAAAAGACATACAAGTTTTTGTAGAATTGAACTTACAAAGAAATTAACATCAGAAACAGCACAACAGGCTCCCAAAAGACTTACTTTTTCCTGAAAGTAGTTTGCTGACAAGTTATAAATTTCCACAGTCCCATCTGTTCGTGAAACAGCCAATCTGTTTGACTGGTTATTGTAAGCCACACAGCGGATCCCTGATGGAACATAATTAAAGAAACGTACTCGGTGGACCTTAAATTCTCCCATTCCTAGGGGGAAAGAAGAGTTTTACCGTTAAACGTCAGAAGTATGTCACAGGCAATATTCATTTTCTCATTATCACGGGATGGAAGGCTCCAACTATTACCGCACTGAAGTCCACTTCTAAATACCTAACTAATGATACACCATACAAAAATCTATCAATCTCCAGAAGCTCAGGAGGGTCTGAACAGTAAGGAGGCTTCAGCAAAAAATCAAAAAGCGTCTTTCTCCGTAGCTCAAGAATTCCAATCGCGGGGGGCCTAGGAATCTGCATTTTAGCAAGCACCTCTTCCCTGCTCTACTGCATGATAAGTTTGCAAATCACAGACCTAAACTAAGGTTGTGACAGTGGGGCTGATGGGGCAGGCAGAACCGAACTCCTCCAGAGGAGGAAGCAACAGGAGTTGGTGGCTTACTCTGGCTGCCTGGTCTGGCGTCTGTCACCTACCGTACCGCCCTCCTCCCCATCCGCCAACACATGCTGGGTGACGGTAGAGACCAGGTCAGGCTCAAACCCCTCCCCCCCAACTCATTCACCTTCAAGGTTAGGAAGCTGCGGGCGTTCGGCCTGACCTGGCCCGGCGCGGCCCCACTAAGAGGGCATACTAAGAGGCGCGAGGTCTTTGCCACCCCTTCCCTCTCCCGGGGTCTAAGGACTAGCCCCCACCTGGCCTCGGGACAAGGGAATGGACGAGCTCTGCAGGTCGCCGACTTTGGGCGGTCCGCACACCTTAAGACACCCCTCCTTCACACACGCTTCCCACGCCCCTTCCCCAACTCACCCGCGGCCCCACACTTACCTAACCAGACGCCAGCCTCTCTCCGCCCCGGCCACACGTGCGCGCGCGCTCTCAAGCTCTGCCCCGGAAGTGCTCCTGGCGCACGGCCGGAAGTGCGCAGGCAGTGCTCGCGGCGGCGGCGACGGCGGCGGGAGGTTCGGTTGTCGCCCGTTGGCCGCGCGGCGCCGCGTTCGGCGGCCGCCATTGCAGGTCAGGCCGCGGGCGGGGGGCACGGGAGGCCGCGGGGAGCGAGGGGCGAGCCAAGGATGGGGGAGAGGGCGCGAGGGAGCGGGAAGCTAGGGAGCTGGGGCCGGGCGGGGCGCGCGGCTCGCGGAGAAGAATGGCGAGCGAGGGGCGGGGAGCGGTGGGGCGGGGGAGGGGCGGCCGGGAAGGGGGAAGGGGAAAGGGGAAAGGAGGTGGAGAGGGCGGCGCAGAGGTGGGGGCGAACTGAGTGGGGGCCCCCGGGGTGGGAGGGCTGGGAATTGTGGGGGAAGGGAGCGGTGTGGAGACGGAAGGCGGAGGGAAGGAAGGGAGCGAGCGGGGCGGAGTGGGAGAAGGGCGGAAAGGGTGGCCGAGCTCGGGCGGAGGACGGAGAAGGGGGCGGCGCGGGCCGAAACCTCGAGGTACGTGTGGGAAGGGGCTCTTCCCCGGGTTGGGAGGGAGCCCAGCCCGCGAGGGTTGTGGGAGCGGAGTAGAACGGGAACCAAGGAAGTAGCAGGAATAGCATAAAGGGACTTTGGTGAGGGTGAGGGTGGGACTACGAGGTTTGTTCCAAAGAACGTTTTAAATCGAGGGGGGAAGGCTTCTAGGAGAAGTAATTTGGAGGGTGATCAGAGACATTCCAGGTTCTTTTGTGGGTGAAACCGAGAGTGAGTAGGGTGGGGTCCTGCAGGAGCGAAGTACTTAAGAACCGGGAACAATTTGGAGAATTAGGGTGGTAGGGAAAGGACATTTAATCTTAGGGAGGAGGGTGAATGGTTTGGAAGATCACTTCGGTGGGGGGGGGTGTGGAGGACGGTAGTTTAAAGAATAGTTTCCTTGGGAGATAGGAGGCGGGGTTAAACAGCTTGTAATCTGGAGGGGGTTGGAGAAGAAGGGGGTAAGAGGATGGAGAAGTCCCAGAAAGTGGGCGGAACTAGAAATAGGAAGTGGCTCTAGCTGAAAGGGTGGGAGGGGGCCAAGGGAGAGGGTGGAGAAGATGGGGGCGGGTGGGAGAATTCCTTGTAGAGGGAGACCCCAAGCTGGGCTAGAAAGGAAGGGGGTTTGGGGAAGATAGAGGGCCATAGCTACGAGAGGAGGAAAGGTTTAGATGGGGCTGCAGAGTAGCAGAAGATGGAGAAAACTGCAGTAATTCAGATCGACTGAAGCCATCTTTTCCACCCATTGTCTACAAATACCAGTAATTGATTCCCTCCGACTTGGGAATCCTAAAATGTGATGGGAAGTACCACGTGTATGCATAGCATCCACATACGTTTTTGAACACACTTCACTAATGAAAAGTTTGGAAGCATTCAGTTCCACTGACTCTCCATAAGCCCCTTTTTGGAGGGGAGCAAGGCTCTCATTTAGAAACAGGATTTTAGACTTAGTGACATAAGACTGTCAAGAGACAAGATCCCCTTTGAAACTAAGACCATCCCTTTCAGTCACAAAACCACAATAACACTGCAAATAAAAATAATCTGTATTCAGTTGCATAAAAAATGTTGAGTTGTTTATTTGGTGGAAAGGCACATAGAGAAATAGTCATCATATTTAGAGAAATGACCTTCCAGAACTTAATCCCGGAAGCAGTTTGGTGAACCATGACTGCCATGTTTGAATTCTTCTCCCATTATGTAAACTTGATTTTATTCTGATGACTTGCTGCTTTAATAGGATGTTTTAGTCCACTATAAGCATTAAAATAATAATGTAGTATTAAGACATTCCGTTGGAGGTATACTAAGAAAATGCCACGTTCCTCTGGCCAATCAATAGCTTGACCCTGAAGTCTTACCATGTGTCAAATACTATGCTAAAAGCTTTACATTCATTACTTCATTTTAGAGCAACCTTTTGAGATAGGTGTTTTTATGCCTAACTTATCGGTAGGAAAACAAACTTACGAGGTTAAACTACTCACTGTCACACATGGCATAGGTGGGAGAATCACACAGTCCAGGTCTGACATGTGAGTGCTTCACTGCATCCCTAAACAAAATATAGACCCTGGGACAAAACAAAAGCTCAATAAATGCCAACTGTTGGCCTAGAATCTTGTGGATGTATTTTGTGTCATGTATTTAATTTTTAAAAATAAAAAATAATTCTTACACTTTAACATGGTTAATTAAGTAATTTCACCCCAATATAAAAAATAATGAATTTTTTAAATTAGGAATTGGGCAGAGTTAAAGCCTTGATTTCTTTAAAGAAAAAAGAAAATAACAAAATGCAAGGAAAGGTTTTAATGAAAACAATTTATGAAACATTGTTTAGCTTTATTGAAGTTTCATTTTTTGTAGTGAGGTTAAAGCACTGAGTCAAAGCTCCTTGTTTTGTTACAAGCTATATGTTCTGTTTAACTGGATATATATCACACTTCCGGCACTTTTTTTTTTTTTTTTTTTTTTGGAAGACTGTTACCATTATGAGGATCATTGCTCACTCTGTTCTCCATAAAAGATTAGTAATCTTTTAGCAACTTAATTTTTAACAATTCAGAGACCATAGGATAAGATACTTAAATTTTGTTGAAGATTAAAATGAACCTATGACAAAGAACGTCCTCTATTCTCAAGGCTTATTTTTTCTCACACTTAAGGAGCAGAGGTTTAGGGTAAAGTGAATCCTGGAGGTGGGATTGAGTAGATTTCTAAAAGTTTTTTAAAACCTTTGTATCATCAAGTGGATATGATACAAAGTAAGCTTATTGTTTGTTTTTAACTGCCTAGCACACATGTGATAGCTACCTTGGTGGCATAAAATCTTAATAGATTACTTATGTGCCATATTATAAGAGATAATGTGAGAATGAGGCAGAGCACTGGGAAGTTCTCATACAGAAATGCTCTGAGTGGGGGCTGTGTTAGAGAACTGCAAGAGTGGCCATATTGTGGAAGGGTTAGGGTTCACATCCCAGCTCTACTACTTAACTAGTTGTATGACCAGTTACTTAAGGTTCAACCTCTAAGCCTGTTTCCTCATCTGTGAAATGAGAGTGGGAAGACCATGCCTACATACATCATAGGGTGGTTGTCAGGATATAGTGAGAGAATCCAGATAAGTATTCAAAAGAGGTTAGCTCTGAGAAATGAAGCTTTTCGTATTGTAAAGTTAAGGCTCCCTGGACTTGTCTTAAGAAATCAAGTGGTGCTTTGATTTGTCAGGTTCTTTATAATAATTGTGACAGTTACTAACTTCAAAGTAGAGAGAAGCCAAATGACAGTTAAATAAAGTATATCCCCAGTTGGTCCGATTCCAGCCAAAGCTTTTTGGGTTTTGTTAGGGTTCCCCTTATGGGTCTGGATTGGTTCTTTGAACACTGGTTCCTTTGCTGCTCTATGATTTGTTCAGGGGCCTTGAAATCATCTATATCACTGGCCTGAGAAGCAATTGTCTTGTCTTAACTTGGGTCCCCCAAACCAATCCCAGGGCTTAAGACTAGGGATGATCTGGGGTAAGCCTAGGTAAGTAACATTTCTGGAAAATTACAAGCCAAAAAAAGAAAGGTTTTTTTTTTTTTTTGAAAAATGGGAGTTAAAAATGTATGAAGTGCTTTAAAAAGAGAAAGTTTAGAGTTCAAGTCATTTGACTAATTATATAATATAAAATTGTTTAGTACATTTAGCTGTGTAAAGGCCCAGAAAGATGGAACTTTTCCTCCCTCCTACGAGATTAGGGACAGGGGACATAATAATTTATTGCGGGGGAAAGAAGTTTGGTTTTCTTACCCCTTCTTATCTCTTCAAGGATACATACTAGTTGTGGCCTATGAGACTGGTACCACTCTGAAATATCATGAATTTAACCTTTTTGAAAAGCTACATCACAGAAGGTTCTGCCTCCCTCGCTCTATAGTTATATTGTCAACCTGGTGTTATTGTTCCTAACTAAAGACATGTTAGTCCCAGCCAAATCTGGGATTGAACTTGGCTCTTAAGAGAGTTTCTGGAAGAGCTTTTCCACTGACTTCCTTTTGGTTTCATGATTTGATGTACAGTGTATTTATCAAACTGGCTTTAAATGTTGCTCTTGATAGAGCTGCAGTTTCTTTCTAAAGCCAATATTAGAACAAACATCTAGAAATTGCTGTAGCTGTCTTGTAGTGTTGTTGGAATGAGTTGAAACTGAAGACTTAGAAATCTTTTTCTTATACAGAGAATTTTGATTGTAATGTTATTATATTTTTTATGACTTGTGTTACACTTCTTCCCCACTTCTATGTTTTTCTGCTCTTTCTGCCTACTCTCAAGGGGATGGGGACAGATTGGGCTGCATGTTCTCATATTCTTTTTAATCAACTCCCTGCAACCTCCATCAGGTGTGTCCTCAGTGAAGCACCCAGGTATCCCTACCTACCCTGGCCCTAAGAACAGTTGTTTAGAGTAGAAATCTCAAGGAGCAAGAAAAGGAATAATAGAATTCAGGTATCATAGGGTATTTTAAAGTGCTAAAGTAGAATTTTTTAATTTTAAGACAGGGTCTTGCTCTGTTGCCCAGGCTAGAGTGCAGTGGCATGATCATAGCACACTGTAACCTTGAACTCTTGGGCTCAAGTGATAGTCCTGCCTTAGCTTCCCAAGTAGCTGGGACTATAGGTGTGCACCACCACACCTGGCTAATTTTTCTTATTTTTTTTGTAGAGATGGGTCTTGCTATGTTGCCCAGGCTGGTCTTAAACTGCTGGTCTTAATCAAGCCATCCTCCCATCTCAGCCTCCCAAAGTGCTGGAATTACAGGCATGAGCCACCATGCCTGGGCTAAAGTAGAATTTTTAAATTCACCAAAGGAATGCCCTCCCCTACAGTTCTTACTTACTAACTGGTAGATACACCCTCATGTACATAAATTACATAAATGTAGCTAGATCAGACCATCAAGGGGTGGGGAACCTGTGGTCTTAAGGCCACATGGGGTCTTGTAGGTCCTTAAGTGTGGCCTTTTGACTGAATCCAAATTTTACAGAACAAATCCTTTTATTAAAAGGGATGCAGGAGAGAAAGATGAAGCTTTTCTTGCCTCCTCCGGTGCTTAAAAAAGAAGAATCTTGAAATCAGAAGGCCACAGGTTCCCCACCCCACTGGCTTTGAACTTCATTTGTGTATAGGTTTGCAGCATCCCAAAAGGTCTAGCACAAGACAAGTTTTTACCAGCCTGACTGGGTATAGAGCAGGATGGTGAGGCTGTAGGCCACAGAATTCTTATTTTCAGGAGCATGGCTAGAGGTCTGCCAGCATCAACGGGCGGGTAGGGTTTCCTGCATCCATGTGTAAAGGTGTGTGTGGTCGTTGAAGCTAGTGATTGGTGTGCAAGTGTAGCTACTTTGTCCTAGTAACCAGGTATCTGTTTTCCTTTACCCACATAGGCTACTGTTCTGAATTCCCGTTCTAGCAGGAGACTGTCCAAGAAATGAGGAATACACTGGAAATATTTCTGCATCCTCTTTTCCTGAATGGTCCACACATGCCCATTTCAAGCATGTGGTCAAAAAGGCTTAAGATTGATTTTGGTTGTCAGGAAATAGGCTCTATCTCCTTCTCTGTCTTTATCTTCCTAAAACATGTTGCATACCTATGTGAACACCTTATTGCCTTTATAAAGCCACCTGTATTTTAGTATGACTTACGGTCATCCAGGAAAATAAACTACATCATCAGTCATCATCAAAAGCTTATTTGGAAGAACTTCTTCTCAATCTCTGCATTACTGAGCTGTTTTAGATTCACGGCTAAAATATACCTACCATTCTTCAAATTACAGTCAAAATTATGGTGTTGAAATACTGATTTGCTTATCCCACCCTGTAAAAAATGAGCTCTTCATCTCAATAGAACTTAGAGTCTTTAAAGCAGTTTTGCATATGTTATATTTGGTCTTCACAATAGCTTACTAAGTCATAATCTTGGTCTCAGCCCTGTAGTCATTAAGTGATTTGTGTGTGATCCACACCTTCAGAGTACACACTTATAGGCAGGAACCTGAATTTAGGCCTTCTGATTTTAAATTGTTATCCTTTCTTCTTCAAGAAACCTTAGAAGGATTTTAAAAGTGCTTTTGGTTCTGTTGATGGCAGTGGTGGGGCCTCTCTATGTATTTGAATATCTTTGTCCTTTGAACTAGTATATTATATTACCCCTTCTCTGGTGATACCACAAGTTTTGCTGCTGCAGAAAGTCTGGCTTATTCAGGACTACTTGATTTCCTGTTGCCCTTCTGCTCTTGCCTGTACTCAGTGCCTGCCTTATGCCTTGATTCCTTTTCATTCACCTTGGCACTTGGTTTTCTCCTTTGGGAAGGCAGAATTGGGTACTGATTGTGAATGTACATAAAGTCAGGTTTCCTATGTCCCTGTCCTGGCTCTACCACATACTAGCTGTGTGTGTACCACATACAAGCAAGTGACTTAATCTGTGAGTACCTCAGTAACCTCATCTGCGAAATAGGGATAAGTACCTGTATCATAGAGTTGTCATGATAGAGCAGTGAGATACCACCAATACCTCACAGCATCCACTCCATAGTAAAAATTCAAAACATGTTAGCTGCTACTTACATTTGAATTTGAAGTCCAGTAAGTTGACCAGTCAACGTGACGTTCCCAAAGTGTGTTTGGTGCTGTAGGAGTAGAGGTTCTGCCATACCATAAGGCTGCTGGCAGTGTACTTCTCCCTGGAGATCTAAAATGAAAACTAACATACCAATAAAGAAACCTGTTTAATATTTTAATCAGGTGTTTGCTAAGCTTGAGCACAATTATACTTTCCATACTATACAGTTGGTAAACACTGGACTAATAACCTTCCACTAAACTCCATATATACATTGGAAAGACTTAGCCAGAAATTATAGTTTGGTCTGCCATCCCCTAAACTCCCCTGAATCTATCCTTCCTAGGAAGACACTAGTATAAGGGGGAGCCAGTTGTCTTTGGCAAAAATGTCCGACTCTAGTCTCTTCTTGTAAAGTACTCCAAACTTGCCACCAGGTGGTGCTGTTGTACCAAATGAAAGTATTTGAAGTGTTGGGGTATTATTGAAGTGAAAGGTCATCAGAACTTTTAATGAGAGTCACATCAGAAGTCAGCTTGCTATTTACTAAAGTTGTCTGAAGGACTTTTGTAGTTCACTTGGCCTTTTTTTAGGTTAAAGAGGACATTTGAACCAAAAGATACAAGATAACCAAAGTGGTGGACTTGAAGTCATGAACAAAGAAAAAAGTAAAATCTAAAAGAATTCCTTAGTTTTTTAGTCATATGCAGGACAGGAAATAGGATATCCTTGAGAAAGGCAAGTTAAAGAGTATGGTCTCTGCAGTGTAAGTCTTGGGTTCACATCCTCTTTGACTTAGTAGCTATGTGACCTTGGACACAATAATGATACCTGTTACTTTTCTATGTTGCAGTTGATCTTAAGCAACTAGCTAAGATGATCTTAAGAAAACCTTAAATGTATAATATCTGTAAAAGAAAACTTCCATCATATGGTGGTGTTAGGGGAATAAAGCACTGAGAAAAGTACTTAGCACCCAGGAAGTGATAAATATTAGTTGTCATTATGATTATCCTAAATCGTGTTTCTTTTTCTTTTTTCTCTACAGCTTATTTTCAGTTGCTTTTTAAAGACAGAAAGCTCATGGTGCAAATTGTTATTTCTAGGTGAGTACATTTTGAGATTTTTTTAAATTTAGTGTGAAATAATTAGGGGTATATATAGGTTTGACATTTTCTTGGAAGCATCAGGGTCCTCAGGTGCATCTTGCACAAATCCTTGCATTTTGATCTCTAGTTCAGTGCCTAGCACTGCCCAGTTTTCCAAGAACTTACATTCAACATAAAGTTCCTTTGGGCCTTGAATGGTGGTGTAGGACACTACTCATCCTTCACCCCTCAAAAATATTGTAACCACCGGCCCTTTGCTTGCAGTGCGGGGGCTGGAGGCCTGGCAGAATGGGTGCTGATGGAGCTACAGGGGGAGATCGAGGCTCGCTACAGCACCGGATTAGCTGGAAACCTCCTGGGAGACCTACATTACACCACTGAGGTGAGGGGGCTTTTCTTTCCCTGCCTAATGCCTCAGAAAAGCAAGCTACACCAAGGTGGTGCTCCCAGGACCCAGAGTGAGGACTGCCCTCAGGTTTGTTATTCAAGGTCTAGCTAATCTGTGAAGCTATCTGCTTGTTCTCCCCCACCTCTGTGATAACAGGGAAATTGAGCTTTGAGAAATCTGGAAAGGTCACATTTCTGAAAGTGGAAATTCTCTTACGTGGGGCTGGAAAGAGTAAAAAGGACACATGGGTGGGTTGTCCAGTGTGGCTGCTCAGAAAGGTTAGAGCCAGACCAGGGAGTGGAGGTGCCAGCATTGCCTGCCAAGAGCAGCTTTATAAGGCACGTGAGTGTTACAGCCTTGCCCTGAACCTCAGGCGTCTCGTTCTTGTTCTGCCAAAGGGAATCCCTGTGCTGATCGTGGGGCATCATATCCTGTATGGGAAAATCATCCACCTGGAGAAACCTTTTGCAGTTCTTGTCAGACACACTCCTGGGGAGCAGGACTGTGATGAGCTTGGCCGAGAGACTGGCACCCGGTACCTGGTGACAGCACTCATCAAAAACAAGATCCTTTTCAAAACCCGCCCCAAGCCCATTATCACCAACGTCCCCAAGAAAGTATGAAAGAACCCCGGATTTTCCCTAGAGAGCGGCCTACTCCTTGGACTCGTGCTCCACTGCCACCTCGAGGACGGCTCGACGGTTCCCTGGGACCACAGGGGGGTCCTGTTCTGAACACAGGCCACCCACTGGGTGTGAACTCGGATCCCTTTCTCATGGCAGGCGGTTCTCTTGGTGGAAATCTGGCCCCATTTCCAAGGAACCCATCTCCTTTTCCAACGTCATCAGGCTCATTGGCTTCAAATCCAGCACCTTTCCCTGCTGGTGCTCGTGACCCAGGCATGGCTTCTTTTCCAAGAGGGGTGAATCCCTCTGGCACAGGTGCAGTTTCTTTCTCAAGGCCAGGTGGCCTTTTGGGCCCGGGCCCAGGCCCAGGCTCAGGCCCAGGCCCAGGCCCAGCTCTAAACCCTAGAACGGGGGCTCTTCCAGGTCCAGGGCCTCTGTCTAACCCCAGGTTAGGAGGTCTCCCAGGCCCAGGCCCTATGCCCAATCCACGGGCAGGTGGTCTCCTGGGAGCAGGTCCTGACCCCAGAAGTGGCGGCCCTATGGGCCCTGGATCTGGACCCAACCTGAGAACAGGTGTCCTATTGACCTCTGGGAATGGTCCTCCCAATCCTAGGCCAGTTGGCCTGGGCCCCGGACCAAGTCCCAATATGAGATCAGGCTTTTTAGGTACAAACCCTGCCCCCAGGTCAGGTATGTTTCCAGGCCCAGGCCTTGGGCCCAACCCAAGATCAAGTGGCCTAGGTCCAGGTCTTGGGCCCAACCCAAGGGCGGGTGGCCTGGGCCCAGGCCCTAATCTGGATGCCAGAGCAGGTGGCCTCTTGGGTACAGGATCTGGTCTTAATTTAAGAATGGCTGGACCTCAAGGCCTAGATCTTGCCCCCATTCTAAGAGCAGCAGGTCTTTTAGGAGCAAATTCAGCTTCTTTCTCACAAGCTTCTGGAAACATGGGCACAAACCCATCTTCCATGGCAAGAGTACCTGGCCCCATGGGCCCAAATTCAGGTCCAGGCTCTCGGGGAATTGGCCTTCCAGGGCCAAATCCCTCTCCCATGTCAAGGGCCCCTGGCCCTATAGGCCCTAATTCAGGTCATTTCTCACGGCCAGCTGGCCCCATGGGGGTAAATGCCAATCCGTTTCCGAGGGGCGTAGGTTCTGGGGGACTGAATCCAACTGCGTTCTCTCAGTCTTCTGGCACATTGGCATCAAACCCAGCTACCTTCCAAAGGTCTGCTAGCCTCCAGGGCTCAACGCCAGCAGTTTTCCCAAGAGCCTCTGGGCCACTAGGCCCCAACCCAACTAACTTCCCAAGGGCCACTGGCTTGCAGGGTCCAAGTCCAGCTACTTTCCCAAGGTCTGCTGGCCCATTAGGCCCTGGTCAAGTTGCTTTCCCTAGGTCAGCTGCTGGGCACCTGGGCCCTTCTCCAGCGGGCCCTGTGGGTATCAACCCGGCTCCTTTTGCAAGGCCGACTGGGACCCTGGGTCTCAACCCATCTTCCTTTCCAAGGATGAATGGCCCTGCAGGGAAGAGTGTGGTCCCGTTTCCTAGAGTGGGGAGCCTCCCTGGCGCAAATCCAGCTGCTTTCCCCAGACCGGGGGGTCCAATGGCTGCAATGTACCCAAATGGAATGTTACCCCCTTAAACACTGTTTTCCCTCCAGGACCACCTTGGTTTCCAGGCACTGTGGTTCTGGGCAGGGGCTGTCTGTTAGATAAAAGGGTAGATACAGAGCTACAGTCTGAACAACATACCTGGGGCTCAAGTTCAAATGAGCCGTCTTTTTCCTCGGCTTTCTTCTTGACTGAAGGTGAAATGTTATTTATGGGACGTGGACTGCGGCAGGTGGGAATAATCCTAGCCTTGAGAGAAAGGATCTCCAGCCTTCCAGAAGCCTGCTGTGCTTTTGTCCCACAGCTTTCTGCCCCTTGTTTCTTACTAGTTTCTTGAATTGTTCTTGTGGACTTTTCCTCAGGGATACATGGGCCTGCAGGTCCCAGTTCGTATGTAGTCCCCTGCTCGGCACTGGAGAATCAGCTCACTGCTCTCTAGAAATGTTGCATTGGTGAACGGACCATGCTTCGGTAGCTCTGACCTGGGCAGCTTGGACCTGGTCATCCTCTACTGCCATACCTTTCCCTGGGGGCCTACACAGAACAGGGAGGTGGACAACCACTTTAAAGACCCACCAGATGCAGTTTCTGCTTGACTGACTGGGCCTGCAGCTCCCTTCTCCTGGGACTTAAGAGACGGCCAGATTTAAGGCTCCTCTACTCATCCAACTCCTTCTCCACTGGTACTCCCAATCAAAGAACCTCAAAATTTAAACTGATGTGGATGGGAATACGGGAATTGGGGTGGGGGTGGGGGATGAAGGGAAGAAATCACTGTGCTTCGTTCAGCCTGACATAAAAGGATGATTCGTGGTTTTCCTGCATTGTATCTTTTCTTACTGTTTCTTTAATAAACGGGATGAGAGGGCTGCTGATGTCACTCCATTTTGTTACCTGTTCTGTAGGGAAGGAAGTTTACTCTGCTTTTCATTGTTTCAGCTTGGCCGCAGTCTTACGTTACCTGCCAGTTCAAATGCTTTTACTCCAGGAGGAAGCAAGCTTTGGCTTTTAGCCTTAGCAAGGGCGCTCTCATCTGCCAGTTATTTCACCAAAGACTCTGCCTGTATGATAAAAGTTAAACCACCATGAGTATGCAGGTATCGGGGTGGGCCTACTGTATCCCCCAGTCCATAGGCAGCTGTGACAACTTTTTCTACTTTTGAGTCCCATTGACCAGACTGTTTCTACCTCAAGTCCCTCTTTTGGAACTGGAATAAAGAGCTAGCTTTCATTAAGCACAAAGGACACAGCTCAGATACCAGTGTTACGTGAGAATCTTTATTTTGACAAATAAGTGTAGTATAAAAAATTTGACCTGAAAAGTAAAAAAAAAAAAAAAAAAAAAAAAAAAAAAGCAGGTAAAAATAAATATGTTTACAAATTGTAGAAACAATACAAAAGAGGATTAAAATCCTCAATGAGGAAAAACCAAAATGCGTCCAATTGTATAAAGGCTCTTCCCTTGCAAGAAACGGGGATAAAGCTGAAGACCCAGTTTGGTTTTGCTGCTGAAAAATGTACAAAATAACTTAGAAAAACCAGTCGAGGTCAAACGTTGTGAGCCCACTACCTGTACCTGCCTGCTTTTGATCCGAGAGGAAAGTTGACCACAGTACAAGGCAGAGCTGACGGTAGAACAGCCAGGAGTTCTCCATCCAGAGTCCATAATCCTACATTAACTTTCAAGTAAAAGCTGAAGAAAAACAAGCCCTTAGTGAAGTCTGAGCTCTGCAGTTGGCTGACAGGATTTCCTCCATTGTAGTGCTCAAAATAGTTTACTTCTTGGCCAGCAGAACCGCCTTTGGCCAATGCCTGTTGTCTCCCAGCCTTTATGGGCTGGGTCTGACATCAACAATCAGTCTTAAAAGCCACTCCAGGCCTGTGTGATGTGGCAGCTGCTGGCTACACCTGGAAAACCCTTGAGTTCCCGGGAAATGAAGGAAAGCACCAGGGTTTGCCCATCTGTGGCTCAGAGCACACTTTGTTTCTTTGTTGGAAGCACCTGGGTACACTGGAGGCTTGCCCCCTCAACTGCTCTCCACCTTAGTGCTGGTTCTGAGGGTAGCTGGCCCCTCTGAAAATGGACGTTTCGAGAGACTGAGCAAGCAATCCTTAAGTCAGGCTTAGTTAAGATCCCAGGTTTTAAACTCGAATGCTGAGAAGTCTGTGGGTTGCAAGTCACTAGAAAATGGCTTTTCCCCTCAATCAAACAGCTTCAACAGACATGAAAAAGCAAGAACCTTAGGTTGTAGGAACCAATTCCATCTCCTAGTTTGGTTTCTGGAAAGAAGCTTGCAAACGGAGCGACTGTCTGCAACCGGGGTGTAGAATTCCCTGGAGAAGCCACCAAGGAGAATGGACAGTCTCAAAGATAACTAGCTTGAATTTGAGGGTTCAGTCTAGAATCACTGAAAAGCTTTCCATTGGACATGATTGTCAAGAACAGTATCCTGAAAGTCATGCATGCTAACCCGGCTGCCAAGGAATCTGTCCAAACAGCTCCAAGACCGTAGCCAATTTGATCAGAAGCTCTTAGCAGTTCCTGTATGCTCTGAGAGCAGAGGGTCTTGTGGGAGCCCAGGCTCTGCTCCAGTTGCCACCTTGAAAAACTTACCCATGATGACAAGGGTGGAAGAGGTGACTGCAGTTATACCAAAAAAAAAAAAAAAAATGTGTCTTTGAAGAAAGTGAAGTGAGGAAGATCTCTTCGCCTCAGATCAGAGCTGAATTTGAGAGGAATTCAGGAGTATACAGGTTAAAATACTTAAGACCTCACTTCCTTTTTAAACATGTTGGGGTTTAATCTTCCTGATGGATGGCTAAAACAGTTTATCTCCCCAGCAGAGATCACAGACAAGCTAAGAATCCATCTAGAAGTCGAGCAATTTCCAGGTGGAACACCCAAGGCCTCCATATAGCCCATGGCCTTTAGCGCCACCTCTTTGTTCTTCCTGGCAAACCTTCCTTTTTAATACATACTTTTGAAAGCAGTTCAATGCTAACTGCCTGCTGGTTTGGTTCATCCCTGGGATGTTGAGATGTGGAGTGGGGTACGTCACATAAAGCACCATTCCTGGACCCTGTTTCCTGATGCCCAAAGATCAGGCTTTGGAGCCTTGTATCTCAGGCGCAGTCTTATTGCATTGATGACTGGGGGGTGGGGGCACACTAGCTGGCCCAGACCTCTCAGGAGAAATTCTCTCACCACCTCTGGTTGCATTCAGATTGGTTAGGAGAACCTCTTCCCACAGGCTGCCACTGCTCACGTACCTGTGAGAAGTTGACACTGAATCGAACTTATTTGGTTTAGCACACTTCTGAGTTCCCTCTGGATCCCAGGAGAAGTAGGATCTTCCCTGGAGGCCACTGCTTATGTGCAGATGCAAGCAGACAGGCAGCCTGGAAACACACAAGCCCCCTCTGCCCTGAGCCTGAGAATTCAGTGTTGCCTCCTCTAAGTAGAGCTGCCCAGGCCATACTACAGTCACCATTCTTTGCGTTTTTAGATTTGTCCTTTGGACCATTAAAGAAATTAAAACACAACACTCCCTCCTCCCCTCCCACCCCCATCTTTTCTCTTTCTTTCCCCTTCCCTCCCTTGCCCATTGCACTTTTCCCGCTCTGCTTGGGGGCTGTGTCACACCTCAGCAAAAGCCAAGCTATACTGCTCTGGCTTCTTCCCGCATCTCCGGGCAATGATGGCCAGATACAACATGAGGAGGGCCACCCAGTAGCAGCCATACAGGATGGCCCCGGAGACAAGGAAGGCTAGCTCCGTCTCGCTGAACAGGTCCTGGCAGTAAGCTGTGTAGGCCAGCCCCCCCAGAAGAACTGCCACCCATATGGACACAGGGATGAGGCCAATGAAGTTCACCACAATGGTTTTTCGGCCAGAGGTGCCCCAGCCAGACTTGTTGATAGTAGCAATGGCAAAGATCTTGGCTGGCAGGAGGCTGGACATGTAGAGAAGGGAGTAGAGGGACATGAAGATCATCTCTGCATTGCCTCGTAGGAAGCAGGCGTAGGTAGCCTTGATAATGCCCACCAGCTGCACCGTCAGCAGGAAGAGGAGGATGTTCCAGATGCGGCCACGGTAGAAGAGCTGTATGACCGTGGCAATGAGGAAGAAGGGGAAGAAACCTGTGACCACTGATTCGTAGGTCATCCAGAGGTGATGCTTATGGAACCAGAGAGAGTTGTAGAGCCACTCCCGGAAGTAAGACTTGCTCCAGCGGGTCTGCTGGTTGAGCCACCGGAGGTACTTAGTGGGGGTCTCTGTGAGGCACTTGGAGCGTGCTGTATACTTAGTTCGGTAGCCAAGACTCAGGACGCGGTTGGTGAGGTGCCGGTCATCCCCAAAGCTGCACTTGCTGCCGAGGAACTTCTGATGGTACCAGTCCTCCAGGAATTGCTGGAGGAGGCTGTTGCGGTACATGCCCAAGGGCCCACTAATACACTGCACACAGCCAAAGTAGGACTGGCAGGCCCGCTCCACGTTGAAGGCCATCCAGTACCGCACACTGCTCAGGAAGGAGATCCACGAATCATACTTGTTCAGGATCTGCAAGGGAATAGAGATGCTGGCCCTCCTTACCTGAGGATGTAAGCCCCAGAGGAGACAGACGCCAGAGACCTTGAGGCCTCCCTGCCCTGGGTTCTGTGGCCCATTGCTCAAATTCCTGATCATCACTGCTAGCCCTGCTGGAGCTGGGAAACCTGAGGCTCAGAGGAGCCAACGACACACGGACTCACTGTCCCCAGCACCTGTTCCACTTCCCTACTGTCATCTGCACTGATTTTCCCAGGTGAGTTTCTCTAGCAGTCAAAGCCATCTTCAGTTTCAGGAGGCAGCTAATGGTGGTGGCAGAGAAAAGGGCTTGAGAAAGATGGAAAACACTACCCCAGCCATGTGTCCTCACCCCCGTACAGTTGGAAAGCTTCTAGGGAAGACATGGTACCTTGTCTGCAGTATCCTCTGGAAGACCTGGCCCCTTATTCTTACCATACTGCTCAGAGCTCTTTGGCCCATCCCCTAAGAGCAAGGGCTTCCCAAGGGTCTGAGTTTGGAGCTACTGTTGTCTTGTATCTCAGGCACAATCTTGTTGCATTGGTGACTAGTTGTGGGGGGTGTGAGGTGGGGAAGGACGCTAGTTGGTCCAGACCTGTCAGAACTTCTCTCACCACCTCTGGTTGTGTTCAGATGGAAGACCGGCCAGAAAGGAAGTACCCTCTAGGATCTACGGCCTTAAAATGCTCTGCCCCTCCCTGCACTGTAGGTTCTCTCCATACCTATTGATTCCCACCCACCTCCCCCCCCCCCGCCCCCGGCATATGGAAAACGTAGGAAGGGGTTGGCTGGCAAATGACGTGAGCCCTTTGATACCAGTGAAAACTGTCCAAGGGGAACCTTCCCCCAAATACTAGGAAGACAAGACACCCATTTCCCAAGCATATTGCTGTTGGATTAGGAAGCAGGAAGAGTCCAGACCCCTACCCCCCAGGAATCCCTGGTTACTTCTTACTTGGACATCTCCCCCGACTCCCCCTACTTGGGGATCCTCCTCCAGGACTCGAAGCATCTCGATGGTGCAGGCTGGATCCAGCACAGTGTCGGAGTCGCACACCTGCGGAGGGAACGCACCATCAGCCCGTTCTGACCTCAGGCCTGCACTTCTGTGCACACCGCCCCACCCCACTAGGCTGTGCACTGCCTAAGTGACATAAACCCCTGCTACATGACTCGCTTCTAGCCACTAGCAGAAATCTATGCCAAATAGAAGGGGCCAGAAGGAAAACAGGAAAGTAAGGAAAAGAAGAGTTCCAGCATCGGGCTTGACGGCCACTAGGCTCAGAGAGAGAAACCCAGAAGACAGACGCTGGGCCTGGAAACGGAAAAGTGCTTAGCACTGGGCGAGTGTTCAGCCTCTACAGAGCCGGGCTCCACGGAAATGATCTCAGTATTTCCCTGGGGTCCTTGGGCAGGGAGGAACAAGCCACCGAAATCAGATGACAGGCACAGCAGGCTAGACCAGGGCCACCAGACATTCCTCAGAAGGCCAAGAAATGGCTCCTGTCAGAGGCCGCTGCCTGAGGCTATCCCGTAGGGTTGTTAACTACAGGGTCCCCATTTCAGCGTCTGGCCTCTTAGACAATCTGCAGCCCTGGCGGTGAGGCTCTGCCTACTCACAGGCACCTCCATGAGACCACAGCACTGCTGCCAGGCCGCCCGTGCGCCCTTGGCCGACTCTCCAAGGCCAGGGCACAGCGTGCCCAGCGCTGCACTGGCCTGGAATCTACCCTGAATGGCACGGGCGCTGGCAGCAGCCGCCTCCAGTCGGCCCCAGGCTCACGGTCCGATTCTCACAGTGATCTCATCCTCAGTTGAACCTGGGCTATGAATGCTTACCCTGGTGGCTGACTTTGTCTTTTTTGTTGATGAACCTTGTCTGTTTTCTAAAAAATTACTTGAAGTGTACAAAGAATCTAGATAACCATGGGGGCTGTGCAGCTTACAGACCCCTGATTGAGCTCTGTGGTCACTATTGTCAGAGCAGAGGACATTATCCAGAGATGAAGCAAAACCCTGTTCTGCAAAAGCCTAAAATCCTTTTACTAAAGTTGCTGAGTAAGAGCCCATCAGCCTGCAGGAAGGAGACTGCCTCCAACTCTACCCAGTTTGCTCTCTCCATGTTGGAAGACAGGGTAGTCACAGACAAGCGGCAATAGCAGGCTATGGGGAAGTCAGGCACAGCCATCAGCACCAGGCTGGGTCCCTCACATGTGCTCCCTATCGCCCCACGAGACACGTCTTCATGTCCCAGTCCATGCCTGGGAAGGGCCCAGGGAGCCTCCTCAGCTTACAGGCCAAGCTTCCCAGTGCTCTGGTCTCACTGCCACTTCCTGTCCCAACCCTCACCCACTCTTCATACGCTGCTTTGCTTCCTTCACTCCAGGGAGGCCTTTCTAGCTGAGGAGGGCTGGGGAAGGGGGAGCTCTTGTGCTGCCTGGGTCCGCCCCGCTGGCTAGAGCAAGGTCCTCTCCCACACAGGGAAGGCCACACACCCTCAGCAGGGCTGTTGGAAGACGGGCTGAAAGCCATCAAGCGTTTGCTGGCTGTAGCCCAGCGCTGCCTCAGGCAAGATCCCAGGGCCATAAAGAGAAAGGCCTGGCTCAGGTGCGTGAGCCTGTTTGCTGCTCCCCCAGCGCACAGAGGAGGTGACACGGAAAGGGAGATGTGTGGCAGAGCAGGTTGTGGGGGATCCTTTGCTTCAAAGGAGTAGATGACAAAGTCACATGCTCACTACAAGGCTTGAGCATGTGCCAGGGCTCAAGGGATTCTTTTTCCTAAGTGTTTGGGTCCCCAGGAAAGTTTCAAAGAGGCCCCACAACCCCAAGTGAACCGCAGAATCAAAGAACCCTCTAGGCTCTCATCCCTCCCTACGTGGCTGAGGAGGTCCTTGGGCCTAGGAAGACAGAAAAAGGTATCAACTCTCGCGCGAATACAACTTTCAAAAAAGCCACCACCTCCCAAGTCTACGCAAGCTAATGCTTGGCGGGTACACTATAGAAACTGTACGTGGCATTAGAGGACTCGACACAATGTTAGCAAGACTGAGCTGGTGCACAGGTGGGCTACAGCCACTGTTCTTTCAAGCATTTATCAAGTGACAGGCAAAACCCTCCCCTGGCAGGTGTGGAGAAGGGCAGAGACAGGGGCTGTGTAGATGCTATGAAGAATTCTGGACCAGAAATCTGGGGTCCTGGGTCTTAGTTTCTACTGAAATGTGTATTGAATTTTGTACTGAAATGTGTGAGCTTTAATCTTCTCAGTTCTAAGTTTTGTTATTTGAAAACTGAAGCCATGTTAACCTTGTCAGCCTAATAAAATGTCCAGCGCATGTCTGTGACCACCTTGACCAGAAGCTGGGCAGGGTCGGTTCAGAGTCCCAGCCCTGCCAGTGTTGCTGCAAAGTGAGGCAGGTAGGTCATTCACGCCTTGTCCCTCCATCTTCCACCTCACGGATGTGATTTTGACACTAGGAAGAGTGGGACTTTCTGGCCCATAACTAAAAACATTTTGAGTGCTTTTGAGCCTGACTTCTTTTGCTATTCGCCGTACTGCTCTATGAAGAGGTTCACCCCGTGCTGTCTGTGGCGAGGCAGTGTTGCACCACCGACAAGAGCGGACTTGCTGCAGGCCACCTGGGCTCCATCCTGGCTCTGCGCCTCACTAGCAGTGTGACATCAGGCAAGTTACTTAGCCTGTGCTTCGGTTTCCCCTTCCGTGAGTGGGAATAACAACAGTACTTACCCCCTAGGAGTGTTATGAGGCTTGAAAGAGCTAATGTTTTAAGAGCCTACGTCTGTGCCTGGTGAGAAGCGAATGCCGTGCACCTGTTAGTTACCACTGGGACAGCAGTTAGAGATCTGCCCAGGGTCACCGAGCCACGTAACAGCAGAACCGGGATTCCAACCCAGGACTGCTGTGCTGAACCATTATGCCTTGTTGCCTTCAGTGCAGAGGAAGGGTGTAAACAACACAAGGGACCTCAGATTCCTGGAGGACAGTATGCCCGGCTGGCTGGACATGTCCCCATGTACACACATCCTAGGGAGACACCCTTACCTGGATGTAGTCCACCGAATCACCAAGGGCCTTGAAGGCCGTGTACATGACCTCGCGCTTGCCTCCCCACTTCTGCATGATGCACGAGAAGGTGCTGGCCCGCACCACGTCCCGCACGCGGTCCATGCCCTCCTGCAGGCTGGCCTCCGTCTCACCCTCACCAGCCTCGTGGAAGTTGCTGCGCCACACAAAGAAGCCAGCTTGCTCAGTGCCACCTAGCACCTCATGGAAGATGTCCAGCATGTAGGCATCCTCCTGGCGATTGCCGTCCACCACCATGACCACCTTGAGGTCAGGGAAGGCGATGCGCTGGGCGGAGCGCAGGCACTTGCGCAAGTAGTCAGGGTCCTCCTGGTACGCAGCAATGCAGAGCGCCACCGAGCCCCGCCGTGGAGAGGGCAGCTTCAGCGGCCGGCCGGCCCGCCGCATGCGCCTGTGCTCCAGGAAGGCGAACAGGCTCTGGATGAGCAGGTGCAGGCCCAGGATGGCCCCGTATAGGCCGAAGGACAGGTAGTGCTTTTCTGTGTGGATGAACTGGTAGCCCGTCACGTAGGCTGCCAGGATGCCGCCCAGCACTGCCAGGGCAAACAGGCTGGTGCCCACCACACGCAGGGCTGTTGTCAGCTGCACCGGCATCTGGCGGGAGAAGGCAGGAGATGTGGGGTCAGGCGGGAGGCAGCATTTCCAGTCAGTGGGAATATGGGTGCTCGCTCTGTCTGGCCTGGAACAGGGGAGACGACCCACTAATAAAAACCATTACCATTTACTGAGCATGACTAAGACTGTAGACTCAGAAGCCGAACTATTGGAGTTCAAATCCCAGCTCTGCCACTGGCTATCTCTGTGACCTCTTAGTTACTTCATCCGTCAAATGCGGATTGCAATACTAACCTGACAGCATCTTTGAGGGTTAAATGGGTGACATGCGTAAAGCACTTACGGTAGCACTTACTGTGAGACAAGCCAAAGCCCAGAGTGAGTTATGTGACACTTGGTGGCAGGTAGATGGCAGAACTGGCATCTACCTGATGCCAAGCTCTCAAGAGGCAAGCTTCAGTGGGTGCCCCTGAGCTGCGGGGGCCAGGGAGGGAGAGGGAGGGGCAGGGAGGCAGCCAGGGGCCTAAGAGTGTCTCCCTTCCCTGTACCCATCCTGCGACGGGATAGTCACCAGGAAAGCACAGCTATCATAAGGCCCAAGAAGAAAGTTGGGGAGAAAAAGAAACAGCAGGAAACAAAGGGAAGGGAGAAGTGAAGTCTTCCCTTTCTCAAGGCAAAAAATCAGTAAGAGAAACTTTGCCTGCGTTCCCTGCTGCCTCACCTTTTTCTCATTTACGTGGGAGGCAGGAAAGAGAGAAAGGAAGGGGGAAAACAGACAGGAGAAAGAGGAGGAAATGAGAGCTGGGGTGCGGACAGCTCTCCTGGAAGCCCAGCTCTTTAGAGCACCAGAGGGAACTGCAGCCGCCACTGCAGCAGCCTGGAGAGGTGGCTGCCTGGGGAACCCCAGCGCGGCATCTGTGTGTTCGTCCCCCTGCCTGGCAACTCGCGTTAACGATGCCAAGTTTCTGTTCGCAACCAAGTCAGGGCTCCTAACATCTGCCCTGTTGGAACTGGCTGTGTTTCAATGAGAAGAGCCCAAGACTTGGCACCAGAAACTTGGTCTTGAGACATGCTGTGCTACTTCCTGGCTGCCTGACCTTGCCCGTGCTCTGAGACTTGGTCTCCCCATCAGTGCGGTGGGGGCTCTAATGGTTTCTTGCTTCATGTCTCAGGTAAATCATTTCCTGAAAATGGAAACACTTCAGCCCTGAAGAGCTAGCTACCCGAGTGTTGAGGCTGACTGCGGTTTCCACCAGGGCCCGGTGGGGAGGAGGATGTGGCACGTTGGTAGGGGGCAGAAGAGGCTGACAAGGACTGCTCCCTGCCCTCCATTCTGACCCAGGCCCCCATCTCCTTTCCTCTCCTTGTCACTTGCCTGATTTGGAGAACCCCGTTTCCACCCCAGGTCTATGCACAGTAACGTCTCACTTCCAAAGCTTGCTCCAACTCCAGGTCTCAGGAAATCGAGCCCCCAACACAAACACGCCTTCCTGTCAGGGGACACCTCTCACATAGGAGGAGTGAGGAACACGCAGTCACTGCCTAAATCTGCCCGAGACTCAGGCACCAGCAGCCTTCCAGCAGCTTCGGTCCGGAAAGAGCTGTTGGCAGCCTCGCCTCTCCGGGAAGCACGGCCTCCCGGCGCTCTGCCCCGCCATCCCCGGGAGCCTGCCGCGTGCTACCTCTGCAGGACTCCCAGCCCTCCCTCATCCTCCCCCCACTACATGCGCCTTCTACCCAGGCGCCCCCAAGCCTGCGTCCACGGCCCTGGAGCGCCCTGTCCCCCTCTTGAGCTTAGGCGCCCAGGGGGCCCTGCGGGGCCCCCGCTGCCAGCCCAGCAACCTGCCGGGCGCCGGCGCCCCGCCTCGGTGCAGTGCCGGAGGCGGTGCCCACCAGGTCAAAGCAGCGGGGAAGGCACTCACCACGCTTCTCGTCCCCACTTGAGCCTCACCTTTTGGCAAAGGCGGCGCCGGCCACACCCACGTGCCGGTTTCCCACGACCCGGCGGGGAAGGAACGGAAAACCCAAGAAATCACTGTCGGAAAAGGCCTTGCTTATCTTTCCGGGGCCCCAGCTACCTTGGCAAAGTGTGCCTGCAGACAAAGGCAGCATCCCCGGTGTCGCCGGTCCCCTCCTTCCCCGGGCGGGACCCCTCCCCCGCAGAAATTAGAGGCACTACCCCCGTTCCCCAGCCTCTCCACTAGAGGACCCAAGAAAGTCCCGCAGCAGGATACCCCACGTGCAGTCAGGCGCTGGTTTGGGCTCCGGTTGAGGGTCCCCCTCCCCAGACAGAGGCTGTGTCACCCCAAGCCGGCGGAGGTGGGGGCTGATCCTAAAACGTGGACTGCCTTTCGTCCCCACACGCTTTGCTCATCCTGGGGAACGCGGCCCAGGCAGGCTAGCACGCAGTCGCGATTCAAGGGCACGAGGTTGGGGGCGCTCCTCAGGACCGGCCCCCGGACGACGAAAGGAGAAAACCCGCCAAGGACGCACGCCTCTCTGCCCACACACTCCCCCAACTTTGAGGGGCCGGCCGGTCTGCAGCATCTCTCTAGCTGACAGGTGCGCCCTGCCGCGGGGCCCACGAGCGGCGGAATGGAAACTTGTGCGCGAGGCGGGGGCCCCTTCTCTAGCGCCCGGCAGCGCCCCGTTCCTCCGAGCCGGCAACGGAGGGGAGCCCACGCCCGCAGAACAGCCTGCCGTGGCCCGGCTGACCCGCAGGAACCGGGACGCCAAGTATCACGGTGGCCCGACAGGTGCCAGCCCCCGGGCGAGCGTGAAAGGTGGGGGGGAGGGGCACTCCAGCAGCCTCGTGCCCCGCACTGTCCGCCTCCTAATTCATTCACTAACCGGGAGCTGCAGGGGAGGAGGGGAGGAGAGGCCGGAGGAGAGGAGGATGGAGGAAGAAAGGGAGGAGGGGTCAGTGGGGAGGGGGCTGCAGGAACCGCGCCGGGAAGCCTGAAGCTGCCGCAGCCCCCAGCCCGCCTCCCAGCGCCGCACGCGGCGCCCGCAGGGCGGGGAGCTGGTGGGGGTCCCGGGGCTCGGCCAGAGGCACCCCGGAGCCCAGCGCGGCCCCCGTGCGGGCCGGCCAGCCGGGCCCGCGCTCACCGTGCCGCCGGCTGCCCGCGCTCCGGTGCTCAGCAGGCCCGCGGCGGCTCCATGCCCCTCCTCCCGCCTCGGTCGCCGCCGCCGCGCGCTCAGACTGACGAGCGCCGGCCCCGCCGAGCCGCCTTTAAGTACCGAGCGCGTCCCCGCCGGGAGAGGCGCCCTCCTCCGGCCCTGGGACCGGGAAAGTTGGCAAGAGTGGGAGGGCTCCCCGAGGGCGCAGCCCCTAACCAGCTCGGTCCGAGGAGCTCCCAGGGCCAGCGCTCGGCGGGGACGCCGGGTCCCGCGTGGACGCGGCTCCTCTGGCTCGCAGACATTCGCATTCTCTGCGCCCTCTTGGAAACTGGGTTCCGCCAATGGGGCCGAAGGCCGAGCTGCTCAGCGCTCGCCCCGGGGCCAGGTGCCCAGGGGAGGTGGTCATTGTGCCCAACCTAGAACCTGAAGCGTGGTTAACTTTAAAGATAACACGCCGGGACTTCCAGAATTCTTACTCTCCGTCCCCGCCCCCACGCCCCGCTTTCTAAGCCTCAAAACCGACTCACCCTCCAAAGCGGGCGAGCCGACAGAAATCTTCCCCGACTTCTGCACGCGAAGGAGCTGTTCGCTGTATGGGGTTCCCTAAAACCAAGACAGCAGAACCTTCCTGCTGGCAAGGAGCAGAAGAGAGTAATTGTCAAATATAAAAAGGCTGGTCAAAGAAGGTGTTAACAATTGTGACAGCTTAGCTTTGAATTCCGCAGTGGGGCGCTGATGACTTTAAGGCTGTTTGCAAAAGCTGCAAATGGTTTTGCAGGAACCTTGGAGGTTCCGGTGTCTTAAAGCCAAAACGACTCCTCCTCCCCTTTTTTGCACCTTTATTTCCCACATTCATGACCCCTAGATTCCCAACTGACCTTATCTCCAGTAGATTCCAAGTACCTAAAACATGGTTCTAGACCGCCGTGAGGTGGGGTGGGATCGTTGAGACAGGAGAGTTGCTATTAGAGGAAGTGTAGAACCAGCTGAAGACACTGACTTTTTACATCTCAAAAAAACGTTAAGAGAAACTCTAATTAAAGACTGGTAAAAAATGAATTCACATGTCCTCCAAACACACCTGAGATCATTTCCATTACTTCCCAAGTTGCAATGAATCTATACGCACCTGGGTTGCCACCTATAAGTTGCTCTGCTCAGACGACTTAGGGACTGCCCACCCTCACTCACTCTGGGCCACTGAGCTCACTCCTCAGTCCCAGGCAAGCAAAGACCCCAGGCACACTTA